>CM059426.1:178833211-180033211 GCA_030390025.1 Squalus acanthias
GAGTATTGCATTATCGGAGGTGCTGCTTTAGAGATGAGACATTAAACCAAGGCTGTTTTTACTTTCTCAGGTGGACATAAAAGATCCCATATCCACTATTAAAGGAACAGCAGAGAGCTCTCCTGGTATCCTGGCAACATCTTTCTCAACCAAAACCGGTAACTGGTCTTCTTATTTCATTGTTCTTTGTGGAGCCTCGCTGTGTGCAAATTGGCTGCTGCATTTGCCTACCTAACGAAAGTAACTTATTGACTGTGAAGCACTTTGGAGCAACCCAAAGATGTGAAAGTCACTATATAAATGCAAATTATTTCTTTATTAATTCTAAATACCTGGAACTAACAGAAGAGGGGGTGGGGTGTGTATTTAAGTGGAAATTGAAGTTTAACATGCAAGTTTATTCAACACCAGACAGGAAACACAAAATGGCCATGTATCACGTGAACACTGAAGACCATAGGAATGTTTTCACCACAAAATGTTATGCCATTTATTGGAATGGCATCACACGGAAAGGAGGCAGTGAAGCTTTTTCAAAGCAATGATACATTTCAAAGTGACTTAAGTCATTACTTTATTTAGCACACAAATGGAAAAAATGTTTGTGAAGAAGGAAATCCCCTTATAAGACCCGAGATTTTTGTGGCGAAGGTGGTTGATGTCATGTGTCCTGGAAGTGCAGCCTGGCAGCATTAAGACTAATGAGACTGGTAGTTTCGGGCAAGGTCCTCCCTTAATCACGATGGGGAAGGTGACAAGGTCACGTTAAAATCAATCATCATTTGTTGGGATTTGCTGCTTCGAATATGGTTATTCACAAAGCAGCATCTCTTGCTTGCCTCTGACAGCGGCTATTTTCATTCCTGGAGCAATTCCAATTCGTAGTCCTCCCAATTTTCTGGTTCTTCATTTTAATAACCAAAATCTCCACAAATTAGCATGCTGACCTCCACGCCCAGTTATTTGATCTGTCCTACTGAAGCCCTGCACCAGAAGGATTAATTGATAACATTCACTTCATAACACAAAAAGGCCAGGTTACGGTCCTAAAATAATTACAGATGAGGAGCTCATTCGCCCCCTCTTAATTCATCCATCTAGAAGCACCCTACAATTCTCCCAATGAAGCATTAAATTGTCTCTTGAATGAATGTCTCCCTTGTGTTTTGGCCTCCAAACCCGACTCCATGGGTCAGTGAAAATCCAGCCCTTAAAATTCGTTTATGTAAATTTTGGCCTGGATTAAAATGTTTAAAATTATTTTTTTTTAAATGACATTTTTAATGTATCTGCTTTATTGAAGGGTCTTTTAATTAAATTTGAAAATGGGAACATTTATTTTGAGACCTGTTGTATAAATTATTTAATTATTTGGGGATTCCTCATCTGCTTATAGGGATTCCGTTCGTAAATGGAATCCCCATAAGCATAGAACATAAGAACATAAGAAATAGGAGCAGGAGTAGGCCAATTGGCCCCTCGAGCCTGCTCCGCCATTCAATAAGATCATGGCTGATCTGGTCCTAACCGCCAATCTACTATCACAGAACCATCTCCTGAACCTAACAGAATTGGACACACGAAATAGGAGCAGGATCAGGCTACACGGCCCCTGGGCCCGCTACGCTACCCACAGGGCCATGACCGATCCGAACCTAGACTCATGTCCAAATTCCTGCCCGCTCCCCGTAACCCTTAATTCCCTTTACTTCTAGGAAACTGTCTATTTCTGTTTTAAATTTATGTAATAATGCAGCTTCTATAGCTTTTTGGGGCAGCATATTCCATGGACCTACCACCCTCTGAGTGAAATAGTTCCTTCTCATCTCAGTTTTGAAAGAGCAGCCCCTTATTCTAAGACTATGCCCCCTAGTTCTAGTTTCACACATCATCGGGAACATCCTCCCCGCATCCACCCGATCCAACCCCTTCACAATCTTATATGTTTCAATAAGATCGCCTCTCATTCTTCTGAACTCCAATGAGTAGAGTCCCAATCTACCCAACCTCTCCTCATATGTCCATCCACTCATCCCCGGGATTAACCGAGTGAACCTTCTTTGTACTGACTCGAGAGCAAGTATGTCTTTTCTTAAGTATGGACACCAAAACTGTATGCAGTATTCCAGGTGCGGTCTCACCAATACCTTGTACAACTGAAGCAATACCTCCCTATTTTTATATTCTATCCCCTTAGCAATGAAAGCCAACATTCCATTGGCCTTCTTAATCACTTGCTGCACCTGCATACTAACCTTTTGAGTTTCGTGCACCAGGACCCCCAGATCCCTTTGTACTTCAGTACTTTCCAGTTTCTTGCCATTTAGATAATAACTTGCTCTACTATTTTTCCTGCCAAAGTGCATAACCTCACACTTTCCAGTATTGTATTCCATCTGCCAAATCTTAGCATATTAGGAATCCTTCTATAAAAACAGAAAATGCTGGAGATACTCAGCAGGTCAGGCAGCATCTGTGAAGAGAGAAACAGAGTTAACGTTTCAGGTCGATGACCTTTCGTCTGACGAAAGGTCATCGACCTGAAACGTTAACTCTGTTTCTCTCTTCACAGATGCTGCCTGACCTGCTGAGTATCTCCAGCATTTTCTGTTTTTATTTCAGATTTCCAGCATCTGCAGTATTTTCTTTTTGTATTAGGAATCCTCCTTTCTGATTGGAGGACCTGGCCCACGTGATCCCAGGGACACTTCCGAACTGCCTGCGTCCCTGGGATCCGAGGGCCTTTACGCAGGCGTATGCCTGGAGGCCCAGGACCCGAAGACTCCGAAGCCCAGGAGCTTGAAGGTAGATGCGGATTTTTTTATCGGGTCGGAGGCGTACTCTGGAGATACGCCTCCGACCACAAATTTTGGGACAATGTTTTGATAGTTGTCTTTATGTACTAATGCTCCATACCAGGTTGGTCAAAAATTCAGTACAACATCATTATTAAATGCAGTTTTAATCTTGAGTATCATACCATATCTGTATGTCTGTAGATGTTGACATCATGATGGAAAAAGCCCCAGATCTCTGTATAAAATGTATGGATTGAAGAAGAAAGAGTAGGCTAGACAGGATTGGAACTTCAGGAGTAAAAAGAGTCTGTCTACAAGCAAGTGTGTTAAAAGTTGAATTGTTGAATATTCAGTCCAGTAATTAAAGTGAGGAGTCACCATACAATATAAAGACCAACAGTTAATGATCCATTACTCAAGCTGCATATTACATCAAATTTATTTATATCGATCACACACTCTTTTGTGAGCCAGTTGTGTATGGTCTACTGCCTCACTTATAACTGAGTTTCAGCATTTTATTTGTGACTGACTCAGTCTCTCCGAGCAACAAGTACACTTCACTAACAGAAAGCAAAGAGTTGGGATAAATGGTTCATTCTCAGACTGGCAATCAGTAACTAGTGGTGTTCCACAGGGGTCAGTGCTGGGTCCCCAACTCTTCACAATCTATATTAACGATTTGGAGGAAGGGACCAAGTGTAACATATCAAAATTTGCAGATGATACAAAGATGGGAGGGAAAGTAGTGAGTGAGGAGGACATAAAAAACCTGCAAGGGGACATAGACAGGCTAAGTAAGTGGGCAGAGATTTGGCAGATGGAATACAACACTGGAAAGTGTGAGGTGATGCACTTTGGCAGGAAAAATCCTAGAGCAATTTATTATCTTAATGGCAAGAAACTGGAGAGTACTGAAGTGCAAAGGGATCTGGGGGTCCTGGTGCACGAAACTCAAAAGGTTAGTATGCAGGTGCAGCAAGTGATTAAGAAGGCAAATGGAATGTTGGCTTTCATTGCTAGGGGGATAGAATATAAAAATAGGGAGGTATTGCTTCAGTTGTACAAGGTATTGGTGAGACCGCACCTGGAATACTGCATACAGTTTTGGTGTCCTTACTTAAGGAAAGACATCCTTGCTCTCGAGGCAGTGCAAAAAAGGTTCACTCGGTTAATCCCGGGGATGAGGGGGTGGTCATATGAGGAGAGGTTGGGTAGATTGGGACTCTACTCATTGGAGTTCAGAAGAATGAGAGGCGATCTTATTGAAACATATAAGATTGTGAAGGGGTTGGATCGGGTGGATGCGGGGAGGATGTTCCCGATGACGGGTGAGACGAGAACTAGGGGACATAGTCTTAGAATAAGGGGCTGCTCTTTCAAAACTGAGATGAGGAGGAACTACTTCACTCAGAGGGTGGTAGGTCCATGGAATATGCTGCCACAAAAAGCTGTAGAAGCTACAACATTAATTAAATTTAAAACAGAAATAGACAGTTTCCTAGAAGTAAAGGGCATTAAGGGTTACGGGGAGCGGGCAGGAATTTGGACATGAGTCTAGGTTCAGATCGGTCATGGCCCTGTGGGTAGTGGAGCGGGCCCAGGGACTGTGTAGCCTGATTCTGCTCCTATTTCGTGTGTGCAATTCTGTTAGATGCAGGAGATGGTTCTGTGATAGATAGTAGATTGGCGGTTAGGATCAGATCAGCCATGATCTTATTGAATGGCGGAGCAAGCTCGAGGGGCCGATTGGCCTACTCCTGCTCCTATTTCTTATGTTCTTATGTTCTTATGACCCAACAACAACTACTTACATTTACATATTACAAAGAAGCATACCGACAACTGGACAACCAGGAACACTACAGACAGTTACCCGCAGATCCGACCAAAGAACACACCCGCCAACTCAATAGACTGATCAAGATTTTCGATCCAGACCTTCAAAGCATCCTACGCGCTCTCATCCCACGTACTCCCCGCGTGGGAGACTTCTACTGCCTCCCAAAGATACACAAAGCCAATACACCCGGACGTCCTATCGTATCAGGCAACGGAACCCTGTGTGAGAAGCTCTCTGGATACGTCGAGGGCATCCTGAAACCCATCGTACAGGGAACCCCCAGCTTCTGTCGCGACACTACAGACTTCTTACAGAAACTCAGCACCCATGGACCAGTTGAACCAGGAACACTCCTCGCCACGATGGACGTATCGGCACTCTACACCAGTATCCCCCACGATGACGGCATCGCTGCGACAGCCTCAGTACTCAACACCAACAACAGCCAATCACCAGACGCCATCCTACAACTCATCTGCTTCATCCTTGACCACAATGTCTTCACCTTCGACAACCAGTTTTTTACCCAAACACACGGAACAGCCATGGGGTCCAAATTCGCACCCCAATACACCAACATCTTCATGCACAAGTTCGAGCAAGACTTCTTCGCTGCACAGGACCTCCAACCAATGCTGTACACCAGATACATCGACGACATTTTCTTCCTTTGGACCCACGGCGAAGGATCACTGAAAAGACTACACGATAACATCAACAAGTTCCATCCCACCATCAAACTCACCATGGACTACTCCTCAGAATCGGTTTCATTCTTGGACACACGAATCTCCATCAAAGACGGACACCTCAGCACTTCACTCTACCGCAAGCCCACGGACAACCTCACGATGCTCCACTTCTCCAGCTTCCACCCTAACCACGTTAAAGAAGCCATCCCCTATGGACAAGCCCTGCGAATACACAGGATCTGCTCAGATGAGGAGGAATGCAATGGACACCTACGGACGCTGAAAGATGCCCTCGTAAGAACGGGATATGACGCTCGACTCATCGATCGACAGTTCCGACGGGCCACAGCGAAAAATCGCCTAGACCTCCTCAGAAGACGAACATGGGACACAACCAACAGAGTACCCTACATCGTCCAGTACTTCCCCGGAGCGGAGAAACTACGCCATGTTCTTCGCAGCCTTCAACATGTCATCGATGACGACGAACACCACGCTAAGGCCATCCCCACGCCTCCACTACTCGCCTTCAAACAGCCGCCTAACCTCAAAAGTACCATCGTTCGCAGCAAATTACCCAGCTTTCAGGAGAACAACGACCACGACACCACACAACCCTGCCACGGCAACCTCTGCAAGACATGCCAGATCATCAACACAGATACCATCATCACACGTGAGGACACCACCCACCAGGTACATGGTACATACTCACGTGACTCGGCCAATGTTGTCTACCTCATACGTTGCAGGAAAGGATGCCCCGGAGCATGGTACATCGGCGAGACCATGCAGACACTGCGACAACGTATGAACGGACACCGCGCAACAATCGCCAGGCAGGAGTGTTACCTGCCAGTCGGGGAACACTTCAGCAGTCAAGGACATTCAGCCTCAGATCTTCGGGTAAGCGTTCTCCA
This sequence comes from Squalus acanthias, assembly GCA_030390025.1. Taxonomy (NCBI): domain Eukaryota; kingdom Metazoa; phylum Chordata; class Chondrichthyes; order Squaliformes; family Squalidae; genus Squalus; species Squalus acanthias. The sequence continues at coordinate 178,839,465 of CM059426.1, forward strand.
AGGCGGCCTTCGAGACACACGACAACGCAAAATCATCGAGCAGAAACTGATAGCCAAGTTCAGCACCCATGAGGACGGCCTCAACCGGGATCTTGGGTTCATGTCACGCTACATGTAACCCCACCTGGCGTAGAGTCATCCAGACTCGAGTCTTCGTTGGCTTATTCACAGATGTGATTTCCAGTAAAAAAAGTAAAAAGTTTAAAGTTTTTGGTTTTCCATACAGACTGCAGCCTCTGCCACATTAGACCCCCTGTGACCCCACCTCATTGTCTTTGTTGTATTTTGCTATTGTCTTTGATGTAATGTCTTCCTGGTTGGATTTGATTGCCGTGATTGTCTCTCTGCCGAGGTGTGATAAAGGGCAGTCAGAAAGATTAACTGTAGTCGTCTGGCATTGTTCTCTGCACAGGCATTGATCTCTGTCTATATATCCTGTGCCCATTTGTATTTCTTCACTTCACCTGACGAAGGAGCAGCCGCTCCGAAAGCTTGTGATTTCAAATAAAACTGTTGGACTATAACCTGGTGTTGTGCAACTTCTCATTTTTTACATTTACATAGTGCTTGTCATATAACAAAATTCCTCCCCATACCTCCCCCCCCCCCCACTCTCCCACTGGCGAGCTGCCAACAGAGGGTGCAACCAATGCAAGGAGTCTACTGGCAATACTAAAATTAAATTGACTGAAGAAAATAGGATGGAGTTACAGGGAGGTCACAATGGCAGGTTGAAGTGCAATCCTAGTGCACTACTGATGATAACCTGCCACAGAGGAAAATCTAGCACTCTATCTCTTCATTCTGAGACAGGGGACATTTACTTAAAGGAAAAAGAGTGAGAAGAACTTGTTTTTATACGTCTGTCAGAAACATTCCAGAGTGCTTCGCATATAATGAATTGCTTTCGAGTGCAGACACTGTTGTCTTGTGAACAAATGAAAGTTACAAAGAATACTAAGTATCCAGGGGCATAATTTACAGCAGTAATGTATCTTGAGGTTCAAATTGAGTTCACAAATTGCTTAAGCTTTGCTCTCATGATTCATTTGACAGGTCAATGGCTTACTGTCCAGGTACACAATCAGCTGTGGTAATTTTGTCAATAGCTAAATACTGCGGATGCTGGAAATCTGAAATAACAACAGAAAATGCTGGAAATACTCAGCAGGCCAGGCAGCATCCGTGGAGAGAGAAACAGAGTTAACGTTTCAGGTCTGTGACCCTTCGTCAGAACTGGAAAAAGTTAGAGATGTAACAGATTTTAAGCAGGTGCAGAGGCAGGGAAAGGGGGGTAAAGGGGAGGAAGAAACTAAAGGGACGGTCTGTGCTAGAATGGAAGGCAGGAGAAATAATGTTGCAAATGGGGATGGCAGAATCATCAACAGCCGCCGCCTGAAAAAATGGAGGTAGAGGTTGTGATCTGAAATTGTTGAACTTAATGTTGAGTCCAGAAGGCTGTAAAGTGCCTCATCGAAAGATGAGGTTCTGTTCCTCGAGCTTACGTTGAGCTTCATTGGAACAGTGTAAGAGGCCGAGGACAGAGAGGTCAGAGTGGGAGTGGAGCGGAGAATTAAAGTGACAGGCCACCGGAAGCTCGGGGTCACCCTTACGGACTGAACGGAGGTGTTCTGCAAAGCGGTCACCCAATCTGCGTTTGGTGGTAATTTTGTGGTTGACATAAAAAGCATCCCATAGTATGTATTCTAAGGTTTCTGATATGGTCAAGTAATATTCAATATCAAGAAAATGCATTATTGCTATGATACCATTCCAAAACTTCCATTATCCTCTATCCCTGTGTGTTTTCATTCTCAATGCCAGCTAGGAATGGTGTGCTCTTGGAGTATTATTGATGGGGTTGAGTAAGAGAGTTTATTTTGGGTAGGTTACAAATTAGAGAATATTGAGATGTTCAGGAATTGTAAACCAGTGCATGAGATTTGGCTCATAAAGGAAAGGCATGTACTCTCACAGTATGGAATAAGACCCACAACAGTGTATAAACTGTAAGTAGCTTCCTCATGCCTCACACACACACACTCACACACAATGTTTTAATGACTGCATTGCTTTTCATCTTCAGGAATTACCTAACAGCTTTCTTTCTGCAGTAACTGCATTAATCTTTTCTGAAATGTTTTGAACAAAACATTACAGCACTGCTGATCAAAAAAAGGCAAAAGATGCACTGAGGACAAGATTGTCTTTGGATTAGCCATACCCAGGCTTAAGATTTGACCCATGAAAATTGCTAACTTGAACAAGCCAGAGTACTCAGATCTCCTGTAAGTGAATGACTACTGATTTACGTTGAATGAATGTTTTTTTTTTAGTAAGGTTACTTAGTTGTTGGACTAAGAGGGGTCTTTAGAAACCCACACACATATGCAGACCCATAGGTGAATTAAAATTTTAACCAGCACACTGATTCTTCCTAGGACTTAGGCAATGGTTATTCAGTTAATCTGGAAGGTGTTAGGACTACATAGGAACAGGAATAGGCCATTCAGCCTCTTGAGCCTGTTCTGCCATTCAATTAGATCATTGCTGATCTGTATCTTAACTCCATTTACTCACCTTGGGTCCTTATCCCTTGATACCCTTACCTGACAAAAATCTATCAATCTCAGTTTTGAAATTTTCAATTGACCTAGCCTCAATAGCTTTTTGGGGGAGACATTTGAGATTTCCACTATCCTTTGTGTGTAGAAGTGCTTTCTGACATCACCCCTGAACAGCCTAGCTCTAATATTAAAGTTATGCCCCTTTGTTCTGGACTAACGCACCAAAGGAAATATTGGGCCAGAAATTCGGCTTTCCGGCTTCCTGCGGGTGCAAGCATCGCGCGCGTACTTGCCTACCGCGCCTGCAGTTGTGCTTTGGGGCCACGAGGACTTCGGGTCCTGGGCCTCCTCCAGCTGCCGGCGGGCAGTGCTTGCGTATCCCAGGGGCGCAGTTAGTTCGAACCGTCCCCTGGGATCACGTGGGCCATGGAGAGCCAATCCTAGCAGGGCATTTTCATTCATAGATTTGACAGGAAGACCTGTCAAATCTATGAATAGAGATCAGCCCCAAAACCACACTTAAACTTCAAATAAATTGAAAAAAAAATCACATTTTTAAAATAACTATAAGTTAAATAAATTAACTACTTTAAACAAAAATTTAAATTTTTGAAAAAATTAATTATACTTTTTAACGGTGCTAAAAATAAACTTACCTTTCTTTAAAGTATCTAAAAAAGATAAACCTGTTGAAATTTTTTTTAAATTGTAATTAATTAACAGGCCTTGCGCCTCCTTTTTAAAAGTGCAGCTTCTTCATACTTACATTCCCGGAGAAACCTGAAAAAAAAAGCGAAGTTCGCTGCGTGCGCGCAACCTCTCCCGCACACGTGTTCGACTTCTGAACCCCTCCCTTCAGGGGAACGGAAGTTCCGGTTTCCCACGCATGCGCAGTGTATGCAGGAAACCGGCACTTCAGATGGCCTTATGGGTGAGTACACAGCGCGTACTCACCCGACAACAGTCGAATTTCTGGCCCAATGACTCCGATTTTAACTGCCCCCACCTTTGGAAACAGTGCAGGGGGGAATGTTAAAATAATGTGATCCCACATCCTTCCCACCATAACCCGATATTAACCTGCTCTTTTGAGCAGGCGAGCAGGACACCCGCAGGAAGAATTCAGGGTCCTACTTTAAATTTGCAGATTGGATCCGATGATGTCAGCGGGAATCTGTCATCTGCAATTTCAAGCTGAGGCCTGAGCGAAAGAGGGAGGGGGTGTGCGGGGGCGCGGGAAGGCAGTGTTGGCTCTCCCGTTAAATTTATTTTTCAGGTTTCCTTGAGGGGCAGAAGTGCTCCTCCAGGCCTCACAAGGAAGCCTTGGGCCTCCCTTGCACTGGGCTACTGGCCCTCCCTCCTGATCACAATCAGACCCCAACCCACACTGCCCTCCCCCCACCACCCCCCCGATCGTGGCCAGACCCCCCCTTCCCCCCGATCACAACAAGACCCCCTGATCGCAGTAGACCCCACACTACAACAACAACAACTTGTATTTATATAGCACCTTTAACGTAGTAAAACATCCCAAGGCTCTTCACAGGAGCATTATCAAACAAAATTTGATACCGAGCCACATAAGGAGATATTAGGGCAGCTTAGTAAATGAGGTAGGTTTTAAGGAGCATCTTAAAGGAGGAAAGAGAGGTAGCGAGGCGTAGAGGTTTAGAGAGGGAATTCCAGAACTTAGGGCCCTGGCAGCTGAAGGCACGGCATAGATATCTTGGTGCCCAGGACCATTCCCATGAGTTCCTGACTGCGGCCTCTTCCATCCCTTTGTATTCCAGCCCCCTTGAGATAAAGGCTAATATTCATTAGCCTTTTACATTTTTTTTTCTAACTGTCCACTAGATTTTAGTGATTTCTGTACATGGACCCTTAAACCTCTCTGTTCCTCCACAGTTCCTAGCTTCTCGCTATTTAGAAAAGACTAGTCTAGCAGTGATTAGCAGTTTTAAATTATGTGACTGAGGCCCAGAACAACCAGGAATCTCCTGTCATGTAATATAACCACAAAGATGGGTCTAATTGTTGCGCACATGTCTGCAGGGAGGTTTGCACCTACCACAACTTTGTGTGGAATGTAGAGAGTAGGATTAAATGAGGTTACAGTCATGCAGTTGTGCACATGTTGTACTATGAATCAATAGTGCTCTTCTTTATTGACCAGCTTCAGAGAACACTACCACTGTAGTTATGAGTGGACACCTCCTAATGTTGGGTTTTGAGTGCTGGCTTATTGGAAGCTCAGAAGAGGCTTTAAACTCACATTACCATCTCAGTTCTCAATAAAAAGATCTCCACTTTTGTGCAATCTCCTTTCTACTGTTCATTTTAAATGATATCCCAATCCATTTCATCTTTGTATCCGAGGTGTTGCAATTGCTAGATGTGGAATCGTTTTCCACTTTTTCATACCTATCTTGACCATAAAGCAGTCCCGTGTCATTGTTAGCATGGATTAGATGCCCCACAACATTAGACCAACACTGCATTTTAACCCCATCATCAGTAGAGCACTCTTTCAGCCACATTCAGGAACTTGTCCAGCTCCCTTTTGAATGTTTACAACAAATCCACACTCACTTCACATGCATTCAGTGGCTCTCCTCTGAAAATTTGTCAGGGCCTCTATATCACCAATCATATGAGAGGACCAAAACTGGACACAGAATTTTAAATGAGGCCTAACCAAGCACTTATACAAAGATAGAATAGTACTTTTTGTTTTGTATTTAATCATCCTGGCAATACCTCCTAACACTCTATCTGTTTTTGCAATTGCTTCGTAGCACAGGTCATGGGCCTTCAGAGATTCCTGTACTCTAACACCTAAGTCAAAAGCCTTAAGCTCACGACCTTGGATGGTACACACATGCTTGGCGTTGTCCCTAAGCACTACATTTATCAGTATTAAATGACAACAGTCAAACGTGGGCTCATTCCCCCAGCACATCTAGATTTACCTGTAATTTATTTTTCTCATCTAAGGTCCTAATATTCAAAAAATTCTTTTTCAGATGTTAGGACCTTAAATGAGAAACTTGCAGATAGTTCCCCCAATGCCTTCATCCAGATCATTAATAAAGATTGTAAAAAGCAATTGCCCTAACAACAATCCCTGCATGGCTCCACTAGTGACCAGTCCCCATGAAGCACCACTACCATTAATAACCACCTTTTGTCTATGAGAATGCAACCAATTCTTTATCTAACTCAATGTCTATCTGCCAATCCCATAGGACTCTATCTTATTAAGTAGCCTATTGTGTGGACCTTGTCAAAGGCTTTTTGAAAATCAAGGTATGCTCTGACATCAACCAACCGAGTAACTACATCAAAAAATTCAACCAGGCTCATGAGACATGACTTTCTTTTAAAAGCCATGTTCAGACTCTCTAATAACCCCTTCTCCATCAAGTTGTCATACAGTGCATCTCTAATGATCCCTTCCAGAAATTTACCTTTAAACAATGTCAAGAGAATCGGCCTGTAATTTCCCAGATCAGCCTTATTTCCCTTTTAAAAATATTGGCACCATATGTTCTTGGGAACAATCCTAAACCACAAAGAGCTGTTAAATATGTAAAATTCGCAATTATCGCGATTCGAAATAACGAGATAAAGCAGATTCGTTTCATCAGTTTTATTTCAACGAAATGCTGTCATGATTAAACAGGACACAGAAGCCTGTAAAATGGCCGCCGCGCCTCGTGGCAGAAGCTTCCAGAATTTTCAGTGGGCAGACAAAATGGCGTTCGAATAAACATTTCAGTATAAGATTGGTTGATACGCAGCAAACACTGATAAAGACAGGATGCAACCTGTCTGCATTCGACACAATAGCAAGAGATAAGTGCTGGAATCATTTTCCATGCACAAGTAAGGACCATTGTACTGGGCAATCGAAGGCCCATCCAGATACATCAATACGCAAATTCCCCCACGGCTCTACAATGAGAGAGCCATTCTCGGGTGATTAAGTCAGTATTCGAGGAGGCCCCAAAACCAGTCAGGGAGACTTCTAGCTGGTTCGACAATGGGGAAAACATTAACGGATAGTTGGCCAGTTTAAGGTGCTACCGAAACCCATTAAAGGAAAGAATCGCCCCATGCTGGGAGTTTTGTGCACCAGTATTACACAAAGGATGAACATTAAGATTTGGGCGGGAGATAAGGGAACACAGCACTATAACTATAGTGAACAAACGTCCATCTCTCTCTTATTCCTCTGATCCTCCCGGGGCTTATTCGTTTGAACTTGGAACGAGGCGCCTCGACGAAGACCAGTGACCGGGGTGCACCATCCCGAGGGTCGGTAAACGGTGTTCTGGACCCGAAGGCCCGAAGAGACGAGACGAGACGAGATGAGAAGAGAAGAAGAAGAATCCACGTGCCGCCGCGGTCAGTAAACCCCGACCGCGCCCGAAAATATATAGACCATTTTTGAACTCTACAGGTTATTGCATGAACTGGTCAAAGACTCTTCTTTGAATTTTACCGGCTAACTGGTGTCGGTCCAGAAAGACTTTTCTTTGAGTTCTACAGCCGAGCCCGAGCACTGTCGAGTTCTTCATGACAACGGGGAGCCCAGCCTGCTAGCCGGAGCAGAGAAGATAAACAAGTGGGGTACAGAGACCCCTTCCAACACGTGACAGTCAGGTGTTGCAGCAAAACAAGCCGAGTGCCTCGTTTAAAATTCTCCGAAGTATCAAGATTAGTGTAGGTATTGATAGGGGAGGGTGGTTTTTATTAAGGATAAATATAATGTGTTCCCCTTTTTACGATGTGCCGTGCTTTCCTCATTACCCTAGACCAAGTTTTATGAATGTATGTATACTTGTACTGTCATTAATTTGGGCCTATGCCATGTACTTCATGATTTTGGACGTTATGCAATAAAGATTTCCATTTCGTACTATTCAACCGGGTCTATTTGAGTTTTTCTCTGCATTACTGCTCTCGCACCTAAGTCCAGTGTTAGAACCGTAAGGGCGAGTGGGTCGAACCACTCACAGGTGCTTATTGCAACAAGGCTGGCCGAAGACCAGAGCAAGCAATAGTATTAGGCAACGAAGGCCTAACCCCGCACAAGCACCCCGAACCGAACCCCTTACAAATATAAGAGTAAGGGGCTTGCAGAATACAACCCCCAATTCCTTGAGTACACTTGGGTGACTTATATCAGGACCAGCAGCCCAATATGTTTTGAGACCCCATATTCTATCTAGGACTATATATTTTTTTATATTCATTCCTGGGATGTGGGCATCACTGGCAAGGCCAGCATTTATTGCCCATCCCTAATTGCCCTTGACAAGTTGGTGGTGAGCCGCCTTCTTGAACCACTGCAGTCCGCGTGTTGAAGATACTCCCACAGTGCTGTTAGGGAGGGAGTTCCAGGATTTTGACCCAGCGACGATGAAGGAACAGCGATATATTTCCAAATCAGGTAATGCGACTTGGAGGGGAACTTGGATGTGACGGTGTTTCCATGTGCCTGCTGCCCTTGTCCTTCTAGGTGGTAGATGTCGCGGGTTTGGGAGGTTATGCCGAAGAAACCTTGGCGAGTTGCTGCAGTGCATCTTGTAGATGGTACACACTGCAACCATGGTGCGCCGGTGGTGGCGGGAGTGAATGTTTAAAGTGGTGGATGGGGTGCCAATCAAGAGGGCTGCTTTGTCCTGGAAGGTGTTGAACTTCTTGAGTGTTGTTGGAGTTGCACTCATCCAGGCAAGTGGAGAGTATTCCATCACACTCCTGACTTGTGCCTTGTAGATGGTGGAAAGACTTTGAGGAGTCAGGAGGTGAGACACTCACTGCAGAATACCCAGCCTCAGACCTGCTCTTTTTGCCAGAGTATTTATGTGGCTGGTCCAGTTAAGTTCTGGTCAATGGTGACCCCCCCCAGGATGTTGATGGTGGGGGATTTGGTGATGGTAATGCCGTTGAATGTCAAAGGGAGGTGGTTAGACTCTCTCTTGTTGGGGATAGTCATTGCCTGGCACTTATGTGGCGTGAATGTTACTTGCCACATATCAGCCCAAGCCTGAATGTCGTCCAGGTCTTCCTGCTTGCGGGCATGAACTGCTTCATTATCTGAGGAGTTGCGAATGGAACTGAACACTGCAATCATCAGCGAACATCCCCACTTCTGACCTTATAATGGAGGGAAAGTCATTGATGAAGTAGCTGAAGATGGTTGGGCCGAGGACACTGTCCTGAGGAACTCCTTCAGCGATTTCCTGGGGCTGAGATGATTGACCTCCAACAACCACAACCATCTTCCTTTGTGCTAGGTATGACTCCAGCCAGTGGAGCGTTTTCCCCCTGCTTCCCATTGACTTCAATTTTACCAGGGCTCCTTGATGCCACACTCGGTCAAAAGCTGCCTTGATGTCAAGGGCAGTCACTCTCACCTCACCTCTGGAATTCAGCTCTTTTGTCCATGTTTGGACCAAGGCATGTAATGAGGTCTGGAGCCAAGTGGTTCTGGTGGAACCCAAACTCAGCATCGGTGAGCAGATTATTGGTGAGTAAGTGCCGCTTGATAGCACTGTCGATGACCCCTTCCATCAATTTGCTGTTGATTGAGAGGAGAATGATGGGGCGGATTGGATTTGTCCTGCTTTTTGTGGACAGGACATACCTGGGCAGTTTGGATAGATGACAGTGTTGTAGCTGTACTGGAACAGCTTGGCTAGAGGTACGGCTAGTTCTGGAGCACAAGTCTTCAGCACGACAGCCGGGATGTTGTCGGAACCCATAGCCTTTGCTGTATCCAGTGCGATCAGCCATTTCTTGATATCACGTGGAGTGAATCGAATTGGCTGAAGACTGGCTTCTGTGATGGTGGGGACCTCAGGAGGAGGCCGAGACGGATCATCCACTCGGCACTTCTGGCTGAAGATGGTTGCAAATGCTTCAGCCTTGTCTTTTGCACTCACGTGCTGGGCTCCACCATCATTGAGGATGGGGATGTTCATGGAGCCTCCTCCTCCCGTTAGTTGTTTTATTGTCCACCATCATTCATGACTGGATGTGGCAGGACTGCAGAGCTTTGATCTGATCCGTACGTTGTGGGATCACTTAGCTCTGTCTGTAGCATGCTGTTTCTGTTGTTTAGTATGCATGTAGTCTTGTGTTGCAGCTTCCCCAGGTTGGCACCTCATTTTTAGGTACACCTGGTGCTGCTCCTGGCATGCTCTTCTCTTCTCCTCTTTGAACCCGGATTTGTCCCCTAGCTTGATGGTAATGGTAGAGTGAGGGATATGACAGGCCATGATGTTATAGATTGTGGTGGAATACAATTCTGCTGCTGCTGATGGCCCACAGCGCCTCATGAATGCCCAGTTGTGAGCTGCTAGATCTGTTCTGAATCTATCCCATTTAACACGGTGGTAGCGCCACACAACACAATGGAGGGTGTCCTCAGTGTGAAGGTGGGACTTTGTCTCCACAATGACTGTGCGGTGGTCACTGCCACCAATACTGTCATGGGCAGATGCATCTGCAACAGTTAGATTGATGAGGATGAGGTCAAGTAGGTTTTTCCCTTGTGTTGGTTCTCTCACCACATGCCGTAGGCCCTGTCTGGCAGCTATGTCCTTCAGGACTCGGCCAGCAGTGGTACTACCGAGCCATTCTTGGTGATGGACATTGAAGTCCCCCACCCAGTGTACATTCTGTTCCCTTGCTACCTCTGTGCTTCTTCCAAGTGGTGTTCAACATGGAGGAGTACTGATTCATCAGCTGAAGGAGGGCGGTAGGTGGTAATCAACAGAAGGTTTCCTTGCCCATGTTTGACCTGAAGCCATGAGACTTCATGGGGTCCAGAGTCAATGTTGAGGACTCCCAGGGCCACTCCCTCCCAACTGTATACCACTGTGCCGCCACCTCTGGTTGGTCTGTTCTGCTGGTGGGACGGGACATACTCAGGGATGGTGATGGAGAATTCTGGAACATTGGCTGAAAGGTATGATTCTATGAGGATGACTATGTCAAGCTGTTGCTTGACTAGTTTGTGGGACAGCTCTCCCAATTTTGCCACAAGTCCCCAAATGTTAGTGAGGAGCACTTTGCAGGGTCAACTGGGATGGATGTGCCATTCTCCTGTCCAAAGCTGGTGTCGGATGATCCGTCTGGTTTTATTCTTATTATTGTTTTTCACAGCAGTTTGGTACAACTGAGTGGCTTGTTAGTCCATTTCAGAGGGCAGTTAAAAGTCAACCACATTGCTGTGATCTGGAGTCACATATAGGCCAGACCAGGTAAGGACAGCAGATTTCCTTCCGTAAGGACATTAGTGAACCTGTTGGGTATTTACGACAATCTGATAGTTTCATGGTCACCATTATTGATACTCACTTTTTATTCCATATTTATTTAATTAATTGAATTTAAATTCCCCAGCTGCCTTGGTGGTATTTGAACTCACATCTCCGGATCCCTTTTTTTCTTCCCTCCCAGAAACTGGCAGCTGTCCTTCATTCTGCCAGCGCATTTCACACTTCATCTAGCCTCAACCTGTCACATTACCACCTCCTCTTGCCTTGAATATCTCTTAATGTCTCTCAATGTCTCTTAATCTCTCCTGCTTTCTATCCTACCACTGACCTTCCCTTTTGTTCTTTCATCCCCTCCCCCTTTTCCCAGCATTATACTTGCTTTAAATCTATTTCATTTCCTGCTTTTTTCCAGTTCTGACGAAAGGTCTTCGACCTGAAACGTTAACTCTGTTTCTCTCCCTACGGATGCTGCCTGGCCTGCTGAGTTTTTCCAGCGTTTTCTGTTGTTATTTCTCCGGATCATTGGTCCAGGCCTCTGGATTACTAGTCCAGTAACATAACCACTATGCTACCATAGTTGATTTGCATCCACTTTGACACTTACAATTTTAGAGTCAACTGTACATTGCATTATTGATAACCGAGCACTGTCTACTGGAGTGAAGACTGATGCAAAGTAGCTACTTAAAACCTCTGCCATTTCCTGGGTGTCCATCTGAATCTACCCTGTGGGTAGATTCAATGGCCCAATACAGTCTTCAATGGCCCAATACAGTCCTTAATGGTCCTCTAACTCCTAACATAGCTGAAAATCACCTTGCTATTCCTACCACAATTATACACTATCTTCTTCTCCAGTGTCCTTTTGGCTGCTCTGATAGCAGATTTGGTTGCCTTTAGCTGAGACCGATACCTATATATCTCTGTTCTCCTCTAGCCTGTAAAAATACTTCTGCTTTAGTCTGATTTGTCTTTGAAAATGATCCGTTAAACAATTTTTGCTTTGTTCTATCATGTGGCCTACTTTTAGCATGAGGGACGTACATGTGAAAGGATAATTACTAGTCCTAGCCCCTTTTGGGCTACCCCGGATCAGGCGTATTCCCCAGACGTTCACCTTCAACTAAAGTTAGAGGTAGCTGAATCCTAAAGACACTTAATTGGGTCTAAAGGTCCAGACTATCTCTCCCTAAAGGAAAGGAACAGCCTGAAGATGTTACCATCCTCCAGATAGCACTTTTAATAAGTTTAGCTAGACTGTAACTTTCCGGATATTATGAGGGTCCGGAAAACTCCCCCAGAATTCTGCAACTCTTCACCAAAGAGCGTACAGAGATTGAGTTTGCGAGTTTGATACAGAAGTACTATGTGAGACAATTCTAAAAATATATAATCGCAAAATACTGCAGATGCTGGAAATCCGAAATAACAACAGAAAACGCTGGAAAAACTCAGCAGGCCAGGCAGCATCCGTGGAGAGAGAAAGAGAGTTGACGTTTCAGGTCGATGACCTTTCATCAGAACTGGGAAGAGCTGGAAATCAAATAGATTTAAGGCCAGGGTAAAGCTGGGAAAAGGGGGAGGGGATAAAGGAACAAAAGAGGAGATGAAGAGACATTAAGAGACATTAAGAGATATGCAAGGCTAGAGGTGGTGTTAATGTGACAGATTAAGGCTGAATGAAGTGTGAAATCTACTGGCAGAATGAAGGACAGCTGCCAGCTTCTAGGAGGAAAAAAAAGGTGGGGGGGACAAATAAAAGGGTGGATAAAATAAAATATAAATGTGATTGGAGCTGAGGTTATGATCTAAAATTGTTGAACTCGATATTGAGTCCAGAGGGCTGTAGCGTGCCTAAACAAAAGATGAGGTGCTGTTCCTCGAGCTTACGCTGAGCTTCCGTGGAACAGTGTATTAGGCCGAGGACGGTGAGGTCAGAGTGGGAGTGAAGCGGTGAATTAAAGTGACAGGCCACCGGGAGCTCGGGGTCCCCCTTACGGACTGAACGGAGGTGTTCCGCAAAGCGGTCACCCAATCTGCGTTTGGTCTCCCCAATGTAGAGGAGTCCACATCGTGAGCAGCGAATACAGTATACTAAATTGCAGGAAGTACAAGTAAATCGCTGTTTCACCTGGAAGGGGTGTTTGGGGCCCTGGACAGTGGGAAGAGGGGAGGTATAAGGGCATGTGTTGCATCTCCTGCGCGTGCACGGAAAGGTGCCGGGCGAAGGGGAAGGGGTGCTGGGGGTGGTAGAGGAGTGGACTAGGGTGTCGCGGAGGGAGCGGTCCCTGCGGAATGCTGAAAGGGGAGGTGAGGGGAAGATGTGTTTGGTGGTGGGATCACGCTGGAGGTGGCGGAAATGGCGGAGGATGATCCGTTGAATGTGGAGGCTGGTGGGGTGAAAGGTGAGGACAAGGGGAACCCTATCGTGGTTCCGGGAGGGAGGGGCAGGGGTGAGGGCAGATGTGCGGGAGATAGAACGGACACGGTCGAGGGCCGTGTCGACCACGGTAGAGGGGAATCCTCGGTTGAGGAAAAAGGAAGACATGTCGGAAGCACTGGTATGGAAGGTGGCATCATCAGAGCAGATGCGGCGGAGACGGAGAAACTGGGAGAATGGAATAGAGTCCTTACAGGAGGCGGGGTGGGAGGAAGTGTAGTCCAGGTAGCTGTGGGAGTCGGTGGGCTTGTAGTGAATGTTAGTCAATAACCTATCCCCAGAGATGGAGATGGAGAAGTCGAGGAAGGGAAGAGAAGAGTCGGAGATGGACCATGTGAAGGTGAGGGAAGGGTGGAAATTGGAAGCATAGTGAATGAAATGTTCTAGTTCAGGGCGAGAGCAGGAGACGGCACCGATACAGTCATCAATGTACCGGAAAAAGAGGTGAGGGAGGGGACCCGAGTAGGACTGGAACAAAGAGTGTTCCACATATCCCACGAAAAGGCAGGCATAGCTAGGACCCATGCGGGTACCCATAGCGACACCTTTAATTTGGAGGAAATGGGTAGAGTCAAAGGAGAAGTTGTTCAATGTGAGAACAAGTTCAGCCAGGCGGAGGAGGGTGGTGGTGGATGGGGACTGGTTGGGCCTCTGTTCAAGGAAGAAGCGGAGCGCCCTCAGGCCATCCTGGTGGGGAATGGAGGTGTAGAGGGATTGTACGTCCATAGTGAAGAGGAGACGGTTGGGGCCGGGAAACTGGAAACTGTTAAAATGGCGGAGGGCATCGGAAGAGTCGCGGATGTAGGTGGGAAGAGACTGGACAAGGGGAGAAAAAATAGAGTCGAGATAGGAAGAGATAAGTTCCGTGGGGCAAGAACAGGCTGAAACGATGGGTCTACCGGGGCAGTCCTGTTTGTGGATCTTGGGAAGGAGGTAGAAGCGGGCTGTGCGGGGTTGGGGAACTATGAGGTTGGCGGCCGTGGGGGGAAGATCTCCAGAGGAGATGAGGTCAGTGACAGTCTTGGACACGGTGGCTTGATGTTCGGTAGTGGGGTCATGGTCCAGGTGGAGGTAGGAGGAGGTGTCAGAGAGTTGGCGTTCAACTTCCGCTAGGTAGAGGTCGGTTCGCCAAACAACAACAGCGCCACCCTTGTCAGCAGGTTTAATGACAATGTCAGGGTTGGATCGGAGAGAATGGAGTGCTGCAAGTTCAGAGGGAGGTAGGTTGGAGTGAGTGAGGGGAGCAGAGAAATTGAGCTGGCCGATGTCACGGCGGCAGTTAGCAATGAAAAGATCAAGAGAGGGTGAGAGGCCAGAGGGAGGGGTCCAGGTGGAACGAGAATTCTGAAAGCGGGAGAAAGGGTCAGCCGTGCGGGGGGAAGACTCCTGGCCAGAGAAGTGGGCACGGAGACGGAGGCGGCGGATTCACCACTTTAATTCACCGCTTCACTCCCACTCTGACCTCACCGTCCTCGGCCTAATACACTGTTCCACGGAAGCTCAGCGTAAGCTCGAGGAACAGCACCTCATCTTTCGTTTAGGCACGCTACAGCCCTCTGGACTCAATATCGAGTTCAACAATTTTAGATCATAACCTCAGCTCCAATCACATTTATATTTTATTTTATCCACCCTTTTATTTGTCCCCCCCACCTTTTTTTTCCTCCTAGAAGCTGGCAGCTGTCCTTCATTCTGCCAGTAGATTTCACACTTCATTCAGCCTTAATCTGTCACATTAACACCACCTCTAGCCTTGCATATCTCTTAATGTCTCTTAATGTCTCTTCATCTCCTCTTTTGTTCCTTTATCCCCTCCCCCTTTTCCCAGCTTTACCCTGGCCTTAAATCTATTTGATTTCCAGCTCTTCCCAGTTCTGATGAAAGGTCATCGACCTGAAACGTCAACTCTCTTTCTCTCTCCACGGATGCTGCCTGGCCTGCTGAGTTTTTCCAGCGTTTTCTGTTGTTATTTCTAAAAATATATAGATTTATTAAAGAACCGACATGTAATTTACAGTTCGTAATTCAATCGCAATATTAACAGTTCCAAATACAAAAAGCTTTTACAATCTTATTATCAGAGATCCTTATTCTCAAATCTTAACTTCATTACAATTTTACATTTCTTAGTTTTTTCCAGGATATCCACCAAAATCAAATACAAGTACCTTGATCCCCGAGATACAAAGAGTTGTAGACTTACAGAGCTTGCCTCTGAAGCCTGAGAATCGCTTTGCCCTTACAGTGAATCTGTCTTCCCATTTGAAAGTCCAATTTTTATACCCTTTCTCAGTGGTATTTCCTTTGAAGTTTTCAGCTGATGTAAGCTAATTATCTCTAGTCATTTTTCTGCTGACCCCAGTTATTCTTACAGTTAGTTCAGCTTGTAGCATTAAGAATTATGTCTCCTGTGTAGGTGTCTCAAGCTTAACACAAAAACAATGTGATGGCTGGTGCCTCCCCCACTTGATGCCATTCTTACCAAGGTCTTCTGTTTGTATCTTTTGCATTTAGAACACCTCAGCTGGTTGCACCATTGTCTTCTTAGCTACCTCAGTTGGTTGTAACACAGACGCGTGTCTCCGTATTTCATTTGATGTCATTTTTTACAAAGGCATATGTTTCTTTATCTTATGTGATTCTTTCCAAAGTGTTGGTTGAAGACACTTTAACTGGGTATACCATTGTGTTCTTTCCAAGGCATCAGACTTTCAGGAACCTCTAACCTTCAGTTTCAACAAGGCTATTGATTCAGTGTCAACAACTTAACTTATCTCAATAGCTTGTATGCTGTTTACAGCTTTAGATTGTTGAGGCTTCCAGATTTTCAAACCTAGTTTGTCATGTTTTAATAAAGTCAGAATTCTTTTATATGATGGTGTATTTTTCTGAATAGGTATGGCTTTTTCCTTCACACATGCAGCCTCTTGCATGAGGATAATATTGAAAGCTTTCCTTTTTTCTTCCATGTTGGTAATGTTCCTGCCTAGTAGGGCTGTCCTATCAATCTGGTTCGAGTCATTTGCTATCTTTGCCTCTTAAAATCTGATACGAGCATTATATTTCCAACAGCTTTAAAGGGAATTCTCCCTTTTTACACTACAAATGTGTATTGACTTTAAAATCTGTTCTTGGCTTTTATTCTCCTTTCCTGGACAGGAGTCCTTTCATTAAATGATTTTGTGTATTTTTTAACAGAAGGAGGCAAAATTCAATAGTTAAGGTTGTGGCGTTTTTCTGGATTTGAATGAGGACAGGGAGAAATATTGTAGAACTTTTGCACAGGAGATTAAATGGGTTGGATGGATTCTGTGATAGAATAGTTTGTATCGAGTCTCTGGCAGGAATAGACATAAGAACATAAGAAATAGGAGCAGGAGCAGGCCATACGGCCCCTCGAGCCTGCTCCGCCATTCAATAAGATCATGGCTGATCATCGACCTCAACTCCACTTTCCCACCCGATCTCCATATCCCTTGATTCCCCATGAGTCCAAAAATCTATCGATCTCAGCCTTGAATATACTCAAAGACTCAGCATCCACAGCCCTCTGGGGCAGAGAATTCCAAAGATTCACAACCCTCTGAATGAAGAAATTCCTCCTCATCTCAGTCTTAAATGACCTACCCCTTATCCTGAGACTATGCCCCCTAGTTCTAGACACTCCAGCCAGGGGAAACAACCTCTCAGCCTGATGGATCAAGCAACCTTTTCTTGTTGCATGATGTTTTCTCATGTTCTTACCTGTGAAATGACCATTTACAACATCAACAATGGCATCTGCTGATTTGTTCTTCACAGTAATAAATTGTTAGTTCTCTAACAACCTCCATGTTCCTCAAGGTGTCTTGATTTGCTGTCATCCATTTAACTGAACTCACTGCCTCTGTACATTATGCTCAATGCTTTAGGTATTCTGACACTCAGTATGGCACTGGTGACCTGAGGTAATTTGAGGTCACAGAAACTGACCTATATTTACATTTGTGTCATAAAGGAAAAATCGAGGGCGTTTGAATTAAATACAAATCAGCAGATGGAAATTAGAATGCACACATTTTTCACAGGTTTTGATTTATCAAGATCATGATCCTATTATTTTTATGGACAGCAGGGAACCAATTATTTGTTTATATGCAATGTAATAATGCACTTTAGTATGCTAAACCAGTTATTTATTTATACAAATGGAACATGTTTAGTACTTAAAACAGGGATTTAATAAATATTACAATTCAGATTGAATGTATAAAGAGAATGATATACACACACACATCTCTTAGCCTATCTCTGTCTCTATATTTAAGTGTCTTTAATCTTTCTGTCTCTTGGTCTCTTTCTCTCTTTAAATATTTATCTCTACGTGGCTCTCTCTTTCTCTCTAATATATGAATGAATTTTGTATACTTTCTGCAACTGTCCAGATGTAATAACCAGAGCCACTATTAGTATTTGTGGGTTAAGATGTCTGGAATGAGTAAATTCAACACTACCCCCAAAAAAGTCAGGATTTAATAAACACATAATTAAAATAGTCATTAATTAGCAAATGAGAATTATTAGCATGTAAGGCACAGATGTAACATAGATAAATTATAACCAAGATATATCTAAACATCCCATATATGGATTCTTTATGTAATTACTAAATTCTTATTTTAAATATTAAAATCCAAATTTGTGACTAAAATGCTTTACTGGGTCAAGGTTTATTACAGCAATACTTACAATAAACTGGCATGTTCAAGGTAAATCACAATAAAAGCACATTAAAACTGTTTGTTTTACACTTGACCTCCTATAGTGTGTGCATTCCCTAAATAAACATTGCAAATTGAAATAAAAGGCAGAAAAGGTGTGCACAGATTCTGAACATGTCTATACCATATCCTCAAGAGGAGCATGTGCAGTGTTATCAGCTATGTAGGATCTGATTATCTCACATACTCCACACAGATGTTTGTTGCTTTATCAAAAATGCAGCCAAATGCCATCTATATATAATAATAATATTAGCCATGTTAAGTTGCATGAGCAAGAAATTTTGTGATATAGTCAGTCATTAGTAATTTACAGCTGCAAAAAATGTGGGCATTTTTTAAACTAGCATCACCTGAAAGTATTGGGGAGGAGAGCTTAAGTAGTTCTTAAGATCAATGACAGTTTATGGAATTGCTGAACTGTTCTGGCAATGCCGATGCATCTTGCTCAAGCAGAACCTCTGCAGTAATATGAATTTGCTTTCATTTAATCAAAGCAGTGAGTATCTGGTCTTAAATGATCATTCCTAACAAGATGACAGGCTTGCAGCGAAGATGCAGCATCTATCAGATTTTCTGTAAATCTGTGCAGTATTTTGTATCCATGTTTTGCAGGTGGAAAATTATTAACTTGCTTGCCCTTCCAACACAAGTCGTAAATCTGAAATGTGTGCTGCTGTACTTAAAAAAAAAAGGAAAAATAAATACAAGACAAAGGGTGACTAGTGGGTTAAAATGCCAGCTAAGCTTTATAAAGCAGAAGGTTTTAGGTTCCAGTCCCATTCTGGGTTCAGTTAGCTGATTACAGCAGGGACAGCCGTTAGAGTTCTACAATGGCTTCAGTGCCCCTAGGGTAGAAAAAATCAGCCAGTATTGCCATTTCTCGATGGGGTCCAATGACTCCTGATAGTAAATGTGCTTGTGTGGACATTGAATGAGGCAGGATTGGTCTTAGCTATGATCCATAATATGGTTGAGTATCCTTCCAATTCTCAATGTCTAAGCTCACACATGGAGACAGGTTATTTGGGTGAGGTACTAGAGGGCGGCCGGCACCATTGGAACCATAACCCACCATTAGTCAGAACCCTTGGTAGAGAAGCGGGGGAGACTTTTTTTTTAGTCTTTTCTTTCTTCTGTTGCTTCAGGTCACCCAGTGCTGCAGTTTCCAATTGCTGGGAGGTGCACGTGAGTGATGTGGTTTGACTCATCTGCTGGCCTAAACTAGATACTCAATAGCAGCAGAAGGGATAGAGGAAAAAATATACAGCAAGATAAGGTGTTCCACACGATCAACCCTCCCACTGAGAGATGAAGTATGGGGTGGGGTAGGAGACCTAATGAGAGAATTGAGAAAAATAAAACTATTAACATTCCTTTTTACTGGTTGGTTTCTATTCATCCAACCAGCACTATATTACCTTCAGCATAACTCACTGCTTCATTTTGATACGTGTGGGATGTAAAGTGAAAAAGTTTAGATAAAATTCCACTTGTTAATGTTTAGGGATCAGTGATCCCAAGAGAAATCCAGCTCATATAGCATTCTGTGCAGTATGTAAGTAACTGGTTGTTCACTTTTCTTGTTTTGAATTCAGCAAAATCTGAAGAGCTAAATGGCACAAGCTGGCTAAAAGACAGCATGATCCCCCTAAAACTGGACAATGCATAAGCACCCATAACATACTGGATGTCAATTTCCATTTTCCCATTCCCAATTTATCTTCAGAACACACATCTCACATTTCTGAGGTACCCTTGAGGTTCAGAGCCACATGTTCTCGAGAAAAGCTATTCCCTGCTTCCTTACTCAGTACAGTCCAAAGTTATGAAAACCAATGGATGTGATGAGAATGGCCTACTCCACGCCAGACTTGAATATTGCACTGCACTTGATTTGAACACTATGTTGAGTATTTATGTGTTATTGGTTAGAATAAAGAGGAACAGAGAAAACCATGAGAATGGATGGTATTTGAGGAATTGGGTAGGAAAGTACAGGCACAGATAATTTTAGGAAGGCGAATATGCAGATACAGAAATTTAGAATCATAGAAATTTACGGCACAGAAGGAGGCCTTTCGGTCCGTCGTGTCTGCGCCGGATATGGATTGCATGTTTAAGAAATGGGGAAATTCTTAAATGTTTTCCAAAATAGAAGAGATATGGCAGGACAATTGCTCTGCTTCAAGATAATGGTTGGAGCAGTACCACAAGAATTATACATCTTTATAAACCCAGAACAAAAGAGGTGGTGCTGCACCTCCATTTCCTATATCAATCTACAAAGTCTACACTAAATACCATCAACAGAGCTTCACAGACTGCTTCTCCTGCCTATGGAACTCACTTCCAGGCCACTGTCCTGTGTGTGCAGAGGTTCAAATACAGAATTAAACATTACCTACTAAACAGGGTTAATGGTGCATGTATTAGAGCACACAGCATCTTTGGCTTTCCCATTGCCACTATAGTAGAATTTCACCAAGTCTGTCTATGTTCTCAATAATCACCAGAGTCAGTTACATGAGACATTCACCCTTATTGCAGTTGTTCTGACTGCATCCTGATGGCATCTGATACACCACAACAAAAACAAAAAGTCCATAGTTTTGCTCATGTACTTTTCTAGGAAAATGTTTAATTCATGGCTGAGTTAAGAGACAAAGACATCTATTCATAAGGCTTGTGAGGATCTACATAACTGTGGTTTTCTGTAATTTTGGGTGTGAGGAATTGTGGAAAGGTGCATCTTAGAAACTGTATAAATATTGGCGTAAGAAGATCATAAAAGGCTTTAAAGGATTGGCCATGAAAATAGCGTTTCATTATTGGGAAGGGGTGCAGAGACATGTTTGAAATGATGACATAATTGCATTACTGATTCTATCTCCCCAACTAATTTCTTTAACTATGTTTCAATCAAAGTAGGGTAAAAAAACAAATACCACACTACTAAGTATGCACTGCAACAGATGCAGCATCCACACAGCACAAACCTGCCAGAACAAACAATGGGAGGGTTCCATACAGTTTTTAGAGTTGTCTGCTGTATGAACAGAGTCAGTTCAAAATTCCTTAATGAGGCAATAATTCATCTTTGAGAAAACAGAGGTACATGTACAGAAAAACACATACAGATAAACTATTTCGTTCGGTAGGGGAATCCAGAACAAGGCGGCATAATCATAAAATTAGCGCTAGGTCATTTAGAAGTGAAATCAGGAAGCACTTTTTCACACAAAGGGTAGTAGAAATTTGATACTGTCTCCTATAGATGCTGGGTCAATTGAAATTTTCAAGACTGAGATCAATAAATTTTTGTTAGATAAGGCTATCAAGGGATATGGAGAAGAGGCGAGTAAATGAAGTTGAGAAACAGATGAACCATCTGACCTTGAGGCTCAAGGGGCTGAATGGCCTACTCCTGTTCCTATGTTTTAGTCACTATTCTCTCTCCAGTAAAACGGCAAAATACTAACTAAAAATGATGTATTTTGGGAAATAACTTCCACATCAGATATTCTCACAAAGCTTGGGCTGCTGAGAGAACTTGTGAGGATTTGGAGTTTGGTAGCACTTCACACTACCAGACACAGTCCAGTGATCGGCACTGCCATATCTACCACATCAATCGGCATCATTGTACAAGAAAATAATAAAATTCAGCCTTGCATGTTAAAACATTTTGCTGTTCAAAAGCTGTAAACATTCTTTGAAAATGACAAAATAAACCAGATCTGTGCTTTCTCTCTGTTTCATTGTACCTGCGATAGAGGATGATGTTACATGTATATGTGAGTTGAAGTGATTATAAACAGGCTTTTCAGCAGTGTTCAAACATGCTATCAATAAAATTGCAGTGGTCAGTAAAACAAAGTGATATGGAATGTAAAGGTCAGTAAAGAGGTCTGACAGGTACAACAAAGAGCAGTAAGCCTGGGGCTCAGCTCCCTTCAGGGCATGAACAATAAAACCTTGCACATTTAGTTATATATACAACTGCATAAATCAAGTGACTAGATTTAGTTCACCATGGCCCTATCCACATAAAGTCACTGATTAGTGACAACTTCACCACAAATAACTCTTGATAGTTTGATCATTTTAATGATGATTTCAGAGGGTTAGTTCAAGTGATGGTGTGCCTTGTGCTTCATGCTGCTTTGTAATTGTGAAAATTCTTCATGCATTACAACAGAGCAGTCGGAGGTGCACTGCTGCACATTGTCTAACTACCTTAGTAGGGTGTCCAGCTCAGTCTCAAAAGGTGTCATGAAGGCCTTGTGCTTATTGATCATCTCCCTTCTAAAGACAGACCTAATAAGGTACCAATCCCTTGCCATGCAGCAGAGGAATACCCAGGGCTGTGTCCATGGGCTACAGCTTACTGTTCCTCAGGTGCCACCTCCATTTGTTCCTTTTCACTTGTGAGGGTTGTTTTAGCTGGTGCTCCCTCATTAGAATCTCTATCTAAATATCCCAGGGTGCTAGAATCTGTGATGGCAATTGCGCTAGATGGAGTTTGTGATACCACCTGCTGTGAAGTGCCCTGTTCCTGGCTTCCACCAGCTGCCAACCCCTCACCTTAGCAAAATCCTACAGGAAAAGAAAAGGAAGATGAGTTTACAAGGGTTTCTGGATGCAATGCGTTGCAAGAACAGTAAGATGCCAATGTATTACATAACAGCCAATCGATACACTCCTCCAGATTACCACCCAGATGGTGAAGACAAAAATATGTCCCAAAGAGTGTGGTAATATGCATCAGAATGGTTGAAATTGGACTGCTGTACTTTGAGGACCATGACCTGAGAAATGCCACCAACGTAAGGTTACTGTAATGCAGCAGGAAAGCAGATTTATGGACATGAAGCATCGAGATTAATTAGTGGTTTTGGGTGCTTCTTTTTAGTGACACTGAGAAATGCATGACTTTCAGCGTACCAAATGATCCTCTATTTATGAAGCTATGGTTTCTTCAGATTAGCAGTCTGCAATACCAAAATCAACCCGAATATACATATATTTGTTGCTGTATAATTACAAAGGGTTTAAATCCATAAGACCAACAGCAACAACAACTTGTATTTATTGCGCCTTTAATATAGAAAGCCAAAGAAGGAAATATTAGGAAGGGCGATTTAACGTTTGGTAGAAGAGTTAGGTTTTACCTACAACATGTATGTTAGAAGTCATTAGTTTCTGCAAGTTTGGATTTCTGTTTAGTATTATTCTGTTGTAGCACCATCACAGTCTGAGCTAGCCACATTTCGTTGCAACATAAAGGAAACATTCATAGGCCAGTTCCTTCATAAAACTGTTATGAATCTGAGCTCAACACTTATCTTTTGCTCAGCTTGCTTGTGCAAAAAATACAGTTTTCTCAAGATAGTCCTTTAACCAGCAGAATTTTTTTTCTCATTTCCTTAGACTCATAGAAGGAAAACACAGAGTAGAAGTAATAATGGGTGCAATGTCTGTTACTAGTTTTACTGCTCTCCCTCACCTGTTTACTCATGTCTGTTTTTCTATTAAAAAGAACAGGCAGAGGAAAGTATTTAAAAAACAGCATCAGCCCATGATTCCTTTCTCTACATTAAAATAGTTAGTTTGGCAGAATTAGAATGAGGAACAAAATATGTTTAATCAAGAAGTGCAAACAAATGAGCATTTTTAACTTTCAAACTCCATGTCAAAAACAAATGGCAGCATCTATTAGAGCAGCGGCACTCTTTTGCCGCAGTCCGTCTTTCTTCTTTCTGTACAAGCCGCTCTCTGTTTTCTGTCTGTTTTGCAGATGGGAAGTTATTTTCCTCTTGGCCTCTCCGACACAAACCAGAACTAATGTCGAGATTTTTTCCCCCCTCTCTGTTCTGGAAACAATGCTGATGTTGATGACAGGCACAAAGACATCTGTTCCAGCTCTGTTGCTGTTACCATCACAGTAAAACTACCCCTTGAGGTTGGTACTCGGTACTGCAGCTGGCAGCACTGCTGCTTCATTTTAGTTCTGACAACTGGTCCACAACTAAAACATTAACCTATCTTTTCTCTCTTCAGATGCTGATTGAGCTGCTGAGCATTGTCTGTTTTTGTTTCAGATTTCCAGCGTCTGCA
Organism: Squalus acanthias; assembly: GCA_030390025.1. NCBI lineage: Eukaryota > Metazoa > Chordata > Chondrichthyes > Squaliformes > Squalidae > Squalus > Squalus acanthias. The sequence continues at coordinate 178,863,643 of CM059426.1, forward strand.
GTTTTTTGCTTCTGGCCACATTTACCTTAGCTGCACTGTGACATAAATGCATCGTAAAACAAATCTCAGCTACTAATCCTCTTTTGTACATGTTAGAAAATTCAATTTAATATTGAAGACAATGTAAAAAAAATTCCATCAGAAGGTAATCACAAATGCATAAAATATTGAAAGTTATTGAGGACACCCGGACTTTGGCAAATTATTACAAGAAATTGCAGTGATTAGTTAATTACTGTGTTGATGGCATGCCATGATTATTTTTTAATTTTAATTTATTATTATGGCAGGCAGTTTAGGTACAGCTTGCACACAATAACTTTTATCTTTCCCAGACACAGCATTATAAAGTACAAGGACACATAAGCATACTGCAGGAATATCCTGAAACTACTCATTGCAATAAGCCAGTTCTCAGGTTATTAACAGCAACAGCCACACAGGCTTGTTGGAATGGAGACCTGGAGAGTTCATGAGCGAAGAGCATTTAATGAGAAATGCTTTATGTGATTTGTTGGCAGGTGCTGAAGGCTGGTTTGTAAGTAGAGGTCAGTCATGTCAGGGTGGTTATGAAACAATTCCTCATACTGAGTACAGATCATCTGAATGTCCCTTAGGTTTTAAATAGTAAGAAATGCGACATTTATATGGGCTACTTCTTCCTTTTTTTAATTTATAAATATATATAGTGGCATAGTAACAATCTGGAGGCAAAGTCAGAGCCAGAAATTGGTGGTGAGGTGCCAAGGGGGATTTCATTATATAGTGAGTGCTCTAAGAAAGAGATTGAAGAATAAGATTCTGAAATCAATGCCAAAATTGTCTCTATTATTAAACAGAGAATAATGGTTACCTGGGAGTAATTACAAACCATAATCTCACCATGAGGATTTAGAAGCGATCATGAACAAACAAAAAACTGAAGCTTTAATAGTTTATGGCCAATATTTGAACTCTTGAGTTGAGATTACAACTTTGAATCACATCAGTATATTTTTATATAATATGCACACTGTAGGGCTTAGTCAGTTCCTTATGAATTTTTTAAATCTTTTCCTTTCCCCCTCCCCCCAATCTGGTTTGCATGGTACACTCCGTATTGATTCTTGATGACGTTAATACAAAGCCCTGAAGTTACAACAGTCTGCTCCTGATGCAGTGCCTTGTTTCACAGGCGTGTAGATCAGCGTATCGGGTGCAGAGGTCAGCACGCTCGACTCGTGACTCTCCCAATTTTCTGGGCATTAAAATCAACGATCTCCTCACTTGATTATCTGTTCTGCATCCTTTCAAATGATGCTCAGGGTTGGGAGTGGAGCTGTGCAATTTATGGGCTTAAAGGATTGTTGATTGTGACATATTTATTGAGTAATGGTCAACAGTGGTTATCAGGAAATAGTGAGGTCCATAGAGATTTTAGTCTTTTCAAGGGAATTATTGTCCCTTAAATTGTCTTGTAAGATAAATTGATGCATCAAATATGCATAGGTGATGCAGTGATGCCATCATATCTTTACTTGCATGTGTTGAGGTAACATTTTAAAACCAGCCTCAAAATGAATTGCATTTGATCAAAAATGTTCTGTAAAAGTTATTTGCTGCCTTTCTCAGTGGTAGCTCTCTTGCCACTGAGTCAGAAGGTCATGGGTTCAAACCCCGCTGCAGAGACTTGAGCACATAATCTAAACTGACACTTCAGTGCAGTACTGAGGGAGTGCTGCACTGTCAGAGGTGCTGACTCTTGGATGAGACATTAAACTGAGGGCCTGCCTACCCTCTCAGGTGGATGTAAAAGATCCCATGGTACAATTTGAAGAAAAGCAGGGGAGTTCTTATGGCGTCCTCGTCAACATTTATCGCTCAGCCAATACAACCGAAACCAGATTATCTGGTCATTTATCTTATTGCTGTTCGTGGGATCTTGTTTTAAGCAAATTGGCTACCACATTTGCTACATTACTACAGTGACTACACTTCAAAAATATTTCCTTGGCTGTGAAGTGCATTGGGACATCCCGAGTATCTGAAAGGCGCTATGTAGATGCATGCATTTTCTTTCTTTTGTTGCAGCAAATAGCATGCCTGCTGTGCTGAGGCCAACAGTTGTGATAAAAGTTGTTCCAGGCTGTTCCATCAACATACGACCTGAAAAACTGCCCTTTAAATTTATAAATTGTGACTTTTTTTGTGCTTGCTTTAGGCACCAAGTTTCATTATCGAGCACTTCTACAGTGCAGCCACCAGGAAACCACTGAGTCTGACCCACACGTCAGTCATACATTGCACCCTGCAGCAATGTTCCTGGACTGCCTCTTCCACTGTTTAAATGCTCCTGTCAAAAACCAGGAACTCCAACATCTCATTTACATGGATGGCATTTGCTGAAGTGTCCAATTAGTGGAAATAGTATTGCTTGAGCTTGAGAGAATCCTACAGCAACAGTCAAAAATAAAACTGGCTTCTAAAACGGGTTCCTTGTATCGGTCGCAGCTAACCAGATTCTTAAAGGGAGCCTTTCCAACAATATTGAACAACTTGGGATTCAATAATTACGTGCTGGTTATGTGATGACCCAGTAAAATACCACTCAAGGCTTTGAAAGAATCTTGTAAAACTATCTGCCAGTGAATCAGTGATGTAATGCTGTATTTGCATACATCACAAAGGGCTGTAATGTCTTTTAATTGACATCACTCTACATAGTGAGCATATTGTTAACACACCCAAGAAGTGCGATGAGTGCTAAAAGTCACTGCATTCAGAATATCATTTTCAATTTTGGATTCACTTCTTGTTTTTCTGACTGGAAGGCTGTTTCCAGTGGGGTTCGCAGGACTCAGTACTGGGTCCTTTGCTTTTTATGGTATATATCAATGATTTGGACTTGAATGTAGGAAGTACGATGAAGAAGTTTGCAGATGATACAAAAATTGGCCGTGTGGTTGATAATGAAGAAGAAAGCTGCAGACTGCAGGAAGATATCAATGGACTGGTCAGGTGGGCAGAACAATGGCAAATGGAATTCAACCTGGAGAAGTGTGAGGTAATGCATTTGGGGAGGGCTAACAAGGCAAGCGAATACACTATAAATGGTAGGACACTGAGAAGTGCAGAAGATCAGAGGGACCTTGGAGTGCATGTCCACAGATCCCTGAAGGTAGCAGGACAGGTTGATAAGATGGTTAAGAAGGCATACGGGATATTTTCCTTTATTAGCCGAGGCATAGAATATAACAGCAGGGAGGTTATGCTTGAAAACAATCGCCAGGCAGGAGTGTTCCCTCCCAGTCGGGGAACACTTCAGCAGTCAAGGACATTCAGCCTCCGATCTTCGGGTAAGCGTTCTCCAAGGCGGCCTTCGAGACACACGACAACGCAAAATCGTCGAGCAGAAACTGATAGCCAAGTTCCGCACCCATGAGGACGGCCTCAACCGGGATCTTGGGTTCATGTCACGCTACATGTAACCCCACCTGACGTAGAGTCATCCAGACTCGAGTCATTGTTGGCTTGTTCTCTCTACACAGATGCGGCTGGACCTGCTGTGATTTCCAGCAAAAAAAGTAAAAAGTTTTTTGTTTTCCATACAGACCCCAGCATCTGCCACATTTGACCCCTTGTGACCCCACCTCATTGTCTTTGATGTAATGTCTTCCTGACTGACCTGTTTGGACACCATCCACACCTTTGATTGCTGTGATTATCTCTCTGCCGAGGTGTGATAAAGGGCAGTTAGAAAGATTAACTGTAATTATCTGGCAGTGTTTTCTGACTATATATGCTGTGCCTATATGCATTTCTTCACTTCACCTGATGAAGGAGCAGCGCTCTGAAAACTTGTGATTTCAAATAAAGCTGTTGGACTATAACCTGGTGTTGTGCAACGTCTCACTTTTGTTCACCCCAGTCCAACACCGGCATCTCCACATCTTGAAAACACTAGTTAGGCCGCAGCTAGAATGCTGAATGCAGTTCTGGTCACCACATTACAGGAAGGATATGATTGCACTAGAGCGGGTGCAGAGGAGATTTACGAGGATGTTGCCTGGGCTGGGGAGTTTTAGCTATGAGGAAAGATTGGATAGGCTGAGGTTGTTTTCTTTGGAACAGAGGAGGCTGAGGGGAGACCTAATTGAGGTGCATAAAGTTATGAGAGGCCTAGATTGAGTGGATAGGAAGGACCTATTTCCCTTAGCAGAAGGGTCAATAACCAGGGGGCATAGATTTATAGTAATTGGTCGGAGGTTTAGAGGGGATTTGAGGAGAAATGTTTTCACCCAGAGGGTGGTGGAGGTCTGGAACTCACTGCCTGAAAGGGTGGTAGAGACAGAGACCCTCATCACATTTAAAAAGTACTTGGATATGCACTCGAAGTGCCATAACCTACAAGGCTACGGACCAAGTGCTGGAAAGTGGGATTAGGATGGATAGCTCTTTGTTGCCCGGCACGGACAAGATGGGCCAAATGTCCTCCTTCCGTGATGTAAATTTCTATGATTCTATGATTCAATCTCTTTGGCCAAATTTTGTGGGGGGGTTAGCGGGCGGGATCGGTGGCAGGTTGGGTGGAAAAATCCTTTTTTTTGATAACGGGTCAGGAACCCACTGCCAACCCACCGCAATGCGCCTTTCCCAATGTCGGGTCTGTCAATGCTGAGCAGACCCGACCGGCAGCGGCGGGGGACCCAATTAAAATCATTAGCATCTAGTTGACAGATGCTTAACAGGCTTTTTTAACTTACCTTTTAACTTTAACTGCATGACCACGGGAACCACATTGTTCAGGGACCACGGTGGTTAACCTGAGGCGCGAGTTCAGTGGCTATTGCTCCAGCTGATTACTTGATAGCCTCAAATGTACAGTAAAAGGCCCCACCTGACAGATCATCACTTTCCTCAGCCACAAGCTGTTTCTCAGTCCATTTCCAGCACAGATTCTGCAGGCTTTCCACTTTCCACTCTCCATCCACTCTCATCTCATTGGAAGAACTCTTAACCATTGACAGAATGCTTCTGTCATCTCTACTTCGCCTGCCATCTATTCCATCAACATGGGTGACCTTTATACTGCCTCACCTTGGTCCTCAGAATCCCACCACGATCAACACCAACACCAGCAGCACCAGGCACACCAGCAGCACCAACAACAACACCAACCTTCTCCACAATCAACTGATGCTGCACAGGACAGAGGGCATCAGCACCCGAGCACATTGTTGCCTGGGAGGCCAGGGATGGCCTCACCATGGCATACATTTACTTCACTTGACACTACACACTGGCTGCCACATGATGCACCAGGTTGGCACCACCCCACACCAACACCATAAAGCATCCCTACAATGACCAAGCCATTCCTTTCACACTTACCACCATTGCAGGGGGTACCGTTATGTTTCACCGTTCACTACAACTCACTAAGCCACTTCCAAAGGTGCACACAAATCTGTCTAAGAATGCAAAGTGTTGAAAATAAAGGTTTACAGGTTAGCGCTGTTACCTCACAGCGCCAGGGACTAGGGTTCGAATCTGACCTCGGGTGACTGTCTGTGTGGAGTTTGCACATTCTCCCCGTGTCTGCGTGGGTTTCCTCCGGGTGCTCCGGTTTCCTCCCACAGTCCAAAAATGTGCGGGTTAGGTGATTTGGCTATGATAAATTGACCCTTAGTGTTAGGGGGGATTAAATATGTGGGGTTACGGGGATAGGATGGGATATGTTAGGGGGAATTAAATACGTGGGGTTACGGGGGTAGGGTGGGATATGTGTCGGTGCAGGCTCGATGGGCCGAGATGGCCTCTATCTGTACTGTGGGGATTCTGTGTGAGAAAGCAGGGACAGGGTACTGGATTTGGATGATCAGCCATGATCGTATTGAATGGTGGAGCAGGCTCGACGGGCCGAATGGCCTACTCCTGCTCCTAGTTTCTATGTTTCTATGTTTCAATGTTTGACAGCACATTAACAGAAATTTTACATGAACATTAGATAAAACACCCAAGTGGCTACCCTTGTGTGTTGTTAGTTGGTATGATTGCACTAGAATGAGGGTGAGTGTGAGGGGTGGCTAGTGAGATGGGGATGTAATAACGTAGATAGAGAGGAATGGGTGGAGGTGCAAGGTAAGTTGGTGTGAGTAAGGATGTGCAGGGGTAGGGTAGGGAAGGCAGAGTAATGGGGATGTGATGAGAGGCACAGGAGGATGAAGGTGAGTGTGGCTTTGTACTAACATTTCGTGATCTAATGAGATCATTGAAAGGTTTGCGCCACTGCACCCAGGTCCTCCTGACGACATCCCTGCTTGTGACCTCTTCTGCAATGTGCAACCAGGCTGTGTTGGTCTCCTGGGGAGGTCTCTTCCGCCCATTGGAAGGGAAGAGGACCTCCCTGCATGCTCTGACACCCTCCATAAGCATATGGAGGGAGTCATGGGAGAACCTGGGTGCAGTCCTGCACCTCTGTGCAGTGATTGTCAGTGTTTGCAGCACTTCAACGCTGTAGAACACTGACAGCACAAACATCAAAAGTAAGGTGGCCATGGTACCTTTAAGGAAACCGGCTGATGACACTTCATGAATGACGTCACCAGACTCGCTTCCTCTAATTGGACCGGGATACGTGCTGGGTGGGCTTAACAAGCCCCATTAAGGTAAATTCATTTTCCAGAGTGGGATGGAGCCAGCAGCAGGGCCACGACCCGCCACCAACATTGCCCACCCCGGACCCACCCAGGTAAGGAAAATCTCGGCTTTTGTCTTTACTCAAATCTTCACACAGGATTCAGCCTCATAATCCTTTCTGTTTGGGAGTAACTGATAAATTACATAAATATAAATGCCTTAAATAACTGTGTACAGTTCTGGCCAACACAGTACAAAAAGGATATTGCAGCTTTTGAAAGGATACAGAAGGGAACAACCAACATGATTGAAGGGATGCAGTTATTGGATTTTGGGGAGTGAATGTGTAAGTTGGGCATGTTCTCATTGGAAAAGAGAACATTGAGAAGTGATGTGATTGCTGTTTTTAGGATTCTAAAGGGACTAGATAATGTAGACGATGACAAGCTATTTCATCAGAACAGTAGAACCAGGAGACAGGGCCTGTGCTTGAAAGGGGGGTAAATTCAAAACTAATCTGCAGAAATATTATTTCTGTGAGTAGTGGTCAATCCTATGTTCCTATTTAGAAAAGAATATATGAAACACTCTCATATGTATAAGAATATTCATCTTTTACAGGATAAATTACCTATGCACAGATACATTAGGAACACAAGTAAGGCTGATCATTTATGAGTGAGTGTTTACGTCCCATTAATTACTCATTAGCAAGTTATAATTTTAAAATTGATACATTAGAGTACAGAGAACATAAATGCATTAATAAAGCATAGAATAAAACTGACCATTTGACCCATCAAGCACAGATAACGTGACCCCGAGCTTCCGGCCTGTAAATTTAATTCTCCGCCCCACTCCCACTCTGACTTCTCTGTCCTCGGCTTCCTACACTGTTCCAATAAAGCCCAACAGAAGCTCAAGGATCGGCACCTTATCTTTCGATTAGGCACTTTACAGCTTCTGGGCTCAACTTGGAGTTCAACAATTTCAAATCATAACCTCTGCCCCCATTTCATTGGTATTAGCTGTCGGTAATGATTCTGCTATTCCCAGTTACACCTCTTCTATATCCATCTTTTGTTTCTTGTCCCATTACCACCCCATTTTGCATTGCACCATCATCCCTTTTGTCATTTAATCTCTCCTGCCTTCCACCCTATCACAGACTTTCCCTTTTGTTCTTTCCTCCCCTACCCTCTTTCCCTGCCTCAGAACTTGCTTAAAACCTGTTAAGCTGTGGACTTGGCTCTGGCTGTACTCCCCAGAGGAACCATCGCCAATACTGGTTAGAGAGTGAGATGCAATCGGGGGACTCCTGCACTACCTGCCTGGTCCTCCTTGTCTGTCTGATGGTTACCCATTCCCTCTCTGCCTGCACACTCTTACGCTGCGGGGTGCCCACCTCCTGAAACGTGCTATCCACGTAGCTCTCAGCCTCATGGATGGACAGCAGTGATGCCAGCTGCTGCTCAAGCTCCGAAACCCGGAGCTCAAGTTCCGAAACTTAGAGCTCATGCTCCTACAGCCAACGACACTTCCTGCACACAGACCTACCCTTTTGTTCTTCCCCCCTCTCCCCCCTTTCCCTGCCCCTGCACTTGCTTAAAATCTGTCACATCTCTAACTTTTTCCAATTCTGATGAAAGGTCATCAATCTGAAATGTTAACTCTGTTTCTCGCTCCACAGATGATGACTGACCTGCTGAGTATTTCCAGCATTTTCTGTTTTTATTACAGATAATGTACAATTTGCTTTGTTATGGATTCTATGCCAATTATTTTACTGTCCTGAGAAAAAATAAAATGATATTCTGCAAAATATTACATCTTCATGTAAAGATAGTTGAGTAGCATGCCGGATGTATGTCTTCTTCAAGGGAATATAATCATATATTAACCAAGACATTGATATTCAGTGCATAGATACTGCACAAGTGGCACATGGGTTAATGAGGTATGCCAGTCTCAATCAGAGACTATAATATATTATATTATACTAAAAGCTCAGTCCTCCACTGTGTTTCTATTTTTCTTGTAGTATTTTTATTCTATGAGAAAATTGGACAAAATAGAAAGAAAGCACTAGTGAAATACAGGATAAAGATAATCTACTTGATCTTTCAGAAAATTCTGATCATTGTATGACCACAGTCAAATTCTCAGTACACATCTACCACACAGCTGTCTTGTTTGTGGGGCAGAAACATGAATGGACAAGACAGTGGGTTGAGATCTATCAAAAAGGAATAGGCTTGTTGAACCCATGTTTTTTTCCCTGTGCCTAAGAGTTCTTGGGGAGTAATTTCAGAACTCTGCACACCCAACAGGGAACCTCGAATTGAACAGGGGGGTGGAGACTGAAGCCATCCTACTTGGCATGGCTCCCGCCAAATCTGTCTACCCTTGCCCCTGACTCCACTCCCCTCCCTAGCTGCATGCTCAGGCTGAACCAGACAGTTCACAGCCCCATTCCTGAGCTGAGCTTCAAACCCCACATTGTATCCATCAATGAGATTGTCTACTTCCACTTCTGTGACAAGTATACTCTCCCATAGTGGCCAATGTTTCCCACTGGGAGCGCAGGGTTGGAAAATGACCTCTTTTATGTTAACGCAAACCAATTTCTGTGGCTCATTCATTTTCTAAGAAAAGACTTATCAATTTGTCATCAGCTAAGAGACACAAACATGGTGGCATTTGCATAACATTCTGTCAGACATTCTTCAACTTCTGTTGGAATGTCCTCAGAAAGAATCATTACTTGTTTACTGGGTCTCTCCCTCATCACAAGCAGGGACAAGTGCACATAAGTGACCTTTCATAAAATGGCCACTGCACACTATATTAAGATGTTATGGCTCTTTTATCCCCTGCTCTACTTGGGAATAGAATATTTATCTGCAATTAGTGGGGTCAAACAGATGACACTGGTTAGCAAGAAAGTAATATAATATATTTCTTAAATGTATTATTAATTCTATGAACCATTTCAAGAACTGTAATTCTACATGGAGATGAATTAAAATTTTAAAACTATTTCAAATTAAATATTTCCTTTTTAACAAGACTGATTTTACACATTAAGCAGTATTATCAGTCAACCATTTAAAAAGTCAATCTTTTTTTCATATTAAATTAGTTCCCATACCTAGTAAGTGCCTGATCTCAGCCTTGCTAAACCTCTGGCCATGGCCTCCTTCTGTCAATATAGCTACAATGAGAACTTGGTGCATGGAGATTCCTGGGCACAAATTCACATACTGCTGTTACATGATGAGTGAAGCAGAAGTAACTGAGCTCACTCTTCTCCGACATTAGCCAAGTCAAGTGCTCTAGGTTCAGCACAATGTGCAGAGTTCTGTGGACCCTTAAATCATTCAATCTCTGTAGCCACCAGAACCTAAGGCAGGACTTAATGGCTGAATATTGTGGGCAGAATATTTTGAACCTGACTGACCTGACACCCCAAGGCAGCTAACTGGTTCAGGGTGTACAGCTGACCTCTGCACCTCTCATAAGGCACTTGAGTTACTTCAGCTGCTAGTTATCTTCACAGAGTTTGAATCCCTGCAAAGAAGCAGACTTTGGAATCTTACCTCCAGGCAATATCAACTGCTAGGTAGTTTTGGACCATAGACCGCTAAAGGCCAGGCAACCCAAGACTGTCAATGGTCAGGTGGTCTTGATTCAAGTAGCCTGGATCACAGACTGTTAGGCAGCCCCAGAGCACTAAGAGGCAGTCAATTCCCAGACAGCTGACCAGCTCCAGGACCAAAGATAACAGCTGAAGATTTCCGTGTCAAGTTGTCACCATTTATGGGCTTTGCTTATGATGAGAACTACTGAGCAGCCTCAGATCTCCCACCATCCACCCTTTCTGACCAGAAATCTGAGCCTGGGCACTCATTACCACATTGAGCTTGAACTCTTGCCTCACGACACAGTTAGGCAGTTCACCTGCCCAAATTCCATGCCATCACTTTCCCAAGCCCCTATTTAAAGACTCCCCTGACAAGTTTGTTTGTATTTTGTACATCCAAGGTACTATCACTATGTGCCCTCATATGTGCATATTGGTTGCCATACAGACCCAAGCTCCTCTATCCCTCTGCCTACCATCTTCTAGTTCACTATGTTGCCCTTTTATTTCCTGTTTTTCCCAATCTCTCTCATCCATAATTCCTACTGAAACTTGCCCCTCTCAGTTTTCCACCCACTACTCCCCTGACAACCTCCTCTCCTAACACTGCTCTAGGCTTGAATCCCATCCTGGCCCTGCTCACTGTTTCCCTCTGCTCCATTGCAGCAGCAGCTGCCACTGTTTCTCCCAGAGCAGCAACCCCTTTCACTTAATCTTTCTTTCCTGCAGAACTTCTGATTCAGTTTGTTTGACAGGCATTAATCTCTGCAGCCTCCTTCAGGTCTTCCTTTTTTTTCCCATCTCCTTCTTCAACGTCTTTCCATGGCATCCAACCACTCTCTGCACATGCACTCCTCTACCCACTTCAGCGGCAACCTACTTAACCTTGCTATCATGCAAGGCCTCACTACTTCAAACGTTTCAATGGCAATGACAAATTATTTCTTAACTAAAGCACTGCTCCTTTTTTCCTCCCTTAATTTTCTCCCTTCTGCTCACAAATTCTACAAGATGGCACCAACACAAGCCTAGAAAAAGAAGGTGATAGTTTAGACTTAAGGGGTTCACTTTTTGGAGATTCCATTCCCAAGATGGAGTCTTGCTTGACAGGAGCACAAATTATAAAATTGGGTACAGGGGGGAGGTCAATGAAATTTCCCCTAATTATTTAGCAAGATGGTGATAGATAATGGATTAACAAACAAAATAAAAACAAAATAAAGATGAGAATGACTTCCACAAATCTTATTGGTGGACAGAATTCACCAGGATGAATATAGGGACATGCATGAATATGCGTATCCAGGTCCTGGCCTAATTCCTGGCCCTTCCATTGAATTCCTGATGGATTTACGGTGGGAGTGCACAGAAAAGGTTGTGGAATTTTGATCCTTTTTAAAGAACAGTTGCATCAGGTGGGAGGAAGTACTGAGTGAGATGTTCCAGGGCTTAGTGTTGAGACCATTACTGTTTCTGATTTACATCAATGACCTGGACTCAGATATGCAATGCAAATTGATCAAATTTGCAGATAGATCATAGAATCATAGAATGGTTACAGCACAGAAGGAGGCCATTCAGCCCGTCAAGCCCGTGCCGGCTCCCTGCAAGAGCACTTCAGCTACTTCCACTCCTCCCCCGCCCCCCACTTTCTCTGCAGCCTTGCAATTTTTTTTCCTTCAGGTACTTATCCAATTCCCTTTTGAAAGCCACGATTGAATCTGCCTCCACCACCCTTTCAGGCAGTGCATTCCAGATCCTAACCACTCACAACGTAAACAAGTTTTTCCTCATGTTGCCTTTCGTTCTTCTGCCAATCACCTTAAATCTGTGTCCTCTGGTTCTCGACCCTTCTGCCAATGGGAACAGTTTCTCTCTATCTACTCTGTCTAGACCCCTCATGATTTTGAACACCTCTATCAAATCTCCTCTCAACATTACTGCTCTAAGGAGAACAACCCCAGCTTATCCAGTCTATCCACGTAACTGAAGTCCCTTATCCCTGGAATAATTCTTGTAAATCTTTTCTGCACCCTCTCTAAGGCCTTCACATCCTTCCTAAAATGCGGTGCCCAGAATTGGACACATTACTCCAGTTGAGGCCGCTTTCTCAACCTGCCCTAGCACCTTCAACAATTTATGCACATATACCCCCAGGTCTCTCTGTTCATGCACCCCCTTTAGAATTATACCCTTAGTTTATATTGCCTCTCCTTGTTCTTTCTACCAAAATGTATCATTTTGCACTTTTCTGCGTTAAATTTCATCTGCCACGTGTCCACCCATTCCACCAGCCTGTCTATGTCATCTTGAAGTCTATCACTACCCTCATCACTGTTCACTATACTTCCAAGTTTTGTGTCATCTGAAAATGTTGAAATTGTGCCCTGTACACCCAAGTCTAAGTCATTAATATATATCAAGAAAAGCAATGGTCCTAGCACCGACCCCTGGGAACCCCACTGTGTAACTTCCTCCAGTCTGATAAACAACCATTCACCACTACTCTCTGTTTCCTGTCACTTAGCCAAATTTGTATCCATGCTGCCACTGTCCCTTTTATTCCATGGGCTTCAACTTAGCTGGCAAGCCTATTATGTGGCACTTTATCAAACGCCTTTTGGAAGTCCATGTACACCACATCAACCGCATTGCCCTCATCAAAAAATTCAATCAAGTTAGTAAAACACGATTTGCCTTTAACAAATCGTGCTGGCTTTCCTTAATTAATTCACACTTGTCCAATGACTGTTAATTTTGTCCCAGATTATCGTTTCTAAAAGCTTCCCCACTACCGAGGTTAAACTGGCTGGCCTGTAGTTGCTGGGTTTATCCTTATATCCTTTTTTGAACAAGGGTATAACATTTGCAATTCTCCTATCCTCTGGCACAACCCCCGTATTCAAGGAGGATAGGAAGATTATGGCCAGTACCTCCGCAATTTCCATCTTTATTTCATAGAAACATACATAGAAGATAGGAGCAGGAGTAGGCCATTCGGCCCCTCGAGCCTGCTCCGCCATTTAATGAGATCACGGCTGATCATCCAAATTCAGTACCCTCTCCCTGCTTTCACCCCATATCCCTTGATCCCTTTAGCCTTAAGAAATATATCTAACTCCTTCTTGAATATTTTTAATGAATTGGCCTCAACTGCCTTCTGTGGTAGAGAATTCCACAGGTTCACCACTCTCTGGGTGAAGAAATTCCTCCTCATCTCAGTCCTAAATAGCTTACCCCTTATCCTTAGACTGTGACCCCTGGTTCTGGACTCCCCCACCATCGGGAACATCCTTCCTGCATCTAGTCTGTCTAGTCCTGTTAGAATTTTATAAGTTTCAATGCGATCCCCTCTCATTCTTCTAAACTCTAGCGAATACAAGCCCAATCGACCCAATCTCTCTTCATACGTCATTCCTGCCATCCCAGGTATCAGTCTGGTGAATCTTCGCTGCACTCCCTCTATGGCAAGAACATCCTTCCACAGATAAGGCGACCAAAACTGCACACAATACTCAAGGTGTGGTCTCAACAAGGCCCTGTACAACTGCAGCAAGACATCCTTGCTCCTGTACTCAAATCCTCTCGCTATGAAGGCCAACATACCATTTGCCTTCTTAACCGCCTGCTGCACCTGCATGCTTACCTTCAGCGACTGGTGTACAAGGACACCCAGGTCTCGTTGCACTTCCCCTTTTCCCAATCTATTGGCATTCAGATAATAATCTGCCTTCCTGTTTTTGCCACCAAAGTGGATAACCTCGTATTTATCCACATTATACTGCATCTGCCATGCATCTGCCCAATCACCCAACCTGTCCAAATCATACTGGAGTTTCTCTGCATCCTCCTCACAGCACACACGCCCACCCAGCTTTGTGTCATCTGCAAACTTGGAGATATTACATCTAGTTCCCTCATCTAGAACATTAATATATATTGTGAATAACTGGGGTCCTAGCACCGATCCCTGCGGTACCCCACTAGTCACTGCTTGCCACTCGGAAAAAGACCCGTTTATTCCAACTCTTTGCTTCCTGTCTGCCAACCAGTTTTCTATCCAAGTCAGTACCTTACCCCCAATCCCATGTGCTTTAACTTTGCATGCTAATCTCTTATGCGGGACCTTATCGAAAGCCTTCTGAAAGTCCAAATACACCACATCCACTGGTTCTCCCTTATCTATTCTACCTGTTACATCCTCAAAAAATTCCAATAGATTAGTCAAGCATGATTTACCTTTTGTAAATCCATGTTGACTTTGTCCAATCCTGTCACTGTTTTCCAAGTGCTCTGCTATTACATCTTTTATAATAGACTCTAGCATTTTGCCCACTACCGATGTCAGGCTTACCGGTCTATAATTCCCCGTTTTCTCTCTACCACCTTTTTTAAATAGTGGGGTTACATTAGCTACCCTCCAATCCATGGGAACTGTTCCAGAGTCTATAGAATTTTGGAAGATGACCAGCAATGCATCTACTATTTCTAGGGCCACTTCCTTAAGTACCCTAGGATGTAGATTATCAGGCCCTGGGGATTTATCGGCCTTCAATCCCGTCAATTTCCCTAACACCATTTCCCTACAAATACTGATTTCATTCAGTTCCTCCCTCTCATTAAACCCTATGTTCCCTGACATCTCTGGGAGGTTATTTGTGTCCTCCTTTGTGAAGACAGAACCAAAGTATGTATTTAATTGGTCTGCCATTTCTTTGTTCCCCATTATAAATTCCCTGATTCTGACTGCAAGAGACCTACGTTTGACTTCACCAATCTTTTTCTCTTCACATATCTATAGAAGCTTTTACAGTCAGTTTTTATGTTCCCTGTAAACTTACTCTCATACTCTATTTCCCCCTCTTAATTAATCCCTTTGTCCTCCTTTGCTTAATCCTAAACTGCTCCCAATCCTCAAGTTTGCTGCTTTTTCTGGCCAATTTATATGTCCTCTCCTTGGATTTTATGCTATCCCTAATTTCCCTTGTTAGCTACAGTTGAGTCATCTTTTTTGTTTTATTTTTATGCCAAACAGGGATGAACAAATTCTGTAGTTCATCCATGCGATCTTTAAATGTTTCCCATTGCCTATCCACCGTCAACCCTTTAAGTAACGTTCCCCAATCCATCCTAGCCAACACGCGCCTCATACCATCGTAGTTTCCTTTATTTAAATTCAGGACCCTAGTTTCTGAGTCAAATACTTCACTCTCCATCTTACTGAAGAATTCTATCATATTATGATCGCTCCTCCCCAAGGGGCCTCGCACAACAAGATTGCTAATTAATCCTTTCTCATTACGTAATACCCAGTCTAAGATGGCCTGATCTCTAGTTGGTTCCTCGACATATTGGTCCAGGAAATCATCCCGTATACACTCTAGGAATTCCTCCTCCACAGTATTGTTACTAATTTGGTTAGCCCAATCTAAAAGTAGATTAAAATCACCCATGATAACTGCTGTGCCCTTATTGCACGCATCTCTAATTTCCCGTTTAATGCCATGCCCAACCTCAGCATTACTGTTTGGGGGTATGTATACAACTCCCACTAACGTTTTCTGCCCCTTGGTATTTCTCAGCTCTACCCATACAGATTAAACATCATCAGAGCTAATATCCTTCCTTACTATTGTGTTAATCTCCTCTTTAACCAGCAATGCTACCCCACCACCTTTTCCTTTTTGCCTGTCTTTCCTGAATATTGAATACCCTTGGATGTTGAATTCCCAGCCTTGGTCACCCTGGAGCCATGTCTCCGTAATCCCAATTATATCATATCCGTTTACATCTATTTGCACAGCTAATTCATCCACCTTATTACGAATGCCCTAGCATTAAGACACAAAGCCTTCAGGCTTGTTTTTTTAACACTCTTAGATGTTCTTAGATTTCCCTCAGCATCCTTGGATGCATCCCATCCAGTCCTGGTGACTTATCTACTTTAAGTACAGCCAGCCTTTCTAGTACCTCTGCTTTATCAATTTTTATCCCATCCAGTATCTCAACTACCTCCTTTTTCACTATGACTTTGGCAGCATCTTCTTCCTTGGTAAAGACAGATGCAAAGTATTAATTTAGTACCTCAGCCATGCCCTCTACCTCCATGCGTAGGTCTCCATTTTGGTGCCTCCTCTTACTACCCATTTACTATTTATATGCCTATAGAAGACTGCCAATCTATTCTCATACTCTCTCTTTGCCCCTCTTATTTCCTTTTTCACTTCCCCTCTGAACTTCCTATATACAGCCTGGTTCTCACTTGTATTCTCAATCTGACATCTGTCATATGCCACCTTTTTCTGCTTCATCTTACTCTCTATCTCTTTCATCATCCAGGGAGCTCTGGCTTTGGTTGCCCTACCTGTCCCTCTCATGGGAATGTACCTCGACTGTACCCGAACCATCTCCTCTTTAAAGGCAGCCCATTGTTCGATTACAGTTTTGCCTGCCAATCTTTGATTCCAATTTACCCAGGCCAGATCCATTCTCAACCAACTGAAATTGGCCTTCCTCCAATTAAGTATTTTTACTCTAGATTGCTCCCTGTCCTTTTCCATAGCTAATCTAAACCTTATGATACAGTGATCACTGTTCCCTAAATGTTCCCCTGCTGACACTTGCTGTACTTGACCTACTTCATTCCCCAGAACCAGATCCAGCAAAGCCTTCTTCCTCGTTGGGCCAGAAACGTACAGATCAAGAAAGTTCTCCAGAAAACACTTCAGAAATTCTTCCTCCTCTCTGCACTTTACACTATTACTATCCCAGTCATATTAGGATAGTTGATGACCCCCATTATCACTACTCTATAGGTCTTGCACCTCTCTCTAATTTCCCTGCAAATTTGCTCCTCCATATCCTTCCCACTAGTTCCCAGCCTATAGAATACACCTAGCAGTGTAATGCCACCTCTATTGTTTCTCAGCTCTAACCAAATAGATTCTGTCCTTGACCCCTCCAGGATATCCTCTCTCTCCAGCACTGTAAGATTCTCCTTAATCAATACTGTCACCCCACCTCCTTTCTTTCCTTCCTTATCTTTCCTGAACACCTTATATCCAGGAATATTTAATATCCAATCCTGCCCTTTTTTGAGCCAGGTCTCCGTTGTCACCGCAACATCATATTCCCATTTCTCTATTTGCGCCTGCAGCTCACTAACCTTATTTACCACACTTCGTGCATTCACACACATGCACTATAAACCTATCTTAGACCTTCTTGTATTTTCTCTTAGTCTGACCCCACCTAATACTGTACTATTTCTTACTCTCGTGCTATCTGTGGGAGAAATTTGGTTGGTTAGCGCCTGGTCGGGGTGCTAATGAAGTAGCGCTGGGGCGAGGTGAATCCAGCGCCGCACGCCAAATCCAGTCGCCCCTTAGCGCCGCCGCTAACAGTTAGCGCCTGGGGCTTTTGCACCAAGCAGATTGTGATGTCAGTGAGCGTGCAATGCTCACTTAGCGCCCAATCTGCCAAACTGATTATCGTCCCCTGTCTTAGCCCCTCGCCCCAACAACAACAGGAAGAGGAGGCATGAAGCAGGTGGATGGCAGCTCAAGGGGCGCTATTTAAAGGGATCAGTCGCAGCTGTCAGGTTAGTGCTGTTTCACTGCTTCCTTGTCAGTTTGTGATTGTGCAAGAGTTGAATTCAGTCATTTAAATGTTCTTTAGTATCAGGAGTGTTGTGGCTACTAAAAATATGTTACACTTATTCTGACAAAATTTCAAAGTGCTACACTTGGTTACATTAATGGGAGCTGTACTGGCAGTCGACCTCGCCCTCCAGGATCTACGGCGGAGGGAGTGGAGGCAGCGGAGGTAGCGAGAAAACCTTACCCTCTGAGGGTATTCTGAGTGCACTTCTCCTTTTTTATTCATTTATGGGATGTGGGCGTTGCTGGCAATGCCAGCATTTATTGCACATCCCTAGTTGCCCTTGAGAAGGTGGTGGTGAGCCGCCTTCTTAAACTGCTGCAGTCTGTGTGGTGAAGGTACTCCCACAGTGCTGTTAGGGAGGGAGTTCTAGGATTTTGACCCAGCGACAATGAAGGATTGACGATATACTTCTAAGTCAGGATGGTGTGTGACTTGGAGGGGAACTTGGAGGTGGTGGTGTTCCCATGCGCCTGCTGCCCTTGTCCTTCTAGGTGGAAGAGGTCGCGGGTTTGGGAGGTGCTGCCGAAGAAGCCTTGGCGAGTTGCTGCAGTGCATCTTGTAGATTATACACACTGCAGCCACGGTACACCGATGGTGGAGGGAGTGAATGTTTAAGGTGGTGGATGGGGTGCCAATCAAGCGGGCTGCTTTGTCAAGGATGGTGTCGAGCTTCTTGAGTGTTGTTGGAGCTGCACTCATCCAGGCAAGTGGAGAGTATTCCATCACACTCCTTACTTGTGCCTTGTAGATGGTGGAAAGGCTTTGGGGAGTCAGGAGGTGAGACACTCACCGCAGAATACCTAGCCTCTGACCTGCTCTTGTTGACACAGTATTTATGTGGCTGGTCCAGTTAAGTTTCTGGTTAATGGTGATCCCCCAGGATGTTGATAGTGGGGGATTCGACGATGGCAATGCCATTGAATGACAAGTGGAGGTGGTTAGACTCTCGCTTGTTGGAGACAGTCATTGCCTGGCACTTCTGTGGCACGAATGTTACCTGCCACTTATCAGCCCAAGCCTGAACGTCGTCCAGGTCTTGTTGCATGCGGCATGGACTGCTTCATTATCTATGGAGTTGCGAATGGTGCTGAACACTGTGCAATCAGCGAACATCCCCATTTCTGACCTTATGTTGGAGGGAAGGTCATTGATGAAGCAGCTGAAGATGGTTGGGCCTAGGACACTGCCCTGAGGAACTCTTGCAGCGATGTCCTGGGGCTGTGATGATTGACCTTCAACCATCACAACCATCTTCCTTTGTGCTAGGTATGACTCCAGACAGTGGAGCGTTTTACCCCTGATTCCCATTGATTTCAGTTTTACTAGGGCTCCTTGATGCCAGACTCGGTCAAATGCTGCCTTGATGTCAAGTGCAGTCACTCTCACCTCACCTCTGGAATTCAGCTCCTCTGTCCATGTTTGGACCAAGGCTATAATGAGGTCGGGAGCCGAGTGGTCTTAGCGGAACCCAAACTGGGCATCAGTGAGCAGGTTATTGGTGAGTAAGTGTTGCTTGATAGCACTGTCGATGACACCTTCCATCACTTTGCTGATGATGGAGAGTAGACTGTTGGGGCAGTAATTAGCCAGGTTGGATTTGTCCTGCTTTTTGTGGACAGGACATACCTGGGCAGTTTTCCACATTGTCGGATAGATGCCAGTGTTGTAGCTGTACTGGAACAGCTTGGCGAGACGCACGGCTAGTTCTGGAGCACAAGTCTTCAGCACAATAGCCGGGATGTTGTCGAGGCCCATAGCCTTTGCTGTATCCAGTGCGCTCAGCCATTTCTTGATATCACGTGGAGTGAATCGAATTGGCTGAAGACTGGCTTCTGTGATGGTGGGGACTTCGGGAGTAGTACCTCCAATTAAGCAAGGAGCAGTGCATTTGAAGGCTTCGTTTCAGCAAGACGGTGGTCACCGAATTCTGCCACCTCCTGCAACCAGACCTTGAGCCTCAGATCAGGTTGACCACGGCTCTCTCAGTGGCAGTCAAGGTCACCGTCGCCCTCAATTTCTTCGCCAGCGGTTCCTTCCGGTCTGCAACAGGAGATATAGCGAGCATCTCACTTTTCGCCATCCATCGCTGCATCCGGGAGGTCACAGAGGCTCTCTACAGTAGGAGAAGGGACTACATTTCCATCCCCATCACCAGAGACAAGCAGGATGAATGTGCATGTGGCTTTTCCAGGATAGCGGGATTCCCCATGGTGCAGGGCACCATTGACTGCACACACGTAGCTTTGCGGGCACTGCATAACAATCCTACATAACATAAGAACATAAGATGTAGGAGCAGGAGCAGGTCATTTGGCCCCTCGAGCCTGCTCCGCCATTCAATAAGATCATGGCTGATCTGATCTTGGCCTCAACTCCACTCCCCTGCCCGCTCCCCATAACCCTTGACTCCCTTACCTTTCAAAAATCTGTCTATCTCCACCTTAAATATATTCAATGACGTAGCCTCCACAGCTCTCTGGGGAAGAGAATTCAAAGGATTCATGACCCTCTGAGAGAAGAAATTCCTCCTCATTTCCGATTTAAAAGGATGCCCCATTATTCTGAAACTATGCCCCTTAGTTCTAGATTCCCCCATGAGGGGAAACATCCTCTCTGCATCTACCCTATCAAGCCCCTTCAGAATCTTATATGTTTCAATAAGATCCCCTCTCATTCTTCTAAATTCCAATGAGTATATGCCCAACCTGCTCAACCTTTCTTCATAAGACAACCCCTTCATCTCCGGAATCAACCTCGTCAACCTTCTTTGAACTGCCTCCAATGCAAGTATATCCTTCCTTAAATAAGGAGACCAAAACTGTACGCAGCACTCCAGGTGTGGTCTCACCAATGCCCTGTACAGTTGTAACAGGACTTCCCTACTTTTATACTCCATTCCCTTTGCAATAAAGGCCAACATTCCATTTGCCTTCCTAATTACTTGCTGTACCTGCATGCTAACTTTTTGTGATTCATGTACAAGGACCCCCAGATCCCTCTGTAACTCAACATTTTGTAATCTCTCCCCATTTAAATAATAATTTGCTTTTTTATTTTTCCTACCAAAGTGGATAACCTGGCATTTTCCCACATTATACTCCATCTGCCAAATTTTTGCCCACTCACTTAGCCTATCTATATCCCTTTGGAGATTCTTTGCGTCCTCCACACAATTTGCTTTCCCACCTATCTTTGTATCATCAGCAAATTTGGCTACATTACATTCGGTCCCTTCATCCAAGTCATTAATATAGATTGTAAATAGCTGAGGCCCCAGCACTGATCCCTGCGGCACCCCACTAGTTACAGTTTGCCAACCTGAAATTGACCCATTTATCCCGACTCTCTGTTTTCTGTTAGTTAGCCAATCCTCTATCCATGCTACTATATTACCCCCAACCCCGTGAGCTCGTATCTTGTGCAGTAACCTTTTATGTGGCACCTTAGCGAATGCCTCCTGGAAGTCCAAATACACTACATCTACTGGTTCCCCTTTATCCACCCTGAGGTCTTCCGTAACTGCAAAGGCTACCAGTAACTTAATGTGACCACACACAGTGAATCCTCAATGTGAATGCCCGCTATCCTGGCAGCAGCCACGATGCCTTCATCCTGCGCCAGACTGGTGTGCCAGCACTCTTCCAGCCGTCACATCAAGCTCTAAGGTGGCTGGTCGGAGACAAGGGCTATCCGCTCTCCACCCGGCTCATGACTCCCTTCAACAACCCTAGCACTCCTGCTCAGCACTCATATAATGAGAGCCATGCTGCCACCAGGAACATCATCGAGCAGACCATCGGGGTGCTCAAGCAACGGTTCTGCTGTCTTGAGCGCTTGGGAGGAGCCCTCCAGTACTCGCCGGAGCGGATGTCCCATTTCATCGTGGTCTGCTGCATGCTCCACAACTTGGCCATCATGAGGACCACCAGGGATTGCAGGACCACCTCAGGAGGAGGAAGAGGAAGATGAGGAGGAGGAGGAGGAGGAACAGGAGCGAGGGAGGGGGCAGCCATTCAATCGGCCTCTGGAAGGGCAGTCTGTGACAGCCTCATCAAACTGCGGTTCCAATAAATTAAGCCACAGATCCCCGTTGCTCACCACATCCCCATCATTCCATCCCTGTCGCAGGCCATATCACAGCGCAAAGCTGAAATGAAAGACACCACAAAATCATCCAAAGCCAATTAATAAATTTATCAATAATCAGTGAACACATATTTACAACAACAATATTAGCTACTCAACCTTGTGCAATCCCTTAGTGCCTCTTGTTACTGTGCCTTTGCCTACTCTAGTGCTCCTATGAAGTGTTGGCCCAGTGGCTGCAGCAGGGCTGGTGGAAGGCTGCTGAGTGTCCGTGCAGGAGACTTCAGATGGCCTTGCAGGACTCCCACGACCAGCTCTGGGCCTGGATGGCCCGGCTGTAGACTGCACCACCTCAGCATGGGCGGCAGCAGTCTGGGCTGGCTGAATGACAGGCAGCGACAAGGGCAATGGTGGAGTGGCAGTGGTGGGAGCAGGAATGCTGTCATCCTGACAGAGGACAGCAGGTTCCTGCTCCACTGACCCATTGCCACTCCCCTGGGGCAGCACCTCAACATCACTACCAATCTGCTGGAAAACAGATTTCTGGCCTGTTGCGACACCGTGAAAGCCCCGGTGGACAGTGGTCGACCCAGCCACGATGGCAGCAGTCAGAGCTTGCGTGGCATCAAGCTGAGACTGCATGAGAGCAGTATGAGACTCGATGGCACCAAGCATAGACTGCATGACAGCACCAAGATGTTGCGTGGCTTCCACCTGTGCTGCAATGGAAGCTGTCAGATCGCCCATCACACGTGGCATCAGGTCTGGGTTGCCATGGTCTCTCTGGGAGTCTACCATCCTTTCCAGACTGGAAATGATGGGCTCCATGGTGTGCACAGAACTCTGTGTAATGTTGGAGGTGGACTCCTCCACGCTCCTTATCATTGCCGAGAGGCTCTCAGGCACCCTTGCCATTGCACCTATCATCTCCGTGTGCATGCCCATCACCCTTCTTCTAAAGGCCTCGCCATCGAGGTCCTCATCTGAGTCCGGTGCAGCAGAACTCGCACGCGAACTCGCCCTCCGGGGAGCTGACTCCCGAGCTTCCCTTTCCCCCTGGCCTTGCTGGAGCCCGCTCGTCCCCGGTGCCTCACCCTGTGCAGATCCCACTACTACACTAGCCTCTAAAGAATGCGTAGTGCCAGTATCTGAGGTGGTGCCTGCGGGTGAGACATGTAGTGACGCAGTGTGTTCCTCCTCCTCTTCTCACGCCTTGCTCTCTATGATGCCCTCAGGGACAGGCTGCTCAGATGCTTGCTCATTATCTGAAAGCAGAAAGTCACAAGATTCGGGTTAAGGTGAGGGGAGGGGGCAGGAAGGGGGAAATGCATGCATACAGCATGATTAGCTGGAAAGTAGGAAAGGCTTGTGGGGTGAGGGGGAAGTGGGATGTGAGAAGGAGTAGGGATGAACAACCGTTGTTGTCCCCAAGGGGGTCAACATCACCGGTGGTCACGGCGCCCACCACCTGGTGCCCAATGGTTTTCAGCACTCTTTCCTCCAGCTCAGGCAGTGGTTGGGTGTCAGGTTGTCCCCTGCCTGTGCGCTCCTGCTCCCTCCTGCATGAGAAAGGAAAGTGTGTGAGTGAGTGTGGAGCAATGTGTTTGGGAGATGTGCCTGCCATAGTTGAATAGCTGTTATTGTGTGCAAGGTGTGAGATGTGGGTGTGAGTGTTGGTAGGTAGAGATTGTTGGTGGGTGAGTGCTGGGGGTGTGGTGCTTTGGCCAGTGTGTGCAGACTGTGGTACAGATGGTGGTATGTAGCATTTGTTGAAGCATTCACTCACCCTGACCACCCGAGTGAGGTCGTTAAATTTCTCCCTGCACTGTGTGAGGGTCCTGGGGACCACAGTGCTGCCCGAGACATGCTGCGCTACCTCCCTCCACATGGTGTGGAAGACTTGCGGTGAGGGCCTCCTGCCACTTGCTGGGTACAGCACTGCCCTCCGTCTCTCCACAGCGAAGACCAACGCCTCCAATCCTTGGTCGCAGAATCTGCGAGCTCTCTCCCTGGGGCGTGATCTGCCATAATGACACCTCCTTCAGTGGTCTGGTTCCTTCTCCTTGGTCTTCTGCTGCTTGCTGAGACAGCTGCAGAACCAGCAATGCTGAGAATGGGGTTCTGCAGCATCATTGAACCTCCCCTTTAAGAACTGGAAAGAGCCTGTGGCAATGATGACTAGCGATTAGACTGCACCTGATATTGGTTAGCACTTTGAGTCTAACGCTACTGAGCAAGGTTATTAGCGCTTGAGTTAGCGCTCCCATCCTTTCTTTGAGCGATGACACTGAATTTTGCGTGCAGCGCGATTCATTAGCGCCTGGCGCTAAATCTCAAACTTTCCCGAAGTTAGCGCCCAACCCTTTGTGCACCTTGTTTCTCCTTTCTAATGCTACATCCTGGTGCCCATCCCCCTGCCAAATTAGTTTAACCCCTCCCCAACAGCACTAGCAAACCCCCCCGGCGAGGACATTGGTCCCTGGCGAGGACATTGGTCCCAGCTCTGTTGAGGTGCAACCCATCCAGCCTGTACAGGTCCCACCTCCCCTAGAATCGGTCCCAATGTCCCAGGAATCTAAAGCCTTCCCTCCTGCACCATCTCCCCAGCCACGCAGTCTTCTGCTCTATCCTCCTATTTCTATACTCACTAGCTCGTGGCACCGGGAGTAATCCGGAGATTACTACCTTTGAGATCCTGCTTTTTAATCTCTCTCCTAGCTCCCTGAAATCTGCCTGCAGGACCTCATCCCTCTTTCTAACTATGTCGTTGATACCGATATGGACCACGACCTCTAGCTGTTCACCCTCCCCCCTCAGAATGTTCTGCAGCCACTCAGTGACATCCTTGACCCTGGCACCAGGGAGGCAACATACCATCCTGGAATCATGTCTGTGGCCGCAGAAATGCCTGTCTGTTCCCCTAACTATCGAATCTCCTATCACTATTGCTTTCCCGCTCTTCCTCCTCGCCTCCTGTACAGCTGAGCCACCCGTGGTGCCGTGGACTTGGCTCTGGCTGTACTTCCCAGAGGAACCATCGCCCTCACCAGTATGGTTAGAGAGTGAGATGCACTCTGGGGACTCCTGCAGTACCTGCCTGGTCGTCCTCTTCTGTCTGACGGTCACCCATTCCCTCTCTGCCTGCACACTCTTACACTGCGGGGTGACCACCTCCTGAAACGTGAGTCCCACGCGAGATAGAGTAGTGATGTCGCCTGGTGTCTCACAAGTCACAAGTGAGCAGAGCAGATGGTGGAGACAGGGACAGCAGTGGAGACGCCTCGTCGGAGGGCGCAGGACGCTCCCAGCTCTGCTCAGCTGCATGCAGATGCTGAGCCTCGGGGGCCATCGAGAAAGAGGGGGATCCTGGAGGTGCAGGAAGAAGTGCAGGAGGCTTTGACAGGTTTTGCGACCGCGATGTCTGCAAATGTCTGGAGAATGGAGGAGTCCATCTCCAACATGAGCACCACTATGTCGCAGGCAATGGCGACTGTAGGCTCTTCCATAGATAGAATGGCCACCTGCATGGAGCAGCTAATGCGCCACTCACAGGAGCACATGGTCTCTGTGGAGAATAGATGGCAGAGGCTCATAGACCTCCTCTCTAGGAGGAAAGTCAACATAGACGTGGGTCCTCCTGGCCCCACTGCTGTGCAGCAAGGTGCTTTCCAGCTCCATGCTAGCAGGGAAGTGCGGGTGGCCCATGAGAGGGATGATGGTGAGTGGGGATATGGAAGTGGGGGCTTCTCTCAAAGCACTTACAATTCTCCCCCGTTGCCCCCCACCAGTCAGAGCTCCAGTTGGCTCCTCGGATCATGATGGCTGAGTCTGCCCCTGCACAGCAGCAGGAGGAGCAGACTTTGGTGGGGCCATCACAGGCTCCAAAACCCAGAGGACGTCCGCCAAAAGTGTCTATGCAGTCGCAGCAGGGAAGTGAGCAGGCTGCCTCTACCTCTGTTGAAGCCACAGGGATTGCACCTCGTAGAAGCACCCGTAAGAGAAAGATGAAACACAAGTAGATTCACAAGGGTAGCTACTTGGGTGTTTTATTAAATGTTTCTGTAAAGTTTCCATTATTGTGATGTCACAGATAAAAATCTTTTATTTTCACCACTTTCACCAAATTGACAAATTTGTGTGCACAGTGTGATAGGAATGTTTTGGTCATTGTAGGGATGCTTTATGGTGTTGCTGTGGGGTGGTGCAAACCTGGCGCAGCATGTGGCAGCCATATGGGTGTAATACATAAAGTTAAGTAAATCTGGCAATGACGAGCCCATCCCTAGCCTCCCTGGCAGCAATGTGCTCGGGTGCTGGTGGGATCTGGACTGCAGTTTCCTCCTGCTCCTCCTCCTCCTTGTCTTCCAGCTGATGATCCTCCTGCTCCTCCTCCTCCTCCTCTTTGCTCCTCATGCAGTGTTAATCCTCGCTGCTGTGCTATGTTGTGCAGGGTGCAGCAGAACACGACGATTCTGGAGACCCTGGCTGGTGAATACTGAAGGGCTCCTTCCAGATCTGTCATGGCATCTGAAGTGCATTTTGAGCATGCCTATTGTCTGCTCTATCACACAACTGGTGGAAATGTGGCTTCCATTGTATCTCTCCTTGGTCTCAGTACTTGGCCCTCAAGCCTGTCATGAGTCACGTCTTCATGAATAGCCCTAGTCTCCAAGCAGCCAGCCGGAAAGTCTGTTTGGAGGAGCGAAGAGCTGAGGGAGGGTGGGCTGGCGAAAGATGAAAGAGTCATGACAGCTGCCAGGGAATTTGGCGCACACGTGCATGATGATCTTACTGTGGTTGCAGACGAACTGTACATTGAGGGAGTGGAAGCCCTTGCGGTTGACAAAGACTCCTGGGTGATGATGGGGTGCCCTGATGGCCACATGAGCGCAGTCGATGACGCCCTGCACCCGTGGGAAACCAGCCAGAGCGATAAAGGCCAGCGCCCGCTCAGTAACACTGGCTTCATCAGTGGCAAAGTTGATATAATTGGCTGACTTGTCAAACAGGGCATTGGTGACCTGTGTGATGCATCTGTGAGCGGCCGACCGCGAGATGCCACAAATGTCTTCTGCAGATCCCTGGAAGGAGCCTGAGGCGAAGAAGTTGAGGGCACTGGTGACTTTGACAGCCACTGGTAAGGCGTGTCCACCCGCTCCTCTGGGCTACAGGTCTTGCTCCAGCAATGTGAAAATGTCTGCGATGAAAATTGCTACGTTGAGTCAAGCTGACAATATCCACCAATAGTATATGATGACTGGCCAATACTCACAAGTAGACAAAATTGGCATTGAGTGTTGGTATCCTCTAAACTAGAGTAATCTGCTATTGTGAAGTATTCTGCCAAGCAACCTACCTAAAACGATTCAAGTTAATCCAAGTGGAGGCTGCCAGAATGGGCTGTTAGACAGCCCTGGAATGTGCACCTTTATCACCTGGTTTGGCACCAGGTTGTTTTTTTCTCTCCATTTGGTTTCTATTTCTGTCACATTAGACTGCTACTAACTATTCCATTCACATAGATGCAAGGAAATAGAATGTTATAGATATACTGGCTAATCACCATTATTGTTTCCCTGGGACTGATGCACAAAACAGCAGTCAGTTCAGTTTAAAACCACTGGTGAACAGAGGTGGACTTCGAAACCGCAAGGTCTGTTTTACTTCATTATTTCACCAGCCTTGAAACAAAGATAAAAATTCCAGATGTAAACTCTCTCAGAAGGGAACATCAAGCCCAGCCAAATGTAATTCGTGTGGTTGATAAAAGTTTACTTTGTTTGGAAAACATGCAGAGTTTTTGGCAAAGGCTCAAGTGACAGTTACAGTTGCACTCTGCCTTTATAAGGATTCATTGGGACAAATCCCATCTATGGTATGAGAGCCTGTTGTTTCTGCTTCAGACTTTGATTCCTGAGATTTTGTTGTACTTTGTTATGATTCAACATACCACTTGTCAGGTGAAGCAGATACATTTCTGGAAATTTTCACTCAGAATAAAAATAACAATTGCACATTTCCCCCAAAGTGCTGTCTGTAGATTACTTTTAAGGGCTGATTTTAACTCGGGCCGGAAACCGTCCGGCCTCCCCCGGTGCATCAGGCCTAGAAGAATTTAACTGCCCGGCCTCATTTGCATGCTCCAACTCTGATTTCCGCTCTAAATTGGTAGGAATGATAACATCTTACCCCCTCTCCTGCACTGTTCCTGTCGGGCGGGGTAAAATTAACCCTTTGGTCTTTGCAGAGATTGTTTTATTTAAATCAATTTTTTTCAGAATCAATAGCAATTATCTTCAGCTAGACAGCGATGTAAAGAACAGAATTAACAGTAGTTAAAGAAAGTGAAGTCCGATTAGCTCCAACTCAGATACACAGATATACTATTAATACCTAGCAGGAATAAGCAAAATGGGTCAAGGTATTTGTGAAAGCAAAGGCATTTAAGATCAGCTCCGCAAGGGGTTTTGTGGATAAAGACATCACCTGATGTAATACAGCAACAACAACAACAATAACTTGTATTTATATAGCGCCTTAATCATATTAAAGCATCCCAAGGTGCTACACAGGAGCATTATGAAACAAAATTTGACAAAAAGGTAGGTTTTTAAGGAGCGTCTTAAAGGAGGAGAGAAAGGGTAGAAAGGCGGAGAGGTTTAGGAAGGGAATTCCAGAGCTTAGGGCCTCGGCAGCTGAAGGCACGACCGACAATGGTAGGACGATGAAATTCGGGGATGAGCAAGAGGCCAAAATTAGAGGAGCGCAGAGATCTCAGAGGGTTGCAGGGCTGGAGGAGGTTACAGAAATAGGGAGAGGCGAGGCCATATAAATAAGAAAGTCATCAGTTGGATTCCTTTGCTGGGTCATTTAGGGCAACAGTTCGGGCTCCTTGGTCTAGAGAGGGAAAAAAAACACCCAGGCTGGAATTTTCTGTATTTGGGCAGGTTGGGTGCGGGCGGTCGCCGTGGCGGGTCGCGACCCCGTTCCTCATTCCATCCCACTCTTGAGATCGACTTTTCATTAATGGGGCCTGACATGAATCTTGTCATTCATGTATGAAGTAATACTGGGCGGCCTGCTGGTGGCGCTGTCCAGGGAGAGTATAAATACTCGGGCATGAGCCCAGCTTGCTCAGGACATTCCTCAACAGGAACTAGTGAAGGACACAACTAGATCTCCATGTTAAAAAACAGTTGATTAAAGCTTTGTTTAATGCTTAGACCAAGTGCCTAGTAGGTTTCTTACGTCAGGGCCTATTAAGGCTGCCCTGTGCATTACCCGGCCCAATTAAATGGTGCGGGTCTGATGATGTCATCAATGATGCATTTTCAGCTGGGATATTTAAAGGAGTCATGGCCACATTGCATTTGAAGGTTCATGTGGGAGTGTGCAGGCAGCACACTGGAGATTTTCATTGTTCCAAACAGTTGAAGAGATGGCTGCACCCAGGTTCTCCCTCCATATGCTTGTGGAGGGAGTGAGAGTATGAAGGGAGGTCCTCTTCCCTTCCGATGGGTGGAAGAGACCTTCCCATCAGACCAAAGGAGCCTGGCTCCAAATAGCAGAGGAGCTCAACAGCAGGGATGTGTTCAGGAGGACCTGGGCGCAGTGCCGGAAACGTTTCATTGATCTCATTAGATCAGGAAAGGTGAGTACAAAACCAAACTCAACTTCATCCTGCTGTGCCTCTCATCACATCCCCATCGCTTTGCCTTCCCAACCCTACTCCTGCACATCATTACTCACACCAACATACCTTGCACGTCCACCCATCCCTCTCTCTCTAACTATATTATCACATCCCCATCTGACGAACCACCCCTCACACTCACCCTCATCCTAATGCAATCATACCAACTAACAACACACAAGGAGCCCACTTGGCATTGGCACCACACCCCATCATAGTCACACTCTAAAGATGTAACCCATCCATTCCTTACACTCATTCCACCATTCTCACTTAACCTTCTCTTCTTTCCATCCTTGCAGGAAAAGAGAGCCCACAATAAGAGGGAGAGGGAGAGAACCGGAGGTGGCCCTCCATCATTGGCCACATTAACATCAGCAGAGTAGGCTGTCTTGGAAGTTTCTGGAGGCACCGAGCAGCTGGAGGTGGGAGATGGAGAGAGGGGGACATCTCAGCAACGTGGTGACAGGATTACAAATCATACAGCTACATGGCATACAGCTACATGGCAGACAGTGGTCACTCACATGGGAATTGATGTCAGCAGACAGTAAATATTCAACATGTGCATAATGGTATCTGTACCCATTCTTCATATGACATAACCAACTCATCTCTTTACTCTCCCACAGGTCCATCAAGAGCCCCCAACTGAGGGTGCACCATTACCAGACATAAGCGCAGCCAGCACCAGTGCAGATATGCACACCTCGGTGGGTCTCACATGAGATGGAGTAGTGCTGTCACCTGGTGTCTCACAAGTCACAAGTGAGCAAAAGCAGATGGTGGAGACAGGGACAGCAGTGGAGGCTCCTCGCCGGAGGGTACAGGACACTCCCAGCTCTGCTCAGCTGCATGCAGATGCTGAGCCTCAGGGGCCATCCAGATCCTGTAGGTGCAGCAAGAAGTGCAGGAAGCTTTGACAGATTTGACGACCGCGATGTCTGCAAATGTCCAAAGAATGGAGGAGTCCATCTCCAACATGAGCACCACCATGTCGCAGGCGATGGTGACTGTAGGCTCTTCCATGGATATGATGGCCACCAGCATGGAACAGCTAATGCGCCACTCACAGGAGCACATGGTCTCTATGAAGAATAGATGGCAGGGAAGTGCGAGTGGCCCATGAGAGGGATGATGGTGAGAGGGGACATGGAAGTAGGGGCTCCTCTCAAAGCGATCACACATCTCCCCCATTGCCTCCCCCGCTCCCCCCACAGTCAGCTCCAGATGGCTCCTCGGATCGCGATGGCCGAGTCTGCTCCTGCACAGTCAGAGGAGGAGCAGACTTTGGCGGGGCCATCACAAGCTCCAAAATCCAAATGACATCCGCCAAAAGTGTTTACGCAGTCACAGCAGGGAAGTGAGCAGGCTGCCTCTACCTCTGCTGAAGCCATAGGGTAGAACCTCGTAGACGCACACATAACAGTAAGATGAAACACAAGTAGATGCACAAGGGTAGCCACTTGGATGTTTTATCAAATGTTTCTGTAAAGTTTCTGTTACTGTGAAGTCACAGATAAAAATCTTTATTTTCACCACTTTCTGGTCATTGACAAATTTGTGTGCACCTTTGGAAGTGACTTAGTGAGTTGGAATGAATGGTGAGACATAACGTTACCTCCAGCAATGGTGGTCAGTGTGAAAGGAATGGCTTGGTCATTGTAGGGATGCTTTATGGTGTTGCTGTGGGGTGGTGTGAACCTAACGCAGCATGTGGCAGCCATATGGGTGTAATGCCTGAAGTTAAGTAAATCTGGCCATGATGAGGCCTTCCCTGGCCTCCCGGGCAGCAATGTGCTCGGGTGCTGGTGGGATCTGGACCGCAGGTTCCTCCTCCTCCTCATCTTCCATCTGATGCTCCTCCTCCTCCTCCTCCTCCTCCTCCGCTGAAGAGGCTGTGCGCTCAGTGCCTTGCTCCTCATGCAGCACTTATCCTCGCTGCTACGCTATGTTGTGCAGGGTGCAGCAGAGCATGACGATTCTGGAGACCCTGGCTGGTGCATACTGAAGGGCTCCTCCAGATCTGTCAAGGCATCTGAGGTGCATTTTGAGCATGCCTATTATCTGCTCTATGACACATCTGGTGGAAATATGGCTTTCATTATATCTCTCCTGGGCCTCAGTACTTGGCCTCCTCAAGGGTGCCATGAGCCATGTCGTCAGTGGATAGCCCTTGTCTCCAAGCAGCCAGCCGGAAAGTCTGTTTGGAGGAGTGAAGAGTTGCAGGAGGGTGGATTGGCGCAGGACGAAGGAGTCCTGGCAGCTGTCAGGGAATTTGGCGCACACATGCATGATGATCTTCCTATGGTTGCAGACAGGGAGTGGAAGCCCTTGCGGTTGACAAAGAATCCTGGGTGATGATGGGGTGCCCTGATGGCCACATGTGTGCAGTCGATGACACCCTGCACCCGTAGGAAGCCAGCCAGAGTGGCAAAGGCCAGCGCCCGCTTAGTAACACTGGCTTCATCAGTAACAAAGTTGATATAATTGGCTGTGTGATGTACCTGTGGGCAGCCGACTGTGAGATGCCGCAAATGTCTGCTGCAGATCCCTGGAAGGAGCCTGAGGCGAAGAAGTTGACGGCGCTGGTGACTTTGACAGCCACTGATAAGGCATGTCCACCCGCTCCTCTGGGCTGCAGGTCTTCCTCCAGCAATGTGCAAATGTCTGCGACGACCTGGTGCGATAGCCTGAGCCTCCTTTGGCACTGCTGCTCAGTCATGTTGAGGAAGCTCATCCTCTGCCTGTATACCCTGTGTTGGGGGTATCGCCTCTGGTGCGGTGCAGCCCTGCGCTGATGATCAGCTGTCAGGTGGGAGTTTTTATTGTACTTTTCATGCTGTGTACTAATACGCTGGATCAATGGCCACTCAACCGCTGGCTCAGGTTCACAGACGTAGTTCCTGAGCTGCGTGATTCCCGTGCTTATCCAGGGAAATTTTAAAGGTAAGGTTAACAAGGCTCTTAAGGGTCTGACAAGTACCTCATAATGATTTGAATTAGGTCGCCCGCCTCTGCCGTTCGGGTCTCTGCCGCACTGGCAAACACACCCCACCCAAGGGAAAGGCGCGTGGGGGCGGGATGACGGCGGGTTCCCGACCCGCTCCAAGATATTTCAAATTTCCAACCCGACTCGCCTCCAATCGCGCCTTCACGGACCCCAGAAAATTCCAGCCCCTGTGTTAGTAACTCTAATACATATCCAGGCAGCCCTATTCGAAAGTGAGCATGTGTGGGTTTTAGGTAAGAACAAAACTATGTAATGTTGTGATTCCTTACACAGTCCCATAGCATTAACCAGCACCTTCATGAATGGAGGGAAGAAAAGAATTACATATCATGAGCAAAAGTACTTGAAGATAATGGAACTGATGCCAATTTATGAAATGTAATACTGTTCTAATATTTAAATTACTCAACTTGAGTAAAATGGTACCAATAATATCAAAGAGCTACTGTGGCCTGAAAATGTAGGAGACGTTTTTCTTAACAATGGGTACTCTTGTAGTGAAATAAAATCAGGCAACATGTACATACAACAGGTTACTTGTCA
This sequence comes from Squalus acanthias, assembly GCA_030390025.1. Classification (NCBI taxonomy): domain Eukaryota; kingdom Metazoa; phylum Chordata; class Chondrichthyes; order Squaliformes; family Squalidae; genus Squalus; species Squalus acanthias. The sequence goes on from CM059426.1 coordinate 178,896,901, forward strand.
CAACAGCGTATTGCAAAGACAATGAACTTCAGCCTTTCCTAAGTTTGTGTAGAAATGTGGATCCAGGTCCAGATCGAAATGTTCCCTTCTTACATTTAGAAAACTACTGGTGAAGCAGTCAAAACCCAGCTCTGGCCCCAGCCAGTCTGTTAGCCAATCTTTCTTTTACGCTGAGGTGCTGACACATCCGCTGTTTTCCTCCATTGCTGTTATTAGTCCACAATGTTTCAACAAAAAGTCACCAATTTCCTTCGTGATCTGGCATAGTGAATATGTGCCTAGTGCTACTGTTACACCAGCAACTTGTTATTGAATACATCCCAGCTGTGTCACCAATTTAGCACCAAGTCGCTATATATAACAACAGAACGTGCAAGTTGCTGTAGAATTGATATCCCAGTTATAATTCCTCTTGTTGTACCTTTGAAAAAGGAGAGACAGAGCACACTTTCACATTGAGCCCTTTCCAGTATCATAGCTGGAGTCAACACAATGCAAATGGATTCTGATGAACAATATTACCAGTGTGTCCTATGGACTGGTGCCAGCACTGAGATTACACGTGTGCAGCCGAGGAAAGTGAATTGCACAATGAGTCTCAAACTCAATACCTCATTGCCATGCTCAGGCTCAGCATGCACAATGGAGCTCGAAGTTTTGGATGGAAGTCAAACTGGATTAAATGTAACATGCGAGGTGAGAGTGAAACATCACTGGTTTAATGGTGACTCACTCAGCCAGAATCAATGTTATTAATCTGCTCTTGGAGTGTAAATTGCTTTATCTCTGGATTTGATGTCTTATAACGGAGAAGTCAGAGGCTATGGCCCCGATATTAATATGGAGGCAGCTTCCCAGCGGGGGGCTGGGGGGTTGAATTGTGTGGGAGTATTCCGGAAGTCAACTGAGCGGGTCGGAATCTGCGATCTCAATGCAATTGAACCAATTAATTTTGACTTCCGGGTTTCTTGTCTCCAAGCTGCGCAGCGGGCATAATGTGCATGACGTGATCTCAGCTATATTTAAAGAGACAGTACACGAATGGAAATTGGAGAAAATTGGATGGTGGACATAGAGCAAGGCCAGCACCCAGGTTAAATGCGCCTCGCTGGAATTGCTGCTGGGTGCGGTCAGGAGGAGGAGGGACATACTTTTCCCCAGCAATGGGAGGAAGAAACCTGCTGCTTTCAGCAAGAAGGCCTGGTTGGAGGTAGCTGAGGAGTTGAGCAGCAGGAGCGTTGTGCCCAGGTCATGGATGCAATGTAGAAAGTGGTTTAATGACCTAACCAGATCAGGAAAAGTGAGTACATTTGCAGATTCAACTACACCCTGTGCTTTAAGCCCCCACCCCACTTCACTCTGTCTTGCTAACCGTACTCCATTACATCAATCACCACACCCACTCAGCACTCAGCCTTCTCTTTCTATGCACTTCATCATCTCCCTATTTATCCATCCACCGTTGACACTCACCCCAATTCTTATGCAATGTGATGCATATTTCTCATAGCTACCCTCACCGAATGCATTGCATCCAGCGGGTGTATATGTGACCTTCACTCACTCACAGGTCTGTTTATTCGCCCCTTGTAGGAGAAGAGAGCACAAAATGTAAGGGAAAGGGAGAGGACTGGAGGTGGGCCGCCACAAATAGTCCAGCTAACTGATGCAGAGGAGGATGCCCTAGAGATAAGTGGCAAATCCGGGTCCCTCTCAATCGAAAATGGAGAGACAGGGAACTTGCAGATAGCTGGTGACAAAATTGCAAATATCTCTGACACACATATGCTGATTTTATTTCCTCAATGAGTGAAGTATGAGAAGACTGATTATGGTGATTGTCAAGTCTTTGCCACAACTAAATCATATCCCTATCTTTTGTCTTGCAGGGCCTTCATGTGTACAGTTAAGTCGCAGGACATCCTTGAGGACAATTCCTCAGAGGACTTCATTCTTTCTGAGGGTACACCATCAAAGGACCTACAGCCATGCACCAGTGCAGATACTCGCACTTCGGTGGGTCCACTTAGAGAGTTAGTTGGGTTTTCACCTGGTGATTCACATCTCATAAGTGAGCACAAGCAGCTACTGATGGCAGGGACAGCTGTGGAGAGTCCGTGTTGAGGGACGCAATCCTCTTCAAGCTCTGCTCAGCTGGATGCTGAACCCTGAGGGCTATCGTTGAGAAGGAGAATGCTGGAGGTACATCAGCAATTGTATTTCACCAAGGGTATGCACGTGGGTGTTTGACAAAATGTTATGTTGTTAAGTTTCCTTCTTTTATAATGCCATCTAAAATTTAGCACCATTACCATGTCTTGTCCATTATTGCGCCCCGAGTGCCAACTTGCCCTTTCACTTGTTTCATGATGAATGCCAATAAATGACACATCAATACATGATGAGACGCATTGTGTGGATGTGCAATGGGTGGATCGGTGGTTAAAAGACTTTTTCGTGTAAAGGGAGGAGGCGGGGGAGGGTGGTTCTGGTGGTGGGAGCGGATCGCAGGATTTAATTTCCTATGTTTTAAACTAGGTGAACCTTTGCGATATTAGGGCATCCCTGGCATTCCGGGCAGCAATGTAAGTGGCTGGTCTGGCGATGGGTGCCCCAATCTTCATCCTCCTCCTCCTCCACCTGCTCCTCCTCCTCCTATATGCTCTCCTCCTTCAAAGATGAGTGTTGAGTCCCTTCATCCTCTTCCACCTGCAATCCACTCTGCTGCGCAATGTTGTGTGGGGCGCAGCACACCACTATTATTCTGAACACCCTCACTGGCGAGTACCGAAGGGCGCCTCCAGACCTATCTCGGCACCTGAAGCACATCTTCAACATTCCTAAGACTTGCTCGATGACACCTCTGGTGGTCATGTGGCTCTTGTCGCAGTCCTGCACCTCATTGGTGGAGTTCCTCACAGGTGTCATGAGCCAAGTTTGAAGTGGGTATCCCTTGTCTCCTACCAGTCAGCCCTTAAGTCTGCTTCCTGGAATGAAAATGTCTTGGATATTGGACTGCCTCAGCTTGAAGGCATCATGACAGCTCCCAGGGAATCTGGTACAGATCTGCATGAACCTCTTCCTGTGGTTGCACACCAGCTGCGCATTGATGACCGAATCCCTTGCGGTTTAGAAACTCCTGGTTGCTGTGCTGGTGCTCAGATTGCCTCGTGTGTGCAGTGGATGGCACCCTGTACCTGTGGGAATCCAGGCAGTGAGGCTAATCCGAGTGCTCATTCTGGCTATTGTCATCACAGGGGAAATTGTCGGCCCTGATAAACAAGCCATCAGTGACCTGCCTTATTCATTTATGTGCAGCCAACTGGGAGATCCTCGAAATGTCTCCTGTAGTGCCCTGGAAGGATCCAGAGATTAAAAGGTTGAGGGAGGTGACCACTTTCACAGCCACCAGTAATGCATGGCCACCAGGTCCAGCAGGGAGCAGGTCTTCTTCTAGGAGGCTGCAGATGTCTGCCACCACCTGATGTGACAACCTCAGCCTGCAGAAGCACTGCTCTTCCGAGAGATCAACTAAGTTGGGTCTCTGTCTGTAAACCCTATGACGTGGGTCAAGCCTTCTGCTACCTTGGCCCATCGATTGTGCACCTCGCTCCTGTGCACCCCTCACACTCATCCTCATCTTAGTCCAATCATACCAACTAACAACACACAAGGGTAGGTACTTGGGTGTTTTATGCAACGTTCATGTAAAGTTGCTGTTAATGTGGTGTCAAACATTGAAACCTTTATTTTCAGCAATTTGCATTCTTGGACAGATTTTTGTGCACCTTTGGAAGTGGCTTAGTGAGTTGCAGTGAATGGTGAGACATAACGGTACACCCACAATGGTGATGAGTGTGAAAGGAATGACTTGGTCATTATAGAGATGCTTTATGGTGTTGGTGTGGGATGGTGCCAACCTGGCGCATCATGTGGCAGCCAGGGTGTACAGCGTCAAGTGAAGCAAATCTGGCCATGGTGACGCCATCCCTGGTGTCCCGGGCAGCAATGTGGTTGGGTGCTGATGCCCTGTGTCCTGTGCAGCATCAATTGATTGCAGCGAATTTTGGTGTTGTTGTTGGTGCTGCTGGTGTGCCTGGTGCTGCTGATTTTGAGGCTGATTGTGGTGGGATTCTGAGGACCAAGGTGAGATAGTTTCAAGGGCACCGGTGCTGATGGAATAGATGGCAGGTGAACTTGAGATGACAAAAGCGATCTGTCAATGGTGAGAGAGGTTTTTCCAATGAGGTGACACTGATAGAGAGTTTACTCCAAACACTTGCAACCTGCATAAAGCTCAATCTGTCTTCCAAATGCAGCAAGCAACAGCTTCTGAGCTTGGAAAGTGAATAGCTGTGAGATGGGAGCTTTTATAACACATTTGCAGCTGTCAAGTAATGGGATGATTCCATGGTCATACAACTTCCGACCTCCTTACCTGACATGATCCCAGAGCAGTGTGGACCCCATGGGCAACCTCGTCAAATGTAAAGGTGAGCTCAAAATATTTCTTCCTGGGCTGTTAACAAGGTCGTAATGACCTGAATTGCCTCCCCCGCTGCTGCGTTCCGGGTCTGTTCAGTGTTGACAGACCCGACATCTGGGAAAGGCGCGTGGCGGCGGGTTGACAGCGGGGTCCCGACCCGCTGTCAAAAAAAAAACATTTTCCCACCCAACCTGCCACCGAACGTGCCCGCTGACCCCCTGAAAAATTCCCCCCAAAATGTTTTAACCCCCCACCTGCTTCTAACCCACTCATTCTTGGGGGTTAAAATTCCCTCCTATATCTCCAGTTTTAACTTCAGGCTTGGGCCAGGACAGGTGGCAAGCGCTCATGACTCCTGGGCTTTATTTAAATGTTTAAAGGCAGACTTCCACCCATATCCGGCAGGAATGGCGAGGATGCTGGTGGGTGAGAACGGGATTTCGGATGGCAGCGGACCACTATCGCAGACAAGAGGGAAAGCTACTAGATTCACACCAGTGTTTTCAAGGATTACTTACATGTAAAATAATCCATATTCTGATCTCTTGTGCTGAACCTTCATACTTTTTTGGGGGGGGAGGGGGGAATTCCCTTCGGATGGTTTTCAGGCCTGAACTGAGCTCTGCACATGGCGTGGACACCCCAACTGGGAGGCCCAAAGTCAGCCTGAAATTGGGCCTTAGGTCTCAGTGCCATTATGTGTGTGAGCTGCTGGCACTTCTTGCGCCTCCAGGTAGCCTGCCCATTTTAAAAAGATCAATGTCAGGCCACTTGCCTCATCGGCAGCAGCCCGGAGGTAAGTCCTGGTGGGTCAGGGGGGGGGGCGGGGTGGAGTGGGGAGAAGGGGAGGAGACTGATTGTACGCCGGCAAAGGCTCACGGGAATGCAGTGGATCCAGGAGGACCTGTTTGTTTCACTCCCTATCAAACCTAAACAAATCTCACCCTTTTGGTGGCTGCACCCACAGCTGGAAAACCTGAGCAGAACAGGTCTGACATCTGCCCGACATCAAGTCGGCCCAATTACCCTGCGTGGTCCTAAAAATGGCATTATGTCCCTCAGCAGCATATGTAAGGAGTCTGATGCTTCTTTTAGGTAACCGCCCCGATGCCTGAACAATGGCTCGACCCATTATCGGGTTAGACATCTTGCAGGCATCCTTGGGGCGCAGGATGTTGGTCCCCGAAATTGGCCCTCATTGCATCTGTTTTACGAGGTCCCAATTTTTACCCCTTTATCTTTATGCTTTATGCTCTTCTGTTTTCTTTGCTCTTCATTTATAATTTTCTCTTTTTATATGACATCCTTTTGTTAGTCTTTATTTCATAATTTTAATTTTCTGTTTTACTTCTTTTTCTTTCATTTGCTCTCCATCGCCAGTGAAACCTGTCCAACTTCCTTAAGTAGCTACTTGTATAGGGACACCTAGTGCTAAACTATAATTCATTGCAAAACTTTGCTTATAACAGTCTTTCTTTGTTTCGCTAGTTCTGCATTGTAAATCAGTGGGACTTTGACCTGTCTATCAGTTGACTCTGCTTTTCAATTAGTGCAGTCATGAGCCATACATTGTTTTTTTCTTCTTTGTTTTGATGGATCACTTATGTTTCAGCAATGCTACAGATACTGGTATGAGACCTGTATAATGTAATGCTCAGCAAAAGCAGACCTTAGTTATACTGGTGACTATGTGAGGCAAACAACAATAGTAGTGTAAAAGCAGTCAAATCTCTCTCTATATAGACAAAGTGAACCCTGAAGAGTGGTAGAACGCAGAAAAAAATGCCTCGAAGTGAAACAGTAGCCAGAAGTAGTGAACCAGCAACTAACCTGCAAGTGCTGCATGATCCCTTTAAATAGTGCTGGCGGGGGAGCCTTCATGCCGGTTAGTGTCGTGTTGTGCTGAGCGAGGTCAGCAAGGGGCGTGCAATTAGCTGGCGCAGTCCACAATGAGTGTGTCCTGCACGCAACCGCTGACCCTCATCTGCATAATTTTCTGGCTGCTTTTAATCCTGCTGGCGTGCGAGGGCTACCTCCTACACCAAAATGGCAGGCTGCACATTTTGCGTGCATCGATCCCACCAATTTCGTCTTTAGGTGGCCGCGTAACATCTGAAAAACAGGCGCTATGTGGCCCAATTTCTAGGCTATTATCTCCCAAGAGTGAATAATGTCCTAAGAAAGGTAACGTTTGCTGCGCTATAAGAAGGGAACTGATATAATCTTGGAGCTTGGCCAGCTGCAGGTAGCCAAATTGCCTAGCAATGGAAAAAAAACAAAATTTCTATCCCTGGGTTGTATATATTTTGCACGACTACAAGAAGAACTGTTACTGAGTTCAGAAAACCCCTCATTATCTGAAGGGTCAATATTTGTGCTGCTATCTGACAGCCACATGTCATTGGAAAGCGCACTGATCACCTTATACCTCTGAAGTAGAATTTACTCAAAGTCAAAAGAGAACAAAAAAATCAATAGCTCATTCCTGGTTAAGAGAGATGGGAGAACACTTACAATATTTCACGCAGAATGAGACTGTAATTGGAGGTGGAGAAAAACAGAGAATTGCTACAGTCTGGTGAGTTCTGCACTGATGTTTCTGTAATTAAAGTTTAATTTAAATGGCCTATTCCTCGCTATGTTCTCTCATACATAAATTATCTGGAAGCAATAGAGAAGCTTCAGACTGGTGGTTATCACAGTACATCTTAATGAAAATGGTAACACATTTCCAACCGCGCTGAGAATCTGTCGGACAGAAATCTGAATCAAAGAAGTAATGATATATTATATCGTAACTGAATTTTGTTTTATGTGAAATCTCATTACTCTGGTTTAAGCAACTGGATCTTATTCATTTTACTTTGTTGCAATTATACTAGCCTCAAGCCGTTGCTGCATTGAGGCAGTTTTGGATAATGGGCGCTAGGCTGTAAAGCTGGGAATTTCCCCTCCCCCCCCCTCCCCAAACTAACCAGCATTTCATGGTCGGGTTTGTAGCTTTGCATTAATGTGCTGAATCATGGGACTGTGGGCATATCAAACGCTGCCGTGTCAGTCCCTAAGGATCACAGATTGCTGACAGAAGGGTCACATTTTCTGCAGTTTAGCAATATGTTCAGGGTAAAAAAATGAAAGGAATTTGTTTGTCATAGTTGACAAAGGAGATTTTATGCATCCCTTGGCCATGGTAAAAACTTACATCTACTCAAAGCATTACCTAATGGGTGAATTTTCCACATCAATATGGCTTTTCAAATGACCAGGTGTCTGTGTACTGGAGTGTGCCATGTTTAAGGTATTTGTGTTTGGCCTTTTAAGCCTTTTGAACTCTTAATCCTGGCTGAGGAACAGCAGTTAGATTGGATTTATTAATGTTATATTTTAGTTGTTCATCAAACCAGTTTAGAACCAATTAAATGTTATTGTTATATAATATATAATTAAGGCACATAAAGCTGATCGTCTGACAAAAGTTTGATAATGTGAAGTGTCGCAGAGTATTTGACTTTAGCTAGGTTGGCTTTGTATAAACTACATTGAATACAGTGTTGTATGTGATACATCATTTCATTCTGTGTGGACAGCTCAAAATGCAAGAATTGCAAATAGTAAGATAGTGGTCATTTTGATTTGAAACATTTGTGTGATATTTTTAAAGATGTCTCATTTCATTTTCAGAATTATTGGGGCATCGTTATTTGAAACTAAACAAAAAGTCACATTTGCTGTATGTGAAAGAGAAAAAATGTCAAAAAGGTCACGCATATTTCCCCCAAGCATATTCTTTTAAAATGTATTTTTGTAATTAGATTTTCATTTTTAGGGATTCAGTTCCATAAACCAGTTGGTAGCGCCTCCCTCCATTCTATCTCTGGGTCAGTGGAGTGACAGTTTCGCCAGTTAAGCTATTGTGTCTGTCACTGCTGTATAGTATCTAGAAAACACAATCAGTGTGTAGGTGGTCAGAAACCAGCATCCACAATGACATTCAAAATGGCAGCCATAGCAGATAGATGCACATATTTATAGATAACAAAGGCAATTGCACTAGAAAAGTCTTTAAAAATAATTGTTGCTGGCAGGACATATGCATCTGTTCTGCGGGTGAGCAGTCGTCATAGGTATAAATCTGATTTCCTGGCAGCCTAGTGATGCTATTATAGGGGAATTGACTTTGCATTACTTGACACTTATTAAAGGCACACTCGCTGATCTATGGCTCTTAGAAAAGACTTGCATTTATATAGCGCCTTTCACGACCTCAGGACGTCCCAAAGCGCTTTGCAGCCAATGAAGTACTTTTGAAGTGTAGTCACTGTTGTATTGTAGGAAATGTTAGAATCAGAATTTTACTTTGGTTCTGAAAACTGCAAATTTTACAGGTTTCAAAGCCTTAAAAAAACAAATGTTGATCTCCGGTGGACATCTTTTGGAAATTTCAAAATATGGGGAGCAGCTTGTGGCAAATGTCAGTAAAGAATATTCAGAAACCCCTGCACCCTATCTGTAATTTACCTACAAATTCAAATATATATAACGAATGTGGAGCAGTGCTACGTATGTTGTTCCATAAATGCACTGCGTCACTCGCTGAGTTACTGAATTTAACAGTGCTGCCTTGAGATGATACTAAGTGGAGGCCAAGCACTAAATTACAGGAAGAATTTAGGAACATAGGAATAGGAGTAGGCCATTCAGCCCCTCAAGCCTTTACTGGCATTCAGTTAGATGATGACTGATCTGTATCTTAACTCCATCCACCCTCCTTTGGTTCCGTAACCCTTAACACTGTTGCCTAACAAAAATCTGTCAACCTCAGTTTTTAAATTTTCAATTGACCTAGCCTCAACAGCTTTTTGGGGAGAGAGTTCCAGATTTCCACCACCCTTTGTGTGAAGAAGTGCTTTCTGATATTACCCCTAAACAGCCTAGCTTATTTTAAAGTTATGCCCCTTTGTTCAGGACTCACCCACCAGAGGAAATAATTTCTCTCTATCTACCCTCTCAACTCCTTTGATCATCTTAAACACCTCACCCCTTAATCTTCTAATATCCAGGGAATACAAGCCTAGTCTATGCAACCTGTCCTCATAATTTAACCCTTTTAGCCCCAGTATCATTCTGATGAATCTGCACTGCACCCCCTCCAAGGACCAATATATCCTTCCTGAGGTGCGGTGCCCAGAACTGAATGCAGTGCTCCAGATCGGGTCTAACCAGAGCTTTGTACAACTGTAACATAACTTCCACCCCTTTGTATTCCAGTCCTCTTGTGATAAAGGCCAACATTCCATCAGCCTTTTCATTATTTTTTGTACCTGTCCACTAGCTTTTAGTGATTTCTGTACTTGGGCCCCTAAATCTCTCCGCTCTTCCACAGTTCCTAGCTTCTCGCCATTTAGAAGATACTCTGATCTACCTTCCTTAGGTCCAAAGTGGATGATCTCACACTTCCCCACATTGAACTCCATCTGCCACAGTTTTGCCCACTGACTATCAATGTCCCGTTGCAACCTTCTGCTCCTATATACACTATTAACTGTGCCAGGGTTTATTCAAACCCTACCATTAAGTGGTTTCACAGCAACAATGGTAGAGGTCTGTGGATGGTGTGTGACATGATCAGATTGCTAGAAGTGGGTAGAGGTGCAAAGAAAACAAATGTAAAATATAAATTGTAAATTTGGTGATGTAGGATCACAGCTATACTGCCTTGGTGGTTTGGGTCAAGGCTTGAGGCCCATCTTTAAAGGGACATTAACTTTTTAAAAAGAAAAAAATGTTTGGGAAATCTTTTTTGCAGGGAGAAAGAAAAGCCACTAGACTCATGCATCATAGTAAACATCTCAAATTATGCAAACACGTTTCTTGGTATGTTTTTCATAGTTATATTGTGTATTTGTAAACAGATGAAACAATGCTTTATCAAGCACCTTTTCATGAAGTTGGTATCCCTTTAAATCATTCACCTCCTCTGTAGCAACATAGGCCTAGAAATTGGATCATGCTGCGCCAGTTTTAAAGGTGTAAAACGGGCACCTATGAGTTCAATATAGCGGGTGGTGTACGGGCGCGTATTCCACGCCTGAAGTGTGTCACCTACCATAATGGTAATGGCTCTTCCATAGACACCTGAAACAGGCGATAGGCTCTTTGCACATACAAATAGTGGGCCTAACAACTGTTTGAGGCCCCACTTTACAAAATTCGATTGCGCATGACCGCCGGACTGGAGGCTGCCACCAGAAAGGGTAAGTTTGAACTTTTTTACGTATCTTATTGCAGAGCCGGGAGGAGTGCTTCTCCTAACTCCACATTAAATCTGCTGGCCGCTGCTGGCCAGTGCGCGCCTCCTTGAGTGTTGTTCGAGTGGCACCCATTCAGGCAAGTGGTATTCCATCACACTTCTGACTTGAGCTTTGTAGATGCAGGAGATGTTAGATGGGGTCAAGAGGTGTGCCAGTGTCCCAGAGTACCTAACCTCTACCCTGCTCTTGTAGCCCCAGTGATAACATAGCTGGCTCAGTTAATCTATTCGTCAATGGTTACCCTCAAGATATTAATGGTGGGGAATGCAGCAATAGTGTTTCCATTTAAACTCAGGAAGAAGTAGTTGGGCTATCTTTTTTTGGAGATAATCATTACCTGGCACTTGTGTGGCACGAATTATATCTGTCACTTGTCAGCCCAAGCCAGGATGTTGTCCAAGTCCTGCTGTAGGTCAGCAATGACTACTTCATTATTAGAGGAGTTGTGAATGTAACTGAACATTGTTATATCATCAGTGAACATCCCCATTCCTGCCCTTGGATCATGCTGCGCCAGTTTTAAAGGTGTAAAACGGGCACCTATGAGTTCAATATAGCGGGTGGTGTACGGGCGCGCATTCCTCGCCTGAGGGAATTCTTTGATGTAGCAGTTGAAGGTAGGTAGCCGAGGATGATTCTCTGAGGAGTTTGGCCTTTAACAACCACAACCATCTTTCTGTGTGTCAGGTACACCTCTAACCACTGAAGTGTATTTCCTTTGACCCTCAAAACCTCAATTTTTCTAGAGCTCATTGATACCCTACTGCCTTGGTATTAAGGGCAATTACTCCCACCTCTGTTCTGGCATTCAGCTCTTGTATCCATATCTGGATTGAGTCAGTGATGAATCTGAAATTGAGTGATTCTGGTGGAACCCAGATTGAGCTTTGTGAACAGGTTTTTAGTGAGTAGGTATTATTGCTGACTCCTTCCATCACTTTGCTGAAGATTGGGAGGAGGCTGATAGGGCAGTAATTAAATTAAGTTTATCCTTTTTTTGTGGATAGGACATATCTGTGTAATTTTCTACATTGTAGGATAGATGGTGGCATCATAACTGCACTAGAACAGCTTGGCTAAGGTGAGGGCAGGGAGGCGATGGCTAGTTCTGGTGAACAGGTCTTCAGCTCTACAGCCAAGATGTTGTCAGGGTCCATAGCCTTCACTGTGTCCAGTGCACTCAGTCGCTTCTGGTATCGAAAAAGGTAAGGACCTCAGGAGAAAACCAAGCAGCATCATCCACTCAGCACTTCTGGCTGAAAATACTTGCAAACACTTCAGCTTTGTCTCTTGCACTCATGCGGTTGGCTCCACCATGGTTGAGGATGGGAATGCTTATGGAATAGCCTTTTCCCATTTGTTGCCTGATTGTCCACCACCATTCTCAACTGAATGTGATAGGGCTATGGAGCTGGCTCTGATCCATTAGCTGTTAGACTGCTTAGCTCTATCTATAACCTATTGCTTTTGGTGTTTAGTATGCACTCATCCTTGTGTTGTAGCTTCACAAGGTTGATTCCTCATTCGAAGTAATGTCTGCTCCTGGAATATGCTTCTATACACCTCATTGACCAAAATCTCCTGAGATGTGTTGATGGAGAGGTGAAGGATGTGCTGGGCCATGTGGTTACAGATTGTGGTGGTATACAGTTTTGCTGCTGCTGATAGCCCACAGTGCCTCATGCATGCTTGTTTTAGACTACTCGATCTTTTCTTAACTTTGCTCCATAAGCATGTTGGGAGTGCCATGAGACATGATAGTGTGTCTAAACTTCGGAGACAATTTTGTCTTCATAAGGACTATGCAGTTGTCACTCCTATAAATAGTATTGGGGCAGATGTGTCTGCTAGCAAGTTGGCAAGTACGAGGTCAACTAGGTCACTGGTGGTACCACTAACCCTTTCATGGTGGTGAACATTGAAGTCCCCAACCCATAGTATATCCTGTGCCCTTGCTTCCTCTGTGATTTCATCAAGCGGTGTTCAACATGGATGAGTATTGATTTGTCAGTTTATGGAGTGTGGTACGTCATGATCAACAGGAAATTCCCTTTGCCTTGTTTGACCTGAAGCCATGAGTCTTGATTGGGTCCAGAGTCAATGTTGAGCACTTCCAGGGCCACTCACACTTAATTGTATACCACCTAGCCCCCATCTATCCTGTGGGCAGGAGAGGAGATACCCAGGGATGATGATGGAGGACTCTGGCACTATGACTGATAGGTAACAATTCTGTGATTATGACTGACTGTTGCTTGACTAATCTGTGGGACAGTTCTCCAATCTTGGGTACCTGGGGTTGGGGATAATATAATAGCATGGATATAGGATTGGTTAATGGACAGAGAACAGAGAGTAGGGATAAATGGATCATGTTCTGGTTGGCAGGCTGTAACTAGTGGGGTGTCGCAAGGATCAGTGCTTGGGCCTCAGCTATTTACGATCTATATTAATGATTTAGATGAAGGGACCGAGTGCAATGTATCCAAGTTTGCTGATGATACAAAGCTAGGTGGGAAAGTAAGCTGTGAGGAGGACACAAAGAGCCTGCAAAGGGATATAGACAGGTTAAGTGAGTGGGCAATAAGGTGGCAGATGGAATATAATGTGGGGAAATGTGAGGTTATTCACTTTGGTAGGAAGAATAGAAAAACAGAATATTTTTTAAATGGTGAGAAACTATTAAATGTTGGTGTTCAGAGAGATTTAGGTGTCCTCGTACAGGAAACACAGAAAGTTAGCATGCAGGTACAGCAAGCAATTAGGAAGGCAAATGACATATTGGACTTAATTGCAAGGGGGTTGGCGTACAAGAGTAAGGAAGTCTTACTACAATTGTACAGGGCTTTGGTAAGACCACACCTGGAGTACTGTGCACAGTTTTGGTCTCCTTATCTGAGGAAGCACATACTTGCCTTAGAGGCGGTACAACGAAGGTTCATTAGATTGACCCCTGGGATGAGAGGGCTGCCCTATGAGGAGTGATTGTGTAGATTGGGCCTATACTCTCTGGAGTTTAGAAGAATGAGAGGTGATCTCATTGAAACATACAAGATACTGAGGGGGATTGACAGGGAAGATGCTGAGAGGTTGTTTCCCCTGGTTGAAGAGTCTAGATCTAGGGGCATGGACTGGAATTTTCTGGAGGTAGGCGGGCCTACCGACTTTAACGGCAGGGCCTGATTTGCATGTGAGGCCTCGGTTTCCCACCCGCAGCCAGCCAGATTGAGAGGCTGGCTGGCTGCAGGTGGGTAGGCCTGCAGCTGCAGAGAGGGACGGAGGGTTTGGTCCGGGGGAAGGATGAGGAGGAGGTCGGTTGGGGATCGCGGGGGGCTCGGTCGGGGTGCGGGGTCAGCCAAGGATTGGGGGGTGGCCAGGGATCGGGGATCGGCGAGGGTTGGGGGTCAGCTGGGGATTGGGGATTGGCCATCGGCGGGGGGGGGGGGTCAGCCGGAGGATCAGGGATCGACGGTGGGGGGGTCGGCTCGAGGATCGACGTGGGGTGGGTTGGGTGGGGATCGGTGGGGGGGGGAAGAGAGGATCGGGGCCGGCCACCGGAGTTGGGTGGGGGTGAGGCCTCATGGTGGGGATCAGAGGCCTGGGGGGGCGGTGATTGGAGGCCTCGTGGTGGGGGTCTCTGATCACAGCGGGTAGATTAGGTATGGACCCTGGATCCAGGAGGTAGATAGAAAGCCATTTAACTCCTGGATCCAGCAGTCCCCGCCTCGCCTTAACTCCCGGGTTTCACTACTAGTGTGAAACCCGTCCACATGCAGTTAATTTCAAAATTGAGTTTTAAAATGAGGCTTCATTATAATGTTTAAATTGACCTCCCACCCCCTGGGAGCGTGTTGGTTGCCTGCCCCCCATCCTGCCTCTGTTAAAACCGGAAGTGGGTGGGTTGGAGACGGGATCAGTTCGGAAATCCCATTTTTAACAATTTAACTACCCACACGCTCCAAACCCACCCTTTTTTTCAGCAGAAAATTCTGTCCACAGTCTCAGGATAAGGGGTCGGCTATTCAAGACTGAGATGAGAGGAATTTCTTCACTCAGAGGTTTGTGAATCTTTGGAATTTTGTACCCCAGAGGGCTGTGGATGCTGAGTCATTGGGCTGGATTTTGCCAGGCCTGAGGAGTCGGGTTTGGAGGTGGGTCAGGTGGGAAAGTTGCAAAAAATGGCGGCGGGCTCCGATCCCGCCTCCAGCCCGCCTCTGAGCAACTTTCCCAAATGCAGCCTTTCATACCCCGTTTCGGTCCCGCCTCCAAGAGGCGGAATAGGCCCTTAAGGCCCTTAACAAGCACTTACGTGCCTCTGTAATGTCATTTTGAGGGGCCTTTCTGAGTTTAACACATTTCCCGCGTGCTGCACGTCTCCCCTGGAACACACCAGTTAATCTTGGCGGCCTCACAAGTGGATGGCTTACTAACAGCTGCAGCTCCACCATTAAAAAGGAATTTTCTACAATGATCATTTGCAGGTGGCAGAACATTGTTTTCTCAGGTCTGGGAGAACTTTTAGCAGGTCTACTCATTGTGGAAGTTTTGAGGCTGAGATCCATCTCCAGTGTGACCTCCTGGAAAACCCCTCTCCCCACCATGACTGAGCGCTTCCTCAACTGAGGTATATACCTGCAGCATGGGAACCATTTATTTCCTTTCCTCCTGGACATTAGATTCAGACGATGACCAGCCGCGGCAGCAGCAGAACCCGGAACAAGAGCAGCACCAACAGCAGGAGCAACAACAGGAGCGCCAAGCTGCTGCTCACCCACCTGAAGCTGCACAGGCCAGAAGGCGCCAGCGCAGGGAAGCACGTCGCTGCAGGAGATACTCCCAAATCAGGGTTTACAGACAGAGGATGAGCTACCTCAACATGACTGAGCAGCAGTGCCAAAGGAGGCTCAGACTTTCGCGAGAGGTAGTGGGTGACATCTGCACAATGCTGCAGCAGGACCTGGAGCCCAGAGGAGCGGGTGGACACCCCTTACCAGTGGCCGTCAAACTCACCACCGCACTCAACTTTTTTGCTTCAGGCTCATTCCAGGAATCAACAGCAGCCATCAACGGCATCTCCCAGGCGGCCACACACACTTGCATCATGCAGGTAACCGATGCCCTCTTTGCCAACGCCCACAATTACATCAACTTCTTCAAGGACCAAGCCAGTGTAACTGCGCATGCGGTTGGCTTTGCTAATCTGGCAGGCTTTCCAAGGGTGCAGGGCGTTGTAGACTGCACACATGTGGCCCTTAAGGCACCCCATCACAATCCAGGTATTTTGTCAACCGCAAGGGCTTCCACTCCCTCAACGTGCAGCTGGTGTGTAACCACAATAAGGAAATGTTGCATGTTTGCGCCAAGTACCCTGGCAGTTGCCACGACTCCTTCATCCTGCGCCAGTCTAGTGTGCCTCCACTCTTCAGTCCGCCAGACCAACTTTGCGGATGGCTACTTGGAGACAAGGGCTATCCCCTGAAGATGTGGCTAATGATGCCGTTGAGGAGGCCATCCAACGAAGCTGAGGAGCGCTACAACTCCAGCCACATTTCTACCAGATCCATTATCGAGCAAACCATCGGCTTGCTGAAGATGCAATTCAGCTGCCTTGATAGATCAGGTGGAGCCCTGCAGTACTCAGCAGCCAGGGTCTCCAGAATCGTCGTGGTCTGCTGTGCACTTCACAACATGGCACAGCATCGTGGCTTGCAGATGCCTGAGGAACA
This sequence comes from Squalus acanthias, assembly GCA_030390025.1. Classification (NCBI taxonomy): domain Eukaryota; kingdom Metazoa; phylum Chordata; class Chondrichthyes; order Squaliformes; family Squalidae; genus Squalus; species Squalus acanthias. Next base: position 178,913,424 of record CM059426.1, read on the forward strand.
AGTGGCTCATCACATAGCCTCCTCAGATGAGGATGAGGAGGAGGAGGAGGAGGAGGAGGAGGAGGAGAGCGACAACGAACAGCTTGCGGAGGCGGATCAACCAGCAGCAGCAGCACGCAAGAACGTTGCTGCCCGGGATGCAAGGGATGCACTGATCTTGGCCAGATTTGCTTAGGCTGCCCAATCAAACACATTTGCCTCGCACCTTCTTGCCACGCCATCAACAATGGACAAGAACCTGCGGCTTCCTATCACTCTGACCACCATACTGACAATTCCAAGTCGTCCTGAGTCCTCAATGTGGAAGTCCCATTTGCTAAATGACACAGCCCACAACGTCAACAGTTTGCCATCGTCATTTTATCACATAAATTCACGGATGGCATTTCAGAATTAAACACAACAGAACACCCAAGTGACTACCCTTGTGACTACTTGTGCTTTATCTACCTCTTATGCGTGCTCCTACGTAGTGCTTCCCCTGTGGCTTCAGCAGATGTGGAGGCCGCTTGCTCACTTTCATGCTGCTCCTGCCTTGATACCTTTGGCGGGCGTCCTCTAGGGTTGCGAGTCTGTGAGGGCTCGGCAACAGTCTGCTGCTCCTGTGGCTGTGCAGGGGCTAAGACGCCGATCTCAGTTGGGTGAGGATTCTGGTGGGGCTCTGACCAAGGGCTTTGCAGTGGCATGGTCGTGTGAGCGCTTGGAGAGGAGCCCTCACTTCCTTGTTGTCTGCCACCAACATCCCTCTCATGGGTCAGCCCCACTTCAGAGCTAGCAAGAGGCTGGACAGCACCTTGCTGCACTTCAGGGGGGCCATGAGGACCCGTTTCTACACTGGCAGTCCTACTCCATAGGACTTCCATGAAGGTCTGGTTTCTCTGCTCAATAGCTGACCATCGCTCCTCAAGAGATGACAGTCTATTCTGAACAATGACCATGTTTTCAAGACCCTGGAGACTAAGCTCCTCCATGGCCGTAGCCATCCTCTCCTCTATGGTAGCCATCCTTACCACGGAGGTAGCCAGCCTTACCACGGAGGTTGCTATCCTTTCCGTGGTGATGCGTTCATCCGCCAATGCCTCCACAAAGGCTCTGCTCATGTTAGCGATGGACTCCTCCATCCGCTCCACACTCGCAGCGACCCTGGAGACAAAACCTGCCAGAGACTCCTGCACCTGTTCCTGGAGTTCCAGCACCGCTCTCCTTCTGGATGGACCCGGAGGCACAGGGTCGACATGCAGCTGAGCCGAGCTGGGAGAGTCCTGCGCCCTCCGACGAGGACTCTCCACTGCTGTCCCTGTCTCCACCATCTGTGAGGTGTGATACACCAGGTGACAACACTACTCTCTCTCCCGAAGGTCCCACCGAGGTGTGAGTGTCTGTGCTGGTGCTGGGTGCGCTTAATTCTGCTGATGCTGCGCCCTCAGAGGTTGCAGCTTCCTCTGAGGAGTCTGGTGGCTCAGGCTGTTCCTCCTGGACAGTGGGGAGGGGGGCTGTCGATGGTCCTGTGGGGGAGTAAAGGAGAGATTTAGACCTGTGAGATAAATGTTGCATGCACATTGAATTGTGCAGATGCTTATAAGTCAATCTGTTAGAGCATTACAATCAAGATCAGTCACTCATGCAATGTCAATGAGAGAGAGATGAAAAGCTATTCTGTCACCAGCTTGCTCTGATGTGCCCGTCTGTCCGTCCCCCACTTGCGCATCCTCCTCGACTCCCACAATCTCCAGGGCCGCCTCCTCTGCATTGGTGAGCTGGGCTATTGAGGGTGGTCCCCCTGTCTTTGCACTTTCCCTCTTATTGTGGGCTCTCTTTTCCTGCAATGAGGGACACAAGTGGAGTTTGAGTGTGAATGAAGGAGTGAGTGTAGAAAATCGATAGCATAGATGCTTAGAAGGACACAAAGATGGAGTGAGGTCCCAAGACCAAGGGCCCTCCCTGTGTGTTGTAAGTTGTTGGCATAGCATAACAGTGATCGGGAGTGTGAGGCCTGCATAGTCTAATAGTTAAGTGAATGTGAACATACAGAGAGGGGGAATGGTTAAGGGTGCAGGGATGTAAGGGTCAAGTGTGATGTGGAGGAGGAGGTTGACAATGAAGAGTGGTGGGGATGAGAGGCGATGGGGAGCAGATTGAGGGTCCTGGTGATGTAATATTCGCTTTTCCTGTGCGGAGAAGTTCATGAAACCTCTTTCTACACTGCAGCCAGGTTCTGCTGCACATTGAGATGGCACTGACCTCCTGTGCCACTTGCAGCCACACAGCTGTGATCTGCTGGGGAGGTTTCTTCCTCCCAGAAGAAGGAAACAGCACTTCCTTATGCGCTCTTGCTCCCTCCACCAGAGCTTGGAGGGAGTCCTCATCAAAGCGGGGTGCGCACTTGGGTCTTGAGCTTGCCATGGTTACACCAATAATCCTCAGAAGTCTCAGCAACAAAGTAGTTAGGCAGAAAATGAACCAAGGCTGCTTGCAGGCCTTAAATGCAGCTGCATAGATGACGTCATCAGAGGCGAGCTTCAGGACCAAAAGACTCATTGGGTCAGGGGTTCCCCACACGCTGGAAATCAAATGCCCAATTAGGGCAAAATCGCTCAATTGTCCCGCCTCACAGCCGAGGTGGGGGCGGGACCCGCCGACCACCTGACCCGACCCCAACCCGCCCCCAATGACAAAATCCAGCCCATTGATTACGCTCAAAGCTGAGATCGATAGATTTTTGGACTCTAGAGGAATCAAGGGATATGGAGATCGGGCGGGAAAGTGGAGTTGAGGTTGAAGATCAGCCATGATCTTATTGAATGGTGGAGCAGGCTTGAAGGGCCGTAGGTCCTATTCCTGCTCCTAATTCTTATGTTCTTATGTACCAGTCACTAGATGTTAGCAATGACAACTCTGCAGAGTCAACAGACCTGAAATTGCTTCGGTCTTGACCTGATATTATGCCTGGATCATTGTTGATAGGTACATATGATTTTCTTATCATTATTGAACTTTGTAGCAGTTGTTTTATAACTGGTGGATGGTCACTTCAAAGGGTATTAAGAGTCAGCTATGTGGTGTGGGACTGGAATCATGTGTAGGCATGACTGGATAGGCAAGACATTAACCTATCCAGTAAACAATTTTATGAACCTATTAAGTAAACCAATTTGTTTTTTATGACAAATTGGAGAATGCCATGGATATTTTTTTCTGGTGCCAGGTGCCAGCCCAGATTTATTGAATTCAGTTTTGAAAATTTGGTGGAACCTTGTGCACCCAATTACTTGCCTGAATCAACTTCCAGGCAGGCCTTTAAATGGGTGTCCAACATTCTTCACAAAACAGGTGGGAGGCTGTTTGCAATTGCAATTCGGGGTCTTACGACTGTTTTGGACCCAGATTGCAACTTTCAAGGCAAAATGGGTGAAGCATGCAGGTCACATTGAGAAGCCTAACCACAGTCCTTAATGGGACCACTGGAGGCCTCTCCAAAAAGGTAAGTTTTTTGTTGTTTCTAAGATTTTTGTACAGCCAAGAGTAGACATTAGCTCCCTCTTGGAGTGTGATTCTATGAGTGGTGGTCATCCTCCTAGTATCTCACCCAAGTGGCCAGTATTCATGTCTAAGTCTAGTCAGTGAGTTTTCACACGCTATCTGACTTTGGAGGACAACAACTTTGATGAGAGTGCGCTCAAAGGCCTAGAAGTCAGGCTGGGAGCCAGATACACTGGCTCACAACCTAATGTCAGGATTTCTATTCGCCTCAGAAGGGGCAGAGCCTTCGCCCACTTGTTAAAAGGCTAGCAGTATAAAAGGTGTGGGGCCTCCCAATGCCGAAAGTCCCCAGTCTCTCAGTTGGCAGGGACAGAATTGGCAGCTGATACATTTGGCGATACCCAGCATACCGGGCTGCCTTAGGATCCACCTAAGCACACAGGCTGACACCATGGCCTGGAACCCCCTGAAGAAAAGACAAGTTGATTTTTTATTATTATTCTTTAATTCGGAGGGAAGGGGCAGGACGCCCTCCAGTAAACACACTTCAACAGAACTGTACCAGGGGTCCACATATAGGGAGCAATGTGTTTTTTTAAATCAAAAATAAAACTAAAACTTGACAACAGTAAATGTTATGATGAATTGTTTCATCTTTTTAGTTTATGAATAGAATTGCATGAATGATGTTAAAACAGCAAGTTTTCAAAGATGGCACCAATGTAGATGCCAGAGCTGTTCATATCAACCCCATAGTCTGCATGAACAGATAGAGTTCACAGCCAATTAATGTTCAGGTGGTATCCGAACACAGAAACATCATTATGTATGTCAATTACCATTAATCAGGAATCAATGTTAATGCCTTAATTATCCAGCAGCCACTGTGCTTACATTATTTAAAGAACATAGAACACTGGGCAGATGACTCTTGGAAAACCAGGGAGCATCTCTGTATCCATGGACGCTGATCTACTGAGAAACCGCCTAAACAGCATAAAAGCACTGAACGCTGGAAGCCCAACATCTGTTTACTGTTCCTCGGCCGCCACCTTCAAGAAAAATGTGCTGTCCCCTTTTGTCATAATGATGGAGTGTGTGCAAAAGGGCAATCATTGTGTACAATGTTTTAAATGGTTCCTTCCAAATGGTACTGATAAATCATAAGTTTCCAATTTTAATTTGTACCATCCTTAATGCAACCCACAATTAATGTGTGCAGAAGTGAGAAACAGACTTAGCTCCACCTTCTTCCTGATACCAAACCTTTATCTCACTGCAGCCAGGTATGAGGGATCTGTGTGATTGATTGACTCGGTTGGGGTGACCTCTTCCTATGCAGCTTGCACTTACGGAGGGTGGCCTTCAATTCCAAATAGGATCGTCTTCCTTTGAAGCACCTCCTGCACCAGGACCTCCAGCTCTTCAGCATCAAAGGGAAGAGTGTTGTCATTGTGAATAATTGGTCTACATTCCTGCCACTGCCACAACTTCCCCTTTAACACAAGCTATAGCCCTTTACGAGCTGTTGCTTCGGCATATATGAAACTCCCCAGCCAGGTGCCTAAGACCAAAAACTCTGTGCAAGTTTTTCACGTGCCAGTAACCTATTCAGATTAGGGGCAGGTATTCCTGTTGTAAAATTCGGCACAGCCCACCCTTTGGCCTGCCTACAGGTGAACCTGTTCAAATCCATTTCTGCCATTCTCAGAAAATCAAGGCTTTTGTGTGTTTGTTAGTTCTAAGCCAACAGGAATCTCACCCCAATGTTATTTTGCTTATGTTGTGAGAATAAGCAAGGCATTAACGCAACCCTAATCGAATCAAAATAGCGACAAGGTGGGTGTATTTAAGTACTTTTAATAGGGTACAGCTATATGTGCAGTGATGCTTGATTTACGTTGTACAATTGCTAATAACATTTTATGCTTATTGTATAGAAGGGTGGACTTCGCCTTGAGATAGTGGCAGTATTTGGAGGAATGCAGAGTAGCCCTAGAGAACTACAGAATTTGTTCATCCCAGTGTGGCATAAGAATAAAACAAAAAGGGTGACTCAACCGTGGCTAACAAGGGAAATTAGGGATAGCATAAGATTCAAGGAGAGGGCATATAAATTGGCCAGAAAAAGCGGTAACCCTGAGGATTGGGAGCAGTTTAGGATTCAACAAAGGAGGACAAAGGGATTAATTAAGAAGGGGAAAATAAAATATGAAAGTAAGCTTGCTGGGAACATAAAAACTGACTGTAAGAGCTTTTATACATATGTGAAGAGAAAAAGATTAGTGAAATCAAGTGTGGGTCCCTTGCAGTCAGAAGCAGGGGAAGTTATAATGGGTATCAAAGAAATGGCAGACCAATTAAATGCATATTTTGGTTCTGTCTTCACAAAGGAGGACACAAATAACCTCCCAGAGATGTTGGAGAACATAGGGTCTGATGAAAGGGTGGAACTGAAATAAATCAGTATTTGCAGGGAAATGGTGTTAGGGAAATTGACGGGATTGAAGGCCGATAAATCCCCAGGGCCTGATAATCTACATCCTAGGGTACTTAAGGAAGTGGCCCTAGAAATAGTAGATGCATTGCTGATCATCTTCCAACATTCGATGGAATCTGGAACTGTACCCATGGATTGGAGGGTAGCTAATGTTACCCCACTATTCAAAAAGGGTGGTAGCGAGAAAGCGGGGAATTACAGACCGGTAAGCCTGACATCGGTAGTGGGGAAAATGCTAGAGTCCATTTTAAAGGATGTAATAGCTGAGCACTTGAAAAACAGTGACAGGATCGGACAAAGTCAACATGGATTTACAAAAGGTAAATCGTGCTTGACTAATCTACTGGAATTTTTGGAGGATGTAACTGGGAAAATAGATAAGGGAGAACCAGTAGATGTGGTGTATTTGGACTTCCAAAAGGCTTTCGATAAGGTCCCGCATAAGAGATTAGCGTGTAAAGTTAAGGCACATGGGATTGGGGGCAAGGTATTGACTTGGATAGAGAACTGGTTGGCGGACAGGAAGCAGAGAGTAGGAATTAATGGGTCTTTTTCCGAGTGGCAAGCAGTGACTAGTGGGATACCGCAGGGATCGGTCCTTGGACCCCAGCTATTCACAATATACATTAATGATCTAGACAAGGGAACTAAATGTAATATCTCCAAGTTTGCAGATGACACAAAGCTGGGTGGGAGTGTGTGCTGCGAGGAGGATACCGAGAAACTCCAGGATGATTTGGACAGGTTGGGTGAGTGGGCAGAAGCGTGGCAGATGCAATATAACGTGGATAAATGCGAGGTTATCCACTTTGGTGTCAAAAACAGAAAGGCAGACTATTATCTGAATGGCAATAGATTGGGAGAAGGGGAAGTGCAACGAGACCTGGGGGTCCTTGTCTACCAGTCGCTGAAAGTAAGCATGCAGGTGCAGCAGGCGGTGAAGAAGGCAAATGGTATGTTGGCCTTCATAGCGAAAGGGTTTGAGTATAGGAACAGGGATGTCCTGCTGCAGTTGTACAGGGCCTTGGTGAGACCACACCTTGAGTACTGTGTGCAGTTTTGGTCGTCTTATCTGAGGAAGGATGTTCTTGCCATGGAAGGAGTTCAGCGAAGATTCACAAGGCTGATACCTGGGATGGCAGGAATGACATATGAGGAGAGATTGGGTCGATTGGGCTTATACTCGCTGGAGTATAGAAGAATAAGAGGGGATCTCATCGAAACATATAAAATTCTGACAGGTCTGGACAAACTAGATGCAGGAAGAATGTTCCCGATGGTCGGAGAGTCCAGAACCAGGGGTCATAATCTAAGGATAACGGGTAAGCCATTTAGGACAGAAATGAGGAAGAATTTCTTCACCCAGAGAGTGGTGAACCTGTGGAATTCTCTACCACAGAAGGTAGTTGAGGCCAAGTCATTAAATATATTCAAGAATGAGTTAGATATATTTCTTAAAGCTAAAGGTATCAAGGGATATGGGGAGAAGGCAAGTACAGGGTACTGAGTTTGGATGATCAGCCATGATCTCATCGAATGGCGGAGCAGGCTCGAGGGGCCGAATGGCCTACTCCTGCTCCTATCTTCTATGTTTCTATGTTTCTATGAGAGGCAAGTGAGTTTTGAGTTGGGGACATTAAGGCAACCTTAGGGAATGATATTGCAGCATAAGAACAGATCTGGATGTGAGTGAATCCATTTGAAGGTCATGGACAGTGGTACAATTAGAATCAACTTTTTCTACATGGGTTTTTGCATTTAATATGCTAAAGAAAATAATCAGAATTTTCTTATAGTTAATCTATGATCCTTAGGGATGAGATCTGCTTAGCTTTGCACTACACAGATGAGGAATAATGTAAATGTTGCTTGCAAGGCAATGTGCAGGCCTCTGGGAGCCAACAGCTGCCAGCCGCAGTGATGCTGGAGGACCTCTCGGGGTAGTTCCATGGCTAGAAGTTGAAACCAGAGCAGTTTAGGAGGTGCAAAAGTGAGAATGCAGAAGTAAGCAACTCCAAATGAAACAGAAATGCATGAACGCAAGCATAACAACAAAAAGTAAAAGGTTTTGAGAAAGGAAACCACTGAGGAAATTTGAGATCAGGGAAGGTCAAAAAATAATTGCAGAACTGTATGAAAAGAAACCCCCCTCTAAGAAACACAAAAGAGACCGAGGATTGTTACTCAAAAAGTGGAAGGAGTCCGGCACTGGGGACCACAACAGATGGAAAACTAAACAAAGAACTTTGAATTCAGAAAGCTCAATTAAAAAGAGACAGGACTCTACACTGGAAATATCCATTGCAGGAATGGTTTAATGAAGCCTGTGCCTATTCGTATTCTAACTGGAAGTTCTGACTGAGTTATTTCTGTGAATAATGCTAAGGGAGTTTAGTTATTGTGTTGCAGAAAATTGTTCTTGAATTTTGCAAAAGTCCTGCTGTTCCATTACAATTGAGTCTTTCATAAATGTTTAATGGGGGTAATTTTCAAATTCAGCGGTAATGTGGCAGAGTGGAAGGAAATCAGGCAGTGAAGTTGAAAATGACCCCCAATAATCAGTTTGTTATTCCTTTCTTTAAAAAAACAATTATTTGGGAATTCACTGTTTTTGCTAATATAGAATCATAAGCCCCAATCTTACCTTGGGGTGGGCGGGGAGCGAAGAGGGAGGGAATCCCCTGTGGAGAGCTCAGCGTGAGGCCCATGCCATTTAAACTCCCGGGCCTCATTTAAATGTATCTGCACTGTCTCCCGCCCGAAGCCGGTGGGAATGACAGCAGGGCTGGTGGGCGGGAGTGGGAAATTGGGTAAGCAGCCAACACCAGCGGGACCCAAGGGAACCGTCCTCAACCAGGTAACTGCGGGTGGGGGGGGGGGGGGGGGGGTGCAAATGCAGCTGGAGAAGGGGCAGGTGGGTAACTGGTTGGGGGTGTTGGGGGGGCATGTGGGTGGAGAAAGAGGCCCAAAGGTTCCTTGTTGGGCCAAGTGGATCATTCCTGCTGTTATTTGACCACAGGGAACCTTAAGAAAATGTAATGAAAACAACTTACCTGGGCCTCTTCCGGCCCGATGCTGATTGCCACCAGCTATCCCTGGCGGGTTCGGTGCCATTCCAATCGTTGGTGTTAAAATTGCATCACAGCACCGATTACATCATCGAGCCACGACTTTCCCATTTTAATTGGGCCTCTGCATATCTGGAGTGGGCAGCCTCCACGTTGCCGGAATCTCAACAGTTAAATGGCGCGGGGCAGGGAAGTATCAGGAACGTGGGGCGAAAACCCCCTCCACCAATTTAACTACCTGCCAGTCCCACTCATGCATCTTATACCAGCCGATCAGGTGGCTAATCCTATTCAGCGGGAGGGTTTTATGGGTTCCCACAACCGTCCCACCAGACATGAGTATCCCACTGTATGTCAACTAAAAATTCAGAGTTAGAGCTCCTTTCTGCACTTGTCAGGGCTATTTGAACACTGCATCTTCTGACGCAGAGGTGGGAATGCTACCATTAAACCAAAGCCTCACTCCCTTTCAAATGAAATGCCCAATTTTCAACGCCTATTCATTGAACAGTTGCATTCAGTCTTGTTGTAATGTTGCTCCTGTGAGCTATCTCCTAATTATCCTCCATTTTGTTCTTTTTCCTTAATAGCATGCATAATTGTACATAAAAAGGGTTGCAAAATCCACATCCCATGCTTCACTTCCAGGGTGCGGAGATGCCGGTGTTGGACTGGGGTGGACACCTGACGAAGGAGTTGTAACTCCGAAAGCTTGTGATTTAAAATAAAACTGTTGGACTATAACCTGGTGTTGTGTCACTTCCAGGGAGCATGGATTGGAGAATCCGAACGACTCTATCATTATCAGGAATATTGCAGGCCTATCTCTGATGCACCTTTGATCTGCGTGTGCAGGATCTTGGAATTACCTCCAATGTTACAAGAGACGTTATTAATGGGGTCAAGATAATTGTTTTGGGGCGAGAAATTGGGTGCCTTTACACCTCCTGTTAGCGCCCCGGGGGGCGCCAATGGGGCACAAATGGCTTTGCGACTGGGTGCGGCGCTGACATCGACTCCCTCCATATTCAGCGGGAGTTTTGCGGCAGCGCTATGGTGTTGCGCCCTGGTCTCCTTCGCCCAGAAATCGTGACGTCATTGCCGTGCGCATCGCCCTGGTAGCGCCCCAGACCCGAAATTGATTTCCGCCCCCTGCAGCAGTGTCAGTCGATAACAACGACAGCTGCAGGAGGCGTGCATCGGGCGCCCGGCCACTTTGGGGTCGATGATTAAAGGTGAGGTGGCCGAGGTAAGTAAAAAAAAACGTATCGTTCTTATTGAAGTTTTTTTCGTGGGTTCCTGCCCACGATCGATCAGTGCGGCTTTCTGCTTGAGTGTCGGCTGATCGTGCGGGATCGCACTGCCTTGGTGGTCCAGGTAGGTACTTTTTAAATTGCAGAGCCTGCTGCGATGGCCCTTCCCTTTAAGGGAGGGAAGGAGCCTTTGAACGCGGCACTGCTACACGGCCCAGTGTGCAGCGCTGCTGAAGTCTCCGTCCCGCCTGCTGCCGATTGCGCTCCAAGAAGGAAGTGGAGCCCTTGATTTAGCGCTCCACTTCCTTCCTGGAGCGCAAACAGCAAATTTTTTTAAAGTTTGGAAACATTAGTGCCTGGTGCTAATTTTCTCAACTTTTAAAGTGTTAGCGCCCCAAACAGGGTGATACCCAATTTCATCCCCTTGGTGCACAATCAAATACCCGTATAAAGCATCCTGAGGATTTTATTAACATCTTCTTACTGGTGGCCACTGCATGATTAACTGTTGCTTAATTTCAGCTGACCGTACAATTATTTTTTTTTAAATTCATTCTTGGGATGTGGGCATCGCTGGCACAGCCAGCGCTTATTGTCCCTCCCCAGTTGCTCTAATAAAGTGATGGTGGGTCCTCTTCTTGAACCACTTGTAGCAGTTTGATACAACTGAGTGGCTTGCTAGGCCACTTCAGACCAGCAAGGCAGCGTTAAGTGTTTTTCTGTGATTTTGGTCTCACTGCTGCCCTGTTTCTGCTGAGTGGGGTGTGTGAGATGAGTATGTAAATGTATGACATTACTTTGCTATTTTAACTGAGATATTAAGTCACTAAACATTTTTTTTAAATTTGCACTCTGGATATGGGCCATGCTGGCGAGGCCACATTTATTGCCCATCCTTAGTTACCCTAAGAAGGTGATGGTGGGTCTTCTCCTTGAACCACTGCAGTCCTTGTGTCCACTGCAGTCCCTGTGGCAGTGGTGCTCCCGCAATGTTGTTTGGTAAGGAATTCCAGGATTTTGACCCAGCGACGCTAAAGGAGTCGAGTAAAGTCCAAGTCAGGATGGTGTGTGACTTGGAGGGGTAAATGGAAATGATGGTGTTCGCACAGCATTCATTCATTTCACTGTTAGAGATAACAGGGGAGGGAAGTGCTGTCAATGTATCGTTGGTGACTTGCTCCAATGCATCCTGTAGATCATACTGTAGTCACAGTGTACCAGTGGCGGAGGAGATGGATATTGAGTCCAATGGCAGGGGCATCAATCAAGTGCAATGCTCTGTTCTGGATGGTGCTGAGCTTCTGATATTGTTGTTGTGGCTGCACCCATCCAAGTGAGAGGTGAGTATTCCATCACACTCCTGACGTGAGTCTTGTGGAAATGCTTTTAAGGGTCAGCTGAACCACTTGTCATAGAATATCCAACAACAACAGAAAATGCTGGAAACACTCAGCAGGTCAGACAGCATCCGTGGAGAGAGAAACAGAGTTAACGATTCAGGTCTGTGACCCTTCGTCAGATGCAGCCTGACTTGCTGAGTGTTTCCAGCATTTTCTGTTGTTATTTCAGATTTCCAGCATCTGCAGTATTTTGCTATTGTAATAGAATATCCAACCTCTGTCCTGCTCTTGTAGTATGGTATTGATATGACTGATCCAGTTAAGCTTCTGCTCAATGGTGATGGTGCTGGACTCGTGCTATTGAAGGTTAATGAGAGATAGCTGGGTTTTCTCTTTGAAATGTGAATCATGAAATATTGGTTTGCTGGATAATGTAATTGTCAGTTACTGTTCAGTGTGACAGAAAAGTCTCCAGCTCTGAAATTACATTCTCCCTGGGGTTCTCGTGAGGGTTGAGATCTGGTTACACTGGTTTTCTGGGAGTTTCCGCATTGACCTGTAAGAGACCGAACTTCTGTCCACCCCTTACAAAGCAAATAACAGGCAGAGGGTGGGACCAGAAGCAGGGACTCCCTAAGCCAGGACTTCCTATTCCTGTTCCACAAGTGGGATCTGGCATTTGTCTGGCAGTTGGTACATCGAGTGGCTGGAGGCATATCCCACTGGGAGGGTCCAAGCTAGCCAAGTGAATTGGACCCCCAAAGGTCCATCAATTTTTTTAAAAATGTTTGGAGATCAGCCCCCTTGCTCAGGAGTCAGAAGGTATAGCGGGCAGGGTGGGGACTGGCATTAAGCAGGTGCCAGAGTTTCCGTCAAGCATGGGCAGGCGGGCACCAGAGATAGCACTTCTGCTCATCTAGTCCATGCAAATGAGGTACCCTTCCTCTAACTCTGCAAATCTGGTGGAATCGGTGCTGGAGGGCACCATCGGGCATGATGTCGGGGTAACCACTGGGATCACAACCCCAGAAATTTCAGGGCAAACTTCCATGCAAATATATTATTTGTTTGCATAATTCTCCTGTGAAATTAGAAAAGTAGTCTGTTCAATGCATCAGGTTTCCTGTTTTCCAGCTGTCAGGGCCATCATCAAACCCTATGACTGACTCATTCTCTTGAAGTCCAATCATCACTGGGCTTTAGTTTCTGACAATTGAATAGCCTGTCTACAGTTGCTTTGAAGGCATACACATAAATAATGAGCACTTAGTCATGGTAACATAGGGCAATATATGTTTTATAAATACATAAAAATCAAGAGGGTAAATAAGGAAAGAGTAGGACCTATTAGAGACCAGGTAACCTGTGCGGAAGGTGTGGGTATGGTTTTAATGAATACTTTGCATCTGTATTTACAAAAGAGAGGGACAATGCAGACATTGTAGTTAAGGAGGAGGAGTGTGAAATATTAAATGGGAGAAACATAGAGAGAGAGGAAGTATTAAGGAGTTTACCATCTTTGAAAGTAGATAAATCGCTGGGCATGGATGAAATGCATCCCAGGCTGTTAAGAGAAGCAAGGGAGGAAATAGTGGAGGCTCTGACCATCATTTTCCAATCCCAGTGTCAGCTGTGGCTCAGTGGGTAGCACACTCGCTCTCTGAGTTAGAAGGTTGTGGGTTCAAGTCCCACTCCAGGGACTTGAGCACATAAATCTGGGCTGACACTGTTGGAGGTGCCGTCTTTTGGATGAGATGTTAAATCGAGGCCCCGTCTGCTCTCTCAAGTGGACGTAAAAGATCTCATGGCACTATTTCAAAGAAGAGCAGGGGAGTTATCCCCGGTGTCCTGGCCAATATTTATCCCTCAATCAACATAACAAAAAACAGATTATCTGGTCATTATCACATTGCTGTTTGTGGGAGCTTGCTGTGTGCAAATTGGCTGCTGCGTTTCCCACATTACAACAGTGACTACACTCCAAAAAAATACTTCATTGGCTGTAAAGCGCTTTGAGGCGTCTGGTGGTTGTGAAACGCGCTATATAAATGCAAGTCTTTCTTTCTTTCTCTGTCTACAGGCATGGTGCCAGAGGACTGGAGGACTGCTAATGTGGTGCCGTTACTTAAAAAGGGAGAAAAGGGATAGACCGAGTAATTGCAGGCCAGTCAGCCTAACCTCGGTGGTGGGAAGATTATTGGAAAAATTTCTGAGGGACAATATAAATTGTCATTTAGAAAGGCATGGATTAATCAAGGACAGTCAGCATGGATTTGTTAAGGAAGGGTCATGTCTGTCTAACTTGATTTAATTTTTTTAGGAGGTAATGAGGAGGGTCGATGAGGGTAGTGTATTTGATGTAGTCTACATGGATTTTAGCAAGGCCTTTGACAAGGTCTCACATGGCAGGTTGGTCAGAAAAGTAAAAGCCCATGGGATCCAAGGGAAAGTGGCAAGTTGGATCCAAAATTGGCTCATTGGCAGGAAGCAAAGGGTAATGCTTGATGGGTGTTTTTGTTACTGGAAGGCTGTTTCCAGTGGGGTTCCACAGGGCTCAGTACTAGGTCCCTTGATTTTTTTGTGGTATATATCAGTGATTTAGACTTCAATGTAAGGGACATGATTAAGAAGTTTTCAAATGATACAACAATTGGCTGTGTGGTTGATAGTGAAGATGATAGCTGTAAACTGCAGGAAGATATCAATGGACTGATCAGGTGGGCAGAAAAGTGGCAAATGGAATTCAATCTGGAGAAGTGTGAGGTAATGCATTTGGGGAGGGCTAACAAGGCAAGGGAATACACAATAAATGGTAGGATACTGAGAGGTGTAGAGGAACAGAGGGACCTTGGAGTGCATGTCCACAGATCCCTGAAGGTTGCAGGACAGGTAGATAAGGTGGTGAAGAAGGCATATGGGATACATTCCTTTATTAGCTGAGGCATAGAATATAACAGCAGGGAGGTTATACTTGAACTGTTAGGCCACAGCTAGAGTGCTGCGTGCAGTTCTGGTCACCACATTACAGGAAAGATGTGATTGCACTAGAGAGGGTACAGAGGAGATTTATGAGGATATTGCCAGGACTGGAGAATTTTAGCTTTGAGGAAAGATTGGATAGGCTGAGTTTGTTTTCTTTTGAACAGAGGAGGCTGAGGGGAGATTTAATTGAGGTGGATAAAATTATGAGGGGCCCAGATAAAGTGGATAGGAAGGACTTATTTCCCCGAGCAGAGAGGTCAATAACCAGGGGCATAGATTTAAAGTAGAAGGATTAGAGGGGAGTTTAGGAGGATTCTTTTCACCCAGAGGGTGGTGGGGGTCTGGAACTCACTGCCTGAAATGTTGGTAGAGGCAGAAACCCCTCATCGCATTTAAAAAGTAGTTGGATATGCACTTGAAGTGCCGTAACCTATGACCTACAAGACTACGGACCAAGAGCTGGAAAGTGGGAGTTGGCTGGATAGCTCTTTTTCGGCCGTCACAGACAAGATGGGACGAATGGCCTCCTTCTGTGCCATTAATTTCTATGATTCTATGCGTAATTCCAATGAAAATATACTCCAGCAAGCAGTTAATGCACTCAGGAATGGAAACCTGTTCCCCCTCCCATTTAATGAGACAGTGATGATAGCTCCTCTTAACACAAAAGGTATACTCATGTTATAGCATGGTACTTGCAATAAACTTGATTATATTTTCCCAAAAGATCACAGTATGGAGTGGGTCTATTGTATTTAGAATGATTGAGGGGAATTTTACCTGGAGGAGTGCGTGGGTTTGGGTGTGAGTTGGGGGGGTGGGGGTGGAGGGGTTAAAACTGGCAAAAATGACAGCACATCAGGAAGCTGGCTCCAACCCGCCGACTTCCAGATTTAACTGGAGCACGTTAGGCTGCTTGCACGCAACCCCTTCGGGAGAGGCGTGTTATCTATTAACATATGCTAATCGCTCAATTAGAGCGATATTTCAACTGACTTTTAAATTTAATGGTGCATCCACAGATTTCCTGGGCTTCCTGAAACTCGGCAGTGAAAGCAAGGTATGAGCACAATGGCAATTATGGGGGTTGAATCAAACACATGGAAATACTGCAATACTCAGTACTCACAGCTGCTTTCTTATCTGCTAGTAGGAAAGGGTTTGTTCACAGTACTTTTGCTGAGAGTTTACTTTCTACACTTTGGAGGTTTTTTCAATCACACCAGGATGGGTGGTGTTATGGCTGCCTTAGATTGGACCTCAGACAAGGACCTATGTGACCACCACCAGCACCAGCACCAGCACCAGCACCAGCAGTAGCTGCAGCCTGCTGTTCATATGCAGACAGCAGAGAGGGGAACAGCATTTGATGTTCCACGGAGCAGGCCACTCATTCTATCCATGGATGAAGACATCATCACAATGACATGTGGGTCGCTAATATTTAATTGTGTAATTAGATAGCTGGGAGCTCCCCATCTCCCCATCTCCGACAGCCAGGGACACCAAAACTGCACTGATCTCTAGTGCTTCCTCCTCTGCAGTTGTTAGCTGGGAAATGTGTGGGGGACCCCCTCCGGTTCTCTCCCTCTCCCTGGTGTTCTGTGCTCCCTTCTCCTGCACTGAGGGAAAGAACAGACCTATGAGTGAGTGTATTGGCATGTGTTCACCCGATGGATGGAGTGCATTTGGTGAGTATGACTATCAGAGAGAGGCATGAAATTGCATAAGGATGAGGGTGAGTGGGAGTGGTGGATGGATAGATGGGGATGTGAGGAAGTGCATAGAAAGAGAAGGATGGGTCGCGTGCAAGGTAAGTGGGTGTGAGGAGTGAGTAGCCTTGACAAGGCAGAGTGGGGGTTGGGGGTGATGCGCACAGCAGGATGTCGGTGAATGTACTGCACTCACCTTTCCTTACCTTAAAGCGCTTCCTGCACTAAATCCAGGAACGTGGCGCTACGCTCCTGCTGCTCTCCTCCTGCGCCACCTCCAGCCATACCTTCTTTGTGGCAGCAACAGGTTTCTTCCTCACATTGCTGGGGAAGAGTATCTCTTTGTGGCTCCTCACAGACCCCAGCAGCACATCAAGGGAGGCATCTTTGAAACGCGGCACAGCCTTTGCCCGTCTCGAATCCATCATTTAACTTCCTGTTCCCTTAAAGGGACAATGCATCTTTGCATTGTCCCTTTAAATACTGGAGTTGAGATGGCATCATGAGGGTCCTCATCACGCCCACTGCCGTGGATTGGATGGCAAACCTGGAAGTAAAATGCTAATGAACTGGCTGAGATAAAAAGCCACTGACATGCACTGAACTTACTTCCGGGTTTCACACGCGATATCGGAATCCTTCCTGCTCACAACATGTCTCCGAGTAATTATCGGGGCCAATATATCCTCAAGATAAAATATTGAATCTGTGAAACCATCACATAGTAGAAAATATTTTTGACAGCTCTCCACTAATTGACATCAGTGGCCAAAAATCTCTGTGGGTGATGCCACTGAAAACTGTAACTATGCCCTGCTGGTTTTATAAATCATAAATTAGTGCCTGCTGATGTAGCAAAGCGCTTGCACTCGACTGCTTACTACTAAAGGTAAAATCATTCCCCATTTTAATAAAATCATTCCCCATTTTAATAAAATACGCTTTATATAATAAAACAAACGTTGACGGCAGAGGATAGATTTTCCAAGTCCTCACACATGGAAAGGTACACATGGTGAATGCAGATCAGAAAATGGCAGGTCCATTTCCTGCGATTGTGCGATGCGCATTGTCAGTGAGTGAGGTGTCTCGCCATGTGCAAGGACTCAAAAAATCAACCCTTATATCTCAAGATTACCAAAGTGACCAAAGGTATCTGATACTACCCTGAACCTTCAAGGGATGCAACACTCTGACGCTCATTTAAGTAACACTAAGGGGGAAAAATTCGGTATTGACCATTTTGGGGCGCTAACATCGCCTAGGCACTAACTTTAGCGCTGGCGACCGCAAAATTGAGTTTTAGTGCCCCAAGAGGGAAGTGGAGTGAATCAAGCGCCCCACTTCCTTTTTAGGGCGCTAATGTCGGAGAGCGGGGCGGAGACTTCAGCAGCGCTGCACACCGGGCCGTGCAGCGCTGCCGCGTTCAAAGGCTCCTTCCCTCCCTTAAAGGGAAGGGCCATCGCTGCAGGCTCTGCAATTTAAAAAGTACCTGCCTGGACCACCAAGGCAGCTGCGATCCTATGCGATTTCAAGCAGAGTGCTGGGCTGATCGATCGTGAGCAGGAACCTGCGAAAAAACCTGGAACAAGAAAGGTAAGTTTTTTTTTTACTTACCTCGGCCACCTCGCCTTTAATCATCGCCCCGAAGCGACCGCTCGCCCGATGCACGCCTCCTGCAGCTGTCGGTGTTTTCGACCGGCGGTGCAGCAGGGGGCGGAAGTCAATTTCAGGTTCGGGGCGCTACTGGGGCGATGTGCACGGTAATGACGTCATGATCTCTGGGCGAAGGAGATCGGGGCACAACACCGTAACGCCACCGCAAAACCCCCGCAGAATATGGCGGGAGTTGATGTCAGCGCAGCGCCCGGTCACAAAGCCATTTGTGCCTCGTTAGTGCCCGGGGGGGGCTAACGAGACGCAAAGGCACTCAATTTCACCCCCTAAGAGCTTTGCAGAAAAATGTTTCCAAATGTTTGTTTAGGATTTGATAGGGTAGATATGAAGAAACTATTTCCTCTGGCGGGGGATTCAAGAACAAAGGGAAATAATCTTAAAATTAGAGCTAAATTTTTAGGAAGGAAATCAGGAAACATTTTTTCATACAAAAAGCAGTAGAACTCTGAAACACTCTTTCCAAAATGCTGTGGATGTTAGCACAATTGGAGCTTTCCATACTGAGATAGATAGATTTTTGTTAGGTTAGGATATCTAGGGATGTGAAGCAAACGTGGACAAATGAAGTTCAGTTGCAGATCAACCCTGATTGAATTGAATGGTGGAGCAGGCTTGAGAGGCTGAATGGCCTACTTCTGTTCCTAGTGTTCCTATGCTCCTATGCTTATTGTTTACAAATACATAACTCAATGGCACAAATCACATAAAAACACATTATTGTGTCACTTGCAAAGAAAAAACAATTTATCTGAAGATGATACTTATTTAATGTAGCTGCACAATCCTCAAATGCAGTCAATATTTGCATGTCGACGGCAGAGTTATACGTTCCTTTTAAGTTCCTTTGTTTATGACTAACATATTTGCGCTCAGGAGGACGCTATGATATGGCATGAGACAGGGATGGTAAGATGGGGATGTGGTGAGCAACGGGGATCTGGGTTTGCATTCATTCGAATTGGAGTCTGATGAGTCCGGAAGGCCAATTGTCTCGCTGCTTCCTCCCTCCCTCCTGTTCCTCCTCCTCGTCCTTTTCCTCTTCATCCTCCTCCTCATCGTGATCCTCCTCTGTCTCATCCTCCTCCTGAGGTGGTCCCGCAATCCCTGCTAGGAAGGGCTGCGCCCTCATGATGGCCAAGTTGTGGAGCATGTAGCAGACCACCACGAAATGGGACACCCGCTCTGGTGAGTACTGGAGGACTCCTTCCGAGCGGTCAAGGCAGCGGAACTGTTGCTTCAATAAGCCGATGGTCTGCTCTATGATGTTCCTGGTGGCAGCATAGCTCTCATTATATAAATGCTGGGCAGGAGTGTTGGGATTGTGGAGGGGAGTCATGAACCAGGTGGAGAGCGGATAGCCCTTGTCTCCGAGCAGCCACCCTCGAGCTAGAAGTGGTGGCTGGAAGAGTGCTGGCACATCTGGTGCAGGATGAAGGCATTGTGGCTGCTGCCAGGATAGCGGGCATTGACATTGAGGATTCGCTGTCTGTGGTCGCACACCAACTGACATTAAGTGAGTGGTAGCCTTTGCGGTTACAGAAGATCTCAGGATTGTTATGCAGTGCCCGGAAAGCCACGTGGGTGCAGTCGATTGCGCCCTGCTCCATGGGGAATCCTGCTATCCTGGCAAAGCCACGTGCATGCTTGTCCTGCTTCTCTCTGATGATCGGAAAACCAATGTAGTCCCTTCTCCTACTGTAGAGAGCCTTTGTGACCTCCCGGATGCAGCAATGGACAGTGAACTGTGAGATGTTAGCTATGTCTCCTGTTGCAGACTGGAAGGATCCGCTGGCGAAGAAATTGAGGGCCACAGTGACCTTGACTGCCACTGGGAAAGCCGTGGTCGCCCTGGTCTGAGGCTGGAGGTTTGGTTGCAGGAGGTGGCAGAGTTCTGTGACCACCTCCTTGGTGAAGTGAAGCCTCTTAAAACACTGCTCCTCACTTAATTGAAGGTAGGAGAAGTGATGTCGGAAGACCTCAGAGGGTAAGGCCTCTTGTTGAGAGCCCTGATGGCCTTCCTCTGCGCACATGTTCCTGTCTTTCTCACTGCCTTCGTTCCCTCCGCCATAGATCCTGGAGGGCGAGGTCGACTGCCAGTACAGGCCCCATGATGTTTTGCAAGTGCTGTACTTTGAAGCATTTCAAAAATAATGAGGGAGTTTTGTACTTGCCAGAACACTCCTAGATACCACAGAACCTTGAAGTGAATAAAGAAAACTCTTGCAGCAGCAGGAAGTAGCTCACAGCCACTCAAACTTCAAGAACCTGTCAGGTGCGAGTGATGATCCCTTTAAATAGCATCACTGGAGCCGGCTTCCTGCTGCTGCACGCCACTTGAAACTGTCGTTGCTTTCTCCAGCCGGTAAGTACATTGGTTAAAACGAAGTTGGGAGATCGGGCGTCCAGTGAGCATTGCACACTCACTGATTTCACAATCTCCATCATGGCGAGGTCCCTGGCGATCAAGGTTACCGGCAGCGCTACCGGCAACACCGATATGGCGTGCGGCGCTGGAACCAGCATCAGCTGTCGTTACAGCTGTCAACGGCACTTTAGCGCCATCTCCTGGCGCTAACGTGCGGCGCAAACCACATGAATTTCTCCCCCTCTGATTTTCTGATTATAGTACCTTCAGCAGATCTTGGCCCCGAATGTCCTCGGACTTCCTGCCACTGTGCTACCGTAACTTGTCGGAATTTTGGCAGAAGCTCCGTTTCTGCGTGTAAGCGAGTTTCCACCACACTTCTGACAGAGTTACGCCGGCAGAAAGTCCGAGGCAGAAAGTCCAAGAAAATTCAGGGCCCTCTTGCAATAGGAAGGTAGCCATCTGCTTTTTTACTTTAGTTGTGAGGAACAGGAGAAAAAGCAGCATTAATTCCCTCTTGTACTTTTGTATTCCTTGAACTAACTCATAAAAAACAGAGGCTCCAGGGTAGATATTGCGGCTGCTGTATTTTCACATAGGCATCATTTTTCAAAACTCTTATGAAATTAGAAGGCTAGAATTAAAGAAAGAGCAACTATGCGAAATCACCAAAGTGCCTTGTACTTCATTTTCACTGGATTGCATGTTAATTATTTTGACAACTAATAGCTTCTACTCACAGCAGGAGGACTGAAGCAGCATTTGTGTCGGGTGCATTTTGATTAGTTACAGCGGTTCACATGCTCAGCGTACATTCTGCGCGGTCAACAGCTGACTTGGCAGTGCTCAGGGCCTGGCATTCTAATGCAGTGTACATAGGGTTTATGTGGAGCTGTTGTGTGCAGACTGAAGAGAAAACTCATTGGTTTCAAAACTCTAAGAATAAAGTAAACAATAAAAACGCCATCCACAAGGAACAGTTTGTTACGCTGAGTGAAAATAATAAAGTACACCCAACAAACTGACATGCATATTAATAATCACCAAAATAATAATATACATAACTAAATTCACTGGAATGAGGGCCCATATTAATTACAGTAAAATACACATAATTAATAAGCTACTGGACTAAGAAATATTAAATGCACAAGTGATAAATTAATGGATGAGAATTATAGTTCTAATAATAATTCAAATAATAAAGTGCACAAATGATAAAGTACCTTTGTGAACAGTAATAACAATGGAATAAAAACAGAAATTGCAGGATACACTCAGCAGGTCAGGCAGCATCTGTGACGAGAAAAACAGAGGGCAAAATTTTCCCAGCCCTGAGGAGGTGGGTTTGGAGGTGGGACTGCCGGAAAAATGGCAGAAACTGGGAGCGGGTACGGACCCCGCTCCAGACCCGCCACCGTGCCATCTTCCCAGGAGGCGGGTCCCCGAGTCGTGCAGAGACCCATCTCCTCCAGGCGGGAAGGGGATTAGAGCCAATTAACTGCCTGTTAACAGGTAGTTAACAGGCAGTTTTGAGGCTTTTCCCCATTTTGCTCCTGCAAGTGCGGGCTTCCCGACGGCTGCGAACCTCGCCAGGGTCAGTGGGGTGAGCAGTGGGTCTGCGGGGGTGAGAGGGGTCGAAATGACAGATGTAGAGGTGAGTGATGGGTGCAAGTATGGACAGGTAAGTATGAGAAGTGAGTGAAAAGTGCTGGAAAAAGTTTCCTTACCTTTGCTTCTTTCTGCAGGCTTCAACTGTTGAGGATCCGGAGGTGCCTCATCTCAACGGCAGAGGTGACAGAATGGCTGTTGCATTCTCAGATGCTGCAGCCATCTGCGTTCTGCTGAGGAGAGAGGTCTTGGTGAGCCTTTTTGCAAGGGCTCACCTTAGAACAGAGATTGTCAGTGTTTGACAGCTTCTCAAAGCTGTCAAATGCTGACAATTCATCTGTCAAAAAATTTTCATACGCTGTCGTCATCTGTCACCGGCTTTCCCTTAATTGGCCGGCGGGCTTAACAAGGCCAATCAAGGGAAAATAGCGTGGGTTCGTCAGACGTCACTGGGGGCGGGACTAGAACCCGGAAGGCAGTAGTCCCGCCCCCAACTCATCTCGGCTGGCAAAATCCAGCCCATAGTTACCAGGCCAGAATTTGCTGAACCAATATCAGCGCATGAACGACGTATGCTGTTATTAAGGTTTTTGGAATTTTGAAAGGAATTGATAGGGGTAGATAGAGAGAAATTTTTTCCCACTGATGTGGGAGTATAGGACATAACCTTAAAATCAGAGCCAGGCCATTCAGGAGAGAAATTAGGAAACACTTCTTCATGAAAGGGTGGTAGAAGTGTGGAACTCTCTCCCACAAAAAGCAGTAGATGCTAGCTCAATTAATAATTTTAATTGTGAGATCGATAGAATTTTGCTAGCCAAGGGTATTAAGGGGTATGGAGCCAAGGCGTGTGAATGGAGTTAGGATATAGATCAGCCATGAATAGTGCAACAGGCTCGAGGGGCTGAATGACTTATTCTGCTCCTATGACCCTCAGTTCCAAATCGACCAGCAACTTGTGGCGAGGAAGAGATACCCCATAAATTCCGAATCGCTACAAGTTGCTGGATGATTTGTGCTGCTCCACCATTAGATTCATGAAAAAGGCATCTTGCACTTAACCTCCCCATGAGTTTCATGAAGTTGCTGCATTTGCACATTAATTGCTCATTAAAATCGCCGCAGAAAGTAAAGTCTAGTAATTAACCGTGTAAGTACCTTTTTAACGACGTGATAATTGTTAATGGCTGCCAATCAACCTCTCTGGCCCAAAAAGTGAACAATTAAAAGTATGGAATTTTGCTTATTCAGGTAGTGAATTGTTGTTGGAGATTTTTAAAATGTCAAATTTAATAGTTTTACATATTTTATCGTACTTTTCCTTTCTGTCAACTTTTTCTCTCTCTCTCCTAATCCAATCTTTCTTTCCCTCTCTTTATTTTTCTTTCTGTACCTGATTTGACATTGAATTCATCCACTCTAATTCACCTTCCTTCTCAGTCCTTCTTCTGTTTCTTTCTCAATTCTTAAATCCCATTGGTTAAGGAGATACCCTGTTGGTCCCGTCGTTCACCAAGATCACAGATGCCCTGTTATCAGCTCACCCTTCCAGCAACTTTGTCAGCAAAAACATTTTGAGCTGAAGGGTGCATGAACAAGTCTAGCTAACATGGCAAACTGTGAGATACCCCACTTCAGCAAATTCTGGGCCATCGTTTCAGGTTTCGCCAGAACTGAAAAATGTTAAACTTCAGCATTTAACTCGAGTGTGTTAGGCTGGTTGCACACAACCCCCTTGGGAGAGGCAGGTTGCCTATTAATATACGGTATTCACTCAATTGGAACAATATTCCAATACTGTTTTAAGTTTAACGTTGCATCCACAGGTTTCTCAGACTTCCTGAAACTCGCCACTGAATGCTAGGTGAGAACACAATGGCTATTGATGGGCTGACTGAGAATTTACTTTCTAAGCTTTGGAGGTTTTCTGAATCACATCAGGATGGGTGGAGCCTTGGCTGCCTTGGATTGGACCACGGACGAGGAGCAATATGGCCAGCACCAGCATCACCATCAGCAGCAGCAGCAGCAGCAGCCTGCTGTTGAGAGAGCTGCAACTGGACATCAGAGAGGGGAGCAGCAGAGAGGAGAGCAGCAGAAGGGTACAGCTTGCAGGAGGCACTCCCTGTGACACAGGGTGTGCAGGCAGGGGATGAGTTTCCTTGACATGATGGAACAGCAGTGTTTCAGGAGACTCAGGTTGTCGCTTCAGGTGGTGGCAGATATCTGCAGCCTCCTAGAAGAAGACCTGCTCCCTGCTGGAGCTGGTGGCCACGCGCTACCAGTGGCTGTCAAAGTGACCACCGCCCTCAACTTGTTTGATTCCAGATCCTTCCAGGGCTCTACCAGGATCTCCCAGTTGCAGCCAACAAATGTAACTGATGGGTTGTTTGCCAGGGCTGGAATTTATGTAAACTTCGCCTGCGATGATGCCAGTCAGAATGAGCAGGTGCTCAGATTTGCGGCTCTGGCTGGCTTCCCACAGATGTTGGGCGTCATCGACTGCGCACATGTAGTAATCCACGCACCTCCAGATCAACCAGGAGTATTCGTAAACTGCAAGGGCTTCCACTCAATTAATATTCAATTGGTGTGGAATCACAGAAATGTATTTCTGCTATTGTGCACAAGCTTCCCGGGGAGCTGCCATGATGCTTTCGACCTGCAGCAGTCCAAGCTCCCCGACCGCTTAGGACCTGCAAGTGCACTTAAGAGGTGGCTGTTAGGAGACAAGAGCTAGCCACTTCAAACATGGCTGATGACACCCGTCAGAAACCCGACCAATGAAGTCCAACAGCACTACAATGAATGCCATATGTGTGATCAAACAAGCCATTCGTATGCTGAAGGTGCGCTTCAGGTCCCTAGACAGATCTGGTGGTGCCCTTCAATACTCACCAACCAGGGTGTCCAGAATGGTTGTGGTGTGCTGCACTCGGCACAACATTGAGCAGCAGTGAGGTTTGGACCTGCAGGAGGAACTAGGCTCAGAGCGCAGATCATCTGTGGATGATTCCAAGGAGAAGGAGGAGAAATAGGAGGAAGACAAGGAGGAGGAGGGGATGAAGGCAATGCAGCACCAGCTGCTCACATTGCTAACCGGGATGCCAGGGATGCCCTGATTAATGCAAAGTTCATTTAAGTTGCACCAGTGGACTAATGTCAGAACCACTCTGCTACTGATCTCCAGCGCTTCCACCTCTGCGATTATTAGCTGGGAAATCTGTGGTGGACCACGTCTATCTATTTCCCTCTCCCTAGTGTTCTGTCTTCTCTTCTCCTGCAATGGGGGAAAGAACAGACCTATGAGTGAGTGTAATGGCAAGTGTTCACGCGATGGGTTGACTAGATGCATTTGGTGATGGTGACTAGTAAGGGGAGGCATAAAATTGCATAAGGATGAGGGTGAGTGGCAATGGTGGATAGATAGATGGGGATGTGAGGAAGTACATAGAAAGAGAAAGATGGGTGCACGTGCAAAATAAGTGGGTGTGAGGAGTGACGTGTTGGAGTCATCTTGACAAGGCAGAGTGAGGGGGTGGGGTGATGCGCACAGCAGGATGTTGTTGAATGTTTTTTTTTATTCGTTCATGGGATGTGGGCATCGCTGGCAAGGCCAGCATTTATTGCCCATCCCTAGCTGCCCTTGAATACCTAGCCTCTGCCTTAGCTGCAACTGTACTAACCTTTCGTGACCTGTTTAAGTCATGAAAGCACTTTCTGCACTGAATCCAGGAGCGTGGCACAATGCTCCTGCTGCTGACCTTCTGGGCCACCTCCAGCCATGCCTTTGTTGTGGCAGCAGCAGGTTTCTTCCTCCCATTGCTAGAGAAGAGTATCTCTCTCTGTTTCCTCACTGCCGCCAGCAGCACATCAAGGGAGGCATTGTTGAAGCAGAGCACAGCCTTTCAGAGTCCTAAATCCATTGTCACAACTTGCCTTCTCTTGCTTCCAATTCCAAAATCCTCCAAATTCCATCTTTGGATTGGCCCTTTAACTACTGGACTTGAGTTCGCATCATGCGAGTCCTCATCACGCCCGCTGCCGCACAATCGACGCCAAACATGTAAATAAAATAATAATGAGCTGGCTGCGTTAAAGTGCCACTGACAGACACGCTGAACTTACTTCCAGGTTTCCCACATGATATCAGCCCCCTGCCCCCAATGAGCCTCTGAGTTAATATCGGGGCCATTAACTCTGTTCCTCTCTCCACAGATGCTGCCTGACCTGCTGAGTGTTTCCAGCATTTTTTAAATTCTTTCATGGGATCTGGGCATCGCTGGCAAGGCCAACATTTATTGCCCATCCCTAATTGCCCTTGAGAAGGTGGTGGTGAGCCGCCTTCTTGAACCGCTGCAGTCTGTGTGGTGAAGGTACTCCCACGGTGCTGTTAGGGAGGGAGTTCCAGAATTTTGACCCAGTGACAATGAAGGAACGGCGATATACTTCCAAGTCAGAATGGTGTGTGACTTGGAGGGGAACTTGGAGGTGGTGGTGTTCCCATGCGCAGCAATGTCCTGGGGCTGTGATGATTGACCACCAACCACCACAACCATCTTCCTTTGTGTTAGGTATGACTCCAGCCAGTGAGAGTTTTTCCCCCGATTCCCATTGACTTCAGTTTTACTAGGGCTCCTTGATGCCACACTCAGTCAAATGCTGCCTTGATGTCAAGGGCAGTCATTCTCACCTCACCTCTGGAATTCAGCTCCTCTGTCCATGTTTGGACCAAGGCTGTAATGAGATCTGGAGCCGAGTGGTCCTGGCAGAACCCAATCTGGGCATCAGTAAGCAGGTTATTGGTGATTAAGTGTCGCTTGATAGCACTGTCGATGACACCTTCCATCACTGTGCTGATGATTGAGAGTAGACTGATGGGGTGGTAATTGACCAGATTGGATTTGTCCTGCTTTTTGTGTACAGGACATACCTGGGCAGTTTTCCACATTGTCTGATAGATGCCAGTGATGTAGCTGTACTGGAGCAGCGTGGCTAAAGGCACGGCTAGTTCTGGAGCACAAATCTTCAGCATGACAGCCGGGATGTTGTCGGGGCCCATAGCCTTTGCTGTATCTAGTGCGCTCAGCCGTTTCTTGATATTACGTGGAGTGAATTGGATTGGCTGAAGACTGGCTTCTGTGATGGTGGGGACCTGAGGAGGAGGCCGAGATGAATTATCCACTCGGCACTTCTGGCTGAAGATGGTTGCAAACGCTTCAGCCTTGTCTTTTGCACTCGCGTGCTGGGCTCCACCATCATTGAGGATGGGGATATTCATGGATCCTCCTCCTCCCGTTAGTTGTTTAATGGTCCACCACCGTTCACGGCTGGATGTGGCAGGACTGCAGAGCTTTGATCTGATCCGTTGATTGTGGGATCGCTTAGCCCTGTCTATAGCAAGCTGCTTCCGCTGTTTTTATTTCAGGTTTCCAGCATCCGCGGTATTTTGCTTTAGTAATAACAATGGAGTTTGGCCAACATGTACTACTGAGTGGGAGGATGTAGAGATTTTATTCATAGATCTCTGCATAGTGAGTTATTAATATTAGTGGTTTTATCAAAGGCTGGTAGTAAGCAAACAGAGAGAGTCACCCGAGGCTGATCTTGTACACCTCTTGGTGTTTAGAGGAAGAGTTGCCTCGGCTGAGGCCTCAGAGCAGATGGACTGATCAGGTGGCACAGCAGAGCCAATAATGCAATCCTGCCACAGTGGCTCCAGGATACCACATATCAAGGCAGCATTTGACCGAGTGTGGCACCAAGGAGCCCTAGTAAAACTGAAGTCAATGGGAATCGGGGGAAAAACTCTCCACTGGCTGGAGTCATACCTAACACAAAGGAAGATGGTTGTGGTGATTGAAGGTCAATCATCACAGCCCCAGGACATCGCTGCAGGAGTTCCTCAGGGCAGTGTCCTAGGCCCAACCATCTTCAGCTGCTTCATCAATGACCTTCCCTCCATCATAATGTCAAAAATGAGAATGTTCGCCGATGACTGCACAGTGTTCACCAGATATAAGAGCCAGTGCCTATATAAATGAGTAGCAGCATAAAGTTGAGTCCTAATGCCATGCTTCCTCTGATTCTCCTCCTTCAGACCATGCAAATAGAAAAATATGCACATCGGGATAAGTCAAAGCTGCAGTCAAATGAGCTCACTAACAGCTTCAACTATACAAGCAGCCACAGATAAAAGATGCAGTACAGTTTTAAGGTGCTGTCAGGAAGACTCCAAGAAGTTTCCTTAATGTTCCTTATGAAACAAGACCAAAATGGCATAGAAGCAAACCATTGCCAAAACATATGGTGAAAAAAGCAATATACCTACCTTTAACAACAAGGACCCAACTGAAGGGAAAGAGGCCTCTCTTGCAGGATTTCTTTTATGCAATGTTTCAGCATATTGTACACTCCCCTAGTCTCTGGATCACATAAAAAATAAAATGTTCACCTCTAATGAGCCTTACACACAATCTATCCGCATGCTCCCAGTGCACAAAGCAATTCCTGATCACATAGACATGCGGAGTGCTCATAAGACACGGAATAGGTGTCAGGCCTATACGGCCAATAGTATAGGTTCCAGCACTCAAAGAACTGTGAAGATTAAGATGCTTTCCATTGCATTATCAGCACCAGAGTGTTGGTGTACTGAGACACTAGGGTAAGTTCAGTGCTCTCAGTGGAAGCCATGCTCGAAGTGAGTGTGGGTTGGAAATAAGGTAACAGCACTGTAACTTCAGTTCTCTGATTCACAATTCTTTTGAGCATAAGAGCATAAAAAAATAAGAAATAGGAGCAGGAGTAGGCCATTTGGCCCTTCAAGCCTGCTCCGCCATTCAATAAGATCATGGCTGATCTTCTACCTCATCTCCACTTTCCTGCCTCCACAGCCCTCTGGGGTGGAGAATTCCAAAGATTCACCACCCTCTGAGTGAAGAAATTTCTCCTTATCTCAGTCCTAAATGGCCGATCCCTTATTCTGAGACTGTGACCCTTGGTTCTAGACCCCCCAGCCAGGGGAAACATCCTCCCTGCATCTACCCTGTCAAAGCCCTGTAAGAATTTTGCATGTTTCAATGAGATCACCTCATTCTTCTAAACTCTAGAGAATATATGCCATGATGTGGAGATGCCGGTGTTGGCCTGGGGTGGACAAATGTGAGAAGTCGCACAACACCAGGTTATAGTCCAACAGCTTTATTTGAAATCACAAGCTTTCGGAGCGCTGCTCCTTCACCTGACGAAGGAGCAGCGCGCCGAAAGATTGTGATTTCAAATAAAGCTGTTGGACTATAACCTGGTGTTGTGCAACTTCTCACTAGAGAATATAGGCCTAGTCTACTCAATCTCTCCTCCTAGGACAATCCCCCCATCCCAGGAACCAGTCTGGTGAACCTTCGTTGCACTCCCTCCATGGCAAGTATATCCTTCCTTAGGTAAGGAGACAATACTCCAGCTGTGGTCTCACCAGGGCCCTATATAATTGCAGTAAGACATCTTGGGGGAAAAATTAGGTCGCGCCCAATTTGGGGCGCAAATATCGTCTGGACGCAAATATTAGCGCCTGGCGCTAATTATCGCCACTGACTGGAAACTTCACTTTTACCGCCCCGGGAGGTGATTGGAGCGCTAAATCAGGCGCTGCACACCTGTCTTAAGGCGCAAAGGCCGAGCAGTGAGGCGCTAACTCAGCGCGCGAGCGCAGCGCAGCTGCTGCCAGTTAGCGAGGGAACACAGACACACTGGCGCCGGCCAGTTCTTAAAGCGGGGGTGGCCAACTTGCTCCCCAGCCACACCCTGCTCATTGCAGCCTTGAATCTCGGCCTGGAGAGACCTGTGAATCCATTTTGCTGCCAAGGATGGAGAGGGTGAGAGAACGAGCTCATCGCTTCACCGAGCGGGCCTTGGATGCTCTGGTTGGCGCGGTGGAGCGCAGAAGATGTATACTCTTCCCTGAGAGTGGCAGGAGGCCTTTGCCACGCGAGTACAGAAGAGTGTGGAGGGAGGTGGCTCAGAGCGTCTCCTCCAGGAGCATGGTGCCCAGGACCCATGTTCAATGCCGCAAAAAGTTCAACGACCTCACTCGGGTCGTCAGGGTGAGTGGCTTTTTCTCAATACCTCTCCATCCCTCCATCTCAACCTCACTCTATGGCCAGAGGGTCTTAAAACCCCAATGCACAACACTCATCCAACACCTATGGCCCTTTCATGAAACACACACACGCATTCCACACTTTGCATACAGTAAGGGCTATTCACCTCTGGGAGGCACATCAGGCAAGACCATGGCTGCATACAGTAAGGGCTATTCACCTATGGGAGGCACATCAGGCAAGACCATGGCTGTATATTTACTCAGATGCTGTCCTTTTTCTTACAGGCCAAGCTGGCGCATAATCGGAGACAGCAGCAACGGACAGGTGGAGGGCGGCCTCAGCTGCAACCCCTCAGCGATCTTGAGGAGCGCGTCCACAGGATTGTGGCAAGCCGGGTGATCGGTCCCGTCGCCACTGGAGACGCCGACCCTGTTCTGGACAGCAATGGTAAGGTCATCACCTTTTTGTCCTCTGTCCTTCCACTTGTCCCTCACAACACCAGCCTTTGACACTTTCAATCCAACTTGCTAACTCGCTGCACTTATTCCTCCCTTACTGCCACCCTGTCCTCACGCTAAAGCCACTCTTGTACCTCCCTGCTTTCAGATGGTGATTCACCAGCTGAGGAGATGGGCCCTGAAGCTGCCACTGGGAGTGAAGCTGCAGCCGAGGAGGAAGAGGAAGCCGGAGCATCAGTGCCACCCTCTCCCGAGGAAGCCATGCCCACACTGGGAACACGCCTTCCCTGGAGGGGAGCAGGGGGGAAGGGTCTGATGAGGGTGAAGCTCCAGGACCCAGCGGGCTGCAGCAACGCCATGGGGGTAGGGAAGAACGGGGGCCTTCTCCCCAGAGGGAGAGTATGCCAGAGACTCCTACTGCAATGGACGCAGAGGAGGAGCGGCTGATCGCAGAAATGAACACCCAGGCGGTGGGCATGCACACTGAGCTCATGGGTGCAGTGGGAAGGGTGCCCGAATGCATTGAGTCACTGGCAAGGAGTGTGGAGCACTTCGCTGTAGCACAGGCGGATGCCACACTAACGCTTAGTGCTGCAATTCAGTCACTGGCTGCCGTGATCCCATCTCTGACTGCTCTCATACAGACTCAGATGGAGGCCACGCGAGCACAGACTGCTGCCAACCTCGATGGTTCGTTCACATGTCCCCGGGGCTCTCACCGCGCCGCAACAGGCCAGCAATCTGTTCTCCAGCAGATTGCTCCAGATGCTGAAGTGCTACCCCGTGGGAGTGCCAGTGTGTTGGGCGAGAAGGGAGTTGCTGTCCTCTCTCACGATGACAGCATTCCTGCTGCCAACACTGTCACTTCTCCACTGCACTTGCCACCGCCAGTAGGACAGACTGATGCCGCCCATGCAGAGTTGGTGCAGTCTGCAGCCGGGCCCTCCAGGCCCAGAACTGGTCGAGGCCGTCCTTCAGGGGCATCTGCAGTGTCAGGGTCTGATGATCAGCAGCCTTCCACCAGCCTTGCTGCAGCCACTGAGGTCCCATTACGGAGGAGCAGTAGGGTTAGAAGGGGGGAAGTGCGCAAGGGAAGGAGATCACCCTCGAAGGGCAAAAAGTAGGAGGTGTGACAAAATGCTGGTCATTTTTTTATTAAAGGCCGAGGTTCATGGTCCAACTTTTGTTTAGTGTTTAGGACATTATCTCCAGGTTGTGAGAACCAGTTATGTTATTGACTGTTTTTTTGTGTTTATTTCTATGAGTTTGTCATGAGGAATTGACACACACAGAGTTTGTAAAATAAATAAGTTTCTGTATTCAAAATATACATGGTTGGTGTTTGGAATTATTGGTGCCTTGGCCGGCTTAGGGGTTGCGTGCTGGGTTCATTGATGTTGTTAGCAATGGCAGAAGCCATTTCCACAGCAGGGGCCCTAGAAGCGGCTTGCTATTAGCCGTTGACAGACGGCCCTTGCAGTTTCACCATTGTGGGCTGCTCTCACGCCTTGGTGCTGCTGATGATCATCCTCCTCGTCCTCTTCCTCCTCTTCCTCCTCCTCCTCTGGTGGTGCTCCAAGGCCTGGTGGCATTGGCTGGGTCCTGATGATTGCCATGTTATGCAACATGCAGCACACAACTACGAAGTTGGATACTCGCTCAGGCGAGTACTGTAGGGCTCCTCCAGAATGGTCGAGACAGCGGAACCGTTGCTTCAGCACACCGATTGTGCGCTCAATGATGTTCCTGGTAGCTTGATGGCTCTCATTGTACCGCAGCTCAGCAGGGGTGTTGGGCGTACGGAGCGGTGTCATCAGCCAGGTGCTCAATGGATACCCTTTGTCCCCGAGAAGCCAACCAACTGGCTGATGCGGTGCCTCGAAAAGTTCTGCCACAGTAGTCTGGCGCAGGATAAAAGCATCGTGGCAGCTGCCAGGATAGTGGGCATTGACAGCGAGTATCAGCTGTCTGTGGTCACAGACCAACTGAACATTCAAGGAATGGAACCCCTTTCTGTTCCGGAATTCCTCGGCATTCTCATGTGGAGCACGCAAAGCCACATGCGTGCAGTCAATGGCGCCCTGCACCATGGGGAAGCCCGCTATCCTCGCAAAGCCCAGAGCGCGGTCACGCTGCTTGTCTGGGGTCATGGGGAAAGAGATGAACTCTCGTCTCCTTTTAAAGAGGGCATTTGTGACCTGCCGGATGCAGCAATGCACCGCGAACTGGGAGATATTGGCGAGGTCCCCAGCAGCAGCTTGAAATGAGCCAGTAGCATAGAAGTTGAGAGCCACTGTGACCTTCACTGCCACCGACAGAGACGTCCTGGACCTCAGTTGAGGCTGCAGATCTGGCTGCAGCAGATGGCAGAGCTCAGTGACCACCTCCTTGCTGAATCGCAGCCTTCGCAAACACAGCTCCTCAGACATATGAATGTAGGAGAGCTGTTCACGATATACCCTGGGAGGGTAAGCTCTCCTGTACATACGCCTGTTGGCCCTCCTCCGTCTGGCCATAATTGCCACTCTCTCTCTGCGTCTCTGTGTCCTCCGATTCAGCTGGAGCAGGACGACGCCCCCAATCAGTGCAGCCCCCATAGTCTCTTTGCAAGCAAAGTAATGAAGGACAGCAACCAAAGTACTAGCGAAGTTAGGATCAGTAGGCAAAACTACCTCACAAAGCGTTGAGTCAATGCAGAAGTCTCTCTTTCTCTCTCTCCGAATCTCTCTCTCTCTCTCAGAACGAGTGGTGCAAAAATGTCAACCACAGAAAAAGACAGGAAGAGGCCCCCTTTAAATAGCGCCCCCCCCCAGCCCCACAGTGATTGATAGCGTTCCAGTCTTCCGGTCGTTGGATGCGCCAGGCGGTAAGGCAGGGGGCGCCACTCAATTTCCGCTCCGGGGCGCCACAAGGGCGTTGCACCATGGAATGACGTCACAATCTGCGCGCGCAGGTGGTCGCAGCGGTAAAGTTTAGCGCCGCCGCACAATGTCTAGTTAAGTTCCCGAGCGGTGCAAACATCGCTGCGCCCGGGCGTTAGCGGCTTTGCGCCCCATTAGCGCCCTCTTAAGGCGCTAACGGGCGGCGCGACCAAGTGAATTTTTACCCCTAAAAATCATAGGTCCATTAAAAAAAATGTTTTTATTAATTTTCTTTGATGGCTTTTGTTATTTAGTTATAAAAAAAATATCGGACATGGGAAAAAAGGCTGTTTGACTGAACGTCAAGAATCATCCAATCGGGGAATGAAAAGTCTATTCACTTTCCAATCGACTGGAAAGGTGGGGCACCGCGAGGATGGCCATGTTGCGTGACCAATGGGAGGGAGTGTGGGGGCGGGGCGGTTGGTGGCAGGAGGTCATGTGATGACATCTCCAGGAATAGGTCCAGCCAGAGTTGGCAAGCCGAGCTATCATGCACCTTCAAGAAAGTGACTTGCGATCAGCTGAGGCTTGGGAACAGGTGACTTGCCTGTCCTCGTGCTGGCAAATGTTGTTTGGTGTAGGAATAATAATAATAATTTACAAAAATGGAGGTGAGGGGAGAAGGGAGAAAATCTTAAGGAACTATATAATAAAGTGTTTGCCATTTAAAAAAATGAAATGTTTTCCATAAGACAGAAGAACATCCCAATTTATGAAACAAAAGTGCTTGTGTACTATTCCTGGTAGGATGTGCTTAGTATTGCTGCTCTGCAAAATAGAGTGCACTACTTTGTGAAAAACTCTCTTTCATTATAGCACTGACAGAATATTGTAAAATATCTCCTCTTCCAGGCAAATTGCACAGAACCACATGGAAAAATCTTGTCAGCCATAATAACAGCGATGGAAACCAATTACTATGGATGTGCAAAAAATAACAGTAAAATGCCACACCGGAAAGCTCAGAAAAGATAAAACAAAAAAAAATAACACTAAAACAGAAAATGAATTCAAGGGGAAGTTAGATAAGCACATGAGAGAGAAAGAAATAGAAGGATATGTTGATAGGGTTAGATGAAGAGGAGCAGGAGGAGGCTCATGTGGAGCATAAACACCGGCATGGACCAGTTGGGCCGAATGGCCTGTTTCTGTGCTGTAGCTTCTATGTAATTCTATGTAAAATGTTCGAAGCACATAGCAGGTCTGTCAGCACTGCAAATAGACAAAGCAGGGTAATATTTCGGGAAGAATCTCTTCACCATTACTGGTTCTGGCCCAGTTCTGATGAATGGTCTCTACCTAAAACAGTAATCTGTCCTTTCTCGTTACAGAAGCTGAGGGACCATAAGTGTGTTTCTAGCAATTTCGGTTTCATGTTTGAGATTTTCAGGATTTGAAGTATACTTTAAAAGAAAAAAAATATGGGGTAAGATTGTTTGCTTTTAAGCACTGCTGGTGTTTTTTTTTAGAAATTTACTTCCACATTCTAAACAAGAAACGTAAGTACTGCATTGTAGTTACAGCAATGAAGCAACAAGGGCAATTTTAACCCTACTCAATGATGTCATTGGGTCGCAACATGCATATGTAAAGAAGGACCCTGTTGCCTCCGGGCACGTGTCCTTGCTGCCTGCTCAGGAGAGCAGGTTAAAATTGCAGATGTTGCGATCATGGCAGCTTTCGGACAGGTAAGAGCCAGGGCGATTTTGACTACCCACCTGCCAGGATCCTGCTGGGTGGGTAGTCAAAATCGCAACAGGGTCCTTCTTTACATATGCATGTTGCGACCCAATGGCATCATTGAGACCCGATTGTAATTTTAACTCAGACCTGAGCAAGGAATCCACCTGGATTTAAAATCGGGGCCGATTGGGCTGCTCAATCCATGCTGAGCGTTTTGGAGTAAATAGCGTCAGGTCCTTTATGATAACAAAGAGGTCCATAAAAAGAATAAGCTTAGAAGAGAACCAGTGCCTACTGTGTGCTGCTTATTTTGACACAGAACTATAGGAACATAGGAACAGGAGGAGGCCATTTAGCCCCTCGAGCCTGCTCCACCATTCAATGAGATCATAGCTGATCTCTGACCTAACTCCATAGGCCCGCCTTTGCCCCATATCGCTTAATACCTTTGGTTAACAAAAATCTATCAATCTCAGATTTAAAATTAACAATTGACTTAGCATCAATTGTCATTTGCAGAAGAGAATTCCAAGCTTCTACCACCCTTTGAGTGTAGAAGTGTTTCCTAACTTTGTTCCTGAAAGGCCTGGCTCTAATTTTTAGACTATGCCCCCTAGTCCGAGACTCCCCAACCAGCAGAAATAGTTTCATAGAATCATAGAAATTAATGGCACAGAAGGAGGCCATTCGGCCCATCATGTCTGTGCCGGCCGAAAAAGAGCTATCCAGTCTAATCCCAATTTCCAGCTCTTGGTCCGCAGCCTTGTAGGTTGCAGCACTTCAAGTGCACATCCAAGTACTTTTTAAATGTGATGAGGGTTTCTGCCTCTACCACCCTTTCAGGCAGTGAGTTCAGACCCCCACCACCCTCTGTGTGAAAACGTTTCTCCTCAACTCCCCTCTAATCCTCTACCAATAACTTTAAATTTATGCCCCCTGGTTATTGACCTCTCTGCTAAGGGAAATAGGTCCTTCCTATCCACTCTATCTAGGCCCCTCATAATTTTATACACCTTAATTAAGTCTCCCCCTAGCCTCCTCTGTTCCAAAGAAAACAACCCCAGCCTATCCAAAATTTTCCTCATAGATAAAATCCTCTAGTCCTGGCAACATCCTTGTAACTCTCCTCTGTACCCTCTCTATTGCATACACATCTTTCCTGTAATGTGGTCACCAAAACTTTATGCAGTACTCTAGCTGTGGCCTAACTAGTGTTTTATACAGTTCAAGCATAACCTCCCTGCTCTTATATTCTATGCCTTGGCTAATAAAGGAAAGTATCCCATATGCCTTCTTAACCATTTATCTACCTATTCTGCTACCTTCAGGGATCTGTGGACATGCACTCCAAGGTCTCTCTGTTCCTCTACACTTCTCAGTATCCTACCATTTAATGTGTATTCCCTTGCCTTGTTAGCCCTCCCCAAATGCATTACCTCACACTTCTCCGGAATGAATTCAATTTGCTACTTTTCTGCCCACCTGACCAATCCATTGATATCTTCCTGCAGTCTACAGATCCTTGTGGGACACCACTAAACACATCCTGCCAATTAGAGTACCTGCCCATTATCCCTACTCTCTGTCTCCTACCACTCAGCCAATTTCCTAACCAGGTAAATAATTTGCCTTCAATTCCATGAGCTTCAACTTTAGCTAGCAGTCTCTTATGAGGGACTTTATCAAATGGTTTCTGGAAGTCCATATAAATAACATCCATAGACATTCCCCTATCCACTACTTTAGTCACCTCTTCAAAAAGTTCAATCAGGTTCATCAGGAATGACCGACCCTTTACATAGAGGTAACAACGCAGGGCATGATAGAAAAGGGAATACAGTGAAGAGTCAAAGCTTAGCCTGATCCAATAAAAGGAAAAGGTTCCTTAAAGTGTAGGGTAAAAATTGGGTAGCGCCCCCTTTGCTAATTTTAGCGCCCCAAAAATGTTAGCGCCCCCGTGGCCAATTTTCCCAGGTAGCGCCCCGAGAGGGAGGAGGGGAGCTACTGGAAGCGCCCCGCATCCCTCTTGGGGCGCTGCGAGCCAATATCGCAGCGCTACGTGCCGCTGCGCATGACGAACGAGCCCGGCACTCAAGAGGAGTTTCGCGGGAGGCGTTAGCGGCGCTGCGCCCAGGTACTAGTTGATTTGCGCCCCATTAGCACCCTCTTAGGATGCTAACGGGAGGCGCAAATCAACCAAATTTAACCCTCTAAACATCTAGCTCGACAGTGATGGTGATAAATCATCTGCACAGGTAATCTTTCTTCAGTTTCAGAGCTTAAAATGGAAAAATGTTTCATTAAAATATTTTAATGTTTCTAATGTAATGTCATTTGAAAAATAAAATCTAAAATTGCAGTCAGCCAAACTGCCAGATAGTCTGCACATACTATCTAAATGGCGCCTGTTATATGTGTACTGCCATTTATCATCTTGCATTCCAAGTAAACCTAAAGGGATTGGTACCTTCTGTTGCACAGACCATTCCTGTCTGCTTTCCTGGGATCTGGTGCCTAGTGCTGCTGGGAATTGAAATGTAGAGATGACAAGCAGGTAGATTGCAAACATGCCCTGCAGTAGCCTGCCCTGGCTATTGTGCTGTGGGTTGGTACCTGGTGTTGCAAGATCCTTCTCTGGCCATTGTAGTGGTGTTGCACTGATCATATATAGGTACTGTGTTGGGAACTGATAACTAGTACGGCAGAGACCTTCCCTGGCTACTATACTCAGAATTGGCACCTGATGCTACAGAACCTAAGTTGAGTACAGGTTCTCTGAGGGTACCGAGAGGGTCTTTGAGGTCATCCAATTTTGACTTAGAAGCATGTTATTTCTATTGCTGTATCACAAATAAAAAGATATCCAACATTGATTCTTTCACATAGCTGAAACTCTGTTTATCAAGTTAGGATGAATGCAGTGTGCCGAACAAGGCAATTATCACTTACTTGGATTGAACATCTGCTGGATAATCATGAAAAAATATTGCTGATAATTATAGACAAGTATGTGGGCTAGAGTGGAATCCTACACAGGCTGGATTTCCATAACTTAGAATATTATTTGAAGTCATTTAATGTCATTTATTTACTGTGTCCTGTACATGCCAACAATGACATTTAGCCTACTCTAGGCAAACCTAGGCAATATTATATTTAAAATATTGAACATGATAGAGGGGTTCAAAACTATGTGAAGGTGAAATTCTACCTTGCCATCGCTTTGTAGCAAAAGCTCCCAAATAATTGCAAAACATTGAAAAAATTGAGGAATCTCACTGGCTGATTCAGAACCTTTGTGAATTTGAAGATTTGGGTCAACTTATGCTTACAGGCCATGAATCTTAGCTCCTCTGGTGACTCAGAAGTGAAATAGAAGTGATACTAAGCCACACAGACCAGGAAGGCCTCAGGTTTAATTCTTTATCAGTGCTGGGTTAACTGATATCAGCCAGGGTGGTACTAGGGATGCTAAAGTTAGCCTCTGTGTCTCTAGACAGGAAGGTGCAAAAAAATACTCTGGGGTTCGCCTGACTGATCATAATCCAGCAATTCCTATTCGAAGCATGCATGTGTGGATATATGGCAAAGAAGGTTGTGCTCAGTTGTATTGTCTCCCATGATGGAATAGTGTAGCAACACTTTATTGCCTTGGCTCACACATGAATGGCCACTAGGTTGAGAAGGCTGCTGATATCTGAGGAATCATATCTCAGCATGAAGATGAGGAAAGTTTATAAAAGCTTAAGCTCTTAGAAGCTGACTAAGGGTGGACCACATCGCTATTAAATGATATAGATTAGGTAAATGCAGAATATGACTTCAAAGTAAGACAGGAAAGTAGGATTATAAAACACAAATGGAAACTAGTCAAAAGTAAATTTAACAGGTAGCAGGAAGAAGTTATTCACTGATAAATGTTTGTGTGATGAATGATAAATTGAGTGATAAATTGTTGGAGTTATCTGCTAAGCAGGGAGGTTGGTGGTGGGCAGATTTGAAAGCATTTGGCACATTGAAAATGCAGTTGGATGGTACAATGTGAGAGTTAAGGTACCAGAAGTGTGAGCTACGATAGGCTGAAAGATCTTTCCTTGTCTTTGACTTTTCTTATAAATCAGCGCATTCAGGAGAGAAGAAAGACAAATGGATAAACAGTTACCTTAAAATGTAACTATTGCAGTTATACAACTAATGCCAACCATATAGTTCAAAGTTTAACAACTACCTATAAACTGAGATTTATGTTCCTATTTTTAACAATACAGTATAGCGACGGGCCACTTATTAATTACTTTTGTGTTCAACAAATTGAGAGTTCTTAGTGCCGGGAATTGGAAGGTCTTTCCCCTTTGGAGCCTTAATGTCAGCACCAAACACTTACATGTTAAGTTTAGCACAGCTCAGACTATAGTCTTACATATGGAGAGGGTTGTGGGTTTTGAGTAGGACTAAAGGAAAAATGGTCAGATTGAGTTTTGAAATAGATGATCAAGTGAGATGTTCTCAGTGTATATAGATGTTTGTAAAGGAGCACAATATTTAAATTTGGTAATGAAATAAAGGTTGAGTGTTCGGCAAACAGCAGTAGAACTGTAAAAGACTTCAGGAGGACATAGACGAGCTAGCGGAATGAGCAGACAGGTGGCAGATGCGATTTAATGTGGTGAAGTGTCAGGTAATACACGTTGGGAGGAAAAACCAATGACTAGAAGTACACACTAAATGGAAAGTCCTCACCAATCTTAATGTCGCAGATGCATCTGTCCATGACAGCATTGGTAGCAGTGACCACTGCACACTCCTTGTGGAGATGAAGTACCGTCTTCACACTGAAGACACCCTCCATTGTGTTGTGTGGCACTAGCACCATGCTAAATGGGATAGATTCAGTACAGATCTAACAGCTCAAAACTTGGTATCCATGAGGGGCAGTGCGCCATCAGCAGCAGCAGAATTGTATTCCACCACAATCTGTAACCTCATGGCCTGGCATATCCCTCACTCACCATTAGCTTCAAGCCAGGGGACCAACCCTGGTTCAATGAGGAGTGCAGAAGAGCATGCCAGGAGTAGCACCAGGCGTACCTAAAAATGAGGTGTCAACCTGAGGAAGCTGCAACACAGGATTACATGCATGCTAAACAGCAGAAGCAGCATGCAATAGACAGAGTTAAGCAATCCCACAATCAACAGATCAGATCAAAGCTCTGCAGTCCTGCCACATCCAGTTGTGAATGTTGGTGGACAATTAAACAACTAATGGGAGGAGGAGGCTCCATGAATATCCCCATCCCCAATGATGGCGGAGCCCAGCACGTGAGCGCAAAAGGCAAGGCTAAAGCGTTTGCAACCATCGTCAGCCAGAAGTGCCAAGTGAATGATTCATCTCGGCCTCCTCCTGAGGTCCACACCATCACAGAAGCCAGTCTTCAGCCAATCGATTCACTCCATGTGATATCAAGAAACGGCTGAGCGCACTGGATACAGCAAAGGCTATAGGCCCTGACAACATCTCGGCTGTCGTGCTGAAGACTTGTGCTCCAGAACTAGCCGCGCCTCTAGCCAAGCTGTTCCAGTACAGCTATAACACTGTCATCAACCCGACAATGTGGAAAACTGACCAGGTATGTTCTGTCCCCAAAGAGCAGGACAAATCCAATCCAACTAATTACCGCCCCATCAGTTTACTCTCAATCATCAGCAAAGTGATGGAAGGTGTCGTCGACAGTGCTATCAAGTGGCACTAACTCACCAATAACCTGCTCACATATGCTCAGTTTGTGTTCCGCCAGGACCACTCAGCTCCAGACCTCATTAAAGCCTTGGTCTAAACATGGACAAAGGAGCTGAATTCCCGAGGTGAGGTGAAAGTAACTTCCCTTGACATCAAGGCAGCATTTGACTGAGTGTGGCATCAAGGAGCCCTAGTAAAATTGACGTCAATGGGAATCAGGGGGAAAACTCTCCACTGGCTGGAGTCATACATGGCACAAAGGAAGATGGTTGTGGTTGTTGGAGGTCAATCATCACAGCCCCAGGACATCACTGCAGGAGTTCCTCAAGGCAGTGTCCTAGGCCCAACCATCTTCAACTGCTTCATCAATGACCTTCCCTCCATCATAAAGTCAGAAGTGGGGATGTTCAGTGTTCAGTTCCATTCGTAACTCCTCAGATAATGAAGCTGTCCATGCCCGCAAGCAGCAAGACCTGTTCAACTTTCAGGCTTGGGCTGATAAGTGGCAAGTAATATTCGCGTCACACAAGTGCCAGGCAATGTCTAACTCCAACAAGCGAGAGTCTAACCACCGCCCCTTGACATTCAACGGCATTACAATCGCCGAATCCCCCACCATCAACATCCTGGGGGTCACCATTGACCAGATACTTAA
Source organism: Squalus acanthias (assembly GCA_030390025.1). Lineage (NCBI taxonomy): Eukaryota > Metazoa > Chordata > Chondrichthyes > Squaliformes > Squalidae > Squalus > Squalus acanthias. Next base: position 178,954,971 of record CM059426.1, read on the forward strand.
CTGGAATAGAATCAAAGAATAGAATCATAGAATGGTTACAACACAGATGGAGGCCATTCGGCCCATCGAGCCCATGCCAGCGCTCTGCAAGAGCACTTCAGCTAGTCCCACTCCCCCCCACTTTCTCTGTAGCCATGCAATTTAGTTTCCTTCAGGTACTTTTCCAATTCCCTTTTGAAAGCTACGATTGAATCAGCTTCCACCACTCTTTCAGGCAGTGCATTCCATTTCCTAACCACTCGCTGCATAAAACATTTTTCCCTCACGTTGCCTTTGGTCTTCTGCCAATCACCTTAAATCTGTGTCCTCTGGTTTTCGATCCTTCCTCTAATGGGAACAATTTCTCTCTATCTACTCTGTCTAGACCCCTCATGATTTTGAACACCTTTTCAAATCTCCTCTCAACCTTCTCTGCTCTAAGGAGAACAATCCCAGCTTCTCCAGTCTATCCATGTAACTGAAGTCCTTCATCCCTGGAATCATTCTTGTAAATCTTTTCTGCACCGTCTCTAAGGCCTTCACATCTTCCTAAAGTGCGTTGCCCAGAATTGGACACAATACTCCAGTTGAGGTCGAACCAGTGTTTTATAAAGGTTCTCTTTCACTATGACTTTGGCAGCATCTTCTTCCTTGGTAAAGACAGATGCAAAGTACTCATTTAGTACCTCAGCCATGCCCTCTGCCTCTATGCGAAGGTCTCCTTTTTGGTCCCTAATTGGCCGCACCCCTCCTCTTACTACCCGTTTATTATTTATCTGCCTATAGAAGACTTTTGGATATCCTTTTTATGTTAGCTGCAAGTCGATTCTCATACTCTCTCTTTTCCCCTCTTATTTCCTTTTTCACGTCCCCTCTGAACTTTTTATATTCAGCCTGGTGCTGAAGGGATAATTACTAGTCCTAGCCCCTTTTGGGCTACCCCGGATCAGGCGTATTCCCCAGATGTTCACCTTCAACTAAAGTTAGAGGTAGCCGAATCCTAAAGACGCTTAATTGGGTCTAAAGGTCCAGACTATCTCTCCCTAAAGGAAAGGAACAGCCTGAAGATGTTACCGTCCTCCAGATAGCACTTTTAATAAGTTTAGCTAGACTGTAACCTTCCGGATATTATGAGGGTCCAGAAAACTCCCTCAGAATTCTGCAACTCCTCACCAAAGAGCTTACAGAGATTGAGTTCGCGAGTTTGATACAGAAGTACTATGTGAGACAATTTTGCTGATGTAAGCTAATTATCTCTAGTCATTTTTCTGCTGACCCCTTCTATTCCTCCAGTTAGTTCAGCTGGTAGCATTCAGACTTGTGTCTCCACCTTTAGGTGTTCGAAGCTTATCATAAAAAACGGTGTGGAGCTGGTGCATCTATTTGATGTCATTCTTACGAAGGTCTTCTGTTTGTATCTTTTGCATTTAGAACACCTCAACCGGATGCACCATTGTCTTCTTAGCTACCTCAACTGGCTGCATTAAGAATTATGTCTCCTGTCTTTCATTTGATGTTATATTTACGAAGGCATATGATTCTTTAATTTTCTGTGATTCATTTCAAAATGTTGGTTTAAGACACTTTAACTGGGTATTCCATTGTGTTCTTTCCAAGCTTCAGACTTCCCGGAACCTCTAACCTTCTGTTTCAACGAGGTTATTGTTTCAGTGTTAACAACTTATCTTATCTCAAAAGCTTGTATGCTTGTTCACAGCTTTTGATTGTTGAGGCTTCCAGATTTTCAAGCCCAGTTTGTCATGTTTCAAAGGCCAGAATATTTCATAGAATGGTGTATTTTTCTGAATATGGCATATTCCTTCACAGTGTCATACGCTGCCTTTTTCTGCTTCATCTTACTCTCTATCTTTTTCGTCAACCAGGGAGCTCTGGCTTTGGTTACCATACCTTTCCTCCTCATGGGAATGTAACTCGACTGTACCTGAACCACCTCCTTGTTTGATTACAGTTTTGTCTGCCAATCTTTGATTCCAATTTACCCGGATTAGATCCATTCTCAACCCACTGAAATTGGCCCTTCTCCAATTAAGTATTTTTACTCTAGATTGCTCCTTGTCCTTTTCCATAGCTAGTCTAAACCTTATGATAGTATGATCACTGTTCCCTAAATGTCCCCCTACTGAGACTTGCTCCACTTGACCCATCTCATTCCCCAGAATCAGATCCAGCAATGCCTCCTTCCTCATTGGGCCAGAAACGTGCTGATCAAGAACATTCTCCTGAGCACACTTCATGAAATTCTTCCCCCTCTCTGCCCTTTACACTATTACTATCCCAGTCTATATGAAGATAATTAATAGTAATAAAACATGGGAGCTGGAGGCAATCATGCATTGCGAGGAACCAGACATAGTAAGGATTACTGAGACATGGCTACAGAAAAATCAGGACTGGGAATTGAACATTGCAGAGTATAACATATTTAGAAAAGATGGAGAGGGAAAAGGGGGAGGTCGAGTAGCTGTACTTACTAGGGATAACATAATGGCAGTAGAAAAAAGTGATACAGCTATCAGCAAGACAGAAATAGAATCCATGTGGATAGAGAAAAAGGATAATAAAGGATCAATCACACTAATAGTGGTATACTACAGACTGCCTAATAGTGGAAGGAAGGTGGAGGAAGAAATATGCAAACAAATTAGGGAAATAAGTAAAAAAACATAGAATAATAATAATTGGTGATTTAAACTACCCCGATATTAATTGGCCAGAAGAGGTAGGTAAAGAGGATAAGGGAATGGAGTTCCTACAATGTGTACAGGACTCCTTTCTAACCCAATATATAAAAAGCCCAACAAGGGAGGATTCACTACTGGATCTAGTAATGGGGAGTGAACCACAGCAGATAAGAGAAGTAAAAGTAAGGGAACATCTAGGCAATAGTGACCACAATATAATACACTTTAAGATAATAATTGAGAAGGATGTAAATATGACAAAGACTAGGGTAATAGATTGGAGAAAAGCTGATTTTGAGGGGCTGAGAATAGAACTTGGGAAAATAAAATGGACAACAATATTGGCAAACAATAATGTAGAACAGCAATGAGAAACATTTAAAATGGTATTCAGCAGAGTCCAGTAAAAATGTATTCTGCTAAAAAAAACAAGAACAAACTAAACACTAATGAGATACCACAGGTGAATAAAGCCATGAGGGAAAAATTATGGGTAAGGAAAGAGGCATACATTAAGTACAGCAGGGTAGAGCATGATAAGGGAGAATACAAAGAGATTAGGGAAGAATAAAAAAAACAGTTAGGAAGGCAAAGAGGAAGTATGAAATTAAATTATCAAGGAATATAAAACAAAATAGTAAAATATTTTACAGGCACATAAATAAAAAAAGGAAGGTCGCATTGGGAATAGGACCACTAAGGGATGGGCAGAAAAATACTGCAGGCAGCAATAGAGAGATGGCAGAAATATTAAATAATTACTTTGCTTCAGTATTTACCAGGGAGAACAGGTGGACATGGCATCGGATGATGAGAATATTAATGAGATAACTGCATTAAAAATAAAAAGAGAAGATATATTAAATAATCTAATTAAACTCAAAGAGGATAAAACCCCTGGTCCGGACGGATTACATCCGCCCATTTTAAAAGAATCTGGTGAGGAGATAGCAGAGGCATTACTACACATATATAATAATTCAATAGAACAAGGTGTAGTGCCAGAGGACTGGAGGATAGCTAACGTAATAACTATATTTAAGAAGGGAGTTAGAACATGTCCAGAGAACTATAGACCAGTCAGCTTAACATCAGTGGTAGGAAGCATAATAGAATCCCTACTAAAGGAGAAAATATAGAAGAACATCTAGAAACCAAAAACATAGTAATGAATAGTCAGTATGGATTTCAAATGGAAAGTCTTGCTTGACCAACCTCATTGAATATTTTGAAGAGGTAACATAGAGAGTAGACAATGGTAATGCAATAGATGTAATTTATCTGGATTTTCAAAAGGCCTTCGATAAGGTACCCCATAATAGACTGATGAACAAGGTCAAAGAATGCAGAGTCGGGGGGCAAGGAGCAGAATGGATAGCTAGCTGGCTTCAAGACAGAAAGCAGAGAGTACGGGTAAAAGGTAGCTATTCACAGTGGCAGAAGGTGGGTAGTGGTGTTCCACAAGGATCAGTGCTGGGACCACTGTTGTTCACAATATATATTGACGATTTAGACTTTGGAATCAAAAACACAATTTCTAAATTTGCAGATGACACCAAATTGGGAGGATAATCAATACTGAGGAGGACTGCAACAAATTACAGATAAATGTGAGGTATTACATTTTGGTAGGAAGAATAAGGAGTTCACTTATTACTTGGAGGGTACGAGTCTGGGTGGGGTAGAGGAGCAAAGGGATCTTGGAGTACAAATACATAAATCACTAAAAGTAACGGCACAGGTTAACAAGGCCATTAAAAAAGCAAACCAAGCACTAGGGTTTATTTCTAGAGGGATAGAATTGAAAAGTGGTGAAGTTATGCTAAACTTGTATAGAAACTTGGTTAGACCACACTTGGAGTATTGTGTACAATTCTGGTTGCCATATTATAAAAAGGATATAGAGGCACTGGAGAGGATGCTGAAAAGATTTACAAGGATCATGCCAGAAATGCAAGGGTAACTTATCAGGAAAGGATGAACAGGCTGGGTCTCTTTTCTCTTGAAAAGAGAAGGCTGAGGGGTGACCTACGAGAGGTCTTTAAAATTATGAAAGGTTTTGATAGAGTAGATACAGAGAGAATATTTCCACTTGTGGGGAAGAGCATAACTAGATGCTCTCACAATAAGATTGTCACCAAGAAATCAAATAGGGAATTCAGAAGAAACTTCTTTGCCCAGAGAGTGGTGAGAATGTGGAACTCGCTACCACAGGGATTGGTTGAAGTGAATAGTATAGATGAATTTATAGGGTGGTTAGATAAGCATATGAGGGAGAAGGGAATAGAGGGTTACGCTGATAGATGAGGAAAGATGTGAGGAGGCTCGAGTGGAGCATAAACGCTGGCATGGACTGGTTGGGCCGAATGGTCTGTTTCTGTGCTGTATATGCTATGTAATCCTACGTAATAATTGAAGTCCCCCATTATCACTACTCTATAGTTCTTGCACCTCTCTGTAATTTCCCTGCAAATTTGCTCCTCTATATCCTTCCCACTGGTTGGTGGCCTATAGAATACATCCAGTAGTGTAATGGCATCTCTATTGTTTCTTAACTCTAACCAAATAGATTCTGTCATTGACCCCTCCAGGACATCCAGCACTGTAATATTCTCCTTAATCAATACTGCCACCCCACCTCCTTTTATTTCCTTCCTTCTCTTCCCTGAACACCTTATATCCAGGAATATTTAGTACCCAATCCTGCCCTTTTTTGAGCCAGGTCTCCGTTATCACCACATCATATTCCCATGCGGCTATTTGTGCCTACAGCTCACCAACCTTATTTACCACGCTTTGTGCATTTACACACATGCACTGTAAACCTATCTTAGACCTTCTTGTATTCCCTCTTAGTCTGATCCCACCTAATATCATACTAGTTCTTACTTTAGTGCTACCTGTCTCTCATCCTTTGTGCACCTTGCTTCTCCTTTCTAATGCTACTACCTGGTGCCCACTCCCCTGCTAGATTAGTTTAAACCCTCCCCAACAGCACTAGCAACACCACCCCCCGACCCCCCCCCCCCCCACCGCCCCGGCGAGGATATTGGTTCCGGCTCTGTTGAGGTGCAACCCGTCCGGCCTGTACAGGTCCCACCTCCCCCAGAACTGGTCCCAATGTCCCAGGAATCTAAAGCCCTCCCTCCTGCACCATCTCTTCAGTCATGCATTCGTCTGCTCTATCCTTCTATTTCTATACTCACTAGTTCATGGCATCGGGAGTAATCCGGAGATTACTACCTTCGAGGTCCTGCCTTTTAATCTCTTTCCTAGCTCCCTAAAATCTGCCCGCAGGACCTCATCCCTCTTTCCACCTACGTCGTTGATATTGATATGGACCACGACCTCTCCTCTCAGAATGTCCAGGGAGGCAAACATGCCATCCTGGAAATACGCCTGTGGCCGCAGAAACACCTATCTATTCCCCTAACTATTGAATCTTCTATCACTGTTGCTTTCCAGATCTTCCTCCTCCCTCCTTGTACAGCTGAGCCACCCATGATGCCATGGACTTGGCTCTGGCTGTACTCCCCAGAGGAACCATCGCCCTCACCCGTATTAAGCAATGAATACCGGTTAGAGAGCGAGATGCACTCAGGGGACTCCTGCACTACCTGCCTAGTCTCTTTGTCTGCCTGTTGGTCACACATTCCCGCTATGCCTGCACACTCTTATGCTACAGGGTGACCACCTCCTGAAACGTGCTATCCATGTAGCTTTCAGCCTTACAGATGCACCGCAATGACGCAAGCTGCTCCTCAAGCTCCGAAACCCGGAGCTCAAGCTCCTCCAGCTGATGACACCTCCTGCACATGTGGTTGTCCAGGACATGGGAAGCATCCTGAAGTTCCCACATGGCACAAGATGTGCATTCCACGGGAAGAGGTGCCCTGCCATGCCTCTATTCACAATATACATTAATGATCAAGATAAGGGAACTAAATGTAATATCTCCAAGTTTGCAGATGACACAAAGCTGGGTGGGAGTGTGTGCTGCGAGGAGGATACCGAGAAACTCCAGGATGATTTGGACAGGTTGGGTGAGTGGGCAGAAGCGTGGCAGATGCAATATAACGTGCATAAATGCGAGGTTATCCACTTTGGTGTCAAAAACAGAAAGGCAGACTATTATCTGAATGGCAATTGATTGGGAGAAGGGGAAGTGCAACGAGACCTGGGTGTCCTTGTGCACCAGTCGCTGAAGGTAAGCATGCAGGTGCAGCAGGCGGTGAAGAAGGCAAATGGTATGTTGGCCTTCATAGCGAAAGGGTTTGAGTATAGGAACAGGGATGTCCTGCTGCAGTTGTACAGGGCCTTGGTGAGACCACACCTTGAGTACTGTGTGCAGTTTTGGTCGCCTTATCTGAGGAAGGATGTTCTTGCCATGGAAGGAGTTCAGCGAAGATTCACAAGGCTGCTACCTAGGATGGCAGGAATGACATATGAGGAGAGATTGGGTTGATTGGGCTTATACTCGCTGGAGTATAGAAGAATGAGAGGGGATCTCATCGAAACATACAAAATTCTGACAGGTCTGGACAAACTAGATGCAGGAAGAATGTTCCCGATGGTCGGAGAGTCCAGAACCAGGGGTCATAATCTAAGGATAAGGGGTAAGCCATTTAGGACAGAAATGAGGAAGAATTTCTTCACCCAGAGAGTGGTGAACCTGTGGAATTCTCTACCACAGGAGGTAGTTGAGGCCAAGTCATTAAATATATTCAAGAATGAGTTAGATATATTTCTTAAAGCTAAAGGTATCAAGGGATATGGGGAGAAGGCAGGTACAGGGTACTGAGTTTGGATGATCAGCCATGATCTCATCGAATGGCGGAGCAGGCTCGAGGGGCCGAATGGCCTACTCCTGCTCCTATCTTCTATGCTTCTATGTTTCTATTTAATAGACTATTAACTAACTTAACAGAAATAAACTCAAGACTTCAAGAAAATCACCAGCTGCTCACCAATTTTTTTTTTCTTTTCAGCTGACGTCACTTACCTTGCTCCCTGATGCTCGCGCTCCCTCCGGGCTCCAGCCTCTGTAGCCTACCTTTATCTCCGGCCACTCCTTTCACTCTCCTCCTTGCCCCTCTGCTCCGAATTCCCACTCTCTCCAAATTCCCAACCTTACCACTCTGTTTAGAAGCACTCCATTTAGGATCACACTGTGGAGACCAATCTGTGGACCTGCCACATAAATACTGTGGCAACAAGAGCAGGTCAGAGGTTGGGTATTATGCGGCAAGTGTCTCCCCAAAGCCTTTGCACCATCTACAAGGCATAAGTCAGGAATGTGATAGAATACTCTCCACTTGTCTGGATGAGTGCAGCTCCAACAACACTCAAGAAGCTCGACACCATCCAGGACAAAGCAGCCCGCTTGATTGGCACCCCATCCACCACATTAAACATTCACTCCCTCCACCACCAGCACACTGTGTCTGCAGTGTGTACCATCTACAAGATGCACTGCAGCAACTCGCCAAGGCTTCTTCGACGGCACCTCCCAAACCCACGACCTCTACCACCTAGAAGGACAAGGGCAGCAGGCGTATGGGAACACCATCACCTGCAAGTTCCCCTCCAAGTTATACACCATTCTGACTTGGAAATACATCTCCGTTCCTTCATCGTCGCTGGGTCAAAATCCTGGAACTCCCTCCCTAACAGCACTATGGGAGTACCTTCTGCACTCAGACTGCAGTGGTTGAAGAAGGCAGCTCACCACCACCTTCTCAAGGGCAATTAAGGATGGACAATAAATGCTAGCTTTGCCAGCGATGCCCACATCCCAGGAACTAATAAAAAACAACTGATGGGCATGGATAAACAGAGTCACCTAAGATTTCAGACATGATTCCCTGAATGTGCAGGTAAATAAAGCCAAAAATGTCCAGTAGCACTTTGGTTTCACAAATAGGGGCATAGAGTACAAGAATAAAGAGGCAATGATAAATTTGTACAGAGAATTGTTAGGCTACAGTTAGTGTATAAAGAATACAATGTAGATTTACCAGGCTGATGTTAGGGATGGGAAGCTATAGCTATGATGTAAGATATTTGGACTATTTTTACTCTAGCATAGAAATCTAAGAGGGGATTTAATAGCGGTTTTTAAAAATATGAAGGGTTTTGATTAGCGTGACTAGGGAAAGTCTATTTTCTTGTATCAGTGATGAGGGATCTACCCAAGCAAAGCTCCGCTTCCAGTCTCTCATGACTCCCTAGAAGAGGCCAGAAGCCCATCCCTAAATGTTAATGACACCAATAAGTAAAGAAAAAAAAGAAAGACTTGCATTTATCTAGCGCCTTTCACGACCACCGGACGTCTCAAAGTGCTTTACAGCCAATGAAGTACTTTTGAAGTGTAGTCACTGTTGTATAATGTGGGAAACGTGGCAGCCAATATGCGCACAGCAAGCTCCCACAAACAGCAATGTGATAATGACCAGATAATCTGTTTTTGTTATGCTGGTTGAGGGATAAATATTGGCCAGGACACCGGGGATAACTCCCCTGCTCTTCTTCGAAATAGTGCCATGGGATCTTTTACGTCCACCTGAGAGAACAGACGGGGTCTCGGTTTAATGTCTCATCCGAAAGACGGCACCTCTGACAGTGCAGCAGTCCCTCAGCACTGCACTGAAGTGTCAGCCTAGCTTTATGTGAACTTGACTTGACTTGAAGCCACAACCTTCTGACTCAGGCGAGTGTGCTACCAACTGAGCCACGGCTGACACTGCCAGACTCCCAGAAGATCGACCGGGGTTAGGGATGTAACTTCTTGGTGGGCAGAAGTCCTACCCTCCCCTCCCTGCCAGAAATGCATCTAATTTAAAGCCCACTCAAAGGAAAACAGAATATCCCACCTAATGGACTCTCACAGGCAGCAAAGAATGGAGTCTTCCATTACCAGACTATCCCAGTAGCTCTGCTGGAACAAATCCTTTCTCTTGCCCTCTGGAAGAGGGTGTGACATGAAGATCAACTAAAACTGGCCAACCTCTTTGCTAGAGGCGGTTCCAGAGTTTTGAATGTCTTATTATCCCTAATATAGGAGATTAGAATGTGGTGAGCAGTGAACAAGGAGATTACAAAAAAAGGAAAATGCAGGACAAAAAGCTTTTTGAAACAATATTGACTTTTTAAATCTGCATATCACAAGGTTATCATTTATATTCAAACAGTGCTTTGCTCCTTGATAGTCGGACCATCAACTCTCGCTTCTTACAGCCTGATGCTCCAATAGACAAAGTCGTTAAAAACCTCATCAAATTGCTGCCTTTTTCTGCTTGCTGTGGCTTTCTCTTCCATACAATAATCATCCTAATGAAAAGGTTTATTTGTGACAAAGCAAATGATGCCTGCACAATCTCTTTTGTGGTGTGTTAAATGCACACTGGTAACCACAGAAACAAGATATAAGGAACAGACAACTTCATGCAACCTTTAGGAATTGGCAGGTTGTTCCCAGAAGGCAAGTTCTTAGGTTAGTACTGCCAACGACATTGGCGACAGCTTGACCTATTGCTGATCTACATTTGTCTGAAGCTTCAAGGAAAACTGCTGTAAGATGTAAGGAAGATTGGAAATAAATGGCTTAAACCCAATTGGCAACACAGATTGATACTATTGTGTAAAATGCTTAAATTTTTCTGTAAAAATGGTTCAGTGATGAGATACAGACTCTAAAACATTAAACCAAAAGGTCCCTGTGGTATTTTCTTGTCTATGGATTTCTGTTTTCTGTAAATGTCATTGTTCAGTCACAGCAGAAGCAAACTCTGCCGACATATTGTTGCTTGTGTCACTTGGCCTCCCCAGCATCCATAATTCATGTCTCTGGGGGGAACCCTGATGTGCCATTTCTGCACTGAGTCAATTTACTTTTAATAACTGTTTTAACAGAGCTCCGATAGTATCAGAGCAGACAAGGAGTGCTGTTCTCATCTTTCACACAAGGAATAGTATATTAGAAAAGAAAAACACAAACAACTCCCCTACTTTAGGAGCAGTGATAAACATTCATTGCAGTGCACACACCTGGATTCTAACCAGCTGTAAAAATAGCACAGAAAACCCTCTAGAAAATAGTGCACCTGCTCACATGCCTTCTCCCCTCCCCCACCCTTCTGTCTCCTCACCATATTACAACTCAGCTTCCCAGTGTACCCATCATTAATCATGATCCATCTATTTCAGCACTCATGCTGTGTAGAAGAGCCAAATTATGTGTCGGGTGAAGCTTCTAATTTGTCCGAGTGTCATTTCATTGTATGCTTGCTCTATGTTGCACAGCCACGCCACATTCAGAGCTGGCTGTTGCTTGTGACCCTCAAAGTGAAAGATCTTCCGAGAAAATGGCATGTATACACCTTCCTGAAACTGCTTGGACCCTGACTGGTTTCCTGCAGCAGCCTCTGCACATTTAATTTGTGAAGTCGCACAACACCAGGTTATAGTCCAACAGTTTTATTTGAAATCACGAGCTTTCGGAGCGCTGCTCCTTCGTCGGGTGAAGTAGAGAGGTATCTCTCTACTTCACCCGACGAAGGAGCAGCGCTCCGAAAGCTCGTGATTTCAAATAAAACTGTTGGACTATAACCTGGTGTTGTGCGACTTCTCATTTTTGTCCACCCCAGTCCAACACCGGCATCTCCGCATTTAATTTGTGCCAAGCTACTTTCTTTGTGCTCCTGTGGCCTAGTTCTCCTACTCAGGGAGGCTGGTGCTGCCTGAATACCAAACTACCATTTATTATGGAAAGGATGGAAGGAACCCATGGGGCGGATTTTAACTCAGAGTGGCTTTCCGGTGAGTTTATTTCCCACTTGGCAGAGGCAGCAATAGGCCATGGCAATATTAACCACTTGGTCTCATTTAATTGTCGCAGGTCTACTTACATAAGAACATAAGAAATAGGAGCAGGAGTAGGCCAATCGGCCCCTCGAGCCTGCTCCGCCATTCAATAAGATCATGGCTGATCTGATCCTAACCGCCAATCTACTATCTATCACAGAACCATCTCCTGCATCTAACAGAATTGCACACACGAAATAGGAGCAGAATCAGGCTACACAGTCCCTGGGCCCGCTCCACTACCCACAGGGCCATGACCGATCCGAACCTAGACTCATGTCCAAATTCCTGCCCGCTCCCCGTAACCCTTAATGCCCTTTACTTCTAGGAAACTGTCTATTTCTGTTTTAAATTTAATTAATGTTGTAGCTTCTACAGCTTTTTGTGGCAGCATATTCCATGGACCTACCACCCTCTGAGTGAAGTAGTTCCTCCTCATCTCAGTTTTGAAAGAGCAGCCCCTTATTCTAAGACTATGTCCCCTAGTTCTCGTCTCACCCGTCATCGGGAACATCCTCCCCGCATCCACCCGATCCAACCCCTTCACAATCTTATATGTTTCAATAAGATCGCCTCTCATTCTTCTGAACTCCAATGAGTAGAGTCCCAATCTACCCAACTTCCCATCGACAACAGGCATGAAGAGGGCACAGAGCGGCTGCCAGGAAGCAGCTTCCAGGCACGAGGCAGGGTGGGGGTTTTGGCAGTGTCTCATGAGAGAGAAGTGGCGGGTGGGGGTGGGGGGGGTGGTGGGCGGGGGCGGGGTGGTGGTTCTGGGGCGGGGGAGGTCACTCCTGCTCCTCATGGCCCCACAAAGGAAAGTTTTATACTTATCTGAAGGGCCTCTTCTGTCTTCAAAGCAGTTGCAGAGCTGCTTCTGCCTAGACGGCTTCCCTGCTCAGCCACGGTTAAGACTGCATTGGGGTCCTATTGACATAATAGGACTCTGATTTCCATAAATTTATGAGGCTTCCACCTGCTTTAAGCGATAAATCATCCACCTACAAAACCCTGGTCGGAATCTGAGCAGATAAGTAACCTGCTTGTTTTTAACTGCTCATTTAAGGTTAACATTGACCTCCATATTTCAGTACACACAGTTCGCAGCACTGTAGTGCTTACAGAAACTATACTCAAGTTCTGTACTATTTTACTGTTTTGTTTTAAAGATGGAGAGGCTGCCTTATAACAGCATCAGTTTCACATCAAAAGAAAGCAAACACTGTGTTAAAGTTTCAGGACTGCCCCAGATAGTTTCTCAGTTTCAGCATCACCAGTGATTCCTTTAAGTGGACCTTGTATCCCTTATGTCCTGGAGAGTACCTTTACCATACAATATCAAGTTAAACGACACTGCAACCCGGAACCGGAATAATAAAACCCTTGATATACCTATTGAATACCATAATTTCACATGTACCACCATGTACACGCTCCTTTTTTTTGCAAGGGTGACTGAAAAACATTCTTGTCTGATGAGATCAATTGTACACCAACAAACTGGTTTATTTTACTTGCAATATATGAATGAATAGAATATAGTTTTCCAGTGTGATTCAATCAATTCCTTACTTCCCCTCATATGATAAAACATAACATACTGAACTCTATGGGGGAAAAGTTCGGTTTGATAGCGCCTCCCATTAGCGCCTCTGGGGGGCGCTAACAACTTACCGCCCAAGCACGCTGATTTTAGCGCCCCCCACCCCCCCCCCGCGAAATTGACCTGGCGATTTGCGGTGGCGCTAAACACTACTGCCACGATCTCCTGCGCCCGGAGATCGTGACGTCATCGTAGCGCGCAATGCCCCGGTAGTGCCCTGGACCGGAAATTGTTTCTTGCATGTGACATTGCAAGCACCTCATGAAAATGCAGATGTTTTCTGCAATTGCAAATGCTTCCACTCTCTCAACGTCCAGTTGGTTTGCGACCACAGACAGCACATCCTCGCCGTCAATGCCCACTATCTTGGCAGCAGCCACAATGCATTCATCCTGCGCCAGACTGGTGTCCCAGACCTGTTCCAACCACCGCATCAACGTCATGGCTGGCTCCTCGAGGACAAGGGTTATCTACTCTGCACCTGGCTGATGACACTGCTTCGTAACCCCAACAAACCTGCTGAACTCACATACAATGAGAGCCACAGCGCCACTAGGAACCTCATTGAACAGACGATCGGCATGTTGAAGCAACGGTTCCGGTGTCTTAACCACTCTGGAGGAGCCTTGCAGTAATCCCCCGATCAAGTCTCGGTTTTCATTGTTGTGTGCTGCATGCTTCACAACCTCGCAATTCTGAGGACCCAGCCATTGCCACCAGGGATTGGTGGACCACCTCAGGAGGAGGAAGAGGGAGAGGAGGAGGAGGAGGATGAAGAGGAGAATGAGCAGCAACAACGTGGGAGGGAGGCGCTCAATGTTGCTTCTGCAAGGGCCGTTCGTGAACGCCTCATAAGACACCGCTTCTGATGAACGACAGAGAAGATGGCTTTTGGGATGAAGAAGCACATCATCACAACCATCCCACAGTCCCCATTACCAGGAAAGCTCCAATGAGTAAAATGAGCAAAGTTGTCAAGTTTCAATAAAAGAAAATATTTTTCTGACCAACTGTGTCTTATTGAACACAACCAATAACAAACACAACAATTCATTAACAAACAAAACTGGTTCTTACCACATCAAGATAAGCGTTAACAGAGTGAACAATATATTTACATACACATCCAACCTTGGGACAAAACTTATCTGAGGAAGGATGTTCTTGCCATGGAAGGAGTTCAGCGAAGATTCACAAGGCTGATACCTGGGATGGCAGGAATGACGTATGAAGAGAAATTGGGTCGATTGGGCTTATATTCGCTGGAGTTTAGAAGAATGAGAGGGGATCTCATTGAAACTTATAAAATTCTGACAGGACAGAACAAACTAGATGCAGGAAGGATGTTCCCGATGGTCGGGGAGTCCAGAACCAGGGGTCACAGTCTAAGGATAAGGGGTAAGCCATTTAGGACAGAAATGAGGAGGAATTTCTTCACCCAGAGAGTGGTGAACCTGTGGAATTCTCTGCCACAGAAGGCAGTAGAGGCTAATTCATTAAATAGATTCAAGAAGGAGTTGGATATATTTCTTAAGGCTAAAGGGATCAAGGGATATGGGGAGAAAGCAGGGACAGGGTACTGAATTTGGATGATCAGCCATGATCGCATTGAATGGCGGAGCGGGCTGGAGGGGCCGAATGGCCTACTCCTGCTCTTATCTTCTATGATTCTATGATTCTATGATTCCCCCCATTTGTTTGAGAATTTTTAATGATTCGCTCTTCGAGAATGATCTCCCTCCCATTCGCACTTCCCCCCTTCCCACCCTACTTCTCCTCTGTAATGTGGCCCCAGTGGCTGCAGCAAGGCTGGCAGAAGGCTGCTGAATGTTGGATCCAGAGAATGCAGATGGCCTTGAAGGATGCCCTCAACCAGTTCTGGGCCTGGAGGGCCTGGCTGCAGACTGCACCAACTATGCATGGGTGGCAGCAATCTGGGCTGGCTGGGTTACAGGCTGTGGCAAGTGCAATGGCGGAGTGGCAGTTGTGGCAGCAGGAATGCTGTTGTCCTGAGAGAGGACAGCACCTTCATGCTTGACTGACGCACTGCCACTCCCCTGGGGCAGAACCTCAGCATCCGGAGCAATCTGCTCGAGCACAGATTGCTGGCCTACTGCGGCACCGTGAGATCCCCGGTAGACTGTGGGCGACCCAGCGATGATGGCATCAGTCAGCGTTTGCGTGGCATCAATCTGAAACTACATGAGAGCAGTCTAAGATTGGATGGCCTCAGCCTGTGCTGCAATAGATGCTGCCACCTCACCCATTACACGTGGCATGGGGTCTGGGTCCCCACGGTCTCTCTGCAATTCAACCATCCTCTGCAATGTGGCAAGGATGGTTTCAAGGGTCTGTGCACAGATGACAGCTGTGCTGGTGGCGGACTCCTCCACGCTCCTAGCCAGTGCATCCATGCTGTCGGGCACCCTTGCCATTGCACCAATGAGCTTCGTATGCATGCTCATTGCCTGAGTATTCATGGCCGCGATTTCGAGGTCCTCATCCGAGTCCTGTGCCCCCCGGAGGCACTAATGGGAGGCGCTAACCAACCAAATTTTTCCCCTAACAGTCTCTAAACTGATGGGCACTAACCTTGCTCTTACAGAACACATGGGTTCATGCATCGTCCTAGTCCTCATAGCTTCCTTCACTAACTATAGAGAAAGAGAAACTTCTCTGCCTCCTCCACTGTTCTGGACTCCAAATTGAACAAGGCAGACTCTTCCAGGTAGAGAGAAAAAGACAAAGGCAGACCGCTGTCCCCTCTCTCAGCTTGCTGTGTCGAGAATTGGCTCACTGGGCTGCCTATCAAACTTATCACCTTAAATGAGAAACCTCCCCCGATGCAATTATGGCAGCTATATTACCTGTACAACTTGTCCTTCTGCTGAACACTTCTGAATGGTGTTGGACATTATCTGAAACTGGTCTGTTTATGAGAATACAACACAGGTATTCCAACTAACTTGCCCGAAACAACATCCCACATACCTGTGTCTCCCTTGGAGTTAACCCTTTGTGAACAGAATCTAACTTCATAGCTACGTGAAGCCATAATATAAATTAATCCATTTCAGGCCAAATAGGTAAAAATCTCAAAATGTTACATGTTGCAAATGTGACCATGTAGATTTTGGTAATTATGCTTTACAGTATTCAAAGCAGACAATTTGTGGGCTAGGAAAACTTGGTGTATTCTGAAAGCATCAAAGTAGCACAACAACTTAAGAAAGGTAAGGCAATAATATTACTGCAAAGTAGCTGTCCAGGACAGCTATGACTACAGAGAGTTATGAACCGCAAAGAAAAATATCATATTGTCACTACATTAATTATCTAGCCTGCTTACAATTTGTCAGTGGACATTTATTAGGGTTTCGTTTTGTCTTACCATGGTAATAGTTAGAAAGAGATAAAACAATCATTTTCAGAATATATTTTAACATTTCTCTGAGATTTTTTTGTATTTAGAACAATAGTCAGTGATTATGGATCAGACTTGACTTTTTCAAAATGGTCCTTTTTTCGTGGATTGTTATGTTCTGCAAATAAAATGGTGCTTGTGCACAATTTTGCAGCAGGGATATTTCATGTAGTATCTTAGCTAATAATAATTGAATGCTTCGCAATCAGTTTGCGAGTCACTTAAGCAGCATAAAAGACAAAAAATTGTTAATCTATCTTTGGAGTGCACACCATAGCTCAATGATAAACATTGTAGAGCCTGTTTTACTGACTAGATATGAGGGTCCTTGTCAACCTAATAATGGAGAAACAGATTAACCATTTTGATCCAGAAAGGGGCCTGTGGGCTAGGAAAACTTGGTGTATTCTGCAAACATATTTTGGAAGTAAAATGGGTGTCAGTACATCTCAGACCATGTGGTCACAACCTAAATTACTGCAAAGATTGGGAGTTGGAAAAATGGCACAGCTTAAAAAAAAAGTACCAAGATAAGGCAACAATACTACAGTAAAGTAGCCATCCAGGGAAATGCAAAAAATTGCTGTACTCACACAGAGAACTAGGAAGGATGTGCAGTAAGGAAGCTGCTACAAGTGAAAATTGCAGGGTATTACAAATGACATTACACGTCATGATAGCAAACAGAAATTAATGTGGGAAGCAGTATTCATGAGCCAAATCACCTTGGCACAATTCAAACTATTGTAATGTTTAAAGGCAATGCATATAATGAGAGGCCTTGGAAAATGTTAGCTGAATATAAACAGAAAATTGTGGAATAATTAAGGAACGTGTCGCTCAGAAGTACTGGGTCTGAGCAGTTTGGATGGGTGGGCATTTTTCACCACGCATTCTGAGTGAGAGAGAGAGAGACTTCTGGAGATATTCAACGCTGTGTTGAGGAGTTTTGGGTACTGAGCAGCACTTTGCAGGTTCATTTTGATTTGATCTTCCTTGCATCGATTTAGAAGAGACTACGGGGGCTGCACTCTGAGCTCTTTCCCTGGGCCTCTCCATTGTTTTTTCCAGCAGATTTGATGTACAGGTCTCTCCAGGCCAAGATTCAAGGCTGCACTGAGCAGGGTGTGGATGGAGAGCAAGATCGACCCTCCCCTTTAAGAACTGGCCGGCGCCAGTGTGTCTGTGTTCCATTGCTGACTGACATCACATGAGCTTCGCCAGCGCTCTGAGGTAGCGCCTCGCTCCTCGGCATTAGCGCCTGAAGAGAGGTGTGTAGCACCTGATTTAGCGCTCCAATCACCTTCAGGGGCGATAGAAGCCAAGTTTGCAGTCGGAGGCGATAATTAACGCCAGGCGCTAAACTTTGCGCCCGGCCGATAATTGCGCCCCAAACAGGGCGATACCGAATTTCTCCCCCATGAAGCACAGTGTATTTTGTGTTTGTATTTTGTGTTGCTGGCTATGTAAAATTTGAGAATTATTACTGTTAACTTGATCTCTTTTAAAAAAGAGATTGACACATTCTAATTAATCAATTGAAAATTACATGCACATGTAATGGAATTAGAAACTCATTTGTACAGAACATGTTTACAATTTTATTACACATAACATGGTGGAAATTTCCCCCCTTGACCTAAAGCTCTTGCAGAGTGAAATTGGGAGTGAAATTGGTCTTCAGCAAAAGTGTAAAACGGGCTATAAATGGAAACGTTAATCGGCCAGGGTGTAAACCAGGCTGCTGAAACGTTATCGCCTAGTTTGTTCTACTGCCAAAGACCAATTTCACCACTCCTTAGGTTGTAATTTATTGGGCTGTAATACGACCTTCAGGAATAGAATGGCCAGAATTTTCCCAGTCCCAAGCGTGCAGGCTTGGGGCGGGTCAGCAGTAAAAATTACGGAAATTGCCAGCGTGTCTGGAACCTGCCATCATCCAGCCGACTTCCGCATTTGACTTGGGCGCATTTCCCAGCGCGCCACGGACGCGCTTGGGAGAGGCGGGTGAGCTCATTGAAGTACTTAAATGCTTGCTGAGAGACCCTCAAGTGGCTTTTTAACAGCAGGTTTTGGCTTTAACTTATTGAGCACAGGATTCACGCACCTCAGGAACCTAGCCTGTGAAGGGGAGGCGGAAGTTCAATGTCCATTGTATGAGTCCATGAATTGAGAGCTGGAAAAACACATAAATACTCCCACATTACACCTGTTTCCTTGCCTCATGGAAAGGATCTTGCTGACTCCATTTTCTGCAGAGATTTAGCTGTCAGCAGTTTGCAGGTCATTTCTGCAATTTCAGAAGCCACTCTCACCACATTGCTAGTCACTATCACAACATTGAGGGATTGGCCCTTTGATCTCCACTTTACCGGCCATCTACTATATCAGCATGAGTGCCACTTCTGCTGTCTCACCTTGGACCTCAGAATCGGACAAAGATTCCCTCAATGTGCAGCTCGATTGCAACCATAAAAGATCATCATGCACGTGTGCGTCAGATTTCCTGGCAGCTGTCATGACCCTTTCGTGCTGTGACAGTCCACCCTCCCTCAGCTCTTCTCACCTCCAAACAAACATACTGGCTGGCTGCTTGGAGACAAAGGTTATCAACTGAAGACATGGCTCATGACACCCTTGAGAAGGCCAAGTACTGAGGACGAGGTGTGTTATAATGACAGCCACATGTCCACCAGATGTGTCATAGAGCAAGCAATAGGCATGATGAAGATGCGCTTCAGATGCCTTCAGTACGCACCAGCCAGGGTTTCCAGAATAATTGTAGTTTGCTGTGCACTGCACAACACAGCGCAGCAGCAAGGATTGGAGCTGCAGGAGGAACAAGGTGCAGAGCACACAGCCTCTTCAGAGGAGGAGGCGAAGGAGGAGGAACAGGTGGAAGACGAGGAGGAGGAGGAGGAGGAACCTGAGGTAGAGATGGCACCAGCAGTGGCGCACATTGCTGCCTGGGAGGCCTGGAATGGCCTCATAATGGCCAGATTTACTTAACTTGCTCCAGTGCACCCATATGGCTGCCAGATGCTGTACTAACTACACACCACCCCCCAACCCCACAACAACACCACAAAGCAGTCCTACAATGACCAAGCCATTCCTCTCAAACCCCCATAGCTCGAGGTTAAGTAACGTCTCACCGTTCACTCCAAGTGGCAAAGCCACTTCCCAGGTAGCAGGCAAAAATGGACAAGACCGGAAAGTGGTGCAAAGAAATAAATTTATGTGCTTCATAAATATAACTGAAACTTAACATTAACAATTTTTCATACACCCATGTGCATCTAGGATTGTGTCTTTTTTTCTGTTCTGCGTGCTTCTACAAGGTGCAACCTCTGCGGCTTCAGTAGAGGTAGAGTTAGGCTGTTCACTTCCCTGCTGCAACTGCTTAGACACTTTTGGTGGATGTCCTCTGGGTTTTGGAGCCTGTTAGGGCCCCGCCAAAGACTGTTCCTCCTGTAACTGTGCAGGGACATACTCGGCCATCGGGATCCGAGGAAGCATCTGGGGCTCTGACTGAGGGGGAGGCAATGGGGGAGAAGTGTGAGCCCCCACTTCCATGTCCCTTCTCAGCATCATCCCTCTCATGGGCCATCCACACTTCCCTGCTAGCAAGGAGCTGCAGAGCACTTTGCTGCACAACAGTGGGGCGATGAAGGCCCAAGTCTATGTTTATATAGTCCTCGAGATGAGGTCTATGAGCGTCTGCCATCTGTTGTCCACAGCAAGAATGTTCTCGTTAGACTGATGCATTTGCTGCTCCGTGCAGGTGGCCATCATTTCCATGGAAGAGCACATCGTTGCCATCTCCTGCGAGATGGTGGTGCTCATGTTGGGGATGGACTCCTCCATTTTCACACGTCGCGGCTGCAAAAGCTGCCAGAGCCTCATACAATTGTTGCTGCCCCTCTAAGGTCACCCTCTTTTTCGATGGCCCCCAAAGTTCAGCATCTGCATGCAGGTCAGCAGAGCTTGGAGCATCCTGTGCCCTCCGTCGAGGAGTCTCCACTGCTGTCCCTGTCAACACCATCTGCTCTTGCTCATTTGTGATGTGAGAGACACCAGGTGACAACACTACTCTATCTCGCACAGGACCCACCGAGGTGTGCGTATCTGCGCTGGTGCTGGCTGCACATGGGTCTGCTCAGAGAATGGAGCTTCCTCTGAGGAGTCATCTTCCTCCTGTGGCTGGACAGTGGTGGGGGGCACTTGATGGACCTGTGGGAGAGTAAAGAGATGACTTAGAATTGTTATAATAAGAATGGGTAATGTTACCATTATGCACATGATGACATTTCACTGGATGCTGACATCAGTCACCATATGAGTGACTGCTGTATGCCATGTAGCTGTATGAGATTTAATTCTGTCACCAGGTTGCTGGGAGGTCCCCCCCCCCTTTTCCATCTCCCACCGCCAGCTGCTCTGCAACTCCAGAGATCTCTATGGCCTCCTCCTCTACTGGATTCAGATGACTGAAACTGGAGGGCCACCTCTGGTTCTCTACCTTTCCCTATTGTTCTGGGCTCTCTTCTCCTGCAAGGAGGGAAAGAAGAGAATTTTGAGTGAAAGTGATGGAATGAGTGTAAGGAATGGATGGGCTACATCTGTAGAGGGTTACTAGGAGGGAGTGGGGTGCCAATGCCAAATGGCCTCCTTCTGTGGTGTTACTTGCTATGATTGCATTAGGACAAGGGTGAGTGCCAGTGGTGGTTTCTCAGATGGGGATGTGAGTATGTACGCAGAGAGAGAGGGATGGGTGGACCTGCTAGGTATGTTGGTGTGAGGAGTGATGTGTAGGAGTAGGCTTGGGAAGGCAGAGTGATAGGGTTGGGGTGACAGGCACAGCAGGATGAAGATGAGTGTGGCATTGCACTCACCTTTCCTGACTTCATGAGATCATTGAATCTTTTCCGGCACTGGATTCACGTCCTCCTGATGACATCCCTGCTACTGACCTTCTGTGCGATCTCCAGTCATGCCCTTTTTGTGTCTTTGGATGGTCAGTTTTGTTGAGCACCAGGGAAGAGGACCTGCCTGCGGCTCTTACTGCCTGCACCAGAACTTCCAGGGAAGCATCTGTGAATCTTGGCACTACTCTCTGTCTTATCTCCATGATCCACAGTTTTGTCATTTTTATTGCGGTATTGAGACCTCTGAAAACCACCTAATGCACTCCTACATTAACCTTCAAATGAGCTGTGCGCAAGGCGGCTTTAAATATCCGCGCTGAAAATTAGTCATCGGTGATGTCATCTGACCCGCTCCATTTAATTGGGCTGGGAAACGTGCATGACTGTTTTAATTGGAGCCATTGAGTTAAACGCGCAATACAGAACACGCTGTTCAAATGTTCGGGTTCCCAAGCCGCTACGCGGCCCGCACGCAACCCAACTCCAAGGTGAAGATTCCGACAAGAGGAATCCGTACATCCTTAAGGAGAAATTTGCAGGACTCTGGGAAAGAGCAGGGGAGTAGGACTAATTGGATAGCTGCACAAAGAGCCTGCACAGGCACGATGAGTTGAATTGCTTCCTTCTGTGCTGTAAGATGGTGTCTCTTGTTCATCTGAAATAGTGCAGTATAAAGACATGCTGGATGAGCCTCAGGCCCTTCAGCAACAATTACATGCCAGAACACCAGTTGTTTTTACTATAAATCATCTTCGCTGTTCACTGTTAATTGTCACTCAAAACAAAGCCCTCTACAAGCTTAGGGTGTGGCAGTTACACCAGAAGTTCAGCTCACAATGCATACCTCTACATCAACACTGGCAATCACACACAGCTTGTGAACAGCTCTTCCCAGCAATACCGGCACACCACATTATGCTTTAAACAAGCTGCACTCACAGAGCCTTGGTGGGAAATGGATTGCTGGAAGCTGTTAAACAAAGAACATTGAATTAACATCATCAGTGCACACAGGACTTCTGTATTTGAAAGCAAACCTGAAATTTTCCTTTACTGACAATGTGATATCAGAATGACGTTATTTGTACATTGTTTTTAATTACTACCTCTGTTACCATCTGCTCACCTGTGTAGTCTTATTACCACAATCCATTCTATGACATGCTATATATAGCAATAGAAAATAACAGATGGTCAGGGAAACATTCCTAAGGTGCCTGTGGTCCTTCAGAGGTTTTTTTTTGCGTGTTTGTGTATTTATAGCCTACCTTGACTAACAGTGAAAATTGAACCCACTTTTGAAGAGCATGCATACCCACCTATTGTTCTTCAGTCAATACAAAATAATTCTGATAAGATCATATCTCACCTGAGATCATTTTTTCCATGCAAAAACAAATTCACATTTGCTGCAGTGCAATTTACCAATCACAAAATGACAAGGTAACTTGAATGAAGGGAACCCTTTCATCCCATTTTATCTTATCCTTCCAGACTACCCACCTTAAAACCTAGAGAAAGAATACATAGCAACAAATCCCATTTCAGATAACCATTTTTTAACTCACAATTACAGTCCAATGTTAAATGAGATCAAAATCGAGGCTACACTGTATGATACAATGAGCCTCTAATGGGATTCTACTTCTTCCGTCAATTCAAATAAAGCGATTTGGATTCATGCGCCATCTATCTCCCACTTGGTAGACATGTAGGGGTAGAAATTCATCGACACCTGGTTTTGGCCGCAAAGGCGGCAATGCGGCCACAATGCGTGTCCAAGCCAGGAGGCCCAAGGTCAGCCCGAAACTGGACCTGGAGCCTGCTCTGTTCATCAGAATCCAAGTTCACAGAGGGGACCTAAAACAAGCGTTAGACCTCTCATTTCCACATGGAAGGGGCCTAATGCCTGTTTTAGGCAGTCGCCAGGAGCACAATAATGGGTTGGATGTCTTTCAATCTGTAAAACAGGCACAACGAGGTCCAATCGCCACCCCGTATATTCCCACACTGTGCAGCTGTATCTGTCTCTACATGTTTAACCACAACTGTAATTATTCAACTGCAACTGTACTTTATGGTGTTTTGTAATGATTTTGCGTTGCTATAGGGACTGCATGATAAAGGAACATTTAATTCCAGCTATGCATCATAAGGAACTTTATTAGTAGTAATATTAGAAAACAGCATCACAAATTTAGCTCATTGTGGACAGCCTGAATTCATGTGTACTGTGTTTCTTATCAAATTACATTATGCATGTGCAGTGGGACATTGGAGATTTGCCCAGTCTGTACACGCACATTGGGCCATAATTTGCTGTCGCAGGGCATCTAATGGTGTCTGCCGTTTGTTAGACTTGCCCTTACCCAGTTAGGGTTATAAATTTTTTAGGTGACAAGTTGCTGAAAGTGTGAGCTGATAACGTCGCTGCGAAAGAAACTGGGCATTTGGGACCTGGGTGAACAGAGCAAGCAACTGTGTTTCTCCTGAACCAATTAGGCTGAGGTGGAAGTGTAAATTAGAATGGGTGAATTCAATGTCAAATCAGGTAGAGAAAGAGAAATAAAGAGAGGTAAAGAAAGACTGGAATAGGAGAGAGAGAACAAACAGACAGAAAGGAAAGGTAAAACAAAATTAAGGGGGAAAAATTTGGTTGGTTAGTACCTCCCGTTAGCGCCTCCGGGGGGCAGTAACGGGGCGCTAACGACTTACCGCGGCAATTTTAACGGCACCCGCGAAAGTCAACTGGCAGTTTACGGTGGCGCTAAACACTACCTGCGCCCGGAGATCGTGACGTCATCCAAGCGCGCATCGCCCCAGTAACACCCCGGACCGGAAATTGATTCTCGCCCCCTGCCTCAGCGCCTGCCGCTAGGAACGACAGGTAGAAGGGGACGGTTTGCAGTTGGCTGGCAGCTGGGGGAGTGCTATTTAAAGGCGTGCACTTCCTGTTTTTTCCTGTCGGCAATCAATGCTCCCTTCGCACGTTGACTGAACCAGAGAGGTGTTTGGACACATTTGATGGTTTGCTACTTGAAGGAGTTTTGCTCGTGACAAAAAATTATGAGGTTCCATTTATCTTACTTTTAATACTGCAACATTTACAACAGTTAATGGGGGCTGTAGTGGCACGGGGCCTCACCCTCCAGGTTAACCATCGGAGGTAGCGGAGGCGGAGAGAAAGATTGGAAAATGTGGATAGAGGGAGGAGGGCCAACAGGGCTCTCCACAGGAGACCTTACCCTCCCAGGGTATTCCAGGAGCAGTTCTCATCTGTCAGAGGAGCAGTGCATTAGAAGGCTCCACTTCAGCAAGGAGGTGGTCACAGAGCTCTGCCACCTCCTGCAGCCAGAGCTCCATCCTCAGCTCAGGACCAGGACGTCTCTCTCAGTGGCAGTGAAGGTCACAGTCACTCTCAATTGCTACGCCAGCGGCTCCTTCCAGGCTTCAACAGGGGATATTGTGAACATCTCCCAGTTCGCTGTCCATTGCATTATCTGGGAGGTCACAGATGCTCTGTGCAGAAGGAGAAGGGAGTACAGCTCATTCTCCATGACCAGAGACAAACAGCATGAACGCTCTTGTGGCTTCGCAAGGATAGCGGGCTTCCCCATGGTTCTGCAATGGCAAAGGCTTCCACTCTCTGAACGTTCAGTTGGTTTGCGACCACAGACAGCGCATCCTCGCCGTCAATGCCCACTATCCTGGCAGCAGCCACAATGCTTTCATCCTGCGCCAGACTGGTGTCCCAGACCTCTTCCAACCACCGCATCAACCTCATGGCTAGCTCCTCGGGGACAAGGGTTATTCACTCGCCACCTGGCTGATGACACCGCTCCGTAAACCCAACACTCCTGCTGAGCTCGCATACAATGAGAGCCATAGCGTCACCAGGAACCAGAGCGAACAGACTATCGGCGTGCTAAAGCAATGGTTCCGCTGTCTTGACCACTCTGGAGGAGCCCTGCAGTACTCCCTTGATCGAGTCTCCGTTTTCATTGCAGTGTGCTGCATACTGCACAACCTGGCCATTCTGAGGACCCAGCCATTGCCACCAGGGATTGCAGGTCCACCTCAGGAGGAGAAGGAGGGACAGGAGGAGGAGGAGGAGGAGGATGAAGAGGAGGAGGAGCAGCATCAATGTAGGAGGGAGCCACTCAATGTTGCTTCTGCAAGGACCATTCGTGAACGTCTCATTACACAGCGCTTCCAATAAATGAGATATCACATGGCATTTGCACAGAACAACCACATCATTACAGCCAGCTCGCAGCCCCTACCACCGGGCAAAGCTCAAATGAGAAACGTCACAAAATTTGTAACGTCAAAATAAAAATGTATTATTCTGCACAACTCTGTCTTGTCAAACACAACCAATAGTAAACAAACACAACAATTTATGAACAAACACAACTGGTTCTTAGCAAATGGAACTATTTCTTACCAAACTGAACAATATATTTACAAACACATCAACTTTTGTACACACACTCCCCCCATTTGCTATTAACATTTTATTTACTGGGCCTTCCTCAATGATTTCCCTCCCCTTTGCAATTTCCCCCTCCCAACCCTACTGCTCCTCCGTAATGTGGCCCCAGTGGCTGCAGCAAGGCTGGCGGAAGGCTGCTGAGTCTGGGAGCCAGAGACTGCAGATGGTCTTGCAGGACGCCCTCGACCAGCTCTGGGCCTGGAGGACCCGGCTGCAGACTGCACCAACTCAGCATGGGCGGCAGCAGTCTGGGATGGCTGAGTTACAGTCTGCGGCAAGTGCAATGGTGGAGTGGCACAAGTGGAAGCAGGAATGCTGTCTTCCTGAGAGAGGACAGCACCTTCCTGCTCGACCGACACACTGCCACTGCCCCGGGGCAGAACCTCAGCATCCGGAGCAATCTGCTCGAGCACAGATTGCTGGCCTTCTGCGGCATTGTGAGATCCCTGGTGGTCAGTGGGCAACCCAGCTACGATGGCAGCAGTCAACGCTTGTGTGGCATCAATCTGAGACTGCATGAGAGCAGTCTGAGATTGGATGGCACCAACCAATGACTCGATTCCAGCACTAAGCCGTTGCGTTGCCTCGGCCTGTGCTGCAATAGATGCTGCCACCTCACCCATGACACGCGGCATGAGGTCTGGATCCCCACAGTCTCTCTGCAAGTCAACCATACTCTGCAAAGTGCCAAGGATGGGCTCGAGGGTTTGTGCACATATGGCAGTGGACTCCTCCACGCTCCTAGCCAGTGCATCCATGCTCTCGGGCACTCTTGCCATTGCACCCATGAGCTCTGTGTGCATGCTCATCGCCTGTGTGGTCATCGCCTCGACATCGGGTCCTGATCTGAGTCCTGTGCAGCAGAACTCGTGCGTGCACTCACCCTCCGGGGAGATGGCCACCGAGCTTCTCTTTCCCCATGGCATTGCTGCAGCCCGCTGGGTCCCGGAGCTTCACCCACATCAATGCGATTTCATCTGCTCCCCTCCAGTGAACGCGTGACCCCATTATCCGATGTCTCACCCTCGGGAGATGCAGGCAGTGAGGCTCCGGCTGGGTGTTCCTCCTCCTCTCCCATGTCGCTGCCACTGGGAAGCTGAAGGACAGGCTGGTCAGATGATGGCTGATTATCTGAAAGCATTAAGGCACAAGAGTGGGTTTAACGTCAGGGGAGGGGGGCAGGAAGGGAGCAAGGAATGGAGACAGTATACTTAGATAGAAAGTGGGAAGGGCTCATGTTGTGAGGGGGAAGTGGTATGAGAGAAGAGGGAGAGGTGATGAACATACCTTTATAAAGCGCTGGTTAGGCCACAACTGGAGTATTGCATCCAGTTCTGGTCACCACACTTTAGGAAGGATGTGAAGGCCCTTGAGAGGGTACAGAGGAGATTTACCAGAATGGTTCCGGGGATGGGGGATCTTAGCTACAAGGACAGGTTGGAGAAGCTGGATTTGTTTTCATTAGAGCAAAGAAGGTTGAGGGGTGATTTGATAGAGGTTTACAAGATTATGACGGGATTGGATAGGCTAGATGGGGAAAGGCTATTCCCACTAGTTGATGGTACAAAGACTACGGGACACAGATTTAAGGTTTTGGGCAAGAGATACAGGGGGGATGTGAGGAAAAACTTTTTTATACAGTGAGTGGTGATGACCTGGAATTCGCTGCCGACGGAAGTGGTGGAAGCGGAGACACTCAATGTTTTCAAGGGGAGACTGGATAGGCACTTGAGGGAAATAAACTTGTGGGGATAGAGCGAGGGAATGGGACTGACTGGATTGCTGTACAGACAGCTGGCACGGACTCGATGGGCCGAATGGCCTCCTTCTGTGCCGTTATGACTCTATACCATTGCTGTCCCCAAAGGGATCATCCTCTCCGACTGCCACAGTGCCCACAACATGGCTCGCGATGATGCTGCGCACTTGCTCCTCCAGCTGTGTAAGGGGGTGCAGCTCTGCCTGACCTCCTCCCGTGCATTGCTGCTCCCTCCTGTTATGAGCACGCTTGGCCTGCAAGAAAAAGAACAGCGTGTGAGTGAGTATGCAGCCATGTGTTTGGCACATGTGCCTACCATAGCTGAATAGCTGTTAATGTCTCCAAGGTGTGAGATGTGGATGTGACTTTTAGTAGATGGGCATAATTGGTGGGGATTTGGTGGTTTATACCGTCTGTGCACAGAGTCAGCTTGAGATGATGGGTTGTAGAGGTTTTTCAAGCATGTACTCACCCTGACCACCTGAGTGAGGTCGTTGAACTTCTTGCGGCACTTAGTGTGAGTCCTTTGGACCAGGCTTCTGGTCGAGATGTACAGAGCTACCTCCCTCCACATCCTTGTGTACTCCTGCGGCAATGGCCTCCTACCAGTGTCTGAGAACAGCACTGCTCATCGGCGTTCCACAGCCGCAACCAGAGCTTCCAAAGCCTGGTCGCTGAACCGGCGCACTCTCTCCCTGGGCTTCTGAGCAGCCATGAGATTCCTGGTTGAAGGATTCCACCTCCTTGCAGGCCCAGATCACAAGCAGCAATGACATAGGGTGAGGCTGTGCAGCATGATTGAACCTCCCCTTTAAGAACTGGAAGGCGCCAGTCTGTCTGAGTACTAGGTAATTGACAGTGCCTGAGCTTGAGTAGCACTCTGAGATAGCGCCCAGCTCCAAGATGTTAGCACCCTAAGAGAAGTGTGTAGCGCTTGATTTAATGGTCCAATCACCTCCAGGTGCGCTAAAGTTGAATTTCGCGATCGCCGGCGCTAATTTGCGCCGAGCGCGATGTTAGCACCCCAAAATGGAAGATACCGAATTTTTCCCCCTAAAATTTAAAATTTTGAAAATCTCCAAAAATAATTAAAACCTGAAGGAATGGGACTCCACACTTGTAATAGTGAATTTTCAGTGCCAGAGAGGTTGACTTGCAGTAATTAACACTTAGCAGGATACTTAGACTGAAATGGACAAGACTTAACTTTCTGTGGCGTGTTTAGTTTGTGTCTACCGTGCAAATACAGCGATTTCACACTGTTTAATGCATTTCAATGGTGAGCCAGACAGAGAGATGGCATTTTCATGAAGCTAACGGCGGAGCGGTGCATCTGGGGCAGCAACTTTTGGATATCCGTGTTTAACCGCACATCTGCCCCTCGCCTGAAGATGCTGTAGCATTTGCACATAAATAACAGCGAGCGCCATTAGCCTCACCATTATTTTGACAGCAAAATCTTGCCCAATATTGACACAAAATTTCATGGGTCGCATTTACACAGAAATTATGGTGAAATTTACGTTGTTTCTGTGCTGATTTTGCTTGTGGCAAAACTATGGGCTAAATTTTGTGAGCCTCTTATTAACGTATGCTGGAGCATAAAACTCAGTGTAAACAATCGTGGCCTGAGAAATGTAGGGAACATGCGTCATCTTCCTTCTTTAAGTCCCTCTTTATCTTATTGATCTTATGGAAATTAATGTTTGATGCTATCAGACCATCATTTATGCACATTTAGCACAACATGTTTGAGACAATGCGTTTGTGCATTTTTAATATATTTAATATTTAATATATCAGATTATGATGCCATAAGAAAAGCATTCAAGGATATAGAAAATAGAGTGCAGTCCCAGTAAGGGGGGAAAAAAATTGCCAAAAATATGCCATGAAACACTAAAAATTGTGACTTTGGCTCCTGCTGTGCCTTAACTTTTGTGTGTAAATTTAGCCTCTTTCAAAATTGACATAAATGCAGAAAACTAGGTTAATGAGCTAAATGGAGGTTCGGCAAATGTAACTCAGGAACAGTGCAAATGATTGAGGAAATTCGAATGCAGCGATGCTTCGGCATAAAACTGGCATAAATCAGATATGGGCAAAAAAAAGTCACAGCTCTGCTCTTATGTTATAATTACGTGGAAATTTTCCATGAAATTCTGAGCTATAATAGTGATAACAATACATCTAATGTACAGTTATTGATGCCTCTCAGGCCCTCCTCTGTTCCTGTGCTTAATGGTTTTAAACTGTCAGTTAGGAGTAGTCTGAGAACAGACTTTTCTCCTATAGTTATATCAAATTCTATTCAACTTGTGGCATGAATGAAGAGTGGAATTGACTTAGGAGCCAATAGGCTATGGACACCATTCATGGTGTCACTGGACACAAGTATTCATGTTAGGGAATAAGCTAAGTTCAGACTACTGTTACTATTACTTCCAATTCAGAAAACATAGAAACAAGGGATGACAGTAAGACCAGTGACAGCACAGATACATGACACTTAGGATTATGTAGCAATGCAGGTGAATAGGTTCAGCCTCAAAATGACATCCCATACTTCATCAAGATAACATTTCCACAAATATAACACTGTCATGCAACACCTACTGGAGAGGCCAACCCAATTTTACCAGTCATAGGAACATAGGTAGGGACACAGGAACAGAAGTAGGTCATTCAGCCCCTCGAGCCTGCTCCACCATTCAATTAGATCATTGCTGATCGGTATCTTAACTCCATTTGCCCACCTTGGTTTGGTAAGCCTTAATATCCTTGCCGAACAAAAAACGAGCAATCTCAATTTTGAAATTCTCAATTGACCTAGCCTCAACAGCTTTTTGGGGGGAGAGAGCACCAGATTTCTTCTATCCTCTGTGTGAAGAAGTGCTTTGCGACATCACCCCTAAATGGCCTAGCTCTAATTTTAAGGCTATGCCCCCTTGTTCTGGACTTCCCCACTTAAGGAAATAGTTTCTCTCTATTTACCCTGTCAAATCCTTTAATCATCTTAAACACCTCAATTGGACCATGTGGCATTCCCCAAGTACAAATCCGCCGATTTCATTCAGATCATCATTCAACAGAAAGAGTTACTGATCTCTCAGTGATCAGATTGTATGTGACCACTCGCAAATAATTATGCAAATTGTTGTTCATTTTCTGGGGGCTGCTTACAAAGTACTTGTCTTGAAGGATTCAAGGGCTCCCCAGCTTTTTGAGGTAGAAGACAGAATTCAAGGCCAGTTCCTGGGAAACAAGGATTGCCCACTCTAAACCTCAAGCTGTAAACCCCAAGCTCCATTAGAAAGATCCTACAATATAGCATTCATCAGGCAAAACCATAATAGAGCATAGTGACAGAAGAATAGAATAGAATGATATAGCACAGAAGGAGGCCATGCAGCCCATCATGCCTGTACTGGCTCTTTGAAAGAGCTATCCAATTAGTCCAATTCCCCTGCCCTGCATTTTTTCCCCTTCAAGCATATATCCATTTTCAAGTATGTATCCAATTCCCCAACTCCCTAAGGGGAGTTATCCCCAGTGTCCTGGCCAATATTTCTCCCTCAACCAACATAACCAAAACAGATTATCTGGTCATTTTCACATTGCTGTTTGTGGAAGCTTGCTGTGCGCAAATTGGCTGCCACATTTCTCACATTACAACAGTGACTCCACTTCAAAAGTACTTCATTGGTAGTAAAGCGTTTTGAGACGTCCGGTGGTCGTGAAAGGCGCTATATAAATGCAAGTCTTTCTTTCTTTCTTTGAAAGTTGTTATTGAATCTGCTTCCACCACCCCTTCAGGCAGTACATTCCAGATCACAACTTACTGCGTTAAAAAAAATCTCCTCATCTCGCCTCTGGTCCTTTTGCCAATCACCTTAAATTTGTGTCCTCTGGTTATGGATCCTCTGCCACTGGAAACAGTTTCTCCTTCTTTACTCTATCAAAACCCTTCATGATTTTGAACACCTCTATTAAATCTCACCTTAGCCTTCTCTGCTCTAAGGAGAACAATCTCAGCTTCTCCAATCTCTCCACATAACTGAAGTCCCACATCCCTGGTGCCATTCTAGTAAATTTTCTCTGTACTCTCTCTAAGGCCTTGATACCTTCCTAAAAGAGGTGTATCTGTGCTCAATGAAGTGGAGCTGCAATAAATCAGCCCACAGGAATTAGATAAGGATGGTCATATAGCACACGAGCCAGTGTCCAAAGTGTCATAGGTGTCACCAGCATTGATGAATTTTTTTTCAAGGCAATTCCACTGGCTGCTTTCTTCTATGTGTTGGAGACCCAGACAATGCTGCGGATGACACAAAAATAGCCTGTCCTATTCTGTCTGTGGAAGCCTTCATGTTTTGGGATGCTTCTTCTGTCACATCCCCAGATCCAGGTACTGGACTGGTGACAACATGAGAGCCTCCTATCTGTTCCTGTGCTTTTGCATGCATGCCGCTACTGGAGGCTGAGTCCTGACTTTCTGTCTACTGATCTCTATGTGCAGAAGTCTCTGAATCCTTTCTTGATGACTGTTCCAACCACACTGAAACTGCATCTTGGACTGTCAATCACAATGCCTTGATATCATCAGCAGACGCAGTCCTGAGAGATGCTCTAACTGTACTCAATGCATGCATGCCATGCTGCAGATGACACTAATGACATATGCTGCTCAGTGCCAGTTTGCAGAGTAGAGAATGCAAAGTGAAGAACCCCTGCTTCATGACATTGTCTGCACTGTATACCAAATGTTTGCATTGAGCTCTGCAAGGATGCAGGTGATTGGCGTGCCCATTCATGCTCACAAACTATCCTCCATTTCATAACTAGCCCCAAGACATCAGAATCATGAAGTTAGGTAAGTACATGAGGAAGAAAGGAATAGAAGGATATGCAATTAGGGTTAGATAAAGTAGGGTGGGAGGAGGCTCGTGTGGAGCATAAACACCGGCATGGACCAATTGGGCCGAATGGCCTGTTTATATGCTGTAAATTCTATGTAATACTACAGGGACCATGCATGGCTAGGCCTTCCCCATTGGAACAATTTGCTAACCTAGTTGAAAGCTAGCAATATGGAGCAATTGATGTGTTGAGCAGTGAGGAAGAAGTCAACCTTTCCAATAAACGTATCCCCTCTTCAAAGTTAATCTACTTCAGCTAGGCAAAACAGAAACCAGCTGGGCAATTTTAAACTAACCTGCCTGTCGGGAAACTGCAGTGATCGGGTGCAATGCTGGTTTTACACCTCACCCATTTTGCCCTCCATTGAAGTCACTGGAGAGTAATGTTACGCAGAGTGTAAAACCGGTGTTCCACCCGATCCCATTGGTCTCCTGCCTGGCGAGTAGGTTAGAATTACCCCCCATGAGTCCAACTTCATTTATCATCCATTTTTTTTTCCTGTTGATAATTTTCCCATTTTCCTTTTAGTTTACCATTCCTGTCCCTTGCCACAATGCTGGCTATTTCAATCAGGTTGCTGAGACAGTCCATATTATAAACAGTGGTTTTCCAGGATCAGCTGGCAAAATTAGGTTTTCTTTTACCTCCAGGAGGTGAACATGTCTGACTGGTCTAGAACAAGGAGAATTTCCCCAAAGTGAAGCTGTATCCAAACAGCAGTCAAACCTTTGATCTGTATTCACGATCCTATAGTTAGGAATGCTGATAGACCTACAAGAGAACCATTGGCTACTCTTATCATCCTTTTCTCACTTTAATTATACTATCGAGAAGAGCGATAGGTTGGGGAATCTGTTGCTTCTTTTGGGAATGTTTTCCTATGCTGTTGTTGAAGAGATTCCTCACACTTCCCTGTTGTTTTCTTCCAAGTAAATCACACACCTTATCAATATGACTGATTTGAAATGTTTCCATTCATTTCCATTGACTCACCTGATTAGTCAAATCCTTATGAATGTCACAATGTTCTCACAAACCCTTCAAAAATATTAGACTTGTATTGATATGCTTCATATAGCTGATCATATTAATTTCTCAACATGTAGTTTAACTTCTCCATTATATAGTATGCTTAACCCCTCCCGAATGAAGAAAAGGGATTATAATAATAAAATAAAATAAAAGTTAATAAACTATTGGGTTCAGGCAACAAGCCAATCAGAAAGTACCAGACACATCTGAGCTCAGTTTAAGTTTCTGATTGATAACGATTAATATTATAATAACCATTGATGTTAAATATCAGAATAAATCTAGCATATGCATAAATTCACTTCCTTAATGAATGTAAATTTTGTGGATTCTAATCTGAAGTCATCCCCATATGATAGGAAAAAACACTTCAGGGGTATTTTTCATGTTTCAATACATTTGGAGACAGTACAACATTTTCCTTAGTCTCTGTTACCATAGCAATACTGTCACAGTGTACTGATGAAGTGTTTGAAACACACATGCACAAAGAGGATACTGGACAACTGAGAAAGTGCTTCACAAACAGTACTCAAGCCGAAGAGGACCATTAACTGAATATGAAGTTTCCAGCGTGAATTGACGGACTCAATGTACACAAACCACAGGGCAGAAATGAAGTTCACGATCTAAGGATTTCTACCAAGAAAGAATTGGGAACAAAATCCCATCTCCTCTTCATTAGCATTACTGCAATGTAAGTCACAAGAGAAAAAATAGTGACTGAATTCCATCATGGATCACTGTTAAATACAGATACTACACTGAATCCTGCTTTATTATAGAAAAACAAAATGCCAGCCTGCATTCTGCAAAACCTTTCCTACCCAATGTTGGAAAACATTCTGGGATAAACCAGCTCATTTAGCAATAATTAACCTGAACATGGTACATAAACACATCTAAACCTTTCCACACTTGGATTAGTATGACTGTGCCTCATTAACCTTATGGTCCATGAATATATTAGATTATGGATATTCCTGACCCTTGAACTAATGCTCAATTCTTTAATCTCTTTGCACCTGTGTTTCAGCATTTCTACAGCGTTCTTGGTTCTTTATTTTCCTTCCCTGCAGTTGCCTGTTTTCTCTTCACTTTTGATTGCTCTCAGTTTTTTTTTCAAAGCCGAGTTTGGTCCCTTTTCCAGTTTACCAACTTATTATTTGTTGACCAACTGAGCCTCATTATAAGGAGACATCAGGGTAATGTTCTAAGATGTACTATTCGAAGAAGAACAGAGAGTTCTTCCAGTGTACTGGCCAATACTTCTCCCTCAATCAATGCCACAAGAACAGATTATCTGGGCATTCATCCATTTGTCTTTTGTGGGACTTTGCTGTGCTCAATTGGCTGTCGTGTTTACCGACGATGTGGAGATGCTGGTGTTGGACTGGGGTGGACAAAAGTGAGAAGTCGCACAACACCAGGTTATAGTCCAACAGCTTTATTTGAAATCACAAGCTTTCGGAGCGCTGCTCCTTCACCTGAAGAAGGAGCAGCCGCTCCGAAAGCTTGTGATTTCAAATAAAGCTGTTGGACTATAACCTGGTGTTGTGCGACTTCTCACTTGTGTTTACCTACATAACAACAGTCACTGCATTTCAAAAGTAATCTGTTGATTTTCAAGCATTTTGGGATGTCTTGCGGACATGAAAGACACTATAGGAATGCAAGTTTTTTCTCTTTCTTTCTTTAACCGCCATTTGCTCTTTGTGAAAAGAAAAAGAAAGGCTTGCATTTATGTAGCACCTTTCATGACATCAGGATGTCCCAAAACACTTAACAGCCATTGAAGTATTTTTGAAGTATAGTTATTATTGTAATGTAGGAAACACGGCAGCGAATTTGCACACAGCAAGCTCCCACAAACAGCAATGTGATAAAGACCAGATAATCTGTTTTAGTGATGCTGATTGAGGGATAAGTATTAGCCAGGACACCAGGGATAACTCCCCTGCTCTTCTTCGAAATAGTGCCATGGGATCTTTTACGTCCACCTGAGAGAGCAGATGGGGCCTCGGTTTAATGACTCATCCGAAAGATGGCACCTCTGACAGTGCAGCACTCCCTCAGCACTGCACTGGAGTGTCAGCCTAGATGTATGTGCTCAAGTCCCTGGAGTGGGACTTGAACCCATAACCTTCTGACTCAGAGGCGAGTGTGCTACCCATTTTTTTAAATATATATTATTTATTGAACATTAAAAACATTTACAACATCGTGATCATTCCATTGTATCATACAAATCCATTCCGCCGCTCTGCACAGCCATTCCTCCATCACATATTAACATCAAAACCTGAAGTTTAATTTGTCTCCCATAACCTGTACTAATCTATTGTACTTTAAAAATTGATCAGTAATCATGGCTCCGAATAAGGGAAGTGTGCCTGATAATCCCCTCATCATTTAATCTCCGGCCCTTCCCTTCTCTCATGCTCTTTCCCAACTTTTCAAGCAGCTGTTGCTTTCTCCTGCAGCCTCCGGCTCTTTTTCACCTCCTGTTTGAACCTTTCCTGCAGTTTCAGCCTCTTCTTACATTAGGTTTGGGCCAAGGAGCTGCCCCTTCTCCCTCCTTCTGCCCCTCACTAACCTTTCCCTTTCCACATGATGCCACCCCACACCCCACTTGCATGTCTCTGTCCCCCTTTGACTCCTCACTCTCGAGCTCTTCTGTAACCTCCCGTCCCTGATCCCTGTCAGATACATCTCCCTTAGAGAGTCTTCCTGCTATCATGGTTTCTCTAACAGTGCCACTCCCTTCGGCCTCATCTCCACCGCTGACCCTTGCTCCCCGTTTCTTCTTTCTCTGGAACAATGGCGCATCTGCACCTATCTTGCTCCCTTCTGGCGTCTTTGTCTCCCCGCTCCCATCCTGCTGCCCCTTTAAGGCTCCTGCCTCTTGCACCCTCTTCTTGTCTTGCCCCCTCCTGCTCCCCGAGATGTCCGACTCTCCATCTTTCTTTGGAGTACTTACACATACCCTGCACTGCGCTCCCGCCTCCTCTCCCCCCGCGGACAACAGATACTTTAGGGAGAGCCGAGCCGTATTATGGCTCGATTCTGCCCTCGACTCGTGCTGCCCGCTGCTGTCTTTGTCCTTTTCCACCGTACTTGGTGTGTTTTCCACCATCTCCATCCTGTTCTCTTCTCCACAATTTTCTGCCTCTTCCTGCGCTCTTTTCTCCTTCCATTCACTAACTGTACCCTCCACCTGCTCTGCTCCTCCAGTCGCTCCACTCACACCTCCTGCTCCTTCTCCTTCTCCCATCTCTTTGTTACTCAAGGGGCTTCCTTCTGCCACACACTCACAGCGGGTGGAGCCTTTGTGACACACCCCACAGCTCTGCGCCTTGCAGCTCCGAGTGATGTGTCCAGACTCGCCGCAGTTATAACAGAAGGCAACAACGGCGGCGGGACATAAAGGAGAGAGCGGAGGAACAGCGCGGACTTAATCGATGGCAGCGGCGGCAGGACCTTCCACGATTTCTTAAAAAAAACAAGGTGTGACATCACAGGACAGCAGGTATGTGATTGGTTGGTGAGTATTAAGGTTTTTTTTCTCTCTCTAAACTAAGAAAGTGGTTTAAACTAGGAGCGGGAAACTATAACATACTGTATTAAATTTATAGCTTAACTTGTTAAACTAATTAATATAACTAAAGATTCTGGGGATGAAATTCGGCTCCTTTGCGGGGGGCGAAAAATGCGCCTCCCGCAAAATTCAGCGGGGCGTTGCTGAGGCTCTACCCAATAGCGCCGCGCCCCCCGCCGGTAGCGCCCCAGGCCACTGCGCCTACGGCGATGATTTCATCGGCGTGCGTGGCGACCCCTTAGCGCCCCGCCACATCACCTTATTGCCCCGCGGCAGAAATTCAGCTGTGCCCTGCGAGGCTGCCGCGGGCGGTGTCAACCCCAACCTCGCAGGTCTCGAACCGGGCCGATCTCCGCTCGCGGGGTGGTAGTTAAAGGGGAGGTGCGGCCGCGATCCGCGCCGCTATTTTAGTTTTTTCCGCTGACCTCCAGGTCGGCCCTCCGTGGTGTGCCATGGCGTGGACCTGGTCGCCATTGCACAGCCCAGCACTGCGTCTGGGTGCCAGGCTGCTGCCATGGTACCACGTTACCCTGGTGGCCTAGTTGGGGCCATCGGAGGCCCTGCAAAGTGCGCAGCGGCCCTCCCCTTTAACTGAGGGGTGTTGAAGCGCGGCAGCGCTCTGCAGAGCCTCCGCGGAGGGCTGCCGATCGCACCCCGACATCGCCTCTGTTACCGCCCCACCAGGAAGTGGAGCACCCAACATTGCGCTCCACTTCCTGGGCGGGGCGGTAAGGTGAATTTCGTGGCCCGGGCGGGACTTCCTCGCCGGGTGCAGGATATCCCGCCTCGCCAGCGTTACCGCCCCACAACGGGACGCGACTGAATTTCGTGCCCTTTAACTAATTAACTAAATAAAATAAGGCTAGACTAAGATATGGCAGGGCAGGTTGTGTATCTAGACTGCAGTATGTGGGAGTTTGTGGACCGTGAGACTGTCCTTAGCAAACACGTCTGCAGGAGATGCCTCCGTCTTGAATCTCTCCGGCTCAGACTCATTGAGCTGGAGTGCGAGTTGGAGACACTCTGACACATAAGGGAGGGGGAGAAATTTCTTGACAGTTTTATCCACAATAGTCACACCCCAGAGGAAAGCACAGGTTCAGGAAAGGGAGGTTGTGACTGTTAGGGAAACGGGTAGCGGGGATTTAGGAGAGGTTGAGAAGGAGATCCCGCAGACACTGGTCCTGTCCAACTGGTACAATGTACTCGCTACCTGTGAGGTCAAGGAGAAAGACCATGGGAAGGACAGCCACAATGCAGACCAAGGCACAGTGGCTCAGAAGGCTGTCCAAGGGGGGGGGAAGAGCAGAATAGAAATGTGGTAGTGATAAGGGACTCTATAATTAGGGGGATAGATAGCATCCTCTGCAGTCAAGAACAAAAATCCCGAAGGGTGAGTTGCCAACCCGGTACCAGGGTAAGGGATATCTCATGGCAACTGGAGAGGAACTTGTAAAGGGAGGGGGTAAATCCAGTTGTCATGGTCCATGTTGGAACAAGCGACATAGGTTGGAACAGGGAGGCGATCCTGCTGAAAGAGTATCAGGAGTTAGGATCAGAAGACAGATACAAAGGCCGGAATTTTCTGGGATCCGTGCGGGCACGATCGGAGGCGGGTTGGGTGAGAAATTTGAAATATGCTGGAGCGGGTCAGGAACCTGCAATCATCCCACCCCCACATGCCTTTCCCTCAGCGACCCGAACGGCAGAGGCGGAAGACCTAATTTAAATCATTAACAGGTACTTTTCAGACCCTTAAGCGCCTTTTTAAGTCTGCCTTTCAAATTTCCCTGGATGACCACAGGAATCACACAGCTCAGGAATCATGTCTGTCAACCTGAGGTGGAAGTTAAGTGGCCATTGAGCCAGCTGATTAGTTGACAGCATGAAATGTACTATATAATCAACATCACTAAAACAGATGATCTGGTTGTTATCATATTGCTGTTTGTGGGAGCTTGCTGTGCGCAAACTGGCTGCTGTGTTTCCTACATTACAACAGTGACAACACTCTTCAAAATTACTTCATTGGCTGTAAAGTGATTTGGGACATCTGGTGGTCGTGAAAGGCGCTATATAAATGCAAGTCTTTCTTTCTTTCTTTAAAAGCTCTCACCTCACAGCTGATCACTTTCCTCAGGCAGAAGCTATTGCTCACTGTATTCCCAGCACAGTTTAGCTTTCTAGAGGCTGCAAGTGTTTCCAGCAAAGTCGACATCCAGTCTCACCTCATTGGTAGAACCGATCACACCATTAACAGATTGCTCCTCTCATCTCTACTTGACCTGCCATCTAATCCATCAGCATGGGTGCCGTTTATACTGTCTCACCTTGGTCCTCAGAATCGGACCATGATGAGCTCCAACGCCAGCAGCACCAGGCACATCAGCAGCACCACAACAACACCTCAACCACCTGATGCTGCATAGGACAGAGGGCATCAGAGCAGGGCTGCACCGCGCCGGAGGCGATACCCCCAACACAGGGTATACAGGCAGAGGATGAGCTTCCTCAACATGACTGAGCAGCAGTGCCAAAGGAGGCTCAGGTTAGCGTGCCAGGTCATCGTCGACATTTGCACATTGCTGGAGCAAGACCTGCAGCCCAGAGGAGCAGGTGGACACGCCTTACCAGTGGCTGTCAAAGTCACCAGCGCCCTCAACTTCTTCGCCTCAGGCTCCTTCCAGGGATCTGCAGCAGACATTTGTGGCATCTCGCAGTCAGCCGCCCACAGATGCATCACACAGGTCACTGATGCCCTCTTTGACAAGTCAGCCAATTTGATCAACTTTTCCACTGATGAAGCCAATGTTACTGAGCGGGTGCTTGGCTTTGCTGCTCTAGTTGGCTTCCCACAGGTACAGGGCATCATCGACTGCACACATGTGGCCACCAGGGCACCCAATCGTTACCCAGGAGTGTTTGTCAACCGCAAGGGCTTCCACTCCCTCAATGTGCAGCTGGTCTGCAACCATAGAAAGATCATCATGCATGTGTGCGTCAAATTCCCTGGCAGCTGCCATGACTCTTTCATCCTTCGCCAGTCCAGCCTCCCTCAGCTCTTCACTCCTCCAAACAGACTTCCCAGCTGGCTGCTTGGAGACAAGGGCTATCCACTGAAGACGTGGCTCATGAAATCTTTGAGGAGGCCAAGTACTAAGGCCAAGGAGAGATATAATGAAAGCCACATTTCCACCAGATGTGTCATAGAGCAGACAATAGGCATGCTCAAAATGCGCTTCAGATGCATTGACAGGTCTGGAGGACCCCTTCAGTACACACCAGCCAGGGTCTCCAGAATCATCGTGGTCTGCTGCGCCCTGCACAACATAGCGCAGTATGAGGAGCAAGGTACTGAGCACACAGCCTCTCCAGAGGATGAGGAGCAGGAGGAGGATGAGGAGCATCAGCTAGAAGATGAGGAGGAGGAGGAGCTGGAGTAACCGGCGGGCCAGATCCCGCCAGCACCCAAGCACATTGCTGCCAGGGAGACAAGGGATGGGTTCATTATGGCCAGATTTACTTAACTTTACACAGTACACCCATATGGCTGCCACATGCTGTGCCAGGTTGGCACCACCCCACAGCAACACCATAAAGCATCCCTACAATGTCCATCATTGTTGGAGGTACCGTTATGTCTCACCATTCACTGCAACTCACTAAGCTACTTCCAAAGGTGCACACAAATTTGTCCAAGTGGTGAAAGTAAAGATTTTTATGTTTGA
The DNA here is from genome assembly GCA_030390025.1 of Squalus acanthias. Lineage (NCBI taxonomy): Eukaryota > Metazoa > Chordata > Chondrichthyes > Squaliformes > Squalidae > Squalus > Squalus acanthias. The sequence goes on from CM059426.1 coordinate 178,996,001, forward strand.
CAGAACATTAACGGAAACTTTACATAAACATTGAATAAAACACCCAAGTGGCTACCGTTGTGAATCTACTTGTGTGACATCTTTCTCTTATGCATGCCTCTATGAGGTGCTATCCCTGTGGCTTCAGCAGAGGTCGAGACAGCCTGCTCACTTCCCTGCTGCGACTGCTTAGACACTTTTGACGGATGTCCTCTGGGTTTTGGAGCCTCTGATGGCCCCGCCAAAGTCTGCTCCTCCTGCGACTGTGCAGGGGCAAACTCAGCCATTGCGATCCGAGGAAGCATCTGGGGCTCTGACTGAGGGGGTGGCAATGGGGGAGAAGTGTGAGCGCTTTGAGAGGAGCCACCACTCCCATGTCCCCTCTCAAAATCAGCCCTCTCATGAGCCAACTGCATTTCCCTGCTAGCAAGGAGCTGGACAGCACCTTGCTGCACATCAGTGGGGCCATGAAGACCCACATCTATGCTGACATCCCTCCTAGAGAGGCGGTCTATGAGCCTCTGCCATCTATTCTTCATAGATACCATGTGCTCCTGTGAGTGTCGCATGAGCTGCTCCATGTAGGTGGCCATCCTATTCTTGGAAGAGTCTACAGTCGCCATCGCCTGCGACACGATGGTGCTCATGTTGGAGATGGACTCCTCCATTCTCTGCACATTTGCAGACATCACGCTTGAAAATCCTGTCAAAACCTCCTGCGCTTCTTGCTGCACCTCCAGGATCGCCCACTTTCTGGATGGCCCCCGAGGCTCAGCGTCTGCATGCAGCTGAGCAGAGCTGGGAACGTCCTGTGCCCCCCAGTGAGGAGTCTCCACTGCTGTCCCTGTCTCCACCATCTGCACTTGCTCACTTGTGAGTTGTGAGACACCAGGTGACAACACTGCTCTATCTCGCGTTGGACCCACTGAGGTGTGCGATTCTGCGCTGGTGGTGGCTGCGCTTATGTCTGGTGAAGGTGCACCCTCAGAGGCTGGAAGCTCCTCTGAGGAGTCATCTTCCTCGTCCTCCTGGGCTCTTGATGAACCTGTGGGAGAGTAAAGAGATGATTTTGATATGCCATATGAAGAATGAGTACATATATCATTATGCACATTATGGCCATTCAGTGGCTGATCACATCAGTTCCCATATGAGTGACTGATGTATGCCCTGTAGCCGTATGATATGTAATTCTGTCACCAGGTTACTGAGATGCCCCCCTCTCTCTGTCTCCCACCTCCAGCTGCTGGGCAACTCCAGATACTTCTGAGGCAGCCTCCCCTGCTGTTGTAAGGGTGGCAAATGATGGAGGGCCACCTCCAGTTCTCTCCCTTTCCCTCTTATTGTGGGCTTTCTTTTCCTGAAAGGAGGGAAAGAAGTGAAGGTTGAGTGAGAGTGATGGAATGAACGTAAGGAATGGATGGGTTACATCTTTAGAGGGAGACTACGATGGAGTGTGGTAACAATGCCAAGTGGCTTCCTTGTGTGTTGTTAGTTAGTATGATTGCATTAGGATGAGGGTGAGTGTGAGGGGTGGCTCGTCAGATGGGGATGTGATAATGTCGATAGAGAGGGATGGGTGGACGTGCAAGGTATGTTGGTGTGAGTAAGGATGTGCAGGAGTAAGGTTGGGAAGGCAGAGTGATAGGGATGTGATGAGAGGCACAGCTGGATGAAGTTGAGTGTGGCTTTGTACTCTCACCTTTCCTGATCCATTGAGATCATTGAAACGTTTGCGACACTGCACCCAAGTCCTCCTGACCACATCCCTGCTCTTAACCTCCTCTGCAATTTGGAGCCAGGCTCTTTTTGTCTCCTGGGGAAGTCTCTTCTGCCCATTCAAAGGGAAGAGGACCTCCCTGCGTGCTCTGACTCCCTCCACAAGCATATAGAGGGAGTCATCTGAGAACCTGGCTGCAGCCCTCTGTCTCTGTACAGACATCTGTGGAACAGTTTGCAGCTGTCAATTTGTCCAGTGTGCTGCCTGCACACTCCTAGATGAACCTTCAAATGCAATGTGGCCATGGGCTCCTTTAAATATCCCGGCTGAAAACGCGTCATGGATGATGTCATTAGACCCGCACCATTTAATAGTGCAGGGCGGGCTTAATAGGCCCCCATTAGCGCAAAGTTGATTTCTGGAGCGGGATGGAATCAACAACTGGGTCGCAACCTGCCATGGCGACCACCCGCACCCGACCTGCCCAGGTAAAGAAAATTCCAGCCAAAATATTTGTTTAAAGTGTCTGCCATTTCCTTGTTCCCCAGTATAATTTCTCATGTCTCAGCCTCTAAGGGACCAAAGCTTACTTTTGCTACTCTCTTCCTTTGTATATGCTTGTAGAAGCTCTTACAATCAGATTTTATATTTCTTGCTAATTTACTCTCAAATTCTATTTTCTCCCTGTTTATCAATTTTTTGGTCATCCTTTGCTGGTTACTAAAGCTCTCCAAATCCTTAGGCTTACTATTATTCTTTGCAACATTATAAGCCTCTTCTTTTAAACTAATACTATCCTTAACTTCTTTAGTTAGCCACGGATGGATCATTTTTCCTGTGGACTTTTTATTTCTCAATGGAATGTATATTCGTTGAGAATTTTGGAATATTTCCTGTCTGTTCCCCATAACCCTTGACTCCCCTCTAGCTCAAATATCTGTTTATCTCAGCCTTGAATACACACAGTCCCTCGCTGTGACATTATCAGCTCGCACTTTCAGCAACTTGCCACACACAAAAAACCTAAACGTGCAAGGGCAAGTCTAACTAAAAGCAGATGCCGTTAGATATCCTGCGACAGCCAAATTATGGGCCATTATCTTTAGAGGTACAATCCCCCACCACTTAGAAACATAGAAACATAGAAAAATAGCAGCAGGAGTAGGCCATTCGGCCCTTCGAGCCTGCTCCGCTATTTAATATGATCATGGCTGATCCTCTAATTCAATACCATATTCCTGCTCTCTCCCCATACCTCTTGCTGCCTTTTGTGTCTAGAAATCTATCTATCTCCTTCTTAAATATATTCAGTGACTTGGCCTCCACAGCCTTCTGTGGTAGAGAATTTCACAGGTTCACCACCCTCTGAGTGAAGAAATTTCTCCTCATCTCAGTCCTAAATGTCCTACCCCGTATCCTGAGACTGTGACCCTTCATTCTAGACCCCCAAGCCAGGGGAAACATCCTCCCTTCAACCAGTCTGTCTAGCCCTGTCTGAATTTTATACGTTTCAATGAGATCCCCTCTCATTCTTCTAAACTCTAGTGAATACAGGCCTAGTCGACCCAATCTCTCCTCATACGACAGTCCTGCCATCCCAGGAATCAGTCTGGTGAACCTTCGCTGCACTCCCTCTATGGCAAGTATATCCTTTCTTAGGTAAGGAGACCAAAACTGCACACAGTACTCCAGGTGTGGTCTCACTAAGGCCCTGTACAACTGTAGTAAGACATCCTTGCTCCTGTACTCAAATCCTCTTGCAATGAAGGCCAACATACCATTTGCCTTCCTAACTGCATGCTGCACCTGCATGTTTGCTTTCAGTGACTGGTGTACAAGGACACCCAGGTCCCTTTGTACATCAGCATTTCCCAATCTAGCACCATTTAAATAATACGCTACCTTTCTGTTTTTCCTACCGAAGTGGATAACTTCACATTTATCCACGTTATACTTCATCTGCCATGTATTTGCCCACTCACTCAACTTGTCTAAATCGCCTTGAAGCCTCTTTGCATCCTCCTCACAACTCACAATCCCACCTAGTTTTGTGTCGTCAGCAAACTTGGAAATATTACATTTGGTTCCCTCATCCAAATCATTGATATATGTTGTGAATAGCTGGGGCCCAAGCACTGATCCCTGCGGTACCCCACTAGTCACCGCCTGCCACCCCAAAAAAGACCCATTTATTCCTACTCTCTGTTTCTTGTCTGTTAACCAATTTTCAATCCATGCCAGTATATTACCCCCAATCCCATGTGCTTTAATTTTGCACACTAACCTCTTATGTGGGACGTTATCAAAGGCCCTCTGAAAATCCAAATACACCACATCCACTGGTTCTCCCTTATCTATTCTACCAGTTACATCCTCAAAAATAGCGGGCACGTTCCTACAATTGCAATTTGCCTGCTATACATGATGGCCGTTATATGATTTAATCAGATACACCAGTAGCCTGAGCTTTTGGATGATTTTTCTGGGAACCAATGATATCTGTAGTGTTTTACTTCTTGCAACAAGTGACTGAAGATTTGCAGCTGTCTTGGGCTCACCAAGCCCGTGTTCTGAAGGAGTCAACTTACAAAGCCTTCAGCAGCTGCGATCTCCATGGTCACATCAGTTCGACTGAAAGGGGTGTTGGTGAACTACCTGCCGACAGGCTAACAACAGCTTTATTAATGTGGAGATTTAATATTGTATTTTATTGCGAGTTTGTACACAGCTTGATTTGCTCAGAGCTTCCACTTTGCCAATATCCATTCCCTGGATGACTCGCTCCGAGTCTATAATGTGGTAGTGAGAGAGGAATCTTAAAATGTTCGCAGACAGGAGCAAGATTCATACAGTAATGTCAGAAGAAAACACTGAGAGAGCTGCCCTTCAGCTGAATTAATGCAGCCTACAATATTTATTGGGGCTTTCTTGGGTAAAGACCAAAATGGGTCCATAGGACTAGAGCAGGGAGGCAATTCAGTGATAAGTTGATTAAACATTTTCAATTTAAGTTAGCACCATAAATAATACTTTAGCTTGGCATTGGAGATAAGAAAAGTGTAACAATTTTAGTTTGTCTCTGATTGACAGGTGAGTAAGCACAGTTGTATCTTCCTGAAATAAACGGAGCACTAAAGGCGATAACCTACAACTTTGAAATTGACGTTAATGCAAATGGCTAATGGTTATTGCTTTTTTAAGCGACTGCCCATATTAAACGTGGACATTTTAAGTGGTGGGGACTGTACGTCAGAGATAGTGAAGTTGCTCTGAACTAACAGTAATTGGCAGTGAGACGCAGGTGTATCCATGAATGACCCAGGTCATCACTGTCATTGCTTGGATGCTTGTCAGGTGCAGGTCTTTATACGGTAAGAATCCCATGAAACTGGTAAAATTAGATCCAACTCCTAAATGAATTCAGCGAAGAATTAATAATAATTGATAAATAATTGACAGAACATCTATTTCATCTGGTGTTTTTAACAAATTAACAGAGCGTTTGAACCAGAGAGTATAGCAAACTGGAGAACAGCTTCAGACAAATCCTACAAACCCACAACGCGTAGAACACATGTTTTCCAATAAATGCTGAATGGGAGCAGCCATCACTTTTAAAATAATGTAATTGTTAATTGGTATATGGCAAAGGATGAGTATTTAAATAATCAGAAATAATTAATAGCTGCACGATTCATACAATGTTTAAAATTTCATCAACTAAAAAGGAAAAATGACAAATGCTGGAAATCTGAAATGAAAACATAAAACATGGGAAACACAAAGTAGGTCAGTCAGTATATGTCAAGAGAAAGAAAAATTGTGACATTTTGGGTTTGTACCCTTTATCAGAACTGAACACTTAAAGGTGAATGGGCATTTTAGTAAATTTGGAAAAATACAGAGAAATAAAAGAGCAAGGTGGAAAGAACCAACAGATAACATCAATCAGAGAGAAGGATTGGGTTCAGTGACTTGTAAACTGGTAAAATTTAGTCATCTGATTAAAGTCAACAAACAAAGAACTAAAGAAGGAAAATACAGGAGATACACAGTAGATCCATGAGCTGCAAAAAAAGAAAATGTAGGTTAACATTTTAGACACTTGAGGGTTGATTTTAGCTCCCACCAGTCAGTAGGAATGTGGCAGTAGAACCCCCAAAATCACAGGAATACATCCCCCTATTCTTTCTCCATTCCCACCCACCTCCGTTTTCCCAGGGACCTCCATATGGGCAGCACACTCACCTGCCTGTTTCAAACAGAAACCTAATTTTAATCAGGGTTCTGTGACATGCATAGGACCCCAACACAATTTTGAGGTACCAATGGGCAGAGTGTGCACCACACACCGAACCAGCAGTCCTTAAAGTGTCCACTTCAGGCCGCTCCCAAACCAGATCAGTTTCTGTTTTTTTGTAAAGATTTTTCTGGAGCCAGGAGGAGCACGATGCTGCTTGCAACCCCACAAAATGGTGACACGCACTGGCGACCCAGCCATGACCCCTTCCCACGATTGCCATCACCCCTACCACCTTCTTCTAGATAAAACTTTTGGCTCAGCGGCACTGAGAAGCCATCGAATTTCCTGTTCACCCTGATCAGCTTACTGCCGCGAGCACTGTTTAAGCGCTCGCAGATTGCCAATCAAACGTAAATGAGGCCCAGTCCTCAAAATGGCCTCGGTCCCTGTCAAGGCCTACAAATCTGCAGCTCTATTGGCCTTCAGGGTGCTTCTACTCCTTAAACTCCATTGCTGCCTCTTTGAGTGGTGCAGTCCGACTGCAGCATCATCAGTATTTCTCTCTTCACATCAACAGGCTCCCTCTTTGTGATGGGAATCGCTGACCCAGATAAATGGGTCAGGTTAGGGCAGGTGGAAGTCACGTCCTGCCAGAACCACACCCTGAAGAGAATAATCCTGGCCCAAGTGTCACCATCAGGACTCCCAGTTAAAGTCAAAGGTTGCAGAGAATCAAGTTTAATTTTAATATTTATTTATTGTTGTCTTTCTATTTTTAAAAAATATTTTTGTTTAGACTCATTGCAAGTCCTTCAGAAATTGTACTAATACTCTTGCTGCCAAGTGTGCTGTATTTTTATTGTACCACAAATTCGATCAACAACTGGGAATGATGTATATACAAAATTTGTACATTTGAAGTTAGATCAAAGTCATGGTTGTGACTCTGGCTGTCTGGCTGCCAGATGTGCCGATGTTAGCGGAATATCTGTACAGACTAGTAATGGCAAAGTATTTTCCTGTCCTGTACGTGGTGCAGGGGTTGGAGGTTGAGTGGAAGTACTGAGCGGGGTGCCTCAGGGCTCAGTGTCAGGACCACTACTGTTCCTAATTTACATCACTGACTTGGATTCCAAAACTCAATGTAAAGTGCTCAAATTAACAGGTGATGCCAAACTAGAAGGGGCAGTAAAATGAGAGGAGGCAGCTCAGAAATTTCAGAATGAGCTGGATAAAATATGTAAATGGACAGTATAATGGCTGATGAAATTTAAGGCAGATAGGAAGAAAAAATAAGCAATGCATGTACACCATAAATGAAATAACCAAGGATGAAGTCGAGAGGCCTGAGAGTCGAAGTTGACTCGATGGTCAACATGTCGAACCAGTGCAGAGCAGCTAACAACCAAGTCAATAAACTATTAACCTACATAGCCAAAACAGTAGAATACAAGTCAGATGAAATTGTACAGTGCTCTGGTCAGACTACACCTTGAGTATTGTCTCCAGTTCTGGTTGGTGAGACACAAGGGAAACATTTAAGTGAAGGGAAGAGACACAATGCTGATCACTAGTGTCAAAGGGCTGAAGTATGAAGAAAGATTGGAGAGACTTTAGCTTTTCAGCCTGGAATGGAGGCATCTGAGAAGTAATTTTATAGAGGTATACAAGATAGATATAGGAATGGAAAAGTTAAATTCAGAATTTTACTCTAATTAAAATGTACTTATATTGTGAGAGTAAGACCAGAAGATACAGATTCAAGCTAGTAAATGGTAAATTTAGCATTGATCTCAGGAATATTTTTTTCCCACTCAGAGTAATCAATGTATGGCACTGAACAGATAGATTAATGGAGACATAAATCCTGGATTCTTATAAGAATCAATTTAGGTGCCTATTGTCAAGATCAAGCACTCCCAGGATAGGTAAGAATAACTTAAGCTAAATGCAAAGTAAAGTTCTTTCTACTCTATTCCAACAAAATGTTTGAATCCCATCCTCAGAGGAGCACAACCTACTGCACCATTGTGGTTGCTTCCATTTCCCACATTTGTGATTTTCTTGTGCTGAGAATTTCCTTGGAGCTGCTCCCGCACCGCTGCCATAACTTCAGTGAAAGTGCGGCGGTATTCCTGGTTACACATGAAGTGTGTCTGCTCCACTTTTGGTGAAGTTACAGTGGTGGAGCAGGAGCAGCCCTGAAGAAATCCCTGGCCATGGTGTCTCTGAATGAGGTTGCCAATTTAAAACCAAAATTGAGGCAACTTTGTGCTATAGGCTGTTATCCCTCAGGAACTGGGTAAACACTGCTTTAACTCATCTCAAATGGAATGTTTGCAGCTAGCAGAGGCAGGGGATTACCATCCTACCAGCATGGGTTGGATTTGAACTCAGTTCCATAGTTGAAAAGACAGCGTACCAATCTGCTGTGTCATTCAGATCCCTCAAGTCCTTTCATCTAAACCCATATCCTTGTAGAAGCAATTATAAACACAACTCCAAATAAGCTGTGCTACACAAGAGTAATAGAACCATAACAGAGAAGCCTAAATTCAATTCCATCTATGAACTGGTAAAGGAGAGCAGTTTGTTGAATAGTTTTACAGCAGGAAATAGTGGAAGAAGGCAGCCCATTAAAAAATATATATATAGTTTAGTCATGTCATCTATATAGCTTCTATTCTAAATGCAAAGGGGCGGACTCATCAATAATGAAATATGTCAATGCTTTTAATAGGCTGTTGTACCCACAAATGTGTCATTTTGCTGCAAAGACTGTTAAATAGTGATCTGTATCAGATGACTAGCCTAAGGCTCTTCTTGGCTTTTAAACAGGTATAAGAAGAAATTAGCTGCATTTTGCAGTTACTTAAGCAACACAATCCAGAAGTATCTAACAATAAACATTGCAGAGTCACATGACTCGCTGGCTCATTCTCTTAAAGCAGCAATGCATCCTTATTACATTTCCTGAACCCGAAAGGGTCCACCAGGGGATCCCGACGGTTTTGATGGGGATTAGCCATTCATTGTCGTCAAAACTGCTGTTTTTGTTGATGCATTAGCCTGTTGTACACTAATAAAATATTTTCTGCATTTTTCTTTGGGCAGCTGACATTGTCTTTTGGAAATTATGTTTGTTGGTGTGTGCCAATATTGGAAGGTGGTCCTCCACATAGAAAAGTTTGAAAACTACTGCTCCACAAATGTAAAGATGTAAAGATTTAGAGATATTCAATTGGAGATCGAAGAGCGTTCCTTTTAAAAGTATTAGTGCCACCGTTAAAATAATTTATTATTTATTGCGGACTTACGCCATTAACTATGCCAGTCCATATTTTCCTGGGCTATTTGTACCACTCCGCCATTACCCAAGCCGAAAACAAATAGAGGGTAATTATCATAGCTCCGTCCATTAAAATCAATGGCAATCACAATTTTGCTGCACTTAAGCCAGTTTTCATGTCGCTGCCACTTAGACTGAAAAATAATGGTCTAAGTGGCCTGGCAGTGGTGCGATTTTTGACTTCAAATGCAGTCTCTGATTGTATTTAAACAACACGCTAATGTGTTTGCTGATCAGGACTTGTTGAAAGACATGTTCGTAAACTATTGGATTGTCACGTCAATAAAAGTGTATTATTAACGTCGGGCTTTTATCGTTTGTGTGAGAAAGGTGATTTAGATTGAATGTAGGAGGTATGATCAGTAAGTTCGCAGATGACACAAAAATTGGTGGAGTGGTAAATAGCGAGGAGGGAAGCCTCAGGCTACAGGACAATATAGACGGGTTGGTCAGATGGGCAGAACAGTGGCAAATGGAATTTAACCCTGAAAAGTGTGAGGTGATGCATTTTGGGAGGACTAACAAGGCAAGGGAATACACAATGAATGGTAGGACCCTAGGAAGCACAGAGGATCAGAGAGACCTTGGTGTGCATGTACATAGATCCCTGCAGGCAGCAGGACAGGTAGATAAGGTGGTTAAAAAGGCATATGGGATACTTGCCTTCATTAGCCGAGGCATAGAATATAAGAGCAGGGAGGTTATGATGGAGCTGTACAAAACGCTAGTTAGGCCACAGCTGGAATACTGTGTGCAGTTCTGGTCGCCACACTATAGGAAGGATGTGATTGCATTGGAGAGGGTGCAGAGGAGATTCACCAGGATGTTACCTGGGCTGGAGCGCTTCAGCTATGAGGAGAGACTGGACAGGCTGGGGTTGTTTTCCTTAGAGCAGAGAAGGCTGAGGGGGGACCTGATTGAGGTGTACAAAATTATGAGGGGCATAGATAGGGTAGATAGAAAGGAACTTTTCCCCTTAGTAGAGGGGTCAATAACCCGGGGGCATAGTTTCAAGATAAGGGGCAGGAGGTTTAGAGGGGATTTGAGGAAAAACTTTTTCACCCAGAGGGTGGTTGGAATCTGGAACTCACTGCCTGAAAGGGTAGTAGAGGCAGGAACCCTCACAACATTCAAGAAGCATCTAGATGAGCACTTGAAACGCCATAGCATACAAGGCTATGGACCAAGTGCTGGAAAATGGGATTAGAATAGATAGGGCTTGATGGCCGGCGCGGACACGATGGGCCGAAGGGCCTCTTTCTGTGCTGTATAACTCTATGGGCTGGATTTTGTCTTGGGGTCGGGTTGGGGTCGTGTCATCTGCATTTCGTGGTTCCCCCCCCGACTCCAGATTAATGTGGATGAATGATGCAATTTTCACTTAATTGGGCAATTGAGTTCCAACATGTGGGAACCCATGAACTAATTAGTGTTTTCAGTCTTAAAGTCGCTTCTGATGATGTCATCATTGCTGACTGCCTAGTCTCAGAGACTGTTGGTGAGAGAGGACCTGCCTGGCTTGCTTTTGATGTGAGTGGACCTGGATGCAAATATGGGGGGCGGGGAAGGGGAAGAGAGAGAGAGAGAGAGGGGAAGAGAGAGAGAGAGAGAGAGAGAGAGAGAGACCAAGTCCTCCCAGGCAGTCTCTGAAGACATTCAATGCAGCAGCATCAGAGGTGACTTTCAGACCTAATACTACTACTACCTTCATCACATCTCCGTTGTAATACTGGACCTGCAGCTCATAGTCAGCTATCCACTTGTGCTCCTGCCAGGTTTCACTGGAGTGTTTCACACCAGGCGTGCTTCACGTCAGAAAAGGATTAAACTAGCTAAAACGTTTCAAAATGGCATTACAGAGCCAATTTAGAGCTTGTTAAGGGCTTTAATGGCCTCTCCCGCCTCTTGGAGGCGGGACGGAGTCGGGAACCCCGCGACTGATTTTGTCAAAATTGCGTGGAGGCGGAATGGAGTCGGGATGGGGTCGGGACCCCCGACCCCGCAAATTTAACCCCCCACACGCCTCCAAACCCGACTCCATGGGTCATTCAAAATCCAGCCCTATGACTCTCTGGGGGAAAAATTCAGTTGGTTGCGCCTCCCGTTAGCGCCTTAAGAGGGCGCTAATGGGGCGCAAAGCATCTAGCGCCTGGGCACGGCGATGTTTGCGCCGCTCGCGAAATTAACTAGACATTTTGCGGCGGCGCTAAACACTACCGCTATGATCTCCTGCGCCGGCAGATCGTGACGTCAGTCGAGTGCTCAACGCCCCGGTATCGCTCATAATCACAGTTTGAACTCTATGAAGGATCAAGCAAGATTCTGTAGTTATTTTACTAACTCTAAAAAGTTTTATTGACATTAAGACCCAACAGTTTTCCAGATAAAGATGCCATACAAACTTATCCAGGGAGTGCAACTGGAAACTCAGAGTGATCAGTTCCTCTGTTCCGGGAGATGAGGGGGTTAATTTTTCATCAACGACTTCTTCTTTGACTGCTTCTTGTAATCTCTTAAAAATCATTGTAAGCCAGTATTTTCATTTTTTTTTTCCAAGTTTGTTGCTGGGAAAAACAGCTTTTTCTTCTCCATTTCTCACTGTTCAGCAAATCAGCTGTCCTTTTTATTCCCTGATTTGCTATCCTTGTTTATCACACATTGTTTGCAGCCAGAGTCTTTCAAAAGTACTCAGTCTTACTCAAGCAGTTTGAAGCAATAACAAGATCCATGATTCCTTTCGAACTTGGTCAAGCCCATATCAAAAAATCCAAAATCCTTAATTAACGACTTTCCTTTTAACTATTTTGTAGCTATGTTTCTTTTTAAGCATTGATTGTTGCTATGAAGAATATAATTGTTTTGAAACATTGGCAGAAACACATTAACAAATAAGTTAGGTTGAATGGTGCAGCATAAGCTATTACAAAGAATATCTGTCCCTAAAGTCACAAAGTTGAAAGACTGTTAGATGATGTTGGCTCCAGTTCTTCCCTCATATTTTACATTAAAATATTCTATATATCTATGAAATACCAGTTTTCTTGATCTGTTCAACTAATAAAACTTGCTTCACTTCTGCTCAACATTAGAAAAGGCTTGGAATTAAGAGGGGCCCCAACCTGCTTCAGTCCAAGAATTTTTTCTCAGTCATTAATCATGAAGATAAAGATGCTTCGGGAGATTCCTGTCACTATTTCTATCAGCTAGTCCCTGCCTCCATAAAGGTGAAATACTTTGCATTGAATGTGCTCGTCGAATTGCTGAAAAAGATTTGTCAATCTCGACGTTGCAGGAAATTCTTGATCAATGCTAGTCTAAAGTGATCCTTTCCATTGCTGTGAGGTTTTGTCACATTTGACTTGCCAGTAGAATTTAGCATTTTACACTATTAGTCCGAACAGTGGTTTTACATTTATAGCGAGATGAAGGATAAAGCATGAACAGTCCCAAGTGAGCTTCTCACTTCTGCAGCACTTTGTGGTGTTGGTGCCTTCTGGACAGTTTCCATTTTCTTTGGGTCTGGTAACTATCTCCTCCAAACACCAAATCAAATAGCAAAGGTTCTTACTAAATTCACACTTTTTAGAAGTAAGAATGAAAGCCTATTCTTTCAATCATTTCATCGCTTCATAATCAAGTACTGTGTTCCACTTGGCAAGGTGCATGGACCAAGATATCAGCTGGCACATTCAAGATTCCTGGGGTGACATCTATTGCTTGTCAGATAACATCCTGGAATAACTCAGCCTCAGAAGATTCAGTCTTGTGTGTTGTTTGAGACTAATACGAGTGAAGAATATCATAATATCCTCACTTTGGTCTTATTTCAATCTGGTGGTATCCAAATTTCACTCTGCTACACTTTCATTTAACATTTCGCTGTCATGTCTCTTGTTTAATTGTTTTGTTCCACTATTGATGATAGGGCAATCAGCATCTTCAATTATATAATTTTCCATTAAAGAAGAAAGAAATAACTTGCACTTTTATAGTGCCTTTCATGACTTCATGATCTCAAAGTGCTTCACAGCTAATGAAGTGTAGTCATTGATGCAATGTAGGAAACACAGCAGGCAATTTGCACAAAGCAAGGACACACATACATCAATGAGATCATGACCGGATAGTCTCTTAGTGATAGAGGTTGAGGAATAACCGTTGGTCAGGACACTGGGAAAACTCCCCTACTTTTCTTGGTATAGTACTATGGCATTTTTTTATGTCCACCTGAAAGGGCAGATAGGGCCTGAGTTTAATATCTGACTTAAAAGATGTCAGTACTACCCCAGCACTGCACTGAAATGCCAGCCTAGATTACATGCTCAAGTATCTGAAGTGGGACTTGAACCCACAATCTTCGGACTCAAAGGCTAGAGAGCTACCAGTAAGCCAAGGCTGACACCCGAGTTCAACAGTTCATTTTGCTTCATCATTTCCTTATCGGTAGGAATGGAAATTACGTATCACTACAGGATAGATCCATCTCTGTGTTATTTCACTCGTGCACCTTTTAGCTTTTAGATGTTTGGAATTCATTGATTGTTTTATCAACAAAGCAACTGTTCTTCAGACTTTTTTTTATTTCTTCATTCACGGGATGTAGGTGTCGCTGGCCAGACCAGCATTTATTGCCCATCCCTAATTGCCCTTGAGAAGGTGATGGTGAGCTGCCTTCTTGAACCGCTGCAGTCCATGTGGTGAAGGTACTCCCACAGTGCTGTTAGGGAGGGAGTTCCAGGATTTTGATCCAGCGACGATGAAGGAACGGCGATATATTTCCAAGTCAGGATGGTGTGTGACTTGGAGGGGAACTTGGAGGCGATGGTTTTTCCATGCACCTGCTGCCCTTGTCCTTCTAGGTGGTAGAGGTTGTGGGTTTGAGAAGTGCTGTTGAAGAAGCCTTGGTGAGTTGCTGCAGTGCATCTTGTAGATGGTACACACTGCAGCCACATTGCACCAGTGGTGCAGGGAGTGAATTTTTAAGGTGCTGAGTGGGGTGCCAATCAAGAAGGCTGCTTTGTCCTGGATGGTGTCGAGCTTCTTGAGTGCCTCCAGCCCACCTGTGCGCAATTTTGACGGAGGCGGGTTTCATGGGTGCGATTCGGTCCCGCCTCCCTCAGTCGGGAGAGGTAGTTAAGACCCTTAACAAGTGTTTAAGGGCCTCTATAATCCTATTTTGACAGGCCTTTGTTATTTTACCACATTTTCCATGTGTTGCATGGCCCTCCTAAACCACGGCAGCTAATCCTGGCGGATTGACAAGTGGGTGGCCTCCTCACAGCTGCAGCTCCACCATTAAAACGGAGCTTTCAACAGGGATCAGTTGCAGGTGGCAGAGCTTTTGTTCCACAGGTGTTTCAGCACTTTTAGCAGGCCTACCGAATTCGGAGGTGCTGCAGCTTCTATCTCTCAACTGTGGGACCTCCTTGGAAGACCCTCTGCCTGCTTGGACTGAGCGCTTCCCCAACGGAGGTATCTGCCAGCAGCATGGGAACCATTTATTTCCTTTCATCATGGGCCTCAGATTCGGATGAGAGGCAGCCACGGCAGCAGCAGAACCAGGCAGCTCAACAGCAACAGAGGCAGGAGTGCCAACCTCCTGCTCACCCACCTGATGCTGCACAGGGCAGAAGGCGCCAGCGCATGGAAGCACGTTGCCGCAGGAGATACCCCCCTCTCAGGGTTTACAGACAGAGGATGAGCTACCCCAACATGACTGAGCAGCAGTGCCAAAGGAGGCTGAGAGTTTTGCGAGAGGTTGTCGGAGACATCTGCGCACTGCTGCACCCAAACCTGGAGCCCAGAGGAGCGGGTGGACACCCCTTACCAGTGGCTGTCAAAGTCACCACCGCCTCAGGCTCCTTCCAGGGATCATCAGCAGACATCAGCGGCATCTCCCAGTCGGCCGCTCACAGTTGCATCACGCAGGTTACCGATGCCCTTTTCGCAAAGGCGCACAATTACATCCACTTCTCAAGGGATCAAGCAAGTGTAACCGCGCGTTCGGTTGGCTTTGCAAATATGGAAGGCTTGCCAATGGTTCAGGCCATCATAGACTGCACACATGTGGTCCTTAGGGCACTCCATCACAACCCAGCTATCTTTGTCAACCGCAAGGGCTTCCACTTCTTCAATGTACAGCTGGTGTGTAACCACAAGAAGGAGATTTCTGTGGTAGTTGCTATGACTCGTTCATCCTGCGGCACTCTAGTGTTCCTCCGCTCTTCAATCCACCAAACCAACTTAACGGATGGCTCCTTGGTGACAACAGCTACCCCCTGAAGAAGTGGCTAATGACGCTAATTAGGAGGCCAGCTAACGAGGCTGAGGAGTGCTACAACGCCAGCCACATTTCGACCAGGTCCATCATCGAACAAACCATTGGCTTGCTAAAGATGCGATTCCGATGCCTTGACAGATCAGGTTGAGCCCTGCAGTATTCAGCAGCCAGGTCTCCAGAATGGTTGTGGTCTGCTGTGCACTGCACAACATGATACATCATTGTGGCTTGCAGCTTTCTGATGAGCAAGTGGCTCAGTATATAGCCTCCTCAGATGAGGATGAGGAGGAGAAGGAGGAGGAGGAGGACCGAGCGGCGTGCCTCTACCAGCAGCAGTGGCAACACGCGAGCACATGGCTGCCCGTGATGCAAGAGATGCACTCATCCTGGCCAGATTTGCATAGGTTGCCCATTGTGGCACATGTGCTTGGCTCCTTCTTAACACATGATAGACAATAGACATGACTCTCTGGCCTCCTTTCACTCTGACCACCAACCTGACCACGCAAGTGTCACGGAGCCCGCAATGTGGAGCTGCCTAAGCCGAAATAACAGATGCCATCCCGCCAACAGTTTGCCATCACCTTATTTTAATACATTCACACAGGGATGGCATTTCATCAATAAACAGAAACAATCACCCAAGTGCCTACCCCTGTGACTAATGGTGCTTTATTTTTCTCTTACGTGTGCTCCAACGTGGTGCTCCCCCTGTGGCTTCAGCAGAAGTGGAGGCCCCTTGCTCACTTTCATGCTGCTCCTGCTTCGACACCTTTGGCGGGCGTCCTCTGGGTTTCCGAGCCTGTGAGAGCTCACCAAACGTCTGCTCATCCTGCGGCAGTGCAGGGGCTGAGACGCCCATCTCAGTTGGGTGTGGACTCTCGTGGGGCTCTGACCAAGGGCTACGCAGTGGCATGGAACTGTGAGCGCTTGGAGAGGAGCCCCCACTTCCTTGTTCTCTGCCACCAACTTCCCTCTCATGGGTCAGGTCCACCTCAGCACTTGCAAGTGGCTTGAGAGCACCTTGCTGTGCATTAGGGGGGCCATTGGGACCCGTATCTGCACTGGCAGTCAGACTCAAAAGGACTTCCATGAAGCTCTGGTTTCTCTGCTCAATAGCTGCCCATCGCTCCTCCAGAGATGTCAGTCTATTCTGAACATTCACCATGTTTTCCAGACTCTGGTGACTTAGGTCCTCCATGGCCATAGCCATCCTCTCCTGTACCGTAGACACCCTTTCCAGAGAGGTAGACAACCTTTCCATAGAGGTAGCTATCATTACCACGGAGGTAGCCATTTTTTCCACGGAGGTTGCCATATTTTCCGTGGTGGTGCGTTCATGCACCATAGTCTCCACAAAGGCACTGCTCATCTTAGAGTTGGACTCCTCCATCCTCTCCACTCTCGCAGTGACCCTGGAGACAAAACCTGCCAGAGACTCCTGCACCTGCTCCTGGAGTTCCAGCACCGCTCTCCTTCTGGATGGACCCAGAGGCACAGGATCAAAGCTAGGAGAGTCCTGCGCCCTCCGACGAGGACTCTCCACTGCTGTCCCTGTCTCCACCACCTGCTGATGCTCACCTGTGAGCTGTGATACACACGGTGACAACACTACTCTATGTCCCGAAGGTCCCACCGAGGTGTGCGTATCTGCGCTGGTGCTGGGTGCGTTTACATCTGCTGACGCTGCGTCCTCAGAGGTTGCAGGTTCCCCTGAGGAGTCTTGCTGCTCAGCCTCTTCCTCGTCGACAGTGGCGGGGGGGCGGGGGGGGGGAGGGGCTCTGTGGATAGTCCTGTGGGGGAGTAAAGGCATGGGTTAGACATTTCATAGAAGTGTGGCATGCACATGCAATAGTGCAGATGCTCAAGTGGCATTCTAATAATGTAGACCAGCAGCCATTTCAGTCACTCAAGCAGTGTAAATGAGAGAGACGCAAAACTATTCTGTCACTAGCTTGGTCTGCATCGCCCGTCTGTCCGTCCCCCACTTCCACCTCCACCTCTGCGCCGGCGATGTCCAGGGCCGCCTCTTCAGCCTGGGTGAGAATGGCCATGGAAGGTGGCCCTCCTCCTGTCTTCGCCCTTTCCCTTCTATTGTGGGCTCTCTTTTCCTGCAGTGAGGGAGACAAGTGGAGTTGGAGTGAGAATGATGGAGTGAGTGTAGAGAGTCCAGAGCATAGATGCTTAGAAGGAGACAAAGATGGAGTGAGGTTTCATGTCCAAGGGCCCTCCCTGTGCGTTGTTAGTCGTTGTCATTGCATATCATTGAAAGGGAGTGTGAGGGCAGCATAGTCGAATAGTGAAGAGATTGGGTTCATAGAGTGAGAGGGATGGTGAAGGGTGCAAGGGTTGTAAGGGTAAAGTGGGATGTGGAGGAGGAGGTTGACAATGCAGAGTGCTGGTGATGAGAGGAGAAGGGGAGCAGAAGGAGGGTCAAGCTGAAGGTATACTCACTTTGCCTGATCTTACAAGGTCATTGAACCTTTTACGGCACTGTAGCCATGTTCTGCTGCACACCGATCTGGAGGTTATATCCCTTGCCAGCTGGACCCACACAGCCTTGGTTTCTTTGGGAGGCCTTTTCCTCCCAGATGAGGGGAAGAGCACCTCCCTGCTGGCTCTCGCCCCCTCAACCAAGATACCCAGCACCTCATCCGAGAACCTCGGGGAGGCCCTTGCCTTGGAGCTGGCCATTCTTCTCTGTGATGAAAGTTTGCAGGTGGTGTAGCATCGACCAAAAACCAGTGGAATGAGCCAAGGCAGCAAGCAGCCCTTAAATGAAGCTGGATAAGTGACGTCAGCAGAGGCGAGTTTCAGTCCCAAAAGACTAATTGGCCCAGGGGAATCCACACCTCTGAAATGAACTGGCCAATTAGGGGAAAATCGCAAATTTTTCCCACCTGACAGTGGAGGCTGGTTTGGAACCCGCCCAAACCAAAACCCGCCTCCAACCCGCCTCCAATGGGAAAATCACCCCCACATACTCCAACCCCCTTGCAATAAAGGCCAACATGCCATTTGCCTTCCTTATTGCTTGCTGTACCTGTATGCTAGCTTTCTGTATTTCTTGCATGAGGACACCCAAATCTCTCTGAACATGTTGCTGTCTGAACATAATTGTTTCCTAGTGTCATTTGAATCTTGCAATGTCTAACTACGAGTGTAGAGGAGTATACTAATCATACGTATGCAGTTGTAAATGAACACTTCTCAGCATTGCCATTCACCATGCTGTGTATGGTACACTACACCTTCTTCTGGAAAGGCAAACCTGAAGAAGAATGCCGCCTCCATGGAGTAGGCTTCGCCATAAAAATGAACTAGTTGGGCGTCTCAGAGACTCTCCTAGTGGTATAAACGAGCGCCTCATGACACTTCGGCTCACCCTAACCTGGAACCAGTGCGCTACGGTCATCAGTGCGTATGCCCCAACACTGGAAGCCACAGACGAGACCAAAGAGGAATTCTACTCCAGCCTCGAACAATCCCTGTCCCGAGTCCCAACGGGCAACAAGCTGATCCTCCTTGGAGTCTTTAACGCCAGAGTTGGAAAGGACACTGACCTCTGGGGAGGTGTGATCGGCAGAGAGGGGGTAGGGAAAGCCAACTCCAATGGTACCCTCCTCCTGTCGAAATGCTTAGAACATGGCCTTGTCATAACCAACACCTTGTTCCGTCAGAGAGACAAGTACAAGGCTTCATGGCAACACCCTCGCTCCAAGCACTGGCATCTGCTGGACGTCATCATCGTCCGAGCGAGGGACTACAAGGACGTCCGCATCACCCGCGCCATGACAGGAGCTGATGACTGCTGGACAGACCACCGCCTAATCCGCTCTGTCATCTCCATCAATGTAGCCCCAAAACAGCGGCGGCAACAGAAACAATGCCGCAGGAAAATTAACGCTGGAGCACTCAAAGACCCTGCTAAGAAAGCCCTATTCAGCCTGTGCCTCACAAACAACCTGACGACTCCCAGTGATTCAGAGACACAGAGTGTCCACAGCGCCTGGTCTGCACTCAAGGCCTCCATAATCAGCACCTGTGAAGAGACGCTCGGTCACTCAACCAGGAAACACCAAGACTGGTTCGACGAGAACGACCAGGAGATCCAGGAGCTAATAAGCCGCAAGCGCAAGGCATTCCTGATCTGGAAACAGCAACAGAACTCGAGAGCAAGAAAGCAGCTCTACAGACGCCTGAAGGCTGAGGTCCAACAAAAAACTCGCGACCTAAAGAACAGAAGGTGGGCGGAGAAAGCACAGGAGATCCAGCAGATAGCCGACAACCATGACGTGCGTGGATTCTTTAGCGCAGTCAAGACCATCTACGGCCCAAGCACCCAAGGCCCTACCCCACTACGGGCCAAGAATGGAGAGGTACTCATCAAGGACAGAGAGGCAGTCAGTGCCCGCTGGAAGGAGCACTTCGAAGATCTCCTTAACCGCGACTCTGTCTTCGATGCGAGTGTCCTCAACTCCATCCCGCAGCATGCTACCTGCCACCATCTCAGCACAACCCCAGCCCGACAAGAGGTTGAAAAGGCCATCCGACAACTGAAGAACAACAAGGCCTCAGGAGCAGATGGAATCCCCGCCGAGGCACTAAAGCATGGCGGAGAAGCACTACTGGCACGAATTCATGAACTCATTTCTCTTATATGGAAGGAGGAGAGCATGCCAGGGGATCTCAGAGATGCCGTAATTGTGACCATCTTCAAGAAAGGTGACAAGTCCGATTGCGGTAATTACAGAGGAGTTTCCCTGCTGTCTGCCACAGAGAAAGTCATCACAAGAATCCTCCTCAATCGCCTTCTCCCAGTGGCCGAAGAGCTCCTCCCAGAGTCGCAATGCGGATTCCGCCCACTAAGAGGCACAATGGACATGATCTTCACCGCACG
The DNA here is from genome assembly GCA_030390025.1 of Squalus acanthias. NCBI lineage: Eukaryota > Metazoa > Chordata > Chondrichthyes > Squaliformes > Squalidae > Squalus > Squalus acanthias. Next base: position 179,016,472 of record CM059426.1, read on the forward strand.
TCAATTACAAGAGAAATGCAGGGAACAGCACCAACCGCTGTACATGGCCTTCTTTGATCTCACAAAGGCCTTTGACACTGTCAACCATGAGGGATTATGGAGTCTCCTCCGCAAATTCGGCTGCCCTCAAAAGTTTGTCACCATCCTCCGCCAGCTTCACGATGACATGCAAGCCGTGATCCTGACCAACGGTTCCACCACAGACCCAATTCACGTACGAACCGGTGTCAAGCAAGGCTGTGTCATCGCACCAACGCTCTTCTCGATCTTCCTTGCTGCAATGCTCCATCTCACCCTCAGTAAGCTGCCCGCTGGAGTGGAGCTAATTTACAGAACAAACGGGAAACTGTTCAACCTCCGTCGCCTCCAGTCCAGATCCAAGGTCGTCCCATCCTTTGTCGTCGAATTACAGTATGCAGACGACGCTTGCGTCTGCGCTCACTCAGAGGTCGAACACCAAACCATCGTCAACACCTTCACCGAAGTGTACGAGAGCATGGGCCTTACACTAAACATCCGTAAGACAAAGGACCTCTACCAACCTGCCCCCGCCACACAGTACTGCCCCCCGATTATCAAAATCCACGACAAGGCCTTGGACAACATGGACCACTTTCCATACCTCGGGAGCCAACTGTCAACAAGGGCAGATGTCAACGACGAAGTCCAACACCACCTTCAGTGTGCCAGTGCAGCCTTCGGTCGCCTGAGGAAGAGAGTGTTTGAAGACCGGGACCTCAAACCCGGCACTAAGCTCATGGTCTACAGAGCAGCAGTGATACCCGCCCTGCTGTATGCCTCAAAGACATGGACCATGTACAGCAGGCACCTCAAAGCACTGGAGAGGTACCACCAACGCTGCCTCCGCAAGATCCTGCAAATCCATTGGCAGGATAGGCGCACCAACGTCAGTGTTCTTGCTCAGGCCAACATCCCCAGCATCGAAGCTTTGACCACGCTCGATCAGCTCCGATGGACGGGTCACATTGTCCGCATGCCCGATACGAGACTCCCAAAACAAGCGCTCTACTTGGAGCTCCGGCACGGCAAGAGAGCCCCAGGTGGGCAGAGGAAACGCTTCAAGGACACCCTCAAAGCCTCCTTGAAAAAGTGTAACTTTTCCCTGGCCCTGGCCCAAGACCGCACAAAGTGGAGGAGAAGCATCCGGGAAGGCGCCGAACACCTTGAGTCTCTTCGCCGGGAGCAAGCGGAAGCCAAGCGCAAGGAGCGCACGTCAACCCAAGCACCCCACCCACCTGCCCCTTCAATCACCATCTTCCCCACCTGTGACAGAGACTGTAGGTCCCGCATTGGACTCATCAGTCACCTGAGAACTCATTTTTAACGTGGAAGCAAGTCATCCTTGGTTCCGAGGGACTGCCTAAGAAGAATCTGCTTGGCTGTAAGGGTGCTTCTGCAGTGGCATCCACATGATCATTGTTTGTGTCCTGCTCTGGCCTTGATTATGGGTTGCTTCTTCTTTCTCCTTCATGGTTAGGCTTCTTTGTATCACAAAGTTATGCAGCATGCAGCAGGTGGTGATGATCTTGGAGACCCTGGTGGGCCTGCACTGTGAGGTACCCGATGATTTGCTGAAGCAAATTAACCATTACGTCTGAATGCCAATGTCATCATCTATAATAATGTATAATGCTCAGCCGTGACTCAGTTGGTAGCACGCTCACTTCTGAGTCAGGCAGTTGTGGCTTCAAGTACCACTCCAGAGACTAGCGCACAAAAATCTAGGCTCACACTCCAGTGCAGTACTGAAAAAGTGCTGCATTGTTGGAGGTGCTGTCTTTTGGATGAGACGTTAAACTGAAGTCCTGTCTGCTCTCTCAGGTGGACGTAAAAGATCCCATGACACTATTTCGAAGAAGAGCAGGGAGTTATCCCTGGTGTCCTGGCCAATATTTATCCCTCAATCAACATCACTAAAACATATTTTCTATTCATTATGAGAAGTCGCACAACACCAGGTTATAGTCCAACAGATTTATTTAAAATTACAAGCTTTCGGAGCTATCGCCCCTTCTTCAGGTAAAGTTACAATGAGTGAATCTACAAAAGTCCACAGAATATAAACACAGATACTGCAGAGATACAATCTTTCCTTACATCAAAGACACACCAAGAGCACAGCCAAGACATTGGCCCAAAAATTCGTGAGGAAGCCTTCGTGCGAGGGTAAGGCCTCCCCGCGATCTCTCACTGCGCGTTGGCTTTTTCAGTTCCAGCTCGCACGAACTTGATGTTCTGGACAGCTGCTGTGCTGGGCTTGCGTATCCCACCGGCGTAGTTAATTCGTGCGAGCTGTGGGATCACGTGACTCAGTTAGAGCCAATGGCAGCACACCATCTTCCATTCATAACTTTCACATAAGTGCTGTGAAAGCTATGAATACTATAGCCCCCCAAAAGAACCGCTAAACCTCAATTAAATTTAAAAAAAAACCCATCACATTAATAAAATAAGTATAGTTAAATAAATTAACCATTTTAAATAAAAAATTAAATTTTTGAAAAAATTTAAAATCTTTTAAAAAGTTATAAAAATAAACTTACCTGTCTTTAAAGTCTCTAAAAAAGATATACCTGTTAAAAAAAATTCAAAATAATACTTAATTCACTACTTACCTTGTTAAAAGTGGGTCTTACTCCTCCTTTTTTATGTGTAGAATCTTCCGTACTTACCTGCGCGTTGAAACCACTAAGTGCACAGCGTGCGCGCAGCCTGTAGCGCGCACGCGGTTCACCTAGGACCCGCCCCCTTTTCCATTCACCAAGTGCCGGTTTTCAGCGCATGCGCAGTGCATGCAGAAAACCGGCAATTGGAGACAGAATACGCGAGAGTACGCAGTGCGTACTCTCGCGTAGCGGCACTAATTTTTGGGCCAATGAGATGTGTCCCCGGGGGTCCAACGTGTCAAATCCTGCTGTCTGCAGCAGATCTCTCTCCATATCCCTTCCTCTCTCTCCGTCTTTTTTGGGGTTTGTTTTTGTGTTTGTTTTTTTGTGTTTGTTTTAAAAACTGGAAAGACAGACAACGATGTCAAGTCACGTTCTGTAGCGTGACATGAACCCGATATCCCTATTGAGGCCGTCCTCATGAGTGCGGAACTTGGCTATCAGTTTCTGCTCGATGATTTTGCGTTGTCGTGTGTCTCGAAGGCCGCCTTGGAGAACGCTAACCCACAGATCTGCGGGTTAGCGTTCTCCAAGGCGGCCTTCGAGACACCCGACAACGCAAAATCATTGAGCAGAAACTGATAGCCAAGTTCCGCACTCATGAGGACGGCCTCAATAGGGATATCGGGTTCATGTCACGCTACAGAACGTGACTTGACATCGTTGTCTTTCTTTCCAGTTTTTAAAAAACAAACACAGAAAAAAACAAACACAAAAAACAAACACAAAAAAAGACAGAGAGAGAGGAAGGGATATGGAGAGAGATCTGCTGCAGACAGCAGGATTTGACACGTTGGACCCCCTGGGACACATCTCATTGTCTTGGCTGTGCTCTTGGTGTGTCTTTGATGTAAGGAAAGATTGTATCTCTGCAGTATCTGTGTTTATATTCTGTGGACTTTTGTAGATTCACTCATTGTAACTTTACCTGAAGAAGGGGCGATAGCTCCGAAAGCTTGTAATTTTAAATAAATCTGTTGGACTATAACCTGGTGTTGTGCGACTTCTCATTTTTGTCCACCCCAGTCCAACGCCGGCATCTCCGCATCATGACCTCTATTCATTATCACATTGCTATTTGTGGGAGCTTGCTTTTAAACTGCGGTTGTGTCTCTGCTGAACTGGTTCTACTGGTTTTACAGCTTTGTTGGCTTTTAGCTAGCAGCTACTGACTTGCTGTTCGGTGACTCGTTCTACCTGTTTTCAGCTTTGCTGGTCACTGGCTTGTGGTTTTACTTTTTCTCCACCGCTTTGATCTACGGTGACCTCCAACTTGTGTCAATTTCGCCATCATCTTTCTGCACTGCTACCGACTCTCATTCCTACAGCAACAACCTCCATCCTTGATATCTCTACCCTTCAAATAGCTTCTAGACTTCACTCGCCTGCTTTGGACAGCGGTTCATCGATGCTTCGTACTGGCTCCATCCTGCTTACGTCGGCTTTTTCACTCAATGGGACCTCTCACTTTGACCCTGGTCTCCCTACTGTTGTCTCCAGCCTATTCCCTGCTACCAGGAAATTTGCATTCCATTAATTACTACATAACCAGGCCTATATAACCTGAGCTTTTCCATGTCCAATTGCATGTGCTCTTCGGCTGCCGCTCCAGACCCGAGCCATTCATTTCTTTTTCCACTTTTTCTCCCGTTTTTCCTTTTCTCTCTATCGCTCTTTCCTGTCATCATGCCTCCTTTCATCTCTCCTCTCTTGGATACTCGGCCCTCCCAAATCCCTATCCCAATCCTTCATTACTCTTCAACCTTCCTACTCTCCTGCCGCCATCGCAGGCTTGACTCCCTCTTAGATAAGCCTACAGCTTCCCTCAGTGCCTCTCTTAGCATCCTCCGAAGGGCCCATCGAGGCACTCGTCACTGCCTCCTTACGAGCAGCAACCTCAACTGTCCCATCATACTCTCTCGCTGACCTTCCCACCCAGCGTGCCCACTGTGGGCTAATCTTGTCAATCTCCTCCCCGTCCAACTCACCCCTCCCAGTGCTGACACTGTGGACGCTGGTAGTGGGTCAGCCATCACCGACCCTCTCCGCATCTCCCTCCAGAATGTCCATTCACTTGCAAACAAGGCCCTTGCCATCCATGAGCTTATCGTGGATGATTGCATCGACATCATGGCCCTGACAGAAACTTGGCTGAGGGGTGATGTCACCTTACCCTTAAATGAAGCCTCCCTGCCTGGCTATACCTTCCACCACTTGCCCCGCTCAGACCGCCGTGGTGGCGGTGTGGCTCTCATCACCAAATCACACCTTGGTCTGTCCCCCTATTCCTCCGACACTTTCTCCTCCTTTGAGCATCTCACCTTATTCCACCCCTCTCACCTCTCATTTAAAATTCTCGTTCTCTACCGCCCACCCAAGTACCATAAAAATTTTATTACTGAGATATCTTCACTGCTTTTCTCCCTCAGCCTCTGCACCGAGCGACTTCTCATCCTCGGTGATTTCAACCTCCATCTCAATTCATCATACTCTCTCTCCTCTGAGTTCAAGAGCCTCCTATCCTCCATTAATCTCTCCCTCCATGTAAACTCCCCAAACCATATTCACGGCCACCCCCTGGACCTTGCCATCTCTCGTGGCCTCACTACTCCCATCGTGTCAATAGCAGATAATGCTATCTCTGACCACTTCCTCGTATTGCTCTCCACCCACATGGGAAGGATACAAAGAACAGCAAAGGGTCACATAAAGATAGTAAGAGCTACAAAAAGGAAGTATGAAAAGAAACTTGCAAAGGATAACAAAATCAGTACAAAGAATTTTTACAATTACATTAGGGAAAAGAGGGTGGTCAGGGGCAATGTTAACCCCTTGAAAACTGAAAGTGGTGATATTGTCAATGATAATAAGGAAATGACGGACATGTTGAATAATTACTTTGCATCAGTACTTACAGTAGAAGAAGAGAATAGCATGCCAGAAATCCGAAGGAAACTAATATTGAATCGGGGACAGGGACTCAATAAAATTAACATAAGTAAAATAACAGTAATGAAGAAAATAATGGCACTAAAGAGTGATAAATCCCCAGGGCCAGATGGTTTCCATCCCAGGGTTTAAACGAAGTAGGTGAACGCATTGCAGATGCCCTAACTATAATCTTCCAAAGTTCTCTCGATTTATGAACCATTCCTTTAGATTGGAAAATTGCACATGTCACTCCTATTTAAGAATGGCGAGCGAGGGAAACCACGGAATTATAGACCAGTTAGCCTAACATCTGTTGTTGGGAAATTGCTAGAGTCTATAATTAAGGATAGGGTGACTGAACACCTCAAAAATTTTCAGTTGATCAGAGAGAGCCAGCATGGGTTTGTGAAGGGTAGGTCATGCTTGACAAACCTGATTGAATTTTTTGAGGAGGTGACTAAAGAAGTGGACAGGGGAATGTCTATGGATGTTATTTATATGGACTTCCAAAAGGCATTTGATAAAGTCCCGCATATGAGCCTGTTAACTAAGGTAGAAGCCCACGGAATTGAGGACAAATTAATGACCTGGTTAGGAAATTGGCTGAGTGGCAGGAGACAGAGAGTAGGGATTATAGACCAGTCAGCGTAACATCGGTGGTAGGAAAAATAATGGAATCCCTACTAAAGGAGAAAATAGAAGAACATAGAAGAAATAGAAAATAGAAGAACATCTAGAAGCCAAAAATATAATAATGAATAGTCAACATACATGGATTTCAAAAGGGAAAGTCTTGCTTGACCAACCTTATTGAATTTTTTGGAAGAGCTAACAGAGACAGTAGACACTGGTAATGCAGTAAATGTAATTTATCTGGATTTTCAAAAGGCCTTTGATAAGGTACCCCATCATGGACTGATGAACAAGGTCAGAGAATGCGGAGTCAGGGGATAAGTAGCAGAATAGATTGCTGGCTGGCTTCAGGACAAAGCAGAGAGTAGGAGTAAGGGGTAGCTATTCATAGTGGGACCACTGCTGTTCAAAATTTACATTAACGATTTAGACTTAGGAATCAAAAACACAATTTCTAAATTCACGGATGACACTAAATTGGGGGGGATAGTCAATACTGAGGAGGACTGCACCAAGTTACAGGAGGACATTAATAAACTTGCAGAATGGTATATAATTGGCAAATAAAGTTCAACACAGATAAATGTGAGGTAATACATTTTATATGAAGAATAGGGAGGTCACTTATCACTTGGAGGGTGCGAGTCTAGGTGGGGTAGAGGAACAAAGGGATCTAGGAGTACAAATACACAAATCACTAAAGGTTGCGACACAGGTTAGCAAGGCCATAAAAAAAGCAAACCAAGCACTAGGGTTTATTTCGAGAGGGATAGAGTTGAAAAGTAGGGTAGTTATGCTAAACCTGTATCGAACCTTGGTTAGACCACACTTAGACCACGCTGTGCCGTATATCCTATATAATTATGGGTAGGTACTCTAATTCATAGAATAGAATCATAGAATGGTTACAGCACAGAAGGAGGCCATTCAACCCGTTGAGCCCGTGCCGGCTCTCTGCAAGAGCACTTCAGCTAGTCCCACTCCCCCGCCCTTTCCCCGTAGCCCTGCAATTTTTTTTCCTTCAGGTACTTATCCAACTCCCTTTCGAAAGCCACGATTGAATCTGCCTCCACCACCCTTTCAGGCAGTGCATTCCAGATCCTAACCACTCGCTGCATAAAAAAGTTTTTCCTCATGTCACCTTTGGCTATTCTGCCAATCACCTTGAATCTGTGTCCTCTGGTTCTCAACCCTTCCGCCATTGGGAACAGTTTCTCTCTATCTGCTCCGTCTAGACCCCTCGTGATTTTGAACACCTCTATCAAATCTCCTCTCAAACTTCTCTGCTCTAAGGAGAACAACCTCAGCTTCTCCAGTCTATCCACGTAACTGAAGTCCCTCATCCCTGGAACCATTCCCGTAAATCTTTTCTGCACCCTCGCTAAGGCCTAATTGGCAGGATGTGACTAGTGGTGTCCCGCAGGGATCTGTGTTGGGCCTCAACTATTCACAGTATTTATTAATGACTTAGATGATGGCATAGAAAGTCATATATCCAAATTTGCCAATGACACAAAGATAGGCGGCCTTGTAGGCAGTGTAGATGAAAGCATAAAATTACAAAGGGATATTGATAGATTAAGTGAATGGGCAAAACTGTTACAAATGGATTTCAATGTAGGCAAATGTGAGGTCATCCACTTTGGACCTAAAAAGGATCGAACAGGGTACTTTCTAAATGGTGAAAAGCTAAAAACAGTGGAGGTCCAAAGAGACTTGGAGGTCCAGGTACATAGATCATTAAAATGTCATGAACAGGTACAGAAAATAATCAGAAAGGCTAACAGAATGCTGGCCTTTATATCTAGAAGACTAGAATAAAAGGGGGTAGAAGTTATGCTGCAGCTATACAAAGTTAGACCACACCTGGAGTACTGTGAGCAGTTCTGGGCACCACACCTCAGGAAGGATATATTGGCCTTGGAGGGAATGCAGCGTAGGTTTACCAGAATGATACCCAGACTTCAAGGGTTAAATTACGAGGAGAGATTACACAAATTAGGGCTGTATTCCCTAGAATTTAGAAGGTTATGCGGTGATCTGATCGAAGTTTTCAAAATATTAAGGGGAACAGTTAGGGTAGATGGAGATATAGATATTTCCGCTGGTTGGGGATTCTAGAACTAGGGGGCATAGTCTAAAAATTAGAGCCAGATCTTTTATGAGTGAAATTAGGAAACTCTTCTACACACAAAGGGTGGTAGAAGTTTGGAACTGTCTTCCGCAAATGGCAATTGGTGCTAGATCAATTGTCAATTTTAAATCGGAGATTGATAGCTTTTTGTTAACCAAAGGTATTAAGGGATATATACCAAAGGCGGGTATATGGAGTTAGGTCGCAGATCAGCCATGGTCTCATTGAATGGCAGAACAGGCTCGAGGGGCTGAATGGCCTACTCCTGTTCCTATGTTCCTATCTGCAACTGACTGTGTGCTGATCCAGAGCCTGCAAAGGCAGTTCCTCTTGGTCATTGCCAGGTAGATATGGCAGGACCTGGAGATACAATTTGCAGCATCTTCCATCATTTTGAACATCAAACTCTGCAATTGTGGCAAAACGCCACCATTGCCTGCACAAAAAGTGCCCCTGTTCCTATAATAATTACTCTTCTACTATGAATAGGAAGAATTAATACTGGTAGAATATTGGATAATGCAGGGATGCATATAAATGACCTTTTTTGCATGCACAATGAAGCTAAGAGAGTCACACGATACACCAGTGTTTAAAAAACTGTTACCAGAGTGGGGACCGGGATGGATCATGAAGGCAGGAATTTCCAGTGCCTTCTTTCACTGTCAAACGTTGCCGGGAATATTCCCTACGATCACAAATTCTCCCCATTCACACATATGTACTGAAGCATTACAGACCTCAATAAAAGTAGATAGTTGAAGAAAAAATGAAATCGCTGATTTATATAAAAAGGGCTGGAGAATTAGAAATAAACGACTGTCAAGATTAATTACACACTAGTTAAAGGGCTGTTCAATGTGATATCTGGGTTGATCTTAATGGTTTCATTAAAGCCCTTCATTTACATATTTTAAATTATGATTGTGCTTCAGCCTGTCCTCATTAATCCGTTACTTTCAATAAACCATTAATGTGCAATAAGTCAGTCAGTAATGGAAAATTGCAATACCTTGAATTAAGAATTAAGCCAATGAAAAGACTAAGATGTAACTAACTTCTAGCATAGCAGCTTAACCCATTACGTATAAATTTGATTTTAAAAACTAATCCATGTGATGCAGCAGGGCAGCTTGAGCTGATAAAATAGCTTATCAAAATACAGTTGAAGACTGTTAATTAATAAGCTTTGGTAAAAATTAAATTGTCCCATTTATCACATTGTCCTTGTTAAGCAAAACCCATTGGTGCTAATTTAATGAGAAGCTAAACTCCCGTGATGTACTAATTCGTTTCATTACTTATTCTCTTTATTTAATCACAGTGAATGCTCCTATTAAATTTTCTTATTCCTTTCCTCACAGACAGTTATTTGCCACTTTGGTTGCAATTTCATATTTTTATACCTACTAAGAATTACAGGAAAATGACTTTGAAAACACATAGGTCCTCTGTAAGCTTGGTGTAATGACATGATTTTCATTATTTAAATGAGTACAGAAGTGCTGAAAATCTACATTAATTTCAAATATCCATAATTCTGAACAGGAAAAACAGTGTCATGGCAACATAAGTGGTCTAAATAAAATAGTACAGAGTGCTCCAAGCAAAGTAATAATGAGACACAATCACACTAATTAAAGGGAGAACAATTAGTTGTGTAATTAAAAGGACTGAGCTCACCTCTGGAGACAATTTATAAACCATTTAACAATGGTTTATGGCTAGTGCACTGATAAACCACATAAAACCCTCCTCTTATCACGTACTTTATATAGCCTTTTTTTCAAAGCTCTTTGTTACGGTTAAAGAAGGTTTGCTGTACTTTCGAAACAAATATTGCAACAAAGGAAGGTCTCCTATAACTTGTTTGGGAAATATGGAACAAAAGAAGCTGCACTTAATGTTATTTTAATACAAAAGCAAAATACTGCGGATGCTGGAAATCTGAAATAAAAACAGAAAATGCTGGAAATACTCAGCAGGTCAGGCAGCATCTGTAGAGAGAGAAGCAGAGTTAACGTTTCAGGCCGATGACCCTTCGTCAGAACTGGAAAAAGTTGGAGCTGTAACAGGATTTTAAGCGAGTGTAGGGGCAAGGAAAGGGTGGTGGGGAGGAAAGCACAAAAGAGAAGGTCTGTGATAGGATGGAAGGCGGGAGAGATTAAGAGACAAAAGGGATGATGGTGCAAGGCAAAAGGAAATGGTAATGGGACAAGTTAAGAAACAAAAGATGAATCTAGATGAAGTGTAAATGGTAATGGCAGAACGAAAGACAGCTGCCATGTGGGAGAGAGAAGGAAAAAAATGATAGGGGCAGAGGTTATGGTCTGAAATTGTTGAACTCGATGTTGAGTCTGGAAGGCTGTAAAGTGCCTAATCGAAACATAGAAACATAGAAGATAGGAGCAGGAGTAGGCCATTTCGCCCCTCGAGCCTGCTCCGCCATTTAATGAGATCATGGCTGATCATCCAAATTCAGTACCCTGTCCCTGCTTTCTCCCCATATCCCTTGATCCCTTTAGCCTTAAGAAATATATCTAACTCCTTCTTGAATATATTTAATGAATTGGCCTCAACTGCCTTCTGTGGTAGAGAATTCCACAGGTTCACCATCTCTGGGTGAAGAAATTCCTTCTCATCTCAGTCCTAAATGGCTTACCCTTTATCCTTAGACTGTGACCCCTGGTTCTGGACTCCCCCACCATCGGGAACATCCTTCCTGCATCCAGTCTGTCCAGTCCTGTTAGAATTTTATAAGTTTCAATGAGATCCCCTCTCATTCTTCTAAACTCCAGCGAGTATAAGCCCAATCGTCCCAATCTCTCTTCATATGTCATTCCTGCCATCCCAGGTATCAGTCTGATGAATCTTCGCTGCACTCCCTCCATGGCAAGAACATCCTTCCTCAGATAAGGAGACCAAAACTGCACACAATACTCAAGGTGTGGTCTCACCAAGGCCCTGTACAACTGCAGCAAGACATCCTTGCTCCTGTACTCGAATCCTCTCGCTATGAAGGCCAACATACCATTTGCCTTCTTAACCGCCTGCTGCACCTGCATGCTTACCTTCAACGACTGGTGCACAAGGACTCCCAGGTCTCGTTGCACTTCCCCTTTTCCCAATCTATTGCCATTCAGATAATAATCTGCCTTCCTGTTTTTGCCACCAAAGTGGATAACCTCGCATTTATCCACATTATACTGCATCTGCCATGCATCTGCCCAATCACCCAACTTGTCCAAATCATACTGGAGTTTCTCTGCATCCTCCTCACAACACACACGCCCACCTAGCTTTGTGTCATCTGCAAACTTGGAGATATTACATCTAGTTCCCTTGTCTAGGTCATTAATATATATTGTGAATAACTGGGGTCCTAGCACCGATCCCTGCAGTACCCCACTAGTCACTGCCTGCCACTCGGAAAAAGACCCGTTTATTCCAACTCCTTGCTTCCTGTCTGCCAACCAGTTCTCTATCCAAGTCAATACCTTACCCCCAATCCCATGTGCTTTAACTTTGCACGCCAATCTCTTACGCAGGACCTTATCGAAAGCCTTCTGAAAGTCCAAATACACCACATCCACTGGTTCTCCCTTATCTATTCTACCAGTTACATCCTCAAAAAATTCCAGTAGATTAGTCAAGCATGATTTACCTTTTGTAAATCCATGTTGACTTTGTCCGATCCTGTCACTGTTTTCCAAGTGCTCTGCTGAAAGATGAGGTGCTGTTCCTTGAGCTTACGTTGAGCTTCATTGGAACAGTGTAAGAGGCCGAGGATGGAGAGGTCAGAGTGGGAGTGATATTTTAATACTGGTAGATCTCCTGTGGTGTTGTTCATGGATAGATTGGAGCTTGGAGTGTAGTTTCTGATTGTTATTATTCCACTGTGACAGCAGTTTGCACATCAGTAAAATAGAGCAAATTTACTGAAACAGTGGGGTAGATTTTCACCTTCATCACCTGCGTGGTAATCTGGTGTGTACATTTCATGCACTTTACAGAACCCACCTGATTACAGCCCAGGTGGTGAAGACAAAAATCTGCCCCAGTATATCACACAACTGACAAATGGCAAAAATATAACTCACCTTACTCATACTAAAAGATACAGACCTCCCAAAATCAATGTCCCTGATTTTAAAGGGGACGGTGTGTGCCAGCCCCGAAGCGGGTGGCCTACCTGGGAAGTCCAGGGAAATGGAGGCTCGGCCAATCATAACGGCCGGGCTTCTTTTCCATAAACCTTCTTGATAAGCCGCCTGAACCCGGCCAGATCCACCACCTGGCCAGCAAGAGCGGGAATTTGGCGGCAGGAGGCCACAGCCGGGGAGTGGTGAGGTAAAAACAGAAAATGCTGGAGATACTCAGCAGGTCAGGCAGCATCTGTGAAGAGAGAAACAGAGTTAACGTTTCAGGTCGATGACCTTTTGTCAGAACTGGAAAAAAGCAGGAAATGGAACAGATTTTTAAGCAAGTATAGGAGCTGGGAAAGGGGGGAAGGGATGAAAGAACAAAAGGGAAGGTCTGTGATAGGATAGAAGGCAGGAGAGCTGAGAAGTGGTGAGGGGGGCTCTAGATGCGACCATGGGGAGGGGTGAGCCGGGGGCAAGCACGGCCCTAGGCTTCCTTGAGAAGCTGGGAGGAGCACTCCTGCTCTTCCTGGCCCACAAGGACACCGAAAATAACATTTTGAAACTTAATCTTACTGGGCCTCTTCTGGCCCACGTTCCACTTCCTGGCAAGCCTGGCCTGACATGGATGCTGGCACTGCTCCCCTGCTCAGGCCTCCAACCAAAATTGTAGATCTGGCCCCGATGGCAACATCAGGAACCAATCTGCTTAGTAAAGGAAGGACCCCATTGCCTCCCCCTCATCTGCTCAAAAGAGTAGGTTAACACTGGGACACGGCCGGATGGCAGTGGGATCTGAGGAGGTAAATCGCTGCTCTCACTTTAACTGCCCGGTTTCTGCCAGGCGAGGTGTGTTAAAATCAGGGCCAATGTAATGCGATTACCTAACACTTTACAAACTTGCCTAATTAGCAAGTAACCTTATTTGTTTTTCCTTTCCATATAGCTCTTATTCCCAGTTATTTATTTTAAAAGCATCGTATATTTGCTCTCCCATGCAAGTTAAATTTGCAATATTTGCTTCAAATGCAAATACTTTGGGGTTGGTTAACGCCTCCCATTAGCGTCACTGGGGGACGCTAACGACTTACCGCCCGGACACGGCGATATTAGCGCCGCTGGCGAAATTCACCTGGCGGTTTGCGGTGGCTAAACAATACTGCCATGATCTCCTGCGCCCGGAGATTGTGACGTTATCCAGCCACGCATCACCCCGGTAGCGCCCCAGACCGGAAATTAATTTTCACCCCCTGCCTCAGCGCCTGCCGTTAGGAACGACAGGTAAAGGAGGCGGTTTGCAGTCGGCTGGGAACTGCAGAAGCACTATTTAAAGGCGTGCACTTCCTTTTTTTTTGTCGGCAAACAATGCTGCTTTGTCAGTTTGACAGAAGCAGACAGGCGTTTTGCCCCATTTGAGGCTTTCCAGCTTGAAGGAGTTTTGCTCCTGACAAAAATTTATCAGGTCCATTTCTCTTACTTTTAATACTGCAACATTTCCAACACTTAATGGGGGCTGTACTGGCACAGGACCTCGGCCTCCAGCTTCACCGTCGGAGGCAGCACTGGTAGAGAGAAAGATATGAAAACGTGGAGGGAGGAGGGCCAACAGGCCTCTGTACAGGAGACCTTACCCTCCCAGGGTATTCCGGGAGCATTTCTCCTACATTCATCTGTCCGAGGAGCAGTGCATTAGAAGGCTCTGCTTCAGCAAGGAGGTGGTCACAGAGCTCTGCCACCTCCTGCAGCCAGAGCTCCAGCCTCAGCTCAGGACCAGGACGTCTCTCTCAGTGGCAGTGAAGGTCACAGTGGCTCTCAATTTCTATGCCAGCGGCTCCTTCCAGGCTTCAACAGGGGATATTGCAAACATTTCACAGTTCACCATCCATTGCTGCATCCGGGAGGTCACAGATGCTCTGTACAGAAGGAGAAGGGAGTACATCTCATTCCCCATGACCAGAGACAAACAGCATGAATGCTCATGTGGCTTTGCAAGGATAGCGGGCTTCCCCCTGGTTAAGGGCGCCATTGACTGCACCCACGTGGCATTGCGGGCACCTCATCACAATGCAGAGGTGTTCTGCAACCGCAAAGGCTACCACTCTCTGAACGTGCAGTTGGTGTGCGACCACAGACAGTGCATCCTCGCCGTCAATGCCTGTTATCCTGGCAGCAGCCACAATGCATTCATCCTGCGACAGACTGGTGTCCCAGCACTGTTCCAACCACCACATGAAGCTCACGGCTGGCTGCTCGCAGACAAGGGTTATCCACTCATCACCTGGCTGATGACACCCCTCCGCAACCCTAACACTCCTGCACAGCACGCATACAATGAGAACTGTTGCGCCACCAGGAACCTGATCGAACAGACTATCGGCATGCTAAAGCAACGGTTCCGCTGCCTTGACTGCTCTGGAGGAGCCCTGCAGTACTTCCCTGATCGTGTCTCCATATTCATTGTTGTGTGCTGCATGCTGCACAACCTGGCCATTCTGAGGGCCCAGCCATTGCCACCAGGTATTGCAGGTCCACCTCAGGAGGAGGAAGAGGGACAGGAGGAGGAGCAGCACCAATGTAGGAGGGAGCTGCTCAATCTTGCTTCTGCAAGGGCCATTCGTGAACGTCTCATTACACAGCGCTTCCAATAAATGAGATATCACATGGCATTTGCACAGAACAACCACATCATTACAGCCAGCTCGCAGCCCCTACCACCGGGCAAAGCTCAAATGACAAACATCACAAAATTTGCTACGTCGAAATAAATATTTATTATTCTGCACAACTCTGTCTTATCAAACACAACCAATAATAAACCATCACAACAATTAATGAACAAACAGAACTGGTTCTTAGCAAATGGAACTATTTCTTACCAAACTGAACAATATATTTACAAACACATCAACTTTTGTACACACTCTCCCCCCATTTGCTATTAACATTTTATTTACTGGGCCTTCCTCAATGGTTTCCCTCCCCTCCCAACCCTACTGCTCCTCCGTAATGTGGCCCCAGTAGCTGCAGCAAGGCTGGCGGAAGGCTGCTGAATGTTGGATCCAGAGACTGCAGATGGCCTTGAAGGATGCCCTCGACCAGTTCTGGGCCTGGAGGGCCCGGCTGCAGACTGCACCAACTCTGCATGGGTTGCAGCAGTCTGTGCTGGCTGGATTACAGGCCGTGCCAAGTGCATGTTATTTACATGATTCGAATACTTTTTAGTTCTCCCTTATTATGGATTTGTAGTTCTTGCTGAAGCTGTTACTGCACTAGGCTGAGTCTCCAGTGACCAGCAAATGAAACAGGTAGCTATTTGCCATGGTCTGGGCCTAGCTATCTGATTGACTGACTGGCAGCAGTGTCTAAGCTAAGTGTCAAAGGACCTCATCAGGCCCTGTAGGCCTGATGGAAACATTAGTCCTCCATGGCTCATCCCACTCAATACTGTTAACTGGGATTGTTTTATTAGTTAAACTGTATAAAATGATAAAATAAGTGACTTTTGACTCTTGTTGTTTTTACCTGCTTGTGCCCCAGCTACGGGTAATTTTTTTGTGTCAGGTTGTCATGTGATTCAGATTGGTACAGTACTTTCGAGGTCTTGCTCCACCAGAGTTTGGTGAAAAGTACAACTGCCATGACGCATCACATACACACAGAATTTTACAAGAGCTAGAACTTCTTTGTCAGCACTGGCTCAGTGGTTTTTGCATGTGAGTCGTAAGGTCATGGGTTCAGGCCCCACTCCAGGACTTGAGTACATAATCTAAATTGACCCTTGAGTTCAGTTCTGGAGAACTGCTGCATTGTCCGAGGTGCCATCTTTCAGATGAAACAGCAAAGCCCTGATTGAATGCCCTGTTAGGTGGATGCACAAGATCCCATGGCATTAGTCGAAGATGAGGAGCAGAGTTCTCCTGGTGTCCTGCCAAACATGCGTCCCTTAACTAGCCCACCAAAGCAGATTAACTGGACATTCATCTCACTGCTGTTTGTGGGACATTGCTGAACACAAATTTGCTGCTGTGTTTACCTACAAGACAACAGTGGCTACACTTCAAGAAGTAATTTATTGGTTATGAAGTGCTTTGGGACATCCTGCTGATGTGAAAGGTACTATATAAATGCAGGTTCTTTATTTGTTATTTTACAGCTAGTTGTAGTGTGACATGCATTGTTATGATACTCTCTGATATTACGGTGCCACAGCAGTAGGGTTGAGAACTACAACTCCTATGATGCATCTCTGCAGCTGCAAATCCCCAGCACCCAAAATGCTTGCTTGATTAACAATGGTCTCCACAAATAAAACAGAGGCCTCTATGGAACTGAAAATATTAATCGTTAAAATAAAGGAAAAATCAAAACTGAGTTCAACAATAACAGCTGGCATTTATATAGCGCCTTGAATGTAAAGAACATTCCAAGATGCTCCACAGATATTGAAATCGGATGTCAAGCCAATGGAGAAGGGATTAGAAGGAGTAGCCAAATGTTTGGCTGAAGAATGGCGTTTGAGGAGAATTTTAAAGGAGGAGAGAGTAGTGGAGAAGAAGCCATCATTGATTATAGGAGTTTCTTGCTGTTGCACCCAACCTGGAGTTATATAATTTATAGATTATTTTAATGCAATAGTTATATAAGTTCCTGGTTCTCAAGTATCAGCGCTCAATAAACTTGTAGTGATTACACCATCATTAATGTTTCGGAATGAACATCATCAGATATCATGACACGAACATACACGTCAACAACATCTGCCATGACAGCTCCTACTAACAAAAATGATGGACTTAACACAGAAGAGCATCACTTATATGAACATCACAGTATATGTACTATATGTACAATAAAACAATGGAGAACCCTGGAGTGACAGAATCCATAAACCACTCAAGCTTTGCTCTAAGTTATGATGTCCTCTGAACCTCCAGAGTAAATTCCACCCCTATTTTTCATTTCTAGCCATTGTACATTGCATTATGGTGATTGATCAGCATAATAAAATAAATCAACAACACCCTTTTTTTGTAAATAACTCAGTCTGAATCCAGGGCAGACTGATAAAATGCAAGTCTCTGCCAGCTGTAAGGGCCCTAGCCAAAATGAGTTTGGGCAGTCTCAGCCCAGTTTGATGCACCTATTAATCCACTGCTCAAAACTGTCCACAATTCAGCAAAAAGTGGTAATTTCACTCAGAAAGGCTACATTTTGTTCTGTGTGTATTTGTTCCTTGCATCTTTTACAAAGATCCTTGGCCATGTGTGGCACAGTTCAGAGATTGTGTGAAGTGTGACCTCCTCTAGAGATATGACCTTCCCCATATGCTTGAGTGCACAATGTAAACTAATCACAAAATCCCAGCGAAATTGAGGGTGGATTTGTATTGCAACTTCAGCATTGCTGCAAAGAAGTTTCACTTTGCAACAACACTAAAGTTATGGTATAACTCCCAGAGTTGGGTCTCAACCTAACTGGAGGGAAGCGGTGTGACTAAACAAAAGGTGCACAATGCAGATATTATGATGTGTCCCCTGTCACCAGTAATCTCATTGTTCTTGCATTGCTGCTTCAAACTGGTGATGGGTTCTGTCTGTAATCTGAGGACATGGATGTGGAAAATCATCCGTGGAGACATGAACATTTTTTTCATTAATTAGTTTTGGTCTATCCATGAAGTGGAGTTTCCAATTTAACAATGAGTGCTCAGAGAACAGAGAAACAAAAATAGATTTTTAGCACTGCAGTAAACTGGGACAATAATAATCTTGGCTATTCAAACGAGTCCCCATTCCACCACTACTGTGTTTATTATTTCGTGGACAATGTGGAAATAGCAGTAATTACCATAAGTGGTGCTTTACTGTCAGCAGTAACATATCACAATCAGCGTTAAATGCATAACTACTGAACCACGAGCGATTGGGCAAAAAGACCTTTGAGCTTCTGAGGAGTTGACGACAGGTCGAATGAGGAACAGTGATAATCTTCAAAGCAATCACTTTTCCCTGCCAGTTCGTATTAAAACACCATGGCTCATTAAATAATCAGAAAGAAGGTGAGTGCTGGGTAGAGGTAAATGTGCTCGTTCTGCATGCTAACTAACCTTACCTGGCATCAGGTCACAGAACACTAAAAAGCAGTGTGAAGTCTACATTCTTCATATCTATTAATATTAGCTGCCCTCAGTACCATGATAGAGCTCACAGATTGTACATAACTATTTTTATAGGTCTGCCTGGGTTACAGATGAAGCCCAATGGGTACAATCTGTTGCATTTCTATGATAATCCAGGTGAAATTCCCCAATTTAAAGCATTTCTAATATAAAGTCTAAAGGAATCCGCAAGCCCATTATATAATCATGAATATGTTTTCAAATCTGAGAATTCACCTCAAATTTGTTACCCTGAGAAAATGGTAGCAGCATTTGTAGTGATTGTTTTTACAACTGAATGGTTTGCAGGTCATTTCAGAGGCCATTAAGAGTCAACCATATAGTATGGAACTGGAGTCACATGTAACTGCAATTTGCTGCAATGAAACATTGGAAAGGCCAAATCTGTCACCTTCAGAACCACCCCCTCAACCCCCCTTACCCCACAAACTCCATACCTTCACCATACACTCCATTCCTTTCACTAGTCACTAGCTCAGGCTGGAACAGACTGTTAGCAACCATGGCATCCTATTTGATCCTAAGCTGTCTGAATCCAGGGCCAAACCCAAACCTCAAATCCTCTCCATCACAACGACTGTCTATTTCCACTTCCATAACATTGCCTGTCTCAGCAACAACCTTAGCTCATCTGCTGCTGAAACTCTTATTAATGCCTTTGCCATCTCCAGACTCGATGATTCCAATGCTCTCCTGGCCAGCCTCCCAGCCTTCATTCTTTGTAAACTTCAGGTCATCCAAAACTCTGCTGCCTCCTATTCTATACCACCCCAAGTCCCGTTCAACCGGCACCCATATCCTCATAACCTCCATTTGCTAATTTGTTTGTGTCACCATGTATTGCCATAAATACATAAGTAGATAGGAAGAAGAAAAGGCCAAGTCACCCTATCAACCTTCATCCACTTTCTCCTGAGTTAAGAACATACGTCACAGCAGACACTCAGTGACATTTATTGGTGGTTTAACGAGAGACAACTCAATGCAGAAAAGTTTTGGAGCAGCTGCTGTTACTCTTGTGATGTAAGACATTTCCAAACTCCTTGAGCATTGTACAGCCTTATAAACCTCTAAGCTCTTGTTTAGTCTCTGTGGGGCTGAAATTCCAGCGCCTTCTGCAACGGGTGCAGATGGGCCAGAACACTGGAGGTAGTGTCCTGGTGCAGATTTGGCACCACTGGAGTTGTGCCGGGGCCGAACCAAGCTTGCACTTCTCCCTCATACACGGTGGCATAGTGGTTAGCACTGGTGCCTCACAGCGCCAGGGCCCCGGGTTCGAATCTGACCTCGGGTGACTGTCTGTGTGGAGTTTGCACATTCTCCCCGTGTCTGCGTGGGTTTTCTCCGGGTGCTCCGGTTTCCTCCCACAGTCCAAAAATGTGCGGGTTAGGTTGATTTGGCTATGATAAATTGACCCTTAGTGTTAGGGGGGGATTAAATATGTGGGGTTATGGGGATAGGATGGGATATGTTAGGGGGAATTAAATATACGTGGGGTTACGGGGGTAGGGTGGGATATGTGTACTGTGGGGATTAAAGCAGTGACAGGGTACTGGACTTGGATGATCAGCCATGATCGTATTGAATGGTGGAGCAGGCTCGAAGGGCCGAATGGCCTACTCCTGCTCCTAGATTCTATGTTTCTATGTTTCTATATGCATCAATATTATACGCATCTGGGTGTTTGGCTGGCATGTCCTGTGTGATCTGAAAATTAAGATGTCTTGTGCCATTGGTGCAAACTAATCCAGATCAGCCATAAAAAGTTAGAGCAGAAGGCAGGACTGCCAACACATAGCCACTGAAAGTGCCTCCATACACTTCTTAAAGTTGTAGCACCTATAGATTCATAAGTATATTTATTTTTTAATTTTGTGGTTTTCTTCTGTTAGATTGATTTTGAAACATTGGCCCTGAATTTCTGTGGAGTGGCCATAACTTCATAGGAGCTTGGTGAAAGCCCCCGAGAAACAGTGTAAATGGTTGAAAATGGCCATTTACGCTGTTTGTCTGGAGGTTCTGCCAATGTCCCACTGAAGTTATAGCAGGAGATTGGGACAACATGCATGGAAATTCGGGCTATTCTTTGGTGCTTTTCTGTCCCAGGCCCAGTTGCAGTTTTATTTTATTTTGACCCCCATTATCACTTAGCAGTTACAGGTGTTTCACTGTAATATGCAGCAGCCCCACTGGTAGGATGGACATTTGTTTGGAATTCCTCTTGGAGCTGGAGTACAAGGAAGATTTCCAGAGGATTCATTAGAATGCTGTTGCCTAACCCTGAGGCTGGTGGCACAGGATCACCATTACCTGTCCCTGGGGTGGCCGCCTTTGTACAGTTGGTTCACGGGCAGGTGGCTTTGCTCGGTGCCCTAATCCGAATCCACCTGCCCATTCTTCATGCTCTTTCTCCAGCAGGGCTGGTACTTGTAATCAGGGTGGTCCTTCTTGTACTGGACTCTCAGGTGCTCAGCCTCCTCCACAAAGAGGCGCTTCTCATTCTCGCTCAGCAAACTTTACCTGGATAGGCTGCTGCACAGATCCCACCGGGCCTTTTGTAGGCATATAAAATGAGACTTGACAAGTAAAGTTGCCCTCCAGCTTGGGATTGAGCCCTCAAGGTGGCACCTAATTATTCCAGTAGAAAAGTAGTATTGAGAGATGAAGGAGCACATGCGTATTGACAGGCATGTGCACAACCTGCTTGCCAACCTGGATGTCAGTAAGTGACAATGTATCATACAGCTCAGTTGTTCTAAAATGACTTGAGGTGTTCTCGCTTTGAAAGATATTAGCATGGGTATGCATGAAATATCAAGATGAGCAGTAAGGTTGTATGAGGGTTTCGCAGGCGTAATGGCCGAATGGTCTGTTTCTGTGCTGTAGACTTGATGTAACATAGAATTTACAGCACAGAAAAAGGCCACTCAGCCCAACTATTCTATACTGATGTTTATGCTCCTCATGACCCTCCTCCCACCCTATTTCATCTAACCCTATCAGCATACCCTTGTATTCCTGTCTCCCTCATGTACTTATCTAGCTTCCCCTAAAATGCATCTGTGCTAATTGCCTTAATTACTCCATGTGGTAGCAAGTTCCGCATTCTAACCACTCTCTGGGTAAAGAAGCTTCTCCTGAATTACTTATTGGATTTATTAGTGATTATCTTATATTTATGACCCCTAGTTTGGTCTCCCACACAGGTGGAAACATCTTCTCTACATCTATCCTATCAAACCCCTTCATAATTTTAAAGACCTCTATTAGGTTACCCCTCAGCCTTCTGTTTTCTAGAGACAAGAGCCCCAGCCTGTTCAATCTTTCCTGATAGTTATAACCTCTCAGTTCTGATATCATCCTTGTAAATCTTTTTTGCACCTTCTCCAGTAACTCTGGGCTGGATTTTGCCAGCCTTGGGGAGGCGGGTTTGGAGGCGGGAAAATGGCAGAATCTGGGGGCAGGTGCTGCTGGGCGGGCTTAACAAGGTCAATCAAGGGAAAATAGTGTGGGTTGGCCACAAGTCGATGGAGGCGGGACTAAAACCTGACAAGCAGCAGTCCCGCCTCCAATGCGCCCCCATTGGCAAAATCACCCCCTCTATATCCTTTTTGTAATATGGAGACCAGAACTATGCACAGTATTCCAAGTGTGATCTAACCAAGTTCTAAAGAAGTTTAACATAATTACTCTGCTTTTCAATTGTTTTCCTCTAGAAATGACCCCAGTGCTTTGTTTGCATTTTTGTGGCTTTGTTAGCCTGTGATGCTACTTCTAATGATCTGTGAATCTTTACCCCCAGATCCCTTTGCTCCTCGACCCCATTTAGACTTTAATTTTCCAAAGAGTTTGAGGCCTCCTTATTCCTCCTAAAAAAATACACACTTACCTATATTGAAATTCATTTGCCATTTACACGCCCATTCTACAAGGTTATTAACAATTTCTTGTAATTTATCGCAGGCTTCCTCAGTAACTATACCCCCAAATTGGTGTCATCTACAAATGTTGAAATTGTACTTCTGATTCCCAAGTCCAATTCGTTTATGTAAATGGTGAACAACAGTGGTCCCAGCACCGATCCTTGTGGAACACCACTTCCCACCTTCCGCCCGTCTGAGTAAATACCTTTAGCCCCTACTCTCTGTTTTCTGTTTTGTAGCTAACTTGCTATACATTCTGCTGTCAACATACTCCAAAGTTCAATATGATGTTTGGTTTCATCTGTTGCTATGGTTATTGAGAACATGACACATATTCCCCACAGATGGCCTTAGTAAACTTCTTGATAGCTGTAATATAACCCACACCAGCAATGATTCCATACCTGCCATGAACCAATGCCTTGGTCAGTAGCTGCTCTTATTATTGCAAGGAAAAGAATTAGGCACTATTAAGCAGAATTTTTGCATAGATCATTTAACCGGTAGATAAAAGCAGCAGTTAGCATAATCCCAGGAGTCTCTGAATACATAAGGATTTAAGTGGTTCAGCTTATTAAAATAAACTGTACACTTCATCTAACATCTAACATTATTAAATGCTGGAAGCACAAATATGTGAAGGAAATAAAATAAACAGAGGGCTACTTTATTATGCAATTGGACTACTAGCATGAAAGTCAGGTACTTCGCTGACTAAATTAGACCTGGTCATACAGTATTCTGCAGAACCACAGATGCATGTGTTCCATCAATGCATGTGTTCTTACTTGTGCTCCTTGGACTTGGAGAGGATGGAAAAGAAAAGTAAAAGAGGCCAACTTAGATAAATGATTCAAAAGCAAAATACTGCCGATGCTGGAAATCTGAAATAAAAACAGAAATTGCTGAAAATACTCAGCAGGGCATACAGCCTCTGTGAAGAGAGAAATAAAGTTAACGTTTCAGGTCAATGACCTATCATCAGAACTGTAAAAAGTTAGAGATGTAACAGGTTTTAAGCAAGTACAGAGGCAGGGAAAGTGGGGAGGGGAGGAACGAATAAAGGGGAAGGCCTGTGCTAGGGTGGAAGGCAGGAGAGATTAAATGACCAAGGGGATGATGGTGTAAGGCAAAAGAGGATGGTAATAGGACAAGTAAAGAAACAAAAGATGGGTCTAGAGGAGGTGTAAATGGGAATGGCAGAATCAACACCAACAGCTGCTGTCTGGAAAAATGGGAGCTGTGATTATGATCTGAAATTGTTGAACTCGATGTTGAGTCCGGAAAGCTGTAAAGTGCCTAATCGAAAGATGAGGTGCTGTTCCTTGAGCTTGCGTTGAGCTTTATTGGAATAGTGAAGGAGGCTGAGGACAGAGAAGTCAGAGTGAGTGGGGTGGAGAAATGAAAGTTCATCGACTTGAAACGTTAACGTTAACTCTGTTTCTCTCTCCACAGATGCTGCCTGACCTGCTGAGTATTTCCAGCATTTTCTGTTAGATAAATGATTGCCTTGACCAGTGACTTAAGTTGGCACCACCATGATTAGCTAGGATGCAAACTTACTCCAGTCAACATTCTGCACTCTCCTTCTCAGCTGCTAATGACCTTATTCAGCTGTTTCTATCTCAAACTACAAGTTATGCTTAATTAGATCCAGCATTGTCCTATTCCCTTGATCATCTAAAAGCATTCAACAAAGCACCAGTTCCAAGTCTGCAACTGAATGGTCTTTTGTTAGTATCTTGAAAACAATGTCAACCACAATCTTTGCTGCATGTCGACGTCAGTTCGAATGGTCTTAAGTAGGAAGCTGCTACCTGAAACGAATATCCCACCTGGCATTATAACAACCCAGATTTAATTTGTTTCATAACACTAGCCTGTACAATTGTCTAAATACAAAAGCTATATACAAATACAATTGTCCAAATGTTGGGTTAGTTTAGAGTCTTGGTTTAATTACATAGAAATTACAACATGGAATCAGGTCGTTTGGCACAGCTAGTACGTGTTGGTGTTTATCTTCCACTCAAGCAATAATCCTAATCCCATGTGCCTGCCCTGTTCCCATATCCCTTTATTCCCTGTTCCTTCAACCACTTATCTAACCTATTCTTAAATGTTTACAATCACTAACTGCAGAATTGCATTCCACAGCCTCAAAACATCTGTGCAAAAAAGTTTCTCATGTACTCTGTCCTAAATCTCTTATATCTATCTCTCCTTGTTCTAGACCCTTCAATCATTGGAAACAGTCTGCTTCTCTCTACTCTGTTCTGTCCTTTCATAATTTGAAATACCTCTATCAAATCACTCCTTAATCTTCTGTTTTCTAATGAAAACAACTCCAATTTACAAGTCTTTTCTTCATATTTGTATTCCCTCATACCAGGTAGCATCCTAGTAAATCGGTGTGGAGCCCAAAACTAAACACAGTACTCTAACTGTGGTCTTAATAGGTTTTAAGTAGATTCACCTTTACATCTCAGCTTTCTTGTTCTACACGTCTTGCCATAAAACATAGTATTCCATTAGCTTTTTCATGGTCTTGTCTATTTGAGGTGCTGCTTTCAGTAGCTTGTGAACCTGAACCCCAACATCCTCTGCTTTTTCACATCACCCAAGTATTATATTTTTCTTTTTATTAACAAAATGTAGCACCTCATGTTTCCTGACATGTTTTGCTTGTTCCACCATCTTTGTCATATCCCCTTGCAGCGTCCTTTGGTCCTTATAATTATTTACTATGGCCCCGATATTCAGGGGGGGGAAGAGTTATGACGGGAAACCAGGAAGTACGGGTTTCCTGAATGTAACTGCAAGACGTCTTTTTAATTTTTTCTCCAAGTTTCCCGCCTGACAGCCTGATTGTTAGGCTGGCTGCCTGTTGGGCGGGAAAGCCTGCTGCACAAGGACCCATCGAGCAAAAAGCAGGTAGGGAGGCATAGAGAGACTCAGATCGGGGGGTCTAGTGGGGGGAGGGGGGGGGGAAGACATCACGAGGGGGAGATGGTGTTTGTGGGGTAGATTATGATCGGGGGCTAGATTGTGGTCGGGGGGTAGAATGTGGTGGGGAGGGAAATGGTGGTCGGGGGGGGCGGTCTGCTTGTGGGGGTGGTGGTTTAATTCATACCTCTTAATGTTCTCCAATAGTCTCCTTGTTGGTGCTTAGTAATAGACTTTCTGAAAGTCCATGTACACCACATCCACTGCATTTCTCCCATCCACTATATCTGTCACCTCTTCAAAGAGCTGTATTAGGTTTGTCAAGCACGGTCTTCCTTTCCGAAATGTTGGCTGCTTTTAATTATTTTCTCTTCATCTAGATCATTATTCTGTAACTTTGCAATCTTTTTAAAAATATCCCATTGATGATCCACAGTTCTGTGTATCAATTTTACTTTCCATCTCATCCAGTACCCTCCTAATCTGTCTAAAACCTGCCCTATTCCAATCTAGTACCCTTATTTTTGTACTAACTTTTTCCCTTTTCCCTTCTATTTGGATCTTAAACCTTATCATATTATGGTCATTAATCTCAAGTTCCTCACCTACATTTAACTCATCTACCTGATCTATTTCATTACTCATATGCCTCTTCCCTTGTAGACATACAGATATATTGCTTGAGGAAGTAGCAGAATGGATAGCAAGCTGGCTGCAAGACAGAAAGCAGAGAGTGGGGTAAAGGGTAGCTATTCAGAGTGGCAGAAGGTGGAAAGTGGGGTTCCACAAGGATCAGTGCTGGGACCACTGTTGTTTACAATTTATAGTGTGGCGGATCGCCACCTAAAACGGGCATAATCCACTCTTCCGTCTGTGAACAAATTTCCAGCACCTTCCCCTTTAAGGCACATTACCTGGGGTCGTTCGGCCCGATTGCCTGCCTCTCTTCCGCGGCCATGTTCGCGCCCGGGTGGCCCTGGAGATGGAGCACGCGGTGTCCGCCGGCATGCTTGAGTTTTTCCGCGACCGGTGGGCGCCGCGGGGGCTGGAGTGCATCGTCACCCCGGACTACCAAATTTTAATTTGATTTGTTAAGTTTCCTTTAAAGTTTTATTTAGTTACAGATAATTGATTGGTTTGATCAAAATAGTAAGGCACATTACCTTTAAGGCAGAAGGGGGCGGGGCCTCAGGTTTTACCCAGAGAATTCTGGGAGTTTTTCCAGAGAATTCTGGGAGCAGTCTCTCAGCCATTTTGTGTGCCATGCAGTGAATTAAAGTTTTCTTGTTTTCCACATATGGATTCAGCCTCCATTCGTGTTTCGCGGCAGCCTCAACATTGGTGACCCCGACGCTCAGAACATATTCCGAGCACTGCAATGGCGGACACGAACGCAGTTTCCGTGAAACTGCCGGAGTTTTGGGAAAACCAGCCCGAAGCCTGGTTTCTCCAAGCTGAATCTCGCTTCCGGCTGCGAAATATCACCACAGATGGGACGAAGTACGACTATCTCGTCACATCACTCAGTAGCGCTGCAGTTTCCAAGGTTTGGACAACGCTGCAGAACCCACCAGAGGAAGGCAAGTACGCACATCTCAGAACAGCGCTCCTTAAAAAATTTACGGCCTCGGCATATCAGCGAAACTGCCACCTCCTCGACCTTCCATGCCTCGGTGATGCCTCACCGTCAGACCTCCTCTCCCACATGCTCTCCCTCACCGACGAGAGCCCACCCGGATCCCTCTTCCACACGCTGTTCATCCGCCAGCTCCCTCTCAGCATCCGCCCAGCGATCGTGGTGTCCGGCCTCACGAACCTGGAAGCCCTGGCCGATGAGGCCGACAAGCTGCTGTCCGCTCACTCCAGCCGCGACGTCACTCCGGACCTGGCAGCCAATGCCTGGGCGCGCCCCTCACCATCCAGCACACGGCCACAAGGGCCTGTCACCAGGCCCATGGGGCCTTCACGCCCCACTAACCCGGGCCACTGTTACTACCACGCACGGTTCGGTGCCAGGGCACAACGGTGCACACCTCCCTGCTCTTTCAAGTCCGCCCCAGTTCCAGCCCCCGCGATGGCCGTGGGCCACGCGGGCTCCCTGCTGTTCCTCATGGATGACAAAACCGGCCGCCGGTTCCTGTGCGACACTGGGGCTCAGCACAGCATCATCCCGGCCTCCTCCCTCGACATCCAAAAGGGCGAACGAGGACCGGTGCTGGCTGCTGCTAACGGCTCGGAAATCCGGACGAATGGCACCCGGACAGTCACCCTCGACCTCGCTGGTCACCGCTACCGATGGGAGTTCATCACTGCCAAGGTGCTCTCCCCCCTCATCGGCGCAGATTTCCTGTGTGCCCATGGCTTACTGGTAGACATCCCTCGTCACCGCCTCGTGGACATGAACACCATGTCCCCCATCCTGGGCGCCATGGCCCCCCATCAACCCGCCGACATGGCGTCACAGTGCCACGCCCGGGCCACGGATGACTACTCGGCACTCCTGGCCGAATTCCCGGCCCTTACCAATCCGACCTTCTCCGCGGAGGCCGCCAAACACGGGGTGGAACACTTCATCCCCACCACAGGCCCCCCAGTGTAGGCCCACGCCCGCAGGCTGGACCCAGCCAAACTGGAGATTGCGCGGACCGAGTTTGCCACCATGGAACAGCTCGGCATCATCCGCCGCTCCAACAGTCCCTGGGCCTCCCCACTCCACATCGCCCCCAAACCAGGCGGAGGTTGGCGCCCCTGCGGGGATTACCGCCGCCTCAATGACGCCACCACCCCTGATCGGTACCCTGTGCCGCACATTCAGGACTTCTCGGCTAGACTGGCCGGCCGCTCAGTCTTTTCCAAGGTCGACTTGGTGCGCGGCTACCACCAAGTCCCCGTCCACCCCGCAGACGTCCCCAAGACGGCCGTAATCACCCCCTTCGGCCTGTTCGAGTTCCTTCGGATGCCCTTCGGCCTCAAAAACGCGGCCCAGGCATTCCAACGGCTCATGGACTCGGTCCTTCGGGACCTGAAGTTCCTGTTCGTCTACCTGGACGATATCCTGGTAGCCAGTTCCTCCAAGCAGGAACACCTCGAACACCTTCGCATCCTGTTCGGGCGCCTCAGCGACCACGGGCTCATCCTCAGCCCAGCCAAATGCCAGTTCGGCCTGGACAAGATCGACTTCCTCGGCCACCACATCACCCATGCTCGGGCCATTCCCCTGCCCACCAAGGTGCAGGCCGTCCAACAATTTCCCCGCCCCACCACCATCAAAGGCCTCCAGGAGTTCCTCGGGATGGTGAATTTCTATAACCGCTTCATCCCCAAAGCGGCATCCCTCATGAGGCCCCTGTATGAAGCCCTCCGGGGCAGGAGCAGCAAGATGGCGGTCGAATGGACGGCAGACGCGTCCGCCGCCTTCGATTCCACCAAGACCGCGCTCGCCAACGCCACCCTGCTCGTGCACCCACGGCCCAATGCCAGGGTAGCGCTCACCACGGACGCCTCCGACCACGCAGTCTGCGCCGTGTATGAGCAGAGGGTCGACGGCGCCTGGCAACCACTTGCCTTCTTCAGCCGCCAACTACGCCCCCCGGAGGTCAAGTACAGCACCTTCGACTGCGAGCTCCTCGTGCTGTTCCTGGCGGTCCGCCATTTCCGGTTATTGCTTGAGGGCCACCCCTTCACTGCGTTTGTCGACCACAAGCCCCTGACATTCGCAATGGCAAAGACAACCGACCCCTGGTCCGCCAGGCAGCAGTGCCAGCTCGCGGCAGTGTCCGAGTTCACCACGGACATCCAACACGTCTCCGGCCGAGACAATGTGGTAGCCGACTGCCTCTCCCGCCCCGCCATCCACGCCGCACACCTAGCAGTCGAATACGCTCAACTCGCAGCAGACCTGATCACCGACCCTGATCTGCTCTCCGCACCCACCAACCTACCAGGGCTACGCCTGGCCGACGTCGCCTGTGGCCCGACCGCAGTCACGGTCAAGTGCGACATATCCCTATGTCAACCTCGGCCCGTCGTCCCAGCGTCCTGGCGCTGCCGGGTATTCGACATTCTCCACAACCTCTCCCACCCCGGCGCCCGCGCATCCATCAAATTGGTAGCCAACCGCTATGTCTGGCGCGGCCTTCGCAAGGATGTGCATACTTGGGCCAACTCCTGCCTAGCCTGCCAACGGGCCAAGGTACAGCAACACACGAAAGCACCCCTCGAGGAGTTTACCGTCCCCTCGCGGAGATTCGACCACATCCACGTGGACATCGTCGGGCCCCTGCCGCCGTTGCAAGGCCACACGCACTTGCTGACCATCGTTGACCGCACCACACGCTGGCCTGAGGCAATTCCACTGACCTCTACCACCACCGCCGACATCGCCAGAGCCTTCGTCAGCACCTGGGTCGCACGGTTCAGCGTCCCCTCCGACATGACGTCGGACAGAGGTCCGCAATTTACCTCTGAAATCTGGACCGCCGTCGCACGCAATCTCGGGGTGACCATTCACCGCACTACAGCGTACCACCCCCAAGCCAACGGACTGTGTGAGCGGTTCCACAGATCCTTGAAGGCATCTCTTCGAGCCAGCCTCCAAGATGGCGCCTGGACCGACCGACTTCCGTGGGTCCTCCTCGGACTGCGCACCACGGTTAAAGAAGACATCCACTCATCGGCAGCAGAGCTCGTGTACGGTCAGCCGCGGCGCGTACCCGGCGCGTTCCTGCCCACCGTCACGACACCCTGGTCAGCCAACCAGCAACGCCACGACTTTGCCTCACCGGCGCTGCAGTTCGCCCCGGTGCCCATTGCCCGACACGGCGAATCCACCTCACACGTCCCACTAAGCCTGCACCACGCACGGTTTGTTTTCGTCCGGCACGACGCCCACCGCGGACCCCTTCAACCCCTGTACGACGGGCCCTACAAGGTGCTACAGGCTGGGGACAAATTATTCACCCTGCAAGTGGGCGACAGGACCGAAAATGTGTCGGTGGACCGACTCAAGCCAGCACACTCGGAGCCCGGGGAGCAGGTCCCTGTAGCTCGTCCACCTCCACGCGGCCGACCTGCCCTCAAGCCGGTTCACCCGGCTGCTCCACGCCCGGCCGTTCCACGTCCACCAGCATCCTACAAGAGCCGCTCCGGCCGGCCCATCAGACCGCCGCACCGTCTCGTCCACACCTCCTAAGCGGATTCTGGGGGGAGCTGTGTGGCGGATCGCCACCTAAAACGGGCATAATCCACTCTTCCGTCTGTGGACAAATTTCCAGCACCTTTCCCTTTGAGGCACATTACCTTTAAGGCAGAAGGGGGCGGGGCGGGGCCTCAGGTTTTACCCAGAGAATTCTGGGAGTTTTTCCAGAGAATTCTGGGAGCAGTCTCTCAGCCATTTTGTGTGCCATGCAGTGAATTAAAGTTTTCTTGTTTTCCACATATGGATTCAGCCTCCATTCGTGTTTCGCGGCAGCCTCAACAATATTAACGATTTAGACTTTGGAATCAAAAACACAATTTCTAAATTTGCGGATGACACCCAATTGGGGGGGATAGTCAATACTGAGGCAGACTGCAACAAATTACAAGAAGACATTAATAAACTTGCAGAATGGGCATATAATTAGCAAATGAATTTCAACACAGATAAGTGTGAGGTGACATATTTTGGTAAGACAAATAAGGAGGTCACATATTACTTGGAAAATAACAATCTAAATGGGGTAGAGGAGCAAAGGGATCTCAGAGTACAAATACACAAATCACTGAAAGTAGCGACACAGGTTAATAAGGCCATAAAAAAAAGCAAACCAAGCACTAGGGTTTATTTCTAGAGCGATAAAATTGAAAAGTAGAGAAGTTATGCTAAACTTGTATCAAACCTTGGTTAGACCACTTTTGGAACACTGTGTACAGTTCTGGTTGCCATATTAAAGAAAGGATATGGAGGCACTTGAGAGGGTGCATAAAATATTTAGAAGGATGATACTAGAAATGCGAGGTTATACCTATCAGGAAAGGATGAACAGACTGGGTCTTTCTCTTGAAAAGAGAAGGCTGAGGGGTGACCTAATAGAGGTCTTTAAAATTATGAAAGGTTTTGATAGAGTGGATACAGAGAGAATGTTTCCACTTGTGGGGAAGAGCAAAACTAGAGGCTATTAATATAAGATAGTCACCAAGAAATCAAATAGGGAATTCAGAAGAAACTTCTTTACCCAGAGAGTGGTGAGAATGTGGAACTCGCTACCACAGGGAGTCATTGAAGCGAATAGTATAGATGCATTTAAGGGGAGGCTGGATAAGCATATGAGGGAGAAGGGAATAGAGGGTTATGCTGATAGAGTTAGATGAGGAAGGATGAGAGGAGGCTCGAGTGGAACATAAATGCTGGCATGGACTGGTTGGGCCGAATGGCCTGTTTCTGTGCTGTAGATTCTATGTAATTCCATTTAATTCTGTGAATCCTGTACACATTTTAGGAATTCCATTCCTACTTCTTCATTTACTCCCTCCCTGTCCCAATCAATTAGTGGTTAATTAAAATCTCTTCGTACAATAATAGGTAGCAGCATGCACCCGAACAGATAGACCCGAGGTTTCTGCCCAGGATGCTTAAAACATGTTTGCCACAAATTTAGCAGTGGGATCAATGCCTTAGCAGATTGGGCATATGAATTTCTACCCCAAATTTTATTATTCCTACTCCTCTCCCTAATCTGTCTACAGATTTCTTTTTTCATTTGCCTCCCGATAATTAGGGGTTTTGTCGTACAACCCAACTAATGTAACAATCCCTTTGTTTTATCTTTGATCACTAACCATACTGACCCTAAAAAACTTTTTTATATAAATCAGTCTTCGCTATAGCATGTATTCTCTCCATCACCAATATGCAATTCCTCCTCCATTCTTATCTATTCTTTTCCTCGTAAGAATATTATGACACAATATACTGCCCAGTTTCCTGCCAGGTGTCTGTTAGCACTAACAAATCTATATCTTCCAGTGACATAACTGCTTCTAATTGCCCCAGTTTATTTCCCACACTCTGAGCACTGCAAAAGATTAAAGTCCTGC
Organism: Squalus acanthias; assembly: GCA_030390025.1. NCBI lineage: Eukaryota > Metazoa > Chordata > Chondrichthyes > Squaliformes > Squalidae > Squalus > Squalus acanthias. Next base: position 179,049,123 of record CM059426.1, read on the forward strand.
GACCCCATCAGCAAAAAAAAGGGAAATGCTTTGATAGATCAGCCAGCCAAAGCATAGAGAGGTCCAACTCTGTACTAAGCTCCAGTATGAAAAGACATTGGGCTGGATTTTGTCTTGGGGTTGGGTTGGGGTCGTGTCATCCGCATTTGGTGTTCCCCCCCCCCGACTCCAGATTAATGTGGATGAATGATGCAATTTGCACTTAATTGGGCAATTGAGTTCCAGCATGTGGGAACCCATGAACCAATTAGTGGTTTCAGTCTGAAAGTCGCCTCGGATGATGTCATCATTGCTGCTGCATTGCAGGTCAGAGACTGCCTGCCTGGTCTCAGAGACTGACTGGATGTTGGTGAGAGAGGATCTGCCTGGCTTTGCTGTGAGTGGACCTGGATGTATATATATATATATATATATATATATAAATGAGAGAGAGAGAGAGAGAGAGAGAGAGAGAAATAAATAATTTTTTTGCATCCAAGTCCTCTCACAGCAAAGGCCAGGCAGTCTCTTAAGACATTCAATGCAGCAGGATCAGAGGCGACTTTCAGACCTAATGCTACTACTACCTTCATCACATCTCCATTGTAATAGTGGACCTGCAGCTGATAGTCAGCTATCCACTTGTGCTCCCGCCAGGTTTCACTGGAGTGTTTCACACCAGGTGTACTTCACGTCAGAAAAGGGTTAAACTAGCTAAAACGTTTCAAAATGGCATTACAGAGCCAATTTAGGGCTTGTTAAGGGCTTTAATGGCCTCTCCCGCCTCTTGGAGGTGGGACAGAGTCGGGAACCCCGCGACTGATTTTGTCAAAATTGCGTGGAGTTGGGATGGGGTCGGGGGTCCCGACCCCACAAATTTAACCCCCCACACGCCTCCAAACCCGACTCCATGGGTCATTCAAAATCCAGCCCATTGTTATTAGCTTACCAGAGATAGAAGTCTGGGATAAAAACAGAAAATGCTAGAAACACTCAGCAGGTCAGGCAGCATCTGTGGCAAGAGTAACAGAGTTAACGGGCGGGATTTTAACCCCCAAGAATGGGTGGGTTGGGAGCAGTTGGGGGGTAAAAATGATTGATTTTAGAGTGGGAGCGCAACTCGGCTCCAATGCATCCATTTCTGTGTTTAACGGAGGCGTGTTTGAATGCCAGCAAGAAACCTACTCGCCAATGTCAGGGATTTCATAATTGGATGTGGGTGGATACTGATTGGTGCAATTAACTTCTTTACGAGATATTAATGAGATATTTTTTAATTGTTTTTACCTTGGCTCCTAATTTTACTTGAGCAGCACGGGTTTCCCTGGGCTCGGGAAACTGACCAGGGAAACGGAGGCGAGTTGGAGCAGAAGTCTAGGTGGGTATTAAACTTGTCATTGTCCCATCTGAATAAATCCTCAGAGCTGCTGTCTCAGTTCCCTCTGACAAATGTTTGGCAAAAGTGGGAAGTCGCACAACACCAGGTTATAGTCCAACAGTTTTATTTGAAATCACAAGCTTTGGCAGAGAGTGCTTATGTGGATACAGTTTTTTTTAACCTTGGAGGCTTTCAAACTGACAAGATCAGGATGGGAAGCACTTTGGATGTGTTTGATGGTACATCAGAAAAGGAAGACCATCACCATCCACGGCAGCAATGACGTGCTGTGGTGGGATCAGCACGTGCACAGGGAAGAGGTGCGCAGGAGGGAGGTGCACAGGAGGGAGGGGCACAGGAGGGAGGTGCGCAGGATGGAGGTGCGCAGGAGGGAGGTGCGCAGGAGGGGGGGCACAGGAGAGAGGGCACAGGAGGGAGGGGCACAGGAGGGAGGTGCACAGGAGGGAGGGCACAGGAGGGAGGGGCACAGGAGAGAGGGGCACAGGAGGGAGGTGCGCAGGAGGGGGGGCACAGGAGGGAGGGCACAGGAGGGAGGGGCACAGGAGAGAGGGGCACAGGATGGAGGTGCGCAGGAGGGAGGTGCGCAGGAGGGGGGGCACAGGAGAGAGGTGTGCAGGAGAGAGGGCACAGGAGGGAGGGGCACAGGAGGGAGGTGCACAGGAGGGAGGGCACAGGAGGGAGGGGCACAGGAGAGAGGGGCACAGGAGGGAGGTGTGCAGGAGGGGGGGCACAGGAGAGAGGTGTGCAGGAGAGAGATGCACAGGAGGGAGTGGCACAGGAGGGAGGTGAACAGGAGGGAGGTGAACAGGAGGGAGGGGCACAGGAGGGAGGGGCACGGGAGGGAGGTGCATGGGAGAGAAGTGCACAGGAGGGAGGTGCACAGGAGAAGGGTCGAGGTTACAGGAGGTACTACCCACGTCACAGGGTCTGCAGACAGAGGCTCAGCTTCCTTGACCTCTCAGAAGAGCAGTGCTTCCGCAGGCTGAGGTTGTCATGTCAGGTGGTGGCAGACATCTGCAGCCTCTTAGTGGAAGACTTGCTCCCTGCTGGACCAGGTGGCCACGCATTACCAGTGGCTGTGAAAGTGACCAGCGTCCTCAATCTTTTCACCTCCGGTCCTTCCAGGGTGCTACCGGAGACATATCCAGGATCTCCCAGTCGGCTGCACACAAATGCATAAGGCAGGTCACTAATGGCTTGTTTTCTAGGGCTGACAATTAAGTAAATTTCCCCGGTGATGATAATAGCCAGAATGAGTGCACACTCAGATTTGCCTCTCTTGCTGGATTCCCACAGGTACAGCGTGCCATTGACTGTACACACATGGCAATCCGAGCACCGCCACAGCAACCAGGAGTTTTTACAAACCACAAGGGATAATAGTCTATTAATGCACAGCTGGTGTGCAACGACAAGAAGCAGTTAATGCAGGTCTGCGCCAGATTCCCTGGGAGCTGTCATGATGCATTCATACTGAGACAGTCAAACGTTCCAGACCTTTTTCGTTCCAAGAAGCAGACTTAAGGGCTGGCTCATAGGAAACAAGGGATACCGCCTTCAAACTTGGCTCATGACACCTGTGAGGAACTCCAGGGATGCCAGGGATGCCCTAATATTGCGATGGTTCACCTTGCGTAAAACATAAGAAATGAAATAATGCGGTCAGCTCCTACCACGAGGACCACTCCCACCTCCCTTTGTATTGAACAGTGCTTCAACCACTCATCCAACCCATTGCACATCCGCCCAATGGGTTCTGTCATGTATTGACATTCATCATGAAACAAGTGAAAGGGTGAGTTGACAGTCGGAATACAATAATGGGGAAGACGTGACAGTGGTGCTAAGCAATAAATTTTATGTGGCATGTAAAGAAGGAAACTTAACATCAAGCAACTTACAATTTTTTCAACTAACACTTCCTACCGCCTTTACGTGGTGCATCCTGTGTGGCTTCAGCAGAGGTGTAGACAGGTTGCTCTGATCCCGGCCCTGGCTGTTGAGATGCTACTGGCCCTCTGGGTTTTGGAGCCATTGAGGGCCCCGCCAAAGACTGCTCCACCTGCACCTGTGCAGGGGCAGACTCAGCCATCGGGAGACGAGGCAGCATGTCGGGCACTGGCTGTGGGGTTTGTGGGGGGAGGTGCGGTGGGCAACGAGTGAAAAGTGGGAACACTTTGAGATGGCTTGCATGACCAGGCAGTCACTGAAGCATTAGAGATACTTGCAGGATCATCCTTTGACTCAGCATAAGGGGGTACTCTACCCCCTCCATCCTGAGAGGCACCTACTGAAACCCAACAGCAGCCACTATACCTCCTCCTCCCACTGGGGATTTATTTAGATGGAGTACTAGTTAGGTAGTAGAAGAAACACACCATACACATTGACAAAGGTGAACTACCCAGGTAAAACAGTTGATGTAGGAGTGTTCAAGGTGATTTCCAGAGGTCTGAGTAGCGTTATAAAGCTGATAAAAGTGTGGGTCATGGAGACACAAAGGCAGAGGGCCGCACCAAGATTTAACGATGTCTCCCTCGATGTTCTGGTGCAGGCAGTAAGAGCACGTAGGGAGGTCCTCTTCCCTGGTGATAGGCACAATAGACCACCCAAAGACACAAAAAGGGCATGGTTGGAGATCGCAGAGGAGGTCAGCAGCAAGGATGCGGTCAGGAGGATGTGGATCCAGTGCAAGAAAAGATTCAATGATCTAATGAGGTCAGGAAAGGTGGGTGCAACGCCACACTCACCTGCATCGTGATGTGCCTGTCACCACATTCCTATCACTCTGCCTTCCCAAGCCTACTCCTGCACATCATTCCTCACACCAACATACCTTCCAGGTGCACCCATCCCTCTCTCTCTATGTACACACTCACATCCCATCTGACTAACCACCACTAACACTCACCCTCATTCTAATGCAATCATAGCAAGTAACACCACAGAAGGAGGCCATTTGGCAACGTCTCACCACTCCCTCATAGTCACCCTCTACAGATGTAGCCCATCCATTCCTTACACTCATTCCATCACTCTCACTCAAAGTTCTCTTTCCCTCCATGCAGGAGAAGAGAGCCCACAACAACAGGGAGGGTCAGAGAACCGGAGGTGGCCCTCCAATGTACACCCAGTTGACTCCAGCAGAGGAGGAGGCCCTGGAGATCTCTGGAGTTGCAGAGCTGCTGGCGGTGGGAGACAGAGAGAGGTGAACATCCCAGCAACCTGGTGACAGAATTACATCTCATACAGCCACATGGCATACAGCAGTCACTCATATGGTGACTGATGTCAGCAGCCACTGAAATGTCATCATGTGCATAACGGTAGCGTTACCCATTCTTAATATAACACTCCTAATTCATCTCTTTACTCTCCCACATGTCCATCAAGTGCGCTCCCCACTGTCCAGCTGGAGGAGGAAGACGACTCCTCAGAGGAAGTTCCAGCCTCTGAGGGTGCACCATCAGCAGACCCAAGCGCAGCCAACACCAGCGCAAATACGCACACCTCGGTGGGTCCTGTGTTGTCACCTGGTGTCTCTCACATCACAAGTGAGCAAGAGCAGATGGTGTTGACAGGGTCAGCAGTGGGGACTCCTCACCAGAGGGTGCAGGACGCTCCAAGCTCTGCTTAGCTCCATGCAGACGCTGAGCCTCGGGGGCCATAGAGAAAGAGGGTGATCTTGGAGGGGCAGCAACAATTGCATGAGGCTCTGGCAGCTTTTGCAGTCACGATGTCTGCAAATGTGCAGAGAATGGAGGAGTCCATCTCCAACATGAACACCACCATCTCACAGGCGATAGCGACAATGTGCTGTTCCATGGAAAGGATGGCCAATTGCATGGAGCAGCAAATGCGCCAGTCACGTGAGAACATGCTTGCTGTGGACAACAGATGGCAGACACTCATAGACCTCATCTTGAGGAGGGATATAAACGTAGACTTGGGCGTTCATCGCCCCACTGATGTGCAGCAAGATTCTCTCAATCTCCTTGCTAGCAGGGAAGTGCGGGTGGCCCATGAGAGGGATGATGGTGAGAGGGGACATGGAAGTGGGGGCTCCTCTCAAAGCGCTCCCACATCTCCACCGTTGCCTCCGCCTCAGTCAGAGCCCCACAGGCTTCCTCGGATCCCGATGGCCGAGTTTGTTCCTGCACAGTTGCAGGAGGAGCAGTCTTTGGCGGGGCCCTTACAGGCTCCAAAACCCAGAGGACATCCACCAAAAGTGTCTAAGCAGTCGCAGCAGGGAAGTGACCAGCCTGCCTCTACCTCTGCTGAAGCCACAGGGGTTGCACCTTGTAGAAGTACTTGGCAAAGAAAAAAGACACAAAAGTAGATGCACAAGGGTATGCACATGGGTGTATGAACAAATGTTAGTGATAAGTTTCAGTTATATTTTTGACACAGATAAATTTATTTCTTTGCACCACTTTCCAGTCTTGTCCATTTTTGCCTGCTACCTGGGAAGTGCCCTTGTCACTTGGAGTGAATGGTGAGACATTACTTAACCTTGAGCAATGGGGCTTTGGGCGAGAGGAATGACTTGGTCATTGTAGGACTGCTTTGTGATGTTGTTGTGGGGTGGGTAGTTAGTACAGAATCTGGCAGCCGTATGGGTGCACTGGAACAAGTTAAGTAAATCTGGCCATTATGAGGCCATCACTTGCAGCAATGTGCGCCGTTGCTGGTGCCATCTCCACGTCAGGTTCCTCCTCCTCGTCTTCCACGTATTACTCCTCTTCCTCCTCTGAAGAGGCTGTACGCTCTGCGCCTTGCTCCTCCTGCAGCTCTAATCCTCGCTGCTGCGCTATGTTGTGCAGGGCGCAGCATACGACGATGATTCTGGAGACCCTGGCTGGTGCGTACTGAAGGGCTCCTCCAGATCTGTCAAGGCATCTGAAGCGCATCTTCATCATGCCTATTGCTTGCTCTATGACACATCTGGTAGATATGTGGCTGTCATTATAACACTCCTCGGCCTCAGTACTTGGCCTCCTCAAGGGTGTCATGAGCCTCGTCTTCAGTGGATAGCCCTTCTCCAAGCAGCCAGCCAGTAAATCTGTTTGGAGGTGCGAAGAGCTGAGGGAGGGTGGACTGGCGCAGCATGAAAGAGTCATGACAGCTTCCTGTGAATCTTGTGCACACATTCATGATGATCTTACTATGGTTGCCGATGAGCTGCACATTGAGGAGTGGAAGCCCATGAGGTTCACAAAGACTCTTGGGTGATGATGGGGGTGCCTTGATGGCCACGTGTGCAGTCGATGATGCCCTACACCTGTGGGAAGCCAGCCAGAGCCACAAAGCCGAGCGCCCGCTCAGTAACACTGACTTCATCAGTGGCAAAGTTGACATAATTGGCTGACTTGTCAAACATGGCATCGGTCAGCTGTGTGATGCATCTGTGGGCAGCCGACTGCGAGATCCTGCAAATGTCTGCTGCAGATCCCTGGAAGGTGCCTGAGGCGAAGAAGTTGAGGGCGGTGGTGACTTTGACAGCATGTCAACGTGACTAAGGCATGTCCACCAGCTCCTCTGGGCAGCAGGTCTTGCTCCAGCAAGCTACAAATGTCTGCCATGACCTGGCGCGATTGCTGGATCCTCCTGAAGCACTGCTGCTCAGTCATGTCCAGGAAGCTCATCCTCTGCCTGTATACCCTGTGTTGGGGGTATCGCCTCCAGCGCGGTGCAGCCCTGTGGTGCCCCCTCTCTCTGTGCAGCATCAGGTCGTTGAGGAGAAGGCTGCTGTTCTGGTTGCTGCTGCTGCTGGTGTGGTTGCTGCTCCTGCTGGTGGTGTTGCTGCTGCTGCTGGTGTCGCTGGTGTCGCTGCTATTGTTGGTGGTGGGGCTCACCTTGGTCCGATTCTGAGGTGAGACAGCAAAGTGGCACACACGCTGATGAAGAAGATGGCAGGTAAAGTGGAGATCAGAGGCCCAGTCCCTCAATGTTGTGATAGTGACCAGCAATGTGGTGAGAGTGGCTTCGAGTTTGCCGAAATGACCTGCAAACTCCTGAGAGTCTGCAAGCCTGTCCATTATCCAAGTAATCAGGTGTAAGGTGGGAGTATTTATGTGTTTTTCCCAGCTCTCAATGAATGCCCTCGCATAATGGCCACTGAGCGTCCACCTCCCCTTCACAGGCAAGGTTCCCGAGCTGCGTGAATCCCGTGCTCCAGAAGTTAAAGCCAAAAGCTGCTGTTACAAACCCCATTAAGGGTCTCTCAACAAGCATTTAAGTACTTCAATGAGGTCGCTGCCTCTCCCGAGCTGGTCCGTGGCGCGCTCAGAAACGCGCCCAAGTTAAATGTGGAAGTCAGCGGGATGACGGCAGGTTCCCGACATGCTGACAATTTCCGCGGATTTAACTGCCAACCCACCTCCAAACTCTCACGCTCAGCAACAGGAAAATTCCGGCCAAAGTGTATGGATTTTATATTAACTTTATCCTGATAGTTCACTTGGGAAATGTGTGGGAAATGAAGCAGCAGAGGAATGGATTGATGTACATGGCAGTTGACGTATGGCAGAGGTCAATAAAGGGCAAAAAAAAACCTTAGGCCAATTCTGGAAAAAAACTCTGTGAAATTCTTCTCCAACCCCCAAGGGCAATCAAGCAAGCCCCTTGAACCCTTTGCAGGTCATTTATATTACAATTATGTGAGGGGACTAATATGAGAGATAATGTGGTGGAGACCCAGCAAATCGGGTCTCTGCTCCCATTGCACTGTTTCCCAGGGGTTTCTGGCATAGAACACACGTGGTTATTTTAATGAGGGAGGAGAGGATATTCTGGGCCTCCTGCTTCAATTTCCTCTGCCCCTGAACCCTCACTGATTGGAGAGTCAGCAGAGGCCCAGGGGGCAAGCTAATCACTACACAGGCAAAGTAAGAGGTTTTTTTACAGACCCCCTCCCCCCCCCCGCCCCACTCCCCTTTAGGATACTTTGAGGCACTCAGGACTCTCTCCAGCAGCCAGAAGGCATCGATCTCGATAGGCAATAACACCGAGAGGCCAGCATCTGCGCTCCGATGTCCTGCCTGAGGTAGAGGCGCACAGCTCAGCTGGGGGACGTGAGGGGGTGGGGTGGACCTGTGCCTGAAGCCCACCTGGGCCACGCGAATAGTACAAGGGTGTCACAATAGGACCAGCTGCCTCCTCATAGGCGCAGCGTATATGAAGTCAGCTGGGCCTGTCAGGCGCTCACTGGGTGCCTGTTGATGAAAATCTCCCCTCATAACTCCTACCGCTGGCTTTTTTTAAACCAAGTACCAACGTGGAGTGATGCTGCTTTAAAAAAAAATAATTTTGCTGGTACTGTAAAGGATTTTTTTTAATAATCAGAGCAAACCATGAAGCAGAAGTTAAAAATGAACACTCAGTTGGTGCTTATCTCCAGGATTTCCAGTGCCACTAATGACTGCATTCTATAATTAGTGCTGATCGAAATACCCCTCCCTGTGCCTTTTATCTTCTGTATTGGGTATGATAAGGCCATGATATTAGAAATGTACCCAATTTACTGTTTGCAGATAATGGCAAGAGTAATTCCATTTTCCACAAAATGTGATTTTGCATTTCCACAGAGGTTAGTGAACACTATAGCTGTGATTTTGCATACCTGGGTGGCCCCGCTACTGCGTGGATCCCGTCGATAAATCGAATCTTGGCCTACTGGGCCTTGTTAGGCTCGCCCTGCGTGTGTCCCGGCCCTATTAAAGGGTGCGGGTCTGGTGACGTCACCGGATGATACGCTTATTGGCAGTTTAATTAAAGGGGCCATGGCCCCAGTTACTGTCAGTTGCAAATTGATAACATTCAGTGCTGTCAGTGTTTGAGTCTCTGCACTATGAGCTTGCAGCGCCAACGAGCAGCACTGCGCTTCACAGATGAGTCCCTCCATCATCTTGTGGAGGGAGTGAGAGCACGTAGGGAGGTTCTCTTCCCTGCAGACAGCAGGAAGAGACCTCCCCAGCAGACAAAGGCAGCGTGGCTGCAGATATCGCAGGAGGTTACGGGGCTGTCACACCTCCGACCTTCATCCCTCTCATTGGCCACCTGCACTTCCCTGCTAGCAAGTAGCTGGAGAGCACCTTGCTGCACAGCAGTGGGCCATGAGGGCCCACCTCTATACTGACATCCCTCCTACAGAGGATGTCTATGAGCCTCTGGTTTCTCTCCTCCATAGATGCCCATCTCTCCTCCATAGATGAGCACGTGGGTGCAATGCCGCAAGAGGTTCAATGCTCTAGTAAGATCAGGAAAAGTGAGTACTAAGCCACAATTACCTTGATGCTGCTGTGCATCTCATCACATTCGCACCACTCTACATTGCCACCCCTACTCCTGCACAACGCACACAGCCCAACATCCCTTGTACCTTCATCCATCCCTCTAACTCTATCAACATTATCAGGTCTCCATCTTACTCTGCAGCCCTCACACTGAGCCTCACCATTATACAATGACAGCAACTCTCAACACAAAAGGAGGCAACTTGGTATTGCCAACCCACTCCATCAAATTGTCAGTGTAAAGCTCTATGCCATTCCATTCCTTACACTCATTCCATCACTCTCACTGAACCTTCTCTTCTTTCCCTCCTTGCAGGAAAAGATAGCCCACAGTAAGAGGGAGAGGGAGAGAATGGGAGGAGGGCCTCCACAAACCATGTCATATCTGACGAGTGCAGAGGAGGCAGCACTGGAGATTGCTGGAGTGGTGGATGTTCCGGAAGTGGTGGATGGAGAGAGGGGCTCAGTAGAAGAAGCTGGTGACAGAATGAATTTCCATACAATTGCATGCCTTTCATCATTGCCTCATATGGGGTGTAATGTCAAGACAAGATGAATGCACATCATGTGGATAATGGTATGTGTCTGCAGTAGACATCCTGTATATCTAACTGATGTCTTCACTCTCCCACAGGTCCATCAGGAGCCTCCCCCCAATGTCCCAAAAAGACTCCTCAGAGGAGCCTCCTGGCTCTGAGGGCGCAGCGTCACCTCAGACAACGCAACCCAGCACCAGCGTAGAGTCGCACACCTCGGTGGGTATGTCGCGAGATAGAGTAGTGTTGTCACCTGGTGTCTCAGAGCTCACAACTGAGCAGCAGCAGATGGTAGAGACATTGACAGCAGTGGAGACTCCTTGTCGGAGGGCGCAGGAGTCTCCTAGCTCTGCTCAGCTGCATGCAGTGAAGCTGGAGCTGCAGGAACAAGTGCAGGAGGCTCTGACTGGTTTTGTGACCGCGGTGACTGCGAGTGTGCAGAGAATAGAGGAGTCCATCTCCAGCATGAGCAACACCGTGGCGCACTCACTGGCAACTATAGCTGCCTCCATGGATAGGATGGCCACCTGCATGGAGGAGACACAGTGCCAGTCGCATGAGAAAATGGTTTCACTTCAAAATAGATGCTCATCTATGGAGGAGAGAAACCAAAGGCTCATAGACGTCCTCGCGAGACCCTAACTGGTGCGTACTGAAGGGCTCCTCCAGATCTGTCGAGGCATCTGAAGCGCATTTTGAGCAAGCCTATTGTCTGCTCGATGACACTTCTCGTGGAGATGTGGCTTTGATTATAACGTTCCTCAGGCTCGTTGGTTGGCCCCCTCAAAGGTGTCATGAGCCACGTCTTCAGAGGATAGGCCTTGTCTCCAAGCAGCCAGCCGCCAAGACTGTTTGGTGGTGCGAAGAGCTGAGGGATGGTGGACTGGCGCAGGATGTACGAGTCATGGCAGCTGCCGGGGAACTTGGCGCACACATGGATGATAATCTTCCTATGGTTGCAGACCAGCTGAACGTTGAGGGAGTGGAAGCCCGTGCGGTTAACAAATGCTACTGGGTTGTGATGGGGTGCCCTGACGGCCACATGTGTGCAGTCGATGACTCCCTGCACCTGTGGGAAGCCAACTAGAGCAGCAAAGCCAAGCACACTTTCATTGACAGTGGCTTCATCAGTGGCAAAATGAATATAATTTGCAGACTTGTTAAAGAGGGCATCGGTTACCTGTGCGATGCATCTGTAGGCGGCCGACTGCGAGATGCCACAAATGTCTGCTGCAGATGCCTAGAAGAAGCCTGAGGCGAAGAAGTTGAGGGCAAGGGTGAGTTTGACAGCCACTGGTAAGGAGTGTCCATCCCTTCCTCTAGGCTGCAGGTCTTGCTCCATAAAGCGCAAATGTCTGTGACGACCTGGCACGATAGCCTGAGCCTCCTTTGGCACTGCTGCTCCGTCATGTTGAGGAAGCTCATCCTCTGCCTGTATATCCTGTGTTGGGGGTATGGCCTGTGCAGCATCAGGTGGTTGAGGAGAAGGTTGGTGCTCTGATCGTCATCAGATTCGAAAGACCAAGGTGACAGAGCATAAATCGTGCCCATTCTGATGATTCATATGGCAGGTGAGGTTCAGACAGAATCAATCTATCAAGGGTTAGATATGATGTTGCAAGGAGGTGACAGTGGATACAGAGTTTACTGCAAACACTTCCCAAATGCATAAAGCTTAAAAATCTGTTGCAAATACTCAAGCCTGAAGCTTCTGAGAGTGGAAAGTGACCAGCTGTAAAATGGCAGGTTTTAAACCACTTTTGCAGCTGTCCCCTATTGAAAGAAATGGAGAGTTGTTCAGAACCCGACATACTTACCTGGCGTGATCCCCGAGCAATGGGAACCCCGTGGAAAACTTGGGAAAATACTTTGTGGCTGCTAAAATGGTGATTAAATTACTTTAAACACCCTCTTAACTAGCACAATTGAATGACCCACCGCTTAGTGCCATGTCTGCAAAGCGCAGGCAGAGCCTGCACTAGGGAAACTCACAAGAAGGCGGGTTTAGAGCGGGATACCGCCCCGCTGTCAATCATTTGGATTTTGACAGCGGACCCGCCTCCGAACCCCCCTCTGAGCGCCGGCAAAATTCAGCCCTATCTGTGCACTAACCTACGCCAGCCAACACATTCACTTACAAAATCTCCTCCATTTCATAGCCAAGAAGTAATTGCAAAAAATCATATTTTATGAATCCCATAAAAATGAGCACAGCAAAAATCGCTGAAAAGTGCATTTTGGTTCTAGAATCCTACAAAATTATTGGCCCAGAAATTCCGTTCGCAGGCCTCCCGCGGGCGGAGGGCTGCGATCTGGAAAAATCTGCGCCTGGACCGGAGGGCTCCCGGGGGCCTCTCCAAACTGCCGGTGCGCAGGGCCCACGTATCCCAGAGGCGCAGATAGTTTGCAGCGTCCCTGGGATCACGTGGGCCATGGGGAGCCAATCAGAGAAGGGAATCTCCCTTCATACATTTGACAGGAAGAACTGTCAAATATATGAATAGAGATCACCCCCAAAACATAGTAAAACTTAAATAAAAAATTTTTAAACTCACATTTTTAAAATGACTTTAAATTACAATAAATTAAGTATTTTAAACAAAAATTTTTGGGAAAAAAATTAAAGTTTTTAACGGGGCTAAAAATAAACTTACCTTTTTAAAAGTATTTTTAAATGATAAATCAGTGGAAATTTTTTTTTTACTTTTTTCAACTCTTATCCTGGTAAAAGCAGGCCTTACGCCTGCTTTTACCAGGCGCAAGAATTGTAAGTGTTTTCTGCGGGCGGAGGGTCTCCAAAAAACAGAACTCTCCACCCGCAGAGGCCCTGCTCCTGGGCAGGCGGAGGATTTGTCAAGAGCTTTCTTGACAGATCAGAAATGCCGGTTTTCAGCGCATTTCCGTTGGCCCTACGGGTGAGAACACAGCGCGTACACATGTGTAGGGAACGGAATTTCTGCCCCATTAGCACAGAAGGAGGCCATTCGACTCATCACACTGGTGCCAGCACTTTGAAAGAGCCAGCCACTTATCTGCAAAACCTTTGTGAATAGAATGCTTGTATTACAGTATCACAACAGAAACAGTATTCTTTCAGTTAAAATACGGCCAATTATTAACAAGTCCTGTTTAATGTAGAGCTTTAATTCAATGGATTGTTACCAGGGGAATGTGCTGCCTGTATGTCAATAATCAGTCTTCTTTTGTCATATAAATACTGATACTTGCATCTCTGGCTACTTTTATATGCAGAGGGGATGCACTGACTTTACTTTGAAGCTGAACCATCTTTACTGCACGGCACAATCATTCATATCTGCCTACATCTGATGTTATGCGAGTTGATAAAAGCAGGCCTTTCAAATCATTAGGCTGTCAAAATGTTTACATGCATAAGAGGTAGCACAGAGCACCCTTACATCGATTAAATGACACAAATAGGCAAGGATCGGTTAGTTAAGGTCCAGCTAAGCATGTTTTTTTTGGGCACAAAATGAATTCAGTGACCTTCAGGGTTATTGGTTGAACATACACTGACAGACCAAGAAAAAGAGAAATAGACAGTACTTTATGTAAGCTTAGTAAATGCAACCCAAAGTTGCTATTAGGTAGGGCCAGGCATTATCATATACAGTCAGATAATATCCTGTGCCTTAAAGCACAATTAATAACATGTGGTGGAAGAATGTCCTCAGCATGTTGTATACTGTGGCGAATAGGCTCTACTCTTCTTACATGGTGTAAGCAGTCCCAGTGCAGTGGTTGTACACCCAGCATCCCACTTCTTTGTGTCCTTGACCTGAGGCACATTAGCAAAAAGAAGATCTGTGAATTTAGTGTTATGCAGTCTTCAGCTTCTTGCAAATTACAATAGCCTTTCTCCTCTTGATGGACGCTGTAGCTTTGCAACAATCCCTTTTCTCTAGAGCCATCAGATTTCACAGAGAGGGAAGATTCAAATTAGTATAGTCTTTCACTAACAACCCCCAGGCAAGCAGTAATGCAATATTGGCTTCCTTTGAACCTTCTGAGTTTGCAGACAAGCTTTAAATGAGTACAATCTTTATAACTCTATACAAAATGAAAGCTTTAAGGCCTAGAAATTGCCTAGCTTAGCGCCAGCCGTTAACGCTGGTTTTCTTGAAAAAATGGCGGCTGCCTCGCTTCTGGCTACTTCCGGCGCGGGACACAGCGGCCACCATTTTGGTAAGGACCATAGCACTGCCGTTGACAGCGCTGGCTATGAAATGTATATTAGCAGATTGTGACGTCAATCGGTGTGCAACGCCTGACTTGATGCCACGACTGTTAACTTAGACGTTTTCACTCATCATTACGCTGGGTCCTAAGCACACACAAAAGCATGCATGAAGCAGCCCTGCAGAGATGCTGTCAGCGCTTCTTAAAGGGACACACACATCTTTCAGATAAGTTTGGATTTAAGCTTTTGGACTTTTAAAAATATTTTATTGAAGTAGTGGCTTGGTGCAATAGATGTTAAAAGTTTTTAAAGTGTACAGGGAGTGCAGATAGTGCTGCTGGATGCTTGCAAGGCTTTGGATGGTAAAGGAAAGCCTCTGAGAAGACAGGAAATGCTGGAAATACTCAGCAGGTCAGGCAATATCCGTGGAGAGAGAGTTCACGTCTCAGGTCAGGATGCTGCCTGAGTATTTCCAGCATTTTCTGCTTTTATTTCAGATTTCCAGCATCTGCTCGCAGAGGGAAGAGGAAGAAGCAGAAGAGGAAGACACAGAAGAGGATGCAACCCAGACAGCCCCATTCTGGCTGGGATATCCAGGATGGAATCACCCGTCTGTGGTACCAGTGACCACAACCCCAATTCCCCTTTCAACATTTGTCCCACACCTTATCTTCTCTCTGTTACTGACCATCACAGCGTCCTCTTGACCACAATGCTGAAATAAAAGCCAACACAAAGCAAACTTTCCACTCCAACTTTATACATCTATTCATCCAGTAAGACATCAAGAAATGAACTAATCACCCTTGTGCATTCCCTTAGTGACTGTCTTGTGTATGCCTTTGCCTATCCTACTGATGGTACGCATTGCTAACCCAGTGGCTGCAGCTTGGCTGGCGGAAGGCTGCTGACTTTCAGTGGGGAACAGCGCAGATGGCCTTGCAGGATGGCCTGAAGGAGCTGGCAGCTGGGAGTGTCAAATCGAGTGACGGTGCTTCTTCTTCTTCTTTTTCTTCACTCTCCTCTCCCTCTTCTTGGTCAACCAGTGGCTGGGCAGGCTGGATTTCTTGGGTGTTTCAAATGAGGAAGGGTGGAGTTGTGGTGAGGGGAAGGCGGGAAAGCAAGAGCTGCATGCTTAAACCATGCGCAACTTGCAAATCAGAAGATACTGTGGGATGAGGGGCAAGTTGGATGTAAGAAGCAGGATAACATATGAGGAAACCAACATCTTGTATATTTTCAGCCCCGCCACTGGCCAAGTCTCAGCCATGCCCCTGCCAAGAATGGCCAGCACCATCTCCTCCAATGGGGTAAGGTGAAGCTCGGAATGGGAGGTGTGCCTCATGTTTGGTTCAGATTGTTGGTAGGTGAGTGATGGGCACGGGGGGCAGGGTGATCTTTCACTGAACAGTGTGTGAGACTAGTGGTGCAATTGGTAGGAGGCGGCTTTTGAAAATGGGCACTGGAGCCAGGTCATGGGGGCGACACTGCTGGCAGTGACGGCCTTGGTGATCTGGTCCCGCGTCGTACTTTCTGGCGGGCCTCCTGGCCCCTGTGGGTAGAGGGCCTCTCTTGCAGTGTTGACACCCTGCACAAAGCTGAAGTGCTGCGTGTGCGACCCTGGGTGCCCCTTCCCTGGCTTGCTGAGCCATTTGTGTTAGTGCTAAAGCAATTTTACCATTTTTTACATGCGGAAGGCAGTTCAAATTTAGGAGCTGAAGACTGCCATTTCAGAATTATTTTTAACGTATATTTTTTTCAGAAGGTAGTTGAGCTCTAAGTGCTAAAGACTGCCTATTTTTAAATGATTTTTATTTTTTTCATTTTAGAAGGCAGTTCCCCTTTCAGGGATTGACACTGCTTTCTAAAATGACAGCCTAGCATTAAGAGAATGATGCCTCGCTCCAGGGACGCTACGGCCACGCTACATTGGGACTCCTGCTGAGACTACCGCCTGAAACAGCGCGTTACACTGTAGGTTTTGCGTTGCGCTAATTTAACTCAGCAGGCAGCACCAAATGCTCTTTTTGCAGGCGGCCGTTAACGTCGGCGCACGGTGGCACCGGCAAGTTTCCGGCCTAATCGAATTTCTAGGCCTAAATACCTTGTGGGGCGGCTCTAGGTAGTGGAACTATTGGAGAGCACCCTTCCCTTACCATCAAATCAGATGAGGATCTAGATGAAGCCTTGTTTCAGGAGAATCCCAAGATGATCCACCTCCCTTACTGGCAATTCTATATCCTGCCCTTTTTTTCTCAATCCCAAAAGTAACTCCTGGCTCTTAGTGCAGTGTTTATAGGGTAGCAATTTTGGGATGATGCCAAGTTCAGGTCACTGATTTTGAGTATTCCGATTGGCTCTGAATGAGCCTTAGCATATTTTTCCGAGTGCTGCCTCTGTTGTGAAACTTGAGGGAAGACACTGAGCATATATCTGCTTTAAAATGTTTCATATCCCTGACTTGGCAACTGGGGGATTGGGAGCATTTCCCAAGTTCCTACTTTTTGCTGCTGCTCTCTGAAACTACAATTGTTGTACTTAGGAAATGGGAGTCATGTCTGGTACTAGCAGTTTCCATAGTTAATAGCAGTGTTGATTCCATTTTCATAATTGCAGCAAATTCAAATGGTTTTTCGCTTTTGTAGTTTTAAGATCCCTGCATGAGCCTGTTTCCCAAACTACATTTAAAACCACTGCTTATTTTTGTTTAGTACATCCGCTGAATACAGTTAAATCTCACTGAGAAAGATTCATCTGCAGTAATATAATACCGTGCCAAACTCCTTGTTGTGTTACACAAAGGCTAACACTGGACGACAGTGAGTTGCGAGGTCATCTAATTGAACAGTTCTAATGGTATCATAAACCACAATAGTGAGGCTGAAATAGTTGACGAATATCAGCAGAACCCTGAGGTTGAATTACTGCCAATGTTTGTTGTTCTTTTAAAGATAGCGTGAATGGTTAATTTAGTTTGTTTTTGACTTTGCGGAATAAGCACGTTAAAAGCAGCATGATGTAGGTGAAAGGTCAATAAAGCTGCTAGATAGACAGAACCTGATAGTATATGGTATCAGCTAACTATTACCACAGTACTGAAATGTTTTTTTTCGCAATGGTGTATTGCCAGCAAATAAACAGTACACCATAGATGACAGTAACGTTACCACCTGTACAAACTGACTGCTTGGGAGGTAAATTAGAACTGAATCAAATTGTTATTTTTTTACGACGTATACAGTCACCCAAGGTAAATTTCTGATGCAAGCCATTTTTATGGTTATTGTTGTCAACACTTTTCATTAGCTAGTGAATAGACCCAAATACAAGCAATAATACAAGGTCATGGAGGGGGCAGAGTGGGTGAAATGGATTTGCCATTTCTTAACTCATGTAAAAAGCTGTTACATTCATTGCCTCTTTGTATTAGATTGAATTTATGTGTTATGCAAAGTAGGTTTCTGGGTAATTTGTTTGAACATATGCTGAACATCACATTTTGACAGTTCTTGCTTTTGTGTTCTTCTGTTGAATATTATTTATACATCTTATTTCGCACCTCCCCCTCCAAAAAAGGGAATGGCATGCCTATTAAAATAAAACTGGAGCTGATCTTCTCTGGGTCAGGTGGCTTGTGCTAGCATGAAAGGAAATCCCTTTGAGGAGGCAGAAATTGTCCACTTAATGAATGTACCATTTACCAGCTTTACAATGTCAAATTCTGTGTTCTGTGCAGAAGACATTCATTGGGCAGTTTAAAAAACCATACAGCTTCATTGTACTAGCATTTGAAATTAATAAAAATGGTTGCAACTTATTGTGTATAAATATTAAATAGACATAGCAGACAAAGCCTATTTAATATAAATATTCAACTCACACAGCTTATTGAACATAAATATTCAACGCAAAAATCAGCTACAATGTTTTGTCCACAGAGAATACAGCATGGATGCTAATTAGATGCTACATTTATAACCGCAACACAAGAGAACAAAGACAAGAGCATGCTATTTGTGGTCAGATGTTCTATCATACCACACAAGGACCCACAAGGCACTTTACTTTTAAAGATGACTACTTTGTGAGGATACAACAGAAAACGCTGGAAAAACTCAGCAGGCCAGGCAGCATCCGTGGAGAGAGAAAGAGAGTTAACGTTTCAGGTCGATGACCTTTCGTCAGAACTGTGAAGAGCCGGAAATCAAATAGATTTAAGGCTAGAGTAAAGCTGGGAAAAGGGGGAGGGGATAAAAGAACAAAGGGGGAGATGAAGAGACATTAAGAGACATTAAGAGATATGCAAGGCTAGAGGTGGTGTTAATGTGACAGATTAAGGCTGAAAGAAGTGTGAAATCCACTGGCAGAATGAAGGACAGCTGCCAGCTTCTAGGAGGAAAAAAATGGTGGGGGGGGGCAAATAAAAGGGTGGAAAAAATAAAATATAAATGTGATTGGAGCTGAGGTTATGATCTAAAATTGTTGAACTCGATATTGAGTCCAGAGGGCTGTAGCGTGCCTAAACGAAAGATGAGGTGCTGTTCCTCGAGCTTACTTTGTGAGGATAATTGTTTTTAAAACTTTGTTACGTTTTTTGGAGCTTTTCCACCCTTCTTTCCCTAGATTATTTTGGTTCTCATATCTTAGATCACTTTCATGGCAGCGCCCCAAATTTCCCCATACCTTTGAGAGTGTCTATCCTAGCCCTGGGACCTAGATAAGCTTTTGGCTAATTGCCAGGGATAGTGAAACAGAAAACACTGCCTGGTAATTGCTTTTTGCAGTTGCACTTACCTTATTCCCTCTGAGGATCCCTCTCGTCTTCAATAAGTGAATAAAGCATCACACCTTCAGATCCCATTTCAATTTTAAAATCTTTAAGTGACTTTATGTAACAAAATATGGACAAGCAAATGAGTAACAGACGTATGTTACATATGTGCATTTGAAATCCTTCCTCCTAACTCCTCAAGTGGAAAAACAATGAAAAGATCACACTTCTAAGCTAATGCTTTGTAAATAACTTTTGCATTCTGCAGTTTTCTTTTGTAACGTTTCTTGCCACTGCAAGGCCTAAAAATTTGATGGCGCCACGCCCATTTTTCAGGCACAAAACGGCCGCTTAAGCATACAATATGATGAGCGAGGTGCGCATGCTCATTACGAGTCGGATGGATCAGGCTGCCTGGCAGGTGTCCAGTGCACAAGGCAGAACTATTAAAATGGCTAATGGAAATATTTAAATAAGGGTCCTACGCTTGTTGTAGGACCCTTTGTGATATTGAGCGCCCCATAGCCTGCCTCTCCATGTGATAAACTTGCCCTGCCACTTGTGGTATTAAGAGGCAGGAAGGACCCTTTATCAGCGCTATTTAAAGGTCTCATCCGCTACATAGATTAGTTGCTGGGTTGTCACTTGAGGCTACTGGTCAACTTCTGCAGATTTTTTGGCCTGTTTTCTCACTGTGAAAACTTAATTCTGACTGCTGAGAAGAAGAGTGTGCTGGAACTGCACTGATTTTGGATGTCTTCTAAACAGTTGTACTGCAGTCATGGGTGAGCTGATAAGGCTGCCTTTTGGGCTGGAGGAGGAGGGAGAACAGCAAGGAAGACAGGTGAGAGCAGGAGCAGCTGGGGTAAGAGGGAGAAGGAAAGCATTGCGCATGCAACGGTCTTGCCCACAGCAGGTTTTCCAGGGAGCACTTATCCTACCTCAACTTTTCAAAGGAGCAATGTCTGAGCATTTGCTTCACAAAGGAGTCTGTTAATGAGCTATGTCACTTGCTGCAGTCACAACTTGAGCCTCACAGCACGGCCTGTGGCTGTCAAGGTCACCGAGGCCCTTAACTTTTATGCCAAAGTTCCGTCCAGGCTGCAGCAGATGACACCAGCGACATATCACAGTTTGAAGAACAGAGCTGTATCAGGGAGTAACAACAGAAAACGCTGGAAAAACTCAGCAGGCCAGGCAGCATCCGTGGAGAGAGAAACAGAGTTAACGTTTCAGGTGATACATTAACTCTGTTTCTCTCTCCACGGATGCTGCCTGGCCTGCTGAGTTTTTCCAGCGTTTTCTGTTGTTATTTCTGATTTCCAGCATCTGCAGTATTTTGCTATTGTATTAGTGTTTGGTTCACTGCCACCTCTCTTCTAGGAATGCCCACCTTGAAGAAGTTCAGCTCTTCTCTTCGACGGGATTTCCGTTTGTCTCTTCAACCTTGTTCCCCTAAACCTGCTTTAAAATCTATTCCATTTCCTGCTTTTTTCCAGTTTTGACGAAAGGTCTTCGACCTAAAACGTTAACTCTGTTTCTCTCTCCACGGATGCTGCTGAGTTTTTCCAGCATTTTCTGTTGTTATTTTGGATTTCCAGCATCCGCAGTATTTTGCTACTGTATCAGGGAGGTCCACTGAGGCTCTTTCCACCAAGAGGAACACCTACATCACTTTCCCTATGGGCAGAGCGAAGCAGATGAGAGAACGCAGGCTTTCCCAGGGTCCAAGGTGCCGTAAACTACCCCCACATTGCTATGCGTGTTCCCCAGCACCAGCCTGGCATCTTTATCAATTGAAAGGCATTCCACTCCCTCAACCTCCAGCTGCTTTGCAACCACAGGCAGCGCATCATGCGGGTCTGTGCCCGGTTTCCGGGCAGCAGGAATGATTCATTCATCCTTTGCCAGTCCTCTGTGTTGCCTTTATTCCAACCAGGCTGTCAGGTTACAGGTTGGCTACTGGGCAACAAGGGCTATCCCTTTCAGACTCGGCTCATGACTCCAGTCAGGAGCCTGGGCATAGCTGCAGTGCTGGCCCATAATGAGAGCCAATTCGCCACCAGAAATGTCACCCTTTCGCTGCCTGGTCCATTTGGGAAGAGCCAAACAGCCCTGAGCGGGTATCCAGATTTGTGGTTATCTGCTGGATGCTACATAACTTTGCCATCATGAGGGACCAGTCATTTTCCACAACCGGACAGTAAGAAGTGCAGCAGGAACAGGAGGAGGAGCATGAAGAGGAGGGAAGAGCAGGAGTGGCATCAACTACCAGTGCCCCTAGCTGCCAGAGATCTGAGAGAGCAGCTCATCGAAGAGCACTACATCTGAACCATCCCTCCCATCCCCAATACACCAACAGTTCCAGAGTCCTCATCACCACCATCTCATTGCCTTCCTTCAGTCCAGCCTTATAGACCTTGCCCTCACTTCACTAGAAAAATAAACACCAACACAACCAGAACAAGAATCAAATTTATCAAACAACTGAATTCCATCTCTATCTAATAGTTAACAGAAATAATTATGAAACGTCCTTGCACAAACTCTTAGGCCGGGATCTTACCTGAGGAGGCGCATTGGGGGTGGGACTGTTGGTCAAGATTCAAAGGTTGCTGCAAAACTCTTCAAACAATTTAAAGAGAGAATTTTGAGGAGAAATTCAGTATCGCCCTGTTTGGGGCGCAATTATCGGCCGGGCGCAAAGTTTAGTGCCTGGTGCAAATTATCGCCTCCGACTGCAAACTTGGCTTCTTTTGCCCCTGGAGGTGATTGGAGCGCTAAATCAGGCGCTACACACCTGTCTTAAGGTGCTAACGCCGAGGAGCGAGGCGCTACCTCAGAGCGCTGGCGAAGCTCATGTGATGTCAGTCAGCAATGGAACACAGACACAATGGCGCCGGCCAAAACTCCTTCACACAGCATTGAATCTCTCCAGAAGTCTCTCTCTCTCTCTCAGAATGCGTGGTGCAAATATGTCACCGACAAAAAAAGGCAGGAAGTGGTTGCCTTTAAATAGCGCTCCCCCAGTCCCTTCCCGACTGCAAAACACTCCCCTCAACCTGTCGTTGCTAGCGGCAGGCGGAAAGGCAGGGGGCGCCACTCAATATCTGGTCTGGGGCGCTACTGGGGCGTTGCACGCTCGACTGACGTCACGATCTGCGGGGGTAGGAGATCGTGGCGGTAGTGTTTAGCGCCGCCTGCAAAATATCTGGTCAATTTCGCGAGTGCCGCAAAAAATTGCCGCGCCCAGGGCGCTAGTTGCTTTGCGCCTCATTAGCGCCCTCTTAGGGTGCTAACGGGAGGCGCAAAGCAACCAAATTTTTCCCCCTTTAATTTTAGGGAAGTAATGAATCTTCTTCTTAGAATTCCATTGTTCCTGTGCTTTGAGGAGGAGGATGATGATGACATAGAGGAGCAGAGGATGGAAGTCAGCAAAATGCGACATAATGCCCACAGACAATACTCACTCAATTGGTATCCACACCAGAAGGTCTACAGACCAATGAGATCGTATCTGGATCTTTCCTATGGGCAATGTGTCAGACTGTTGTGTTTCCCCAGGATGCAATAACTGAGTTATGCTTGTCATTCGTACCTGTCCTGCAGCCTGCTTGCACCAAGGGCACAGCCTTATCAATGGCTGTAAGGCTGACAACAGCTCTAAATTTTTATGCAACCGGATGTTTCTGAGCAGCCTTTGGTGACATTAAACAATCAGCAATGCAGCACTGCATTAAACAGGTGATGGAGGCTCTGTTCAGGCAGGCTGCAGATTTAATTACCTTTTGCATGATCCCACCAATGCAGAGAAAAAGCAATCAATTTTTTTTGGAGTGGTGGGATTCCCCCAAATGCAGGGTGCCATTGGTGTAATAAAGGTTCCGTCTGGAACGACCCTTAATTTCATCAACAGGAAAGGATTTTATTCCTTGAATATGCAGATTGTGAGTGATGCACAACACCTCATTCTGCATGTCAATGCGTGCTGCATGTATAGGTGTACCAGGTAGAATCTATTATCCCATTGACTTGATTTAATAAAGAGTATTAATCAGACGTTGCGGTGTTTCCTAGTCCTCAAACTTGCATAAGGGGTAAAGGATGTATGACAATATCCTATAAAAACCCAACACATGCTACCCAGGAAGTAGTCTCAATTCTTTTGTTCTCAGGCAACCAAGGAAACCTGCATTGCTCAACTAGAGCAATCTGTCAGCATGGCTGAAAGGAGATCAGGATAACTGCTTCACCTGTGGCTGAGGACAGAGGACAGAAGCCAAAATCAGGCATAATGAAGCACTGGGTGCTACATGAATAATTGTTGAGTAGAACATCAAGGGGGAGAAATTCAGTATCGCCCCATTTGGGGCGCAATTATCGGCCGGGCACAAAGATTAGCGCCTGGCACTAATTATCGTAACCGACTGCAAACTTGACTTTTATCGCCCCTGGAGGTGATTGGAGCACTAAATCAGGCGCTGCACACCTGTCTTAAGGCGCAAAGACCGAGGAGCGAGGCGCTACCTCAGAGCGCTGGCGAAGCTCATGTAATGTCAGTCAGCAATGGAACACACACACAATGGCACGGGCCAGTTCTTAAAGGGGATGGTTAATCTTGCTTTCCATCCACATCCTGCTAATTGCAGCCTTGAATCTCGGCCTGGAGAGACCTGCACATCAAATCTGCTGGAAAGAACAATGGAGAGTACCAGGCAAAGAGCTCAGAGTGCAGCCCCCACAGTCTCTTCTAAATCGATACAAGGAATGGCAAATCAAAATGAACCTGCAAAGTGCTGCTCAGTACCCAAAACTCCTTCACACAACGTTGAAACTCTCCAGAAGTCTCTCTCTCTCTCTCTCAGAATGCGTAGTTCAAAAATGGCACCAACAATAAAAGGCAGGAAGCGGTCACCTTTAAATAGCGCTCCCCCTTTCCCTTCATGACTGCAGAACGCTCCACTCAAACTGTCGTTGCTAGCGTCAGGCGGTAAGGCAGGGGGCGCCACTTAATATCCGCTCCGGGGCGATACCGGGGCATTGCGCACTCGACTGACGTCACTATCTGCCGGCGCAGGAGATCGTGGCGGTAGTGTTTAGCACCGCCGCAAAATGTCTAGTTAATTTCGCGAGCGGCGCAAACTTCGCCGCGCCTGGGCGCTAGATGCTTTGCGCCCCATTAGCGCCCTCTTAAGGCACTAACGGGAGGCGCAACCAACTGAATTTTTCCCCCCAAGATTCTAAAGTCCAACTTCTGTTGCCTAGATAGATCAAGGGGCCCTCTACAGTACAGTCCAGCAAGGGTGTCAAGAATTGTAGTCACTTGCTGTATGCTCCATAATTTGACAGTTAAGGAAAGATTAGACGATGAGGAGAAGGAAGGTGGAGGCAGCTAATGCCTTGATCATGACGAGGGCATCCGGGAGAGAGAGGGGGTGGCACAGGGGAAGCAGCTGCCAGTGGCATGTGACATCAGGCAGAAATTTATCACCAGCTGTTTCCAACTTAGAGGTTGCATTCCATCTGCAGAAAATAAAATGCTCTTGATGATCCCTTGCATTGCTCACAAAAACATTATTCAACTCGGAAATACATTTAATATCCTCTCAGGGAAAAGACACCTGGAAACATTCATTAATAAATAAGAAAGAAAACAGGAGATCTTCATCAAAATAATAGATAAACACACCAACCTGCCAAAGCTTTCCACATTTACCATGTCTCACCATTATACACTATTACTAATTATTATCACTATACCTACCCCTTGTGTCTAAATCTTTTCACATGTGACCCTAATTCTTTACTCCTATGTGGTATTACCTCAGAGTCAGGAGATTGTGAGGTTGGTGGCTGCGACTGTACTGATGGAGTCCTCGAGGACTGAGGTGGCACTTTTTGCTGGGACTTCATGGATTTTAGACAATTGATCCCCCAAATTTAGAAAGGAACTATCCTCCATGTATAAACTGAACCAATCACACAGAATTGTTTAAGTTTCAATAATTAATCTCTCAAGCCTGTAACCAATGTTGTATTAGGCTAAGGTGGTATAGAAATCTGAACTGTAGTTGTTTCTTTACACTGCTTCTGTACTAGATTCAAAGGAACAGCCACCAAACCAAACCAAGATGAAAATGCTTCATAGCAATAAGCAAAGAGGTTTTAAATTAAGGCTTGACATTTACTTCATGTGTTGAGTCATGGAGAAATCCCGCATTTGGGTTTAGTGCTTTATTAAGTGAAGAGTATGGGACTACTTTTGCTTTTTAAAATTTTTTAAATTATTTTTAAGGTTTTTACGATATGTCCACACATCTAGGGGTAAAAATTCACTTGGTTGCGCCTCCCGTTAGCGCCTTAAGAGGGCGCTAATGGGGCGCAAAGCCGCTAACGCCCGGGCGCAGCGATGTTTGCGCCGCTCGAGAACTTAACTTGAGATTGTGCGGCGGCGCTAAAACTTACCGCTGCGACCACCTGCGCGCGCAGATTATGACGTCATTCCATGGTGCAACGCCCTTGGGGCGCCCCGGAGCGGAAATTGAGTGGCGCCCCCTGCCTTACCGCCTGGCGCATCCAACGACCAGAAGACTGGAACGCTATCAATCGCTGTGGGGCTGGGGGGGGCGCTATTTAAAGGGGGCCTCTTCGTGTCTTTTATTGTTGGTGGCATTTTTGAACTACGCATTCTGAGAGAGAGAGGGAGAGACTTCTGGAGAGATTCAACGTTGTGTGAAGGAGTTTTGGGTACTGAGCAGCACTTTGCAGGTTCATTTTGATTTGCCATTCCTTGTATCGATTTAGCAGAGACTGTGGGAGCTGCACTCTGAGCTCTTTGCCTGGTACTCTCCATTGTTCTTTCCAGCACATTTGATGTGCAAGTCTCTCCAGGCCGAGATTCAAGGCTGCAATGAACAGGATGTGGATGGAAAGCAAGATTAACCATCCCCTTTAAGAACTGGCCCGTGCCATTGTGTGTGTGTTCCATTGCTGACTGACATTACATGAGCTTCGCCAGCGCTCTGAGTTAGCGCCTCACTCCTTGGCCTTAGCGCCTTAAGACAGGTGTGCAGCGCCTGCTTTAGCGCTCCACTCACCTCCCGGGGCGGTAAAAGTGAAGTTTCCTGTCAGTGCCGATAATTAGCGCCAGGCGCTAATATTTGCGTCCAGACGATATTTGCGCCCCAAATGGAGCGCGACCTAATTTCTACACCCTAATGTTATAAAAGTTCTGTATTGGGATGGTTCTGTGTTGAGTTTCTTCAGCCCCAAAATTGTACGGCCATTCCAGCGAGAACTAGGTCGAGGTCTGGCGATGCTGCCCTTTGCAAGGTTCACGGATAGTCTTGTGGGAGTGGAGCCTCCACCAGCCCCTTACAGGCTATCAACATAAGGGACTGCTTAAGTCAGCAGTTCTGGCTCCTAGGCCCTGTCGGGATTCAGCGTACCATTAGCACAGGTATCCCAGTTCTCGCCAAGCATACCTGGCCAAACGGGGTGGCAATGGACATCCCCGAGGAGTCCAGGCCTTTATAAGGGGACAAATTTCTGATTTAGGACATGCCAATTTCTCTGCTGGGGTTGAAATCGGCAGCTCTCTCTGATGGATTGTCCAGACAATTTGTGTGTTTTAAAAAATCCCCATGAAAGATAGCATAAATCTAGTCATGTGGTGCAAACTATTACAGTTCAAAGTAGTCCAGTAAAAAAATACTGCACTGATATCACCCCAATGTTATCACATTGTTGTGCAAGTTACAGCCATCAGGCACAAATATTCAATCCACAAATTCCTTCTTTTTTCCAATTTTCTCCCCTTGCCCCAGGCACTGATTCATGCTGCAACATGATTCTACAGTCCCGCACCTTGCTCGAGTGATCACTTTTCATGTTTGAACCTTTGAACCTAGACAATGACAGGACACTTAACCATGGGCCATTACAGCCAAGCCCAATCCTGTCTTGACCCAGTGCTATGCATGTGAACTTGCCAGCATCTGCTAACAGATGGTGATCTGAAATGGGAATTTTGCTTGCTTTTTTCCCTCACTAGTCTGGGTACAACGAGCCCCATTTTAGCATCCCACTGCTGTAACAGCAGAGACCAAGCTAGCTCAGCATAGACGATAGCAAAATACTGCGGATGCTGGAAATCCGAAATAACAACAGAAAACGCTGGAAAAACTCAGCAGGCCAGGCAGCATCCGTGGAGAGAGAAAGAGAGTTAACGTTTCAGGTCGATGACCTTTCATCAGAACTGGGAAGAGCCGGAAATCAAATAGATTTAAGGCCAGGGTAAAGCTGGGAAAAGGGGGAGGGGATAAAGGAACAAAGGGGGAGATGAAGAGACATTAAGAGACATTAAGAGATATGCAAGGCTAGAGGTGGTGTTAATGTGACAGATTAAGGCTGAATGAAGTGTGAAATCCACTGGCAGAATGAAGGACAGCTGCCAGCTTCTAGGAGGGAAAAAAAAAGGTGGGGGGGGGACAAATAAAAATAAAATATAAATGTGATTGGAGCTGAGGTTATGATCTAAAATTGTTGAACTCGATATTGAGTCCAGAGGGCTGTAGCGTGCCTAAACGAAAGATGAGGTGCTGTTCCTCGAGCTTACGCTGCGCTTCCGTGGAACAGTGTAATAGGCCGAGGATGGTGAGGTCAGAGTGGGAGTGAAGCGGTGAATTAAAGTGACAGGCCACCGGGAGCTCGGGGTCCCCCTTACGGACTGAACGGAGGTGTTCCGCAAAGCGGTCACCCAATCTGCGTTTGGTCTCCCCAATGTAGAGGAGTCCACATCGTGAGCAGCGAATACAGTATACTAAATTGCAGGAAGTACAAGTAAATCGCTGTTTCACCTGGAAGGGGTGTTTGGGGCCCTGGACAGTGGGAAGAGGGGAGGTATAAGGGCATGTGTTGCATCTCCTGCGCGTGCACGGGAAGGTGCCGGGCGAAGGGGAAGGGGTGCTGGGGGTGGTAGAGGAGTAAACTAGGGTGTCGCGCGGAGGGAGCGGTCCCTACGGAATGCTGAAAGGGGAGGTGAGGGGAAGATGTGTTTGGTGGTGGGATCACGCTGGAGGTGGCGGAAATGGCGGAGGATGATCCGTTGAATGTGGAGGCTGGTGGGGTGAAAAGTGAGGACAAGGGGAACCCTATCGTGGTTCCGGGAGGGAGGGGCAGGGGTGAGGGCAGAAGTGCGGGAGATAGAACGGACACGGTCGAGGGCCGTGTCGACCACGGTAGAGGGGAATCCTCGGTTGAGGAAAAAGGAAGACATGTCAGAAGCACTGGTATGGAAGGTGGCATCATCAGAGAAGATGCGGCGGAGACGGAGAAACTGGGAGAATGGAATAGAGTCCTTACAGGAGGCGGGGTGGGAGGAAGTGTAGTCCAGGTAGCTGTGGGAGTCAGTGGGCTTGTAGTGAATGTTAGTCAATAACCTATCCCCAGAGATGGAGATGGAGAAGTCGAGGAAGGGAAGGGAAGAGTCAGAGATGGACCATGTGAAGGTGAGGGAAGGGTGGAAATTGGAAGCATAGTGAATGAAATGTTCTAGTTCAGGGCGAGAGCAGGAGACGGCACCGATACAGTCATCAATGTACTGGAAAAAGAGGTGAGGGAGTGGACCTGAGTAGGACTGGAACAAAGAGTGTTCCACATATCCCACGAAAAGGCAGGCATAGCTGGGACCCATGCGGGTACCCATAGCAACACCTTTAATTTGGAGGAAATGGGTAGAGTCAAAGGAGAAGTTGTTCAATGTGAGAACAAGTTCAGCCAGGCGGAGGAGGGTGGTGGTGGATGGGGACTGGTTGGGCCTCTGTTCAAGGAAGAAGCGGAGCGCCCTCAGGCCATCCTGGTGGGGAATGGAGGTGTAGAGGGATTGTACGTCCATAGTGAAGAGGAGACGGTTGGGGCCGGGAAACTGGAAACTGTTAAAATGGCGGAGGGCATCGGAAGAGTCGCGGATGTAGGTGGGAAGAGACTGGACAAGGGGAGAAAAAATAGAGTTGAGATAGGAAGAGATAAGTTCCGTGGGGCAAGAACAGGCTGAAACGATGGGTCTACCGGGGCAGTCCTGTTTGTGGATCTTGGGAAGGAGGTAGAAGCGGGCTGTGCGGGGTTGGGGAACTATGAGGTTGGCGGCCGTGGGGGGAAGATCTCCAGAGGAGATGAGGTCAGTGACAGTCTTGGACACGGTGGCTTGATGTTCGGTAGTGGGGTCATGGTCCAGGTGGAGGTAGGAGGAGGTGTCAGAGAGTTGGCGTTCAACTTCCGCTAGGTAGAGGTCGGTTCGCCAAACAACAACAGCACCACCCTTGTCAGCAGGTTTAATGACAATGTCAGGGTTGGATCAGAGAGAATGGAGTGCTGCAAGTTCAGAGGGAGGTAGGTTGGAGTGAGTGAGGGGAGCAGAGAAATTGAGCTGGCCGATGTCACGGCGGCAGTTAGCAATGAAAAGATCAAGAGAGGGTAAGAGGCCAGAGGGAGGGGTCCAGGTGGAACGAGAATTCTGAAAGCGGGAGAAAGGGTCAGCCGTGCGGGGGGAAGACTCCTGGCCAGAGAAGTGGGCACGGAGACGGAGGCGGCGGAAAAAGAGCTCAGCATCGTGCCGAGCTCGAAATTCATTGAGATGGGGGCGTAAGGGGATGAAGCTCAGGCCTTTGCTGAGGACTGATCGTTCGGAGTCAGAGAGGGGAAGGTCAGAGGGGATAGTGAAAACGCGGCAGGGGGTGAGATTGGGAGAAGGGGGGTCAGAGGAAAGTGAAGGGGAAGAAGGTTCCGGAGGGGCTTTAGTGTCCAAGAGTTGTTGAAGCTCAGCATAGACCTTGAATTGACTTTGGGACCATCCGGGTCAATATGCTTCAGTGCCACACTGAATGTTACATTACCCACTGAGCCACAGCATACACTAGGGTTGCCAACCCTCCTGGATTGCCCAGGCAGGAATCTCTCTGGGAGATAAGCCCGGGAGAACTTTATCCTTTAAGTTTCGCATTGCAGTAGCATGACATCAGTGGCTATGACCACAGATAAGCCTTCAGCTCGGTGATGTCACTGCCCACCCAGCCCCCCTTCCCCCGCCGCTGCTGTAGAGAGCCAGGCCCCGCTTAGGGGTGACCGGAAATGAGAACAGATAGTGGAGAAACAGCTGGTGGGGGGGGGGGGGGGGGGGGAGGCGGAAGTGATGGAGTGGCAAGAGGTGTGGGGCTGAGTTGGAAGAGGGTGAACAGGGTCTAGAGGGTGGGGAATGTGGCTTGGCGATAGAAGAATGGGTGACCGGGGACTGGAGGGGTCGGGGAATTGGAGCAAAGGATAGCGGGAAAGAGTAATAGCTCACTGGGGGTCGGGAGAGAGGGATACAGGGTACTGGGGGTCGAGGATGGGGTTTTGAAAAAAGATAGAGACTGGTAAATGGAGTTGTGAGATGGAGGCTCAAGGGGATAGGGAGATAGCAGAATGGGGGTCGGGGATTGGGGCTTGGGCTGGAGGATAGAGGAATGCTGGGAAATGAGGTGGGCGGAGTGAACCAGCATTTTCTGCGGAGCCGGGAACAGCAGCAACGTGGTGAGTGGGAAGTGGTGCTACGAGAGGAGCAGCCAGTAATGGGGTGAGTGAAACCTGGGGACTTTATTGTGGGCAAATAGTGAAAGATTGTATCCACTGGTGAGCGAATAGGAAGCAAGCGGACAGAGATTGAGGATTCTCACTGGAAGAACCAAGGGGGAAACAAAAAAGAAGGATTTTGAACTGAGGGCTATTCGGTCATCAGATGCTTTAACACAAGTGGCTATTGAGGCAGAGGCTAGAACAACATTTAAAAGGGAATGCGATTAGTGTTTGATAAGGAAAAAATATAAAAGGATCAGGAGGAATGGGGTTACAGGAGAAAGCGCCAGCACTGGCACTAGCACAGGCACCGGAGGCCGAATAGCTGGAATTTATATAATTCTATGAAAACTCTTCTTTACTGAGTCCAAGCCCAAGGAGTGGTTTAGAAATGTTGGTGATGAGCTGAGTTTAGGTCGATGTGCCCTGTGAGACAGTGCCCAAGACGTGCCCCAAACACAGCCGGCTGCCCTTTGTGCAATCTCTCGGTTTGGTTCAGGTCAGTCTGTGCCACCCGGTTTTGACGTGTGAAGTGCAAGTATAGATTGGCTGGAATTGAGGCTCCCTGTTCAGAGTTGTCACCTTCACAGATAACCAGAGACCAAACAAGAGTCCAAGGATCTGGAGAAAGAGATGCGGCCTGTTAAAAGTGGCATTGACTGGGGAGCCTGACCTCACCTTGTGCAGTGCAGGGGGATCCAGGCTGTAGTTATAGGGGGAATATCAGCGGGTTATAGGATTACTACTAGTTATAGGTAATATATAGGGGTGTTACACCTATTACTGCCAGTTACATATAGACTATCAGTGAGTTATTGTATTACTGTTGGTTATGAGGGGAATCTGAGTGTTACCAATATTACTATTAGTTATCGGTGCAATTTCAGTGAGTTACTATTAGTGACTGATGGAATCAAAGTGCTTCCCACCTTTGGTCTCTCCTTTGCGATTCCCTCCCCGCCTTTCGTTTCTCCTATTCCCTGCCCTCGGTTTCCCTTTTTTGCAGTTGGCCTCCTGGTTCTTGGAGCTTCTCGCACAACAGTTGCTGGTGCAAAACCACCAGTAAAGATACTCAACTACAGGGGACCCAACCTTTATGAACTAAATGCAATAACATTTGCAGATGTCAACCACACCCTCACCACCATCTTTGATGCCCTAGTCCCTACTAAACAATTACCCTCTCTCACCCTGGCCGTTCCCCCTGGTACGGCTCTCATCTTCGCTCCCTTAAGTCCAAGGGACGCAGACTCGAACGGATATGGCAGACAACTGGTTCAGCCATTCACCGCCAGATCTAGCTGGACCACGTAAAGCACTATCGGGCCCTGCTCTTGTCTGCCAAAATTGCTCGCTATTCCAGAATCATTCTGGAATGCAAAGATAAACCCTGGCTTGTATTCTCTACTGCTAACCGTCTTCTTAAACCCCTCTCCCCTGCCTCCTCCACCCTCACCTCCGATAACAAATGTGAGGAGCTCATGGACTTCTTTGTCTCTAAGATTGAGACCATCCGTTCAGCTGCCTCTGCCACTTCCCTTCCTTCCCCTAGCCCACTAGGCCAAACTTCCTTTAAGGTTCCCCCTGCCCTAGCCCTGAACTCATATCTTTCTCCAGTTTCTCTCCGATCTCCCCTCATGACCTCTCTGCGCTTATCTTGTCTATGAGACCCACCTCTTGCTCCCTCGACCCTATACCCACCAAACTGCTGACCACCCAACTTCCTTTTCTGGCTCCCATGTTAACTGATATTGTTAATGGTTCTCTCTCCTTAGTTACTGCCCCCTCTCTCTCAAATCTGCCGTCATCACCCCTCTCCTCAAAAAACCAAACCTTGATCCCTCCGTCCTTGCAAACTACCGCCCCATCTCCAACCTCCCTTTCCTCTCCAAAGTCCTTGAATGTGTTGTTGCCTCCCAAATCCGTGCCCATCTTTCCCGCAATTCCATGTTGGAATCCCTCCAATCAGGTTTCCGCCCTTGCCACAGTATCGAAACAGCTCTCATCAAAGTCACAAATGACATCCTTTGTGACTGTGACAAAGGTAAACTGTCCCTCCTCGTCCTTCTTGACTTGTCTGCAGCCTTTGACACGGTTGACCACACCATCATCCTCCAACACCTCGTCACCGTTGTCTAGCTGGGTGGGACTGCACTCGCCTGGTTCCATTCTAATCTATCTAATCATAACCAGAGAATCACCTGCAATGGCTTCTCTTCCCGCTCCCGCATCATTACCTCTGGTGTCCCCCAGGGATCTATCCTTGGCCCCCTCCTATTTCTCATCTACATGTTGCCCCTCGGCGACATCATCCGAAAACACAGCGTCAGTTTCCACATGTACGCTGACGACACCCAGCCCTACCTCACTACTTCTTCTCTCGATCCCTGACTGCTTGTCCGACATCCAGTTCTGGATGAGCAAAAATTTTCTCCAATTAAATATTGGGAAAATTAAAGCCATTGTTTTCGGTCCCCGCCACAAACTCCATTCCCTAGCCATTGACTTCATCCCTCTCCCTAACATCTGTCTGAGGCTGAATCACACTGTTCGCAACCGTTGGTGTCATATTTGACCCTGAAATGAGCTTCCGACCACATATCCGCAGCATAACAAAGACCACCTACTTCGACCTCCGTAACATCGCCCGTCTCCGCCCTTGCCTCAGCTCATCCGCTGCTGAAACCCTCATCCATGCCTTTGTTACCTTTAGGCTTGACTATTCCAATGCACTCCTGGCTGGCCTCCCACATTTCACCCTACGTAAACTTGAGGCCATCCAAAACTCGTCTGCCCGTGTCCTAACTCGCACCAAGTCCCGTTCGCCCATCACCCCTGTGCTCGCTGACCTACATTGGCTCCCGGTTAAGCAGCACCTCGATTTCAAAATTCTCATCCTTGTTTTCAAATCCCTCCATGGCCTCGCCCCTTCCTATCTCTGCAATCTCCTTCAGCCCCACAACCTCCCGAGATATCTGTGCTTCTCTAATTCTGCCCTCTTGAGGATCCCTGATTATAATCGCTCAACCTTTGGTGGCCGTGCCTTCTGTTGCCTAGGCCCTAAGCTCTGGAATTCCCTGCCTAAACCTCTCCACCTCGCTACCTCTCTTTCCTCCTTTAAGACGCTCCTTAAAACCTACCTCTTTGACCAAGCTTTTGGTCACCTGCCCTAATTTATCCTTATGTGGATCGGTGTCAAATTTTTTTGTCTTATAATACTCCTGTGCAGCGCCTTGGGACATTTTACTATGTTAAAGGTGCTATATAAATACAAGTTGTTGTTGTTGTTGATTAAATCTTTAGGAATACTCCCAGCCAGAGTTGTCAACCCTAATGTAGAAAGATAGCAGAATCCTGCAATCAAAACACAAAATTTGAACTTTAAGTCAGTATACCCTGGAGTATAAGAGTAAAGAAATCTTCTGCACTTGGAGAGGGCTTTGGTGAGACCACACCTGGAGTACTCTGTACAGTTTTGATCTCCTTACCTAAGGAAGGATATACTTGCCTTAGAAGGGGTGCAATGAAGGTTCACTCGATTGATTCCTGGGATGAGAGAGCTGTCCTATGAGGAGAGATTCTCTAGAGTTTAAAAGAATGAGAGGTGATCTCATTGAAATGTATAAAATTCTTAGAGGGCTTGACATGGTAGATGCTGAGAGACTGTTTCCCCTGGCTGGAGAGACTAGAACTAGGGGTCATAGTCTCAGGATAAGGGGTCGGCCATTTAGGACTGAGATGAGGAGAAATTTCTTCACTCAGAAGGTTATGAATCTTTGGAATTCTCTACGCCAGAGGGCTGTGGATGCTCAGTCGTTGAGTATATTCAAGATAGAGATTGATAGATTTTTGGGCACTAAGTGAATCAAGGAATATGGGGATAGGGCGGGAAAGTGGAGTTGGTGTAAAAGATCTGCCATGATCTTATTGAATGGCGGAGCAGGCTCGAGGGGTCATATGGCCTACTCCTGCTCCTATTTCTTATGTTCTTATGACATAAAATAGAAATTTTGGTCTTTGGTTTGATGTAATTATAAATAGAAATATAATTGGGAAAACTGCTTTAATAAGTATAAAATGCAGAAACTGAGATGCGTAGCTTCGAGAATAGACAGGAATGTTTGTTCACAAATTAGTTGAGGGTCTGTTGTTTGAGAAGCAGCATGATTAAAACATTAATTTATGTGCAGCCTAATATGTACTTTCTGACCATTGTCGTGTGTTAAGATAGTCTAGCGGAGATGGGAGAAATTGCCACTGATAATGCATAACTTCTAAGCCATTATCCCATTATTCACTACTATCTGTAGACTATTAATGTTCCATTTCCAAGACTTCTTCAAAAAATATTGCTTTGAGATCAAAGAAAGTCAGATGTATAAATACCCCAAGTGTCTGGTAGCTTTTAGTTCTACGTCAGTGTCTGATTTACAAGACCACTTGTTTGCAGTTTTGGATGAAATTATGGAGTGAAATCTCCAAAACACCAAAAATGTCCCAGATCCCATTTATTAAAAACATAATTGAACTTATTTTGCCATTGTAAACCAATGTCGATATCTATTGAGGTACATTGAACTCGTTGAGCATGTTGTGGATTCATGCATTCCACATATAATATCTGTACCTGAAAGACCCACCTCAAAACTGCATTCCATTTGCCAAAAAAATAAAAGAAGGCTCATATTTCACCTGAAGAAAATGTTCCCACCCATGAAAATGTAAGAAAATCTGAAAGCAGTATTTGCTGTGCAGTTGGTCTGTAACAAAAGAAAGAGTAATGCTTGAAAAGGGTATATCAACCACTTGTGATTGCAAAGTGTCCAAACTATGGTCTGTGGTCCATTTGCAATCCTCCAACCCTGGCAAGTCACCCATGAAGCCCAAACAAACTAACTCTGTGTTTATGTTTCTTACTTGCTGGTTTTCCCTGTTTTAATTCAATGGGCCTGGAGGTTTGGAAAGGGCTGTTCTAGCACTCATGCCTCATGGGTGAATAAATCCTAAATCAGAACACTAAGAACTGCTAGTATTCTCAGATACATGCAACGCAATGGGAACATTCACTTAAAACTTTAGGGGGAAAAATTCAGTTGGCTGCGCCTCCCGTTAGCGCCTTAAGAGGGCGCTAATGGGGCGCAAAGCATCTAGCGTCCAGGCGCGGCGAAGTTTGCGCCGCTCGCGAAATTAGCTAGACATTTTGCGGCGGCGCTAAACAATACCGCCACAATCTCCTGCGCCGGCAGATCGTGACGTCAGTCGAGTGCGCAACGCCCCGGTATCGCCCCGGAGCAGATATTGAGTGGCGCCCCCTGCCTTACCGCCTGACGCTAGCAACGACAGGTTGAGGGGAGCGTTCTGCAGTCATGAAGGGAAAGGGGGAGCGCTATTTAAAGGTGACCGCTTCCTGCCTTTTATTGTTGGTGCCATTTTTGAACTACGCATTCTGAGAGAGAGAGAGAGAGACTTCTGGAGAGATTCAACGTTGTGTGAAGGAATTTTGGGTACTGAGCAGCACTTTGCAGGTTCATTTTGATTTGCCATTCCTTGTATCGATTTAGAAGAGACTGTGGGGGCTGCACTCTGAGCTCTTT
The DNA here is from genome assembly GCA_030390025.1 of Squalus acanthias. Classification (NCBI taxonomy): domain Eukaryota; kingdom Metazoa; phylum Chordata; class Chondrichthyes; order Squaliformes; family Squalidae; genus Squalus; species Squalus acanthias. Next base: position 179,085,507 of record CM059426.1, read on the forward strand.
GCCTCGTACTCTCCATTGTTCTTTCCAGCAGATTTGATGTGCAGGTCTCTCCAGGCCGAGATTCAAGGCTGCAATGAGCAGGATGTGGATGGAAAGCAAGATTAACCATCCCCTTTAAGAACTGGCCCGTGCCATTGTGTGTGTGTTCCATTGCTGACTGACATTACATGAGTTTCGCCAGCGCTCTGAGGTAGCGCCTCGCTCCTCGGCCTTTGCGCCTTAAGACAGGTGTGAAGTGCCTGATTTAGCGCTCCAATCACCTCCAGGGTCGATAAAAGTCAAGTTTGCAGTCGGAGGCAATAATTAGCGCCAGGCACTAATCTTTGCGCCCGGCCGATAATTGCGCCCCAAATGGGGCGATACTGAATTTCTCCCCCTCAGACTTCACGGTTAGCTTCTTTGTGATCTACAAGGACAAATGCTTGGAATTTCCTCAGGGCTTCTCCTGCTCCGCCACCATAACTTTGATGAAAGTTTGGCAGAAACCCCGTTACACGCGTAAATGGGCTTTCCACTGAACTTGTGCCAAAGTTACAGCAGCAGAGGGGAAGAGGCCCCGAGGAAATGCCCAGCGAAAAGGTTTAGGCATTTCTTATACAATTATTGCGCTGTTTAATCATTTGGTGATGTTTTTGCTCCTGTGCATCATTTTAATTGCGATAAATCTGGTCAGTGGTTTAGCCTATACAAAGTAGTAATATTTTCTAGTGAATTTTTTCACCTTCTGGATTTGACAGCGGACATAGCTTATTCACCAATAAGCAATTAACTCTGATCAGGATGAATTGTTACACAATTATGGAAAAGAACTAAAGACACAGATTTCAGTTCGTAAGAAATGTGGTCTGTTTACGCAAACTGTCTTCCAGCCGTTTCCCCAAGGAAAAGCTGTTAGGGGATAACCTGAACCAAAACACTTATTACTCTGAACAGTTAAATGACCAAAAATCATGGTGGTAGATTTTCATCTTCACCGTCTGATGAGATGGATTGCACGTCCTTAACAGAATCCGCCTGATTTTCATTCCATTGAATTCCAGGCGAGTTCTATAAGGCTGTGCAAAACATCCCCACCAGATTACTGCCCAGGTTGTGAAGACAACAATTTATCACATGCATCCTAAATTTGGCTTACTCAACATTTACTTTTAACTTCTTTACAACTTCTTTTGTGATTTTCACTTTGATTTTTTTTTTATGAAACAGCCCCAACTATATTCAGGAAGCTAAAACACTTACAAAGGGCAAGCTGCTAATTTGGGAAAGGACAGCCTGAAGCATTGATTGACCTTTGGTCTTCCAGGCCCAAAGAGGCAGCATTATATTTTAAGCATCAATGTTTTCCAACACTGTAATCCCTCTTGAAAACTGTACAATGATAAGATGTGAAGCTGACAGAGTGCTTCTGTCTGCAGACTGAAGACAAAAGGCTATTGACACTCTGCAGCGCTGCATTTTGTAAGTCCTAAAAAATGCACTGACTGCCTCCAGTGCTATTGTTTAAACATTCATTTTTCACATCCGTGTCCATCCCTTCATCCCACTCCATTTTCTTTCGTTGCTTCTTCATTTTATTCACTGCCGGTTCCAGCTAATAAGCTAAATATAAAAGCTTCAAATGTAATTTTCTCTTGGTAAATTTTTGAAATAACTGGATTTGTTTTGGTAAAAATGTCAAAAGTTATTAAAAAAATTATAGTAAAAGTCATGAACAGGGGCTGTTCTCACTGCTGTGGTCATTGGAGCTGGGGCTTGTATTTAAGCAAAGTGGGCCCTGCTTCTTTTTGGAGGTTGTGTCAAGCACAGGTTATTACATCTGGGGCTTGTAGGGTGGAGTTTTGGACATTCTATCGTATGTTGGGGGCTCCAGAAGTATCACAGTTGGGGTGGGGAGTGTGGTTTCCTGGGTGGTGTAGCATGGATGGTGCTGTCACGCTTTGGTTCAACAGCCCTGTGTGAATCTTGGGGTGGGGAGAGGTAAGTTATTGTTGAGGCCAAGCTTCAGGAATTTTACTGGTGCCCCAGGTAGGTACATTCCAGCTTAAGGAAGAGGATGGTCCAAGGAATCAACAGATCCTTTCCAGCCATATGTGACAGCTTTTCTTCCAGACTGACAGATCTGAAATTGGTTTCTTCTGTTGCACATAAGGGGTACACCAGCATTGGCATGGATTTGGAATTGAAGTGAATTACCCAGGGTGCAGTTAGCATTTCTACCCATAATCCACATACACAGTACTCCTTAATGTGAATTATAAAGCTCTAAACGGGAAGCACTGAGCTTGCAAACTTCCAGGCAGCAGACAAGCTGTTTTTATGAAGCATTCAGTCTGCTGGCAGGATTTTGTGCACTGAGAGCTTCCTGCTTGTAGCACTCAGCTGGGGCTTCATAATTCATATTAACAAATAACATTGATTAAATGGAGACATTCTGAATAGATCTAAATTATAAATGCACCTTTAGAAATTCACTTCAAATCAAAATTCACAATAGAGTAAGTGCACTTCAAAGGCAACTGAAGAATCTATTTTGGATCTTAGGAAACTAACATGGAATTAAAGGTATTGTTGCCAACCATTCACTTGCCGAGGGAGCTGTCAATGTTTTGACTCTCCATTCATGCTTCTCGTGTGGTGCGCCCCATGTTTGCATTTCTGGGGAGAGCTATCTAAATTTAATAGGCCTCAATTTGTTCATGTTCCAACTTGCTTGTCCTGGTCAACCTAGCTTGACAGCATGACCCTACTTTGACCTGATTGACACTAGTAGGAAGAAAAGAAGGGGCTAGAGGACTGAGTGGGCTGTCAATGCCCAACCAATTGGGGTGTGGGAAGGGTGGTACATCTGTAGGGAGTTTGTGGATCCCTCATTGGGTAAAGCAGATGCCAAGGACTTGGGGAGGGGATGGGAGGCTGTGAATGTGTATCCCTTTAATATTTCATATAAACCTTTTGCTTCACACAGTACAGGATTAAAATAAATGGAGGTTTATTTTATTTTGTGAAGAAAGCTGGATATTTCTGTTTTAGCTCCAAAGAAATAAAAAATAATCTTGCGTCAGTGAACCACATATTTTAACATTTGTGAGTAAAAATATATTTTTTGCTGAGCTTTTATTATTAATTTCCGTAGTTATCAACCATTCCCTTTCTGAGTGACTGATCAGTGTTTCAACTCTCCACTCACGCTGTTCATATGATGCTCTCCATGTTCATAAATCTGGGGACTTTAAGAAGAGATAAATTCACTGCTGTGAGACAGCTTAAGGACTTCTTGAGCAGCTCACAGGCAGCTGAGTGTTGAAAGCTAGGTTTTCATAAAATGCTAGCTTTGCACTTGATGTGAATATGGGGAGCATTGAGATTATTCAAGATGGTGCTTGAAACATATATATGACAATGATGTTCAAGAAGAGATCATTATCACTTGTTGGAAATACTTAAGACTATAGTTGCCCCACAATGCATCATGTATTATATGCACATGCATGATGTTTAGTGCATGCATAGAAGAGGTAATGCCCAATGCCTTATGGGACAAATTGATCAGTGGGACCATTAGGCCAGTGTTGCAGTGCAAAGCATTTGCACCTATTAATCATCTGGCCAGCATCTCAGTGAAGACTTGATTCATGATGACCCTAATGTGACAAGTTTCCAGCTAAACTTGGAACAGAAGTTTCCACATTTTTAGTTATGTGGAGAGATTGGAGAAGCTGGGATTGTTCTCCTTAGAGCAACAACAACAACAGCAACTTGTATTTATATAGCGCCTTTAATGTAGTAAAACGTCCCAAGACGCTTCACAGGAGCGATTATCAAACAAAATTTTACACCGAGTCACATAAGGAGATATTAGGACAGGTGAAATAGGTTTTAAGGAGTGTCGTAAAGGAGGAGAGAGGGGTAGAGAAGCGGAGAGGTTATGGGAGGGAATTAGAGAACTTGAAGCCTCGGCAGCTGAAGGCATAGCCACCAATGGTGAAGTGAAGAAAATCGGGGATATGCAAGACCAGAATTGGAGGAGTGCAGAGATTTCTGAGGGTTGTAGAGCAGAAAAGGATAAGAGGAGATTTGATAGAGGTGTTCAAAATCATGAACGGTTTCGATAGAGTAAAGAAGGAGAAACTGTTTCCAGTGGCAGAATGGTCGGTAACCAAAGGACACAGATTTAAGGTGATAGGCTAAAGAACTAGAGGCAACATGAGGAAACATTTTTTATGCAACAAGTTGTATGCACTGCCTGAAAGGATGGTGGAAGCAGATTCAATAGCAACTTTCAAATGGAATTGGATGAATAATTGAAATAAAAGAACATTGCAGGGCTATGGGGAAAGAGCATGGGAGTGGGACAAATTGGATAGCTCTTTCAAAGAGCCAGCACAGGTGTGATGGGCCAAATGGTCTCCTTCTGTGCTGTATCATTCTATGAACATCTCAAAGTGTGGTCACCGTTGCAGCCAATGTCTTGGTTGAGGTGATCCTATGTCATGATCTTTGCATCATGTGCAGCAAGTCTTCCAGTTCCCACATGCTGAGATTTCTGACCTGTGCGCATTCCCAGGAGACTCAGTGTTCGCACAGTAACATTGCAAAGATACAGTTATTCACACGATTCATTGGTTTCTGTTGTGTTGGATCATGTTTTGGAATGTGCTATGTTTGTGCTATGCATTGCTGTTAACACCCAACTAGAATAACTTTGGGGATCAGGCTTTCAAAGGATTGAAATGGATGCAAAATGTAATCCAGTGACATGCATTTAATGGGAATGAGCAACAAGGCAAATTGCAAACCCAACTGGTCCAAACTGGACAGTATGAAAAATTAAATTTGGTCCAATTTTGACCAATTCAATTTGGAATAATTTACTAGCAGAAAAGAAGTATCTCAATTTTCATTGTTTCGTTTTGAAGTTGCAGCAAATCTTTTTGAATGCGTTTCCTAGTAACCTAGTTGGGAGCAGGATGACATCACACTATGCTTTAGAGTACTAGGAAACAGAAGATGAATCACTGATGTAAGGCTGCATAAGCAATCTCTAACACAAGATTACAAGGGATCCAAAACATAGGGGGATTTGTTAATATTACAGTTATGTTAAGATCCTTACAATTTGATGGTGAAGAAATATCACTTGGCAGATGTAGTATCTTATCCATAAAACATTGGCTCCTTCATCTTGAACTTCAAAATATCCTCCTCTGTACATCATAAGATCCCTTTATTATGAATACCATCTGACAATAATTATGCATTTGATGTGATGTGTGACATATTTTAAAATCTAGACTCAGATAAAGTTCCTTTGTTGATGGTCAGTCCATTAATTTTAGTGCTCGATTGCTGAACTTCTACTCTCTGCCTGGGGAAAACAGTTTGTCTCTTTTGGTGGGTTATTTAAACCTCATTTAGCAGGCAGATGAAAATGGTTGGTTTGCCATAATGCAAATTCAAGCCCAAGCAAGGGAACTGGCAGAGAGGGCTTTGGATTGAGGCAGCATCTGGTTCCCAATATGATGAGCAGTGATTGGAGGGCAAACTGTTGCTCTAGGCACTTTCCAGTAGCAAATGGCAGCCTGGCTCAGTGGTATTACACTGACCTTCGAGTCAGAAGGTTGTGGTTTCAAACCCCATTCCTGAGACTGGCACACGTAATCTAGGCTGACAGTCAGTGCCGTACTGTTGAAGATGCCGTCTTTCGGAAAAGATGCTAAACTGAGGCCCTGCCTACCGCCTCGGGTGTATGTAAAAGATCATGCGGCACTATTTGAAGAAGAGCTGCTAGTGTCCTGACAAACATTTATCCCTCAACCAGCACCATTAAAAACAGATTATCTGATCATTTATCTCATTTCTGTTTGTGGGGTCCTGCTGTGCACAAATTGACTGCCACGATTGCTTACATTACAACAGTGCCTACACTTCAAAAGAGCTTCCTTGGCTGTAAAGCGTTTTGCAATGTCTGGAGAACGTGAAACTGTATAAATGCAAGTCCTCTATTTCTTTAAATGCTTCATTTCCATCAGCTCTCTGATGCTGCACGAGATGCTGGTGCAAATTTTGTGGACCAGTTTAATGAAAAAATGTTTGTCATTAGCAATAACCAATTGTACACACACAGCAGTTTTTAAGATCTTTTTGTCCATGACACTGAATAGATGGAGCACCTGATATTTCTGCAGAATCATAAAAACTGGCCTTTACTTTTGTCAAAGTCGTTTTAAAATGTATTTCATAGAATCATAGAATAGTACAGCACAGAAGGAGGCCATTCGGCCCAATTGCGTCTACGCCGGCTCTTTCGAAGAGCAATCCAGTTAGTGCCACTCCCCCGCTCTTTCCCCGTATCCCTGCAGTTCTTTCTCTTTCAAGTATGTATCCAATTGCCTTTTGAAGGCTACTATTGAATCTGTCTCCACCACCCTATCAGGCAGTGCATTCCAAATCCTAACCACTCATTGCTTAAAAAAGTTTTTCCTCATGTCGCCTCTAGTTCATTTGCCAATCACCTTAAATCTGTGCCCTTTGGTTATCGACCCTCCAGCCAATGCAAACAGTTTCTCTTTATTTACTCTAACTAACCCTTCATGGTTTTAAACACCTTGCCATTTTATGCTTGATCTTGTGTGCCATGATATTTTATACCACCTGTGTGTTTGTTTTTGTAGGAGATGGTTGGTTGTCACCCTGTCAGGAGTAAAGAAGTATTAGCATATTAATGTAAAATAGACACTTCAAGGGAGTGTGCTGGAAAATGCTCCATGGAAATATCAGACCCCCACAGGAAATCAATTTTGCTCCATCAGAGCTACTTCCCCAGTCAAAAATTTTTCAATCCACACTGCAAAAATTACATTTTGTGTATGTCATTTTTTTCCTATAATACATGTTATATATTGGGTATAGCTGTAAGCTTAAGTCCTGACATTTTCATGTCCCACTGCACTCCCATTATGATTACTGTTTTTTATGTCATGTGTGAGGCAATTGGACTTCAGTTTTCACAGGAAAGCAAACTGAATTACAGCATGTGGTCCCAAAACATGAATAAAAGTCCTGGGGGAGAAATTCCCCTAGAGGGCCGTTTGTGGCGCTAATTCAAAAATATTTGAAAAGTTAGAGCCAGGCGCAAACCTTTTCAAACATTTGAGAAATTCCCATTTTTTGCTCCAACAGGGAAGTGGAGCTAAATCAAGCGCTCCACTTGCCTCTTGGAGTGCAAGAGGCGGGAAATGTCCCGATCCGGGGCGATGTGACCATGTTGCAGGGGCTCCTCCCTCAATTAAAGCGAGCTCAGCATTTTTTTTGGCATCCGCGCGATCAGCCCAGCATTCAAGCTAAGTGCCGGGCTGATCGATCGCGGCACTCAGCCCGCATCCGGTGCTCACAATTTTTTAAAATATCAGCATTATTTTTCATGTCGGCTGGGCACCGTGCCTTTAAATGGCGCCCCGCGAGCGGTCGGCCTCAGTGTTCGCGACCCCTGCAGCAGTCGGTAACATCGCCCGGCGCTGCTGCGGGGTGCAAGGAGGAATTTTTCTCCTGAGGCGCTACCGGGGCGCTGCACCTGGAGCTGACGTCATAATCTCCGGATGCAGAAGATCAGGGTGGTACCCGGTAGAACCGCCGCTAACCTCCCGCAGAATTTCGCAGGAGATGCGGTTATCGCCTCGGGGGGGGGTGGGGGATGCGAAAAACCATTTGCGCCTCGTTAGCGCCTCCCACCAGAGGCGCAAACAAGGGGAATTTCACCCCCTTAAAGTCTATTGTAATAAAAAGGAATGTAACTTATTCAGTTGCCTTGAAACCCTGGCCTTAATCACATACCCTTATTCAGGTCCATTTTTCAGCTGTACTTTGTTTTTTGAGGTGTCAGCCTTTTTTGAGATTGTTTCAGCTTTTTTGAAGCTGTCTGTCAGTTTTTCACAGTTGTGCAGGTTGCCATGTATGTGATGGAGAATGCGTACCACAGGACCAGAGTAAAAATCACGAGGTCTGTGACTTTAGTGACAAAGGTACAGCCTTAAAAACACCTTTAATTGTTTGCCTTGAACATGGTAAATATGTGTTCACTGACATCAGCTATCTCTGCCCCTTTAATTTAATTTAAATTCTAATCCACCTTCCCTAACACTCAGGAAAAGCAGAATGATACAAATCTCAGTCTGGTCCTGAAACTGGCAACAGAAAAGCAAGAATTCTTTACTGTTCACACATCATTTTGCCTCAAGCTCTTTACAATAACTAACTGCAAGTCAGCACAAACTGTTGAAGTTTACAGAATGTCATGTTTCCATGGCAACTCATTTTTTCTGCCAGAAAGCCATTATGGCTTTAAGACAGCTGTAATACTTTAAAACCCATGTTTGGATGACAGAAAATCATTGTTTTTATCATTTGGGATTTTGTTTCATTCTCTAATTATGAGGCACAGTCAGTTGTTAAAGGAGTTGCTACTGAAATATTTACAAGCAATGACATTGAGTGAGCCTGGTTAGAAATAATTAAATATAACTGAGTATGAAATAACAATGAAATGTAACCCAGTGTAAAATCAAACCTAGTAAGAATAATACTAATAAAACATCTGTAAACTACATTAAGGATCACAGCTGGGAACAGTGCAGTACTCAACTTATTCTACCAGACTGACAAATGATTTAAAAAGGTTCTCCTCATGGGTGGAATAAACTGCAAATTCTATTGTTTCCCATTGTCAGCAGTAACAATACTCACGTTGTATCATTCCACTTCAGGCTTCCAGTGCATCAAAAGGTGTCCGTTTTAATGCTCATCTGCTTACAACTCGAACAATTATGTTGCTGAGAAATTAGGAAGTAACCGGCAGGGCCAGTTTAACATAAAAATAATTCATTCAATTCTAGCTGGCCTACTGCAGGCCCAGGCCTACTGGAGTATTGTTCTCGCCTGGATGTAAATTAAATCATACTGACCGCAACGTAGGGGGCGATTTTACCAGCCCTGGGGAGGCGGGATTGGAGGCGGGACTGACGGGAAAATGGCAGAATCTGGGAGTGGGTACCCATCCCGCCCCCAACCCGCCTCCGTGCCATCTTCCCAGGAGGCGGGTACCTGACCTGTTCCGGGTCCCGTCTCCTCAAGGCGGGAAGGGGATTAGTGCCAATTAACTGCCTGTTAACAGGTAGTTAACAGGCAGTTTTTCAGCTAATCCCTATTTTGAGCCCTAAAGTGTGGGCTTCTCGACGGCTCCGAACCTCGCCAGGGTCAGCGAGGCGAGCCGTGGGTCTGCGGGGGTCGGAGGGGCCGAAATCTCCGGTGTGCAGGTGAGCGATGAGTGCAAGTGTGGAGAGGTAAGTGTGTGAGGTGAGTCTAAAGTGTTTTAATAAGATTACTTACCTTTGCTTCTTCCTCCAGGCTTCATCCCTTTAGGCTGTGGAGCTGCCTCATCTCACCGGCAGAGAAAGCAGAATAGCTGCTGCATTCTTAAATACAGCGGCCTTCTGCTTTCTGCTCAGGAAAGCTTTCTAAGTGAGTCTTGAGTACAAGGACTCACCAAAGAACAGAGATTGTCAGTGTTTGACACTCAAAGCTGTCAAACGATGACAATTCATCTGTCAAAAATGTTCTCTGTCACCGGCTTTCCCTTAATTGGCCTGCTAAACCCACTGGGCGGGCTTTACAAGGCCAATCAAGGGAAAATAGCGTGGGTTGGCCGGACGTCGATGGAGGTGGGACTAATACCCGACAAGCTGCTTTCCCGCCTCCATCACATCCCCATTGATAAAATCACCCCTGTAGTAGTGTTGCAGAGGTGGTTACACACAGTTTCAAGTCTTCCTGGGCCTCAATATGAACCCTCACACGACGGTCGGGGCTAGGGTGGGGTGGGGGGTGGAGTTAATGTTTAAAAACACGAAACGTGACTCCGACTGCTCGGCGCGTGCGGTGTGAATGTCCCGTCTTGGCCAGGTGGGACACTTCATTAACATATTTAAATTAGGCTCCCACGGTGCAATTGGGTGCCCGATTTAAATTTAACTGTTCCCCTCGGCCCCTTCAAGGAAGCCTTCGGCCTCCCTTCTGATGATCGCGGACTCTATCTCTCGCTAGCCCCTGCCGTGATCGGCGGCACCCCCCCCCCTCGCTCTGCAGCCAACCCCGTGAGCACCGACCCCTCCAAGCCCTGGTTTGCAGCCTGCCCCATGATCACTGACCTCCCCCCACCACCACCCCCAAGCCCCAATCTGCAGCCCACGATCCTCTCCCGATTGCCGGGAATCATCCACCAGAGTCCCTGGCTGCGGCCTCCTGCCACTGGTTTTCCTGCCCTGCAGCCAGCCAGGCTGTCAATTTTACTGGCTGCCGGATGGGAAATGGAAGAAGCAAATTATAATGAGGTCCTACTATTAAGTTCAGTAGGACTTGCTCGCCCTGGCCTTGCTGCATTTCCACCACATTACCGTGCTCCCCAGCGCCCCGTAAATATAGGGATCCTGGAGTCTGCAATTGCCATTTAAGACAGAGAAAATTAAAATGATACAAGAGAAAACAATTTAAAATGTTTTTAGTTCTCTCTGCGTTAAATGACAATTACAGATCCAAAAATGTTAGAACTCTAATCTTATTCTTCAGTATGGTTGCCCTCTCTTTCTGCTGTGCTTCCACATTCATCTAAAAAGGACTCACTCATCTCCCCAAAACACTATTGAATCTCGTGCTGCCTTAAGCCTAGCATCTCAGAAAGTGGAACAAAGTTAAGAATGTAATTTTTAGAACTCACTGTGCAAATAAAGTGAACTGAAGTAGAATAGCCATTCTTTTTTGCTAGAGTTGGGGATACCGAGAAGAGCATAATTTAGTTAGTACAAGGAACAGTAGATGAGCTTGTGGTAATTGGAAATTAACATAATGGATAGTTGGAGGTGTTCAAAAGTAGCTTTAGAGATCTTGCCTGCAAAATGGAGATCTTGGCCAACACAGAACATGGCTGTTACCGCACCATCCCCCTCCCCTCTCATTTGCAAGAGTGAAGTGTCTATTGACATGAGTGGGAGGCTCACTTGACGCCCGATCTGCCATTTTCGTGTTCGCCGCTTCACTTACCAGCCTGTGTTAATCACGACCAGCTGGCCAAGCGTTCACTAGCAGGAAGGAGCCTCCAGCAGTGATATTCAAAGGGATCATCATCAACAACTTGCAGCTGACATGGTTTTTCAGTTTGACCGACTCTGTGTAACTTCCTGCAACTCTTGCAGCTTTCTAAACTTGTTTCAAGTTCCTGAGGTGACAGGGAATGTTGGGGCAAGTGGGGAACACCTTCATTCTTATTTAAAGGCTTCTGCTCACAACACTTGCTCACAGTCATGGGGGCTCTACTGGCAGTCCCCCTCGTGCTCGAGTATCGTCGGGAGAGGGAAGCGGAGACAACGAAGAAGAAAAGAAGATGCTTGCTGAGGGAGGAGGAGGGCCACCTAGGGTCCTCAGAGAGCACTTCTCTTATTTCCTCTTAAGCGAGGAGCAGTGTATTAGGAGGCTGCGCTTCACCAAGAAGGTGGTCACAGAACTCTGCTACCTCCTGCAACCAGACATGCAGCCTCAGAGCAGGGTGACCACGGCTCTCCGAGTAGCCCTCAAGGTCACCATGGCCCACAATTTCTTCACCAGCGGATCCTTCCAGTCTGCAGCAGGAGACATAACTAAAACCTCCCAGTTGGCCATCCATCGCTGAATCCGGGAGTTCACAGCGGCCCTCTACACCAGGAGAAGGGATTACGTTGTCTTCTCTCTGAACAGAGAGAAGCAGGAGGAGTGCACATGTGGCTTTGCCAGGATAGCGGGCTTCCCCATGGTGCAGGGCGCCATTGAGTGCACCAACGTGGCTTTGCGGGCGCCGTATACCAATCCTGAGATGTTCCGTAAACGCAAAGGCTACCACTCACTTAATGTTCAGTAGTTGTGCGACCACGCCCAGTGCTTCCTGATGGTCAACGCCCACTATCCTGGCAGCAGTCATGATACCTTCATCCTGCGTCAGTCTGGTATGCCAGCAATCTTCCAGCCACCACATCAAACACCCGGGTGGCTGCTCGGAGACGAGGGCTATCCGCTCTGCACCTAGCTGATGACTCCCCTCCGCAACCCCACCATTCCTGCCCAGAACTCATATAAGGACAGCCATGCTGCCACCAGGAACATTGGACTGCTAAAGCAACGGTTCTGCTGCCTTGACCACTCGGGAAAAGCCCTCCAGTACACGCAGGAGCAGGTGTACCATTTCATGGTGGTCTGCTGTCTGCTTCACAAATTGGCCATCATGAGGGCGCAGCCCTTGCCAGCATGGATTGCGGACCACCTCAGGAGGAGGATGAGGGTGAGAAGGAGGAGGAAGAGGAAGAGGAGCAAGAGGAAAAGGAAGAGGAAGAGGAAGAGGATGAGGAGGAAGGGAGGACATAGGCAGCAAATCCCCCTTCCGGATGGGCTGTCCATGAACACCTCAGCACTTCCCCGTAATACTATCCCTCTGTCATGGAATGTCACAGCGTCCTCCTGGGCACAAAGCTGAAATGAGAGCCACCACAAAACTAATATTCCAAACAAAATTAATAAATTTATCAGTATTCAATTAACATTACAATATGTACTAATTACCCTTGTGCAATTCCTTAGTGCCTGTCATTCGTGTGCCTTTTCCTACTTTAGTGCTCCTACACAGTGCTTCCCCCAGTGGCTGCAGTATGGCTGGTGGAAGGCTGCTGAATTTCCATGGGGGAGACTTCAGATGGTCTTGCAGGATGACCTCAACCACCTGTGGACCTAGAAGGCCTGGCTGTAGACTGGCATGGGCGGTAGCAGTCTGGCTGGCTGGCTGACAGACAGCAGCAAGGGCACTGACAGAGTGGCAGTGGTGGGAGTAGGAATGCTGGCATCCTGATAGAGGACAGTAGGTTCCTGCTCCACTGACCCACTGCCACTCCCCCGGGGCAGCACCTCAGCATCCCTATCAAGCTGTTGGAGGATAGATTGCTGGCCTGCTGTGACAAACTGTAACCCCTTTTCCATTCTCGTAAACCCACCCACGATGGCAGCACTAAGATGTTGGGTCGCTTCTGCCTGTGCTGCAATGGAAGCCGTGACATTGCTCATCACATTCAGCATCATGGCTGGGTCCACAAGGTCTCTCCTAGAGTTGCCCATCATTTGTAGACTGGAAATCATGGGCTCCAACCTCTGCACAAAGCCCCGTCCAATGTTGGAGCTGGATGCCTCCATGCTCCTTGACATTGCCAAGAGGTTCTCTGGCAGGCTTGCCATTGCACCTAGCATTTCTGTGTACATGCCCATCACCCTTCTTCTGAGGGCCGCTCCATTGAGGTCATCATCTGAGTCGTGTGCAGCAGAACTCGTGCGCGAACTCGCCATCCGAGGAGCTGGCCCCTGAGCTACCCTTTCCCCCGGCCTTGCTGCAGCCCACTCATGCCCGGTGCCTTACCATGTGCAGATCCCGCCTCTATACTACCCTCTACATTCCACGCTGTGCCAGTTTCTGAGCTGGTGTCTGCAAGTGTCAGATGCAGTGAGGGTGTGCCTTCTTCTTCTCCACTCTCCTCCATCCCTCCGGGGACAGGCTGGCCTGCTGGTAGTTCTTGGTTATCTGAAAGCAGAAAGGCACAAAGAGTCGGGTTGTGGTGAGGGGAAGGGGGGGAAAGCAAGATATGTATGCATACAGTAAGTCAGAAGAGATTGTGGGATGAGGGTGAAGTGGGATGTGAGCAGAAGGATTAGGAATGACCATACCATCATTGTCACCAAGGGCTTCAACTTTGCCTGTTGCCACAACATCGGTGACTTCCCCTCCAATGATGTCGAGCACTGACTCCTCCAGTTGGCTCAAGGTCTATACAGTGGCTTGGCCGCCTCCCAGCTGCCATTGCTCCCAACGATTGCGAGCCATTTTGGTCTGCAAGTGAAAGGGAAGTGTGACAGTGAGTGTGGTGCAATGAGTTTGGGTGATGTGCCTTCCATGGTTGATTAGCTGTCAGTGTCTGCAAGGTGTGAGATGTGAGTGTGAGTGTTGCAACAGTGGTAAGGTTGTGAGCATGAAGTGAAGCCAGGATTGTGAGGCCAGAGTCTATTTGAAAAGAGTCTTTACAAACTACAGCAAACAGAACTCATGATCGAAACTACAGCAAAGTCTCCCAATAAAAAAGCAGGGTTATTTCACCCGCAAAATGCAGTGAGTGGAGGACAGTCACATACAAATTTTGTTTGTAAAATCAATCTCAGTCACTTACAGGCGTGATTGATGGCAGAATTACCCAATTGTCTCCATTCTGACTGGGAATAGTAGTGTCACTATATGCAGCTCAGCATTTCCTGCAGAGTCAGGAGCAGCAGCAGCAACATGGTGAGTGGGGGCAGTGAAGTGAGAGGAGCAGCCTGTAAAAGGGTAAGAGAAATGTGGGGACTTTAATGTGGGCAATCAGTGAAAGATTGTTTCCACTCTTGGGCAAATGGGGAACAAGGAGACGGAGACCTGGGGGCTAGAAATTCATTAAAGCCCAGGAATGGGCGGTAACTTTTGAAAAGTTTGAGAATTAGCACAAGGCGCTAATGCTTCAGACTGCACGCAAAATTCATTGTCATTGCACAAAGAAAGGTTTGGAGTGCTAAATCTAGCGCTAATGGCCTAGTTCAGTGGCGTTAAACTTGAAGCGCTGACCAATATCAGGTACAGTCTAATCACAAGACATCGTTGCCACAGGCTCTTTCCAGATCTTAAAGGGGTAGTTCATTGATGTTGCAGAACCTTATTCTCATCATTGCTGGCTGTGCAGTAGTCTCAGCCAGCAGCAGGTCAAGAAGAAGGAGCCGGACAACTCAAGCAGCTGTAATGATGGCAGATCCAATAAGAGAGCCAGCAGATTCTGCGACCATGCATTGGAGGCATTGGTGTTCGCAGTGGAAAGACGAAGGGCAGGAGGCGCTCATCGCAAGTCTTCCGCAGCATGTGGAGGGAGGTAGCCCAGCATGTCTCGGGCAGCACTGTGGTCCTCAGGACCCACACACAGTGCAGGAAGAAATTTAACGACCTCACTCGGGTGGTCAGGGTGAGTCAATGCTTCAACAAAGGCTACATACCACCATCTGAATCTCAGTCTGCACACGCTGCCCAAAGCACCACACCCCCAGCACTCACCCACCAGCAATCTCTACCTACCAACACTCACACCCACATCTCACACCTTGCACACAATGACAGTTATTCAACTATGGCAGGAACATCACCCAAACGCATTGCTTCACACTCACTCACACACTTTCCTTTCTCTTGCAGGCCAAGGGGGCTCATAACAGGAGGGAGCAGAAGCGCACAGGTGCGGGAAAAGCCAACACCCAACCACTGTCTGAGCTAGACTCAAGTGCTGCAGATTATTGGGTGCCAGGTGGTGAGCGCCGTGGCCACTGGCAATGTTGATCCCCTTGGGGACAACAACGGTATGTTCATCCCTATTCCTTCTTCTCACATCCCCACTTACCCCTCACCGCACAAGCATTTCCCACTTTCCAGCTAATCATGCTGTATGCATGCATTTCCCCCTTCCTGCCCCCCTCCCCTCAACTTAACCCGGAACTTGTGCCTTTATGCTTTCAGATAATGAGCAAGCACCTGAGCAGCCTGTCCCTGAGGGCACTGTAGAGAGCAAGGCGGCAGAAGAGGAGGAGGAAGAACACACCGCATCACTACATGTCTCACTTGCAGGCACCAGTTCAGATACTGGCACTACACCTTCTTTAGAGGCTAGTACAGTAGCGGGTTCTGCACAGGGTGAGGCACCGGGGACGAGCGGGCTGCAGCAAGGCCAGGGGTAACGGGTACCTCGGGAGCCAGCTCCCCGGAGGGTGAGTTTGCACACGAGTTCTGCTGCACAGGACCCAGATGAGGACCTCAATGGGGAGGCCTTTGGCAGAAGGGTGGTGGGCATGCACACGGAGATGATAGATGCAATGACAAGGGTGCCCGAGAGCCTCTCGGCAATGGTAAGGAGCGTGGAGGAGTCCGCCTCCAACAATGCACAGAGCACTGCGCACACCATGGAGCCCATCATTTCCAATCTGCAAAGGATGGTAGACTCCCAGAGAGACCGTGGTGACCCAAACCTGATGCCACGTGTGATCGGCAATCTGGCAGCTTCCATTGCAGCGCAGGCAGAAGCGATGCAACGTCTTAGTGCTGTAATGCAGTCTAGGCTTGGTGGCATCCAATCTCAGACTACTCTCATGCAGTCTCAGCTTGATGCCGCGCAAGCTCTGACTGCTGCCATCATCATGGCTGGGTCTACCACCGTCAACCGGGACTTTCACGGTGTCACAGGAGGCCAGCAACCTGTGCTCCAACAGATTGCTAGGGATGCTGAGGTGCTGCCCTGGGGGAGTGGCAGTGGGTCAGTGGAGCAGAAAGCTGCTGTCCTCTCTCAGGATGACAGCATTCCTGCTCCCACCACTGAAACTCTGCCATTTTCCTTGTCACTGCCTCTAATCCTAGTCTTTGGCAAAGGTAATTAGTCCATAAATAGAATTATAAGGGTAAAAGAGCGATTGCCTAGACAAAGCCTGTTTTAAAGTGTTAGATTTAGAAATTATTAGTTAGTTAACCTTTCAGCTAAGATACTGAAAAAAATACATGTTTCACAGTATAGGGCCCAAAACAGTCCCTGCACAGTAGCAGTGAAAGCACTGCTCTTTGAGTGCCGCAAGCTGGTCATGTGCTTACCAGGCTGAATGGACGATGGTGCACACACATTGCTGCAGAATCCGCTGCAAAAATGTAGGTATGGTTTTTTAAAATCCTGAAACCTGACAGTAGTCTTACTTTGGCAGCTCTCTTAAAGTTACCCATCTTCTCCCATGTCTGCTTCCAGGCCCTGGAGATACTACATATGCATTGAGTCTGACCGCCTCTCCCTGGCAGGCATGGTTCACTGCCATCTTTTGAGGATTAGACCCTGGAGTGTCATAATGGGCACACCCCCTTACATAACAGCACATTCACTTCGCTGGCCATCAAATCGGGAGTCAAGAGCTGACTCACTCTCCCACTTGCTCACAGACCCAATTTTGTGCTTCAACATGAGGTACAGCTTCTCTTTGCTTTTTCTCTGCCACTTCTTCCACTTCACCACATATAGCCTTTCAACAGGCCAACAAATACTTTAAAACTGTTTCCAGTCTTTCTAAAGTCCCCCCCACCGCCCCCATGAGGTCATTTATTTTTAATTGGCCACATCCATTATTTTATCAACAGCCCCCTCTACCGGAGCACTCTTTCTGCCTGAGCCAATATACAAGGGAGCAGGTTCTAACAATTTAAGTGACCTGACCTCGCAAACGCTGGCAAAGTCAAATGAGTGCATTAGTAACATGTGTTGCACATAATAAGCAACAATCTCATGGCCACTCCAAGGGGACAGCAGAATCAGCCCTTATGTGAGTGGCACTGGAAAAATGATGGCTGACTAGAAGGGCTTGTAATGTAGCAATATTAGTATAATTAGACAGGCACCAATGGATCATTATGTACAGTTGTAGCTCTGTAGTTAATGGAGGTTAGCGTATATAATCAGGTTAAGTGCCTAAACTGGCTTGAACTAGTCCTGAGTCATAAGGGCTAATTTTCCTCTGGGGGAAGCCTGGATAATACCTGACAAGCATGATATGTTGGAGGTACAAACCCTAAAGCCAGAATCCCTAATTTGTTCCTAATTTTGATATTCTGCCTCAAGTCATCCAACATTGCTTTACAGCAATGCTTTATAGGCATACAGCAATCACCCAGGAGCATAGATTTATAAAATTACCCAATAGATTTAGCGCCAACATTAATTGGAAAAATGTGCTTTCACCTCTGGGACCTGGGTTTGACGTTAGCCTAGTCTGATGAGATTAACTCTGCCTCCAATTGCTGTAGGAGTCCAATGTGAAATGAATTTGGGAACTCTTAACTCAGTTCTTAGTAGGCTTGATCCACAGCATGGAAGCGCTCATAATTCGACACAAATTGGCATTAAACTGAGAATCTCATTCAGCAAAAAATCTATGCTGATGCGATAGGGAATACTAATCTGAGGCTTGGGTTATATCACATTTTATGGACACAGTAGAGGAAACTTCACACTGCATCAAACCTGTACTAAACTTGGCTAGGGAGTGTTTGATGCTGACAGCATGTAAAAGTGGAGCAATATTTAAGGACCAATTTTCCTCTATAGGCACAATTGAGGTTTCTGTGGTACTTTATTGGAGCAAAGCTGGGCAATGGACTGACTACACCCAAATTTCAGCTCATTTAAATAATTAGTCATGGCTGCGAATGCACAGAGATCAAGTCTAATGTGGGAGAAAGAAAATATGTTCAGCAGATTCAAATTAAAGGGATATATGCACTTAAAGGTAAATGGCTGCATATGGGGACGCATAAGGAGGAAATGTTAAATTCCAGGAAGAAAGCCAGTGGAA
Organism: Squalus acanthias; assembly: GCA_030390025.1. Taxonomy (NCBI): domain Eukaryota; kingdom Metazoa; phylum Chordata; class Chondrichthyes; order Squaliformes; family Squalidae; genus Squalus; species Squalus acanthias. The sequence continues at coordinate 179,104,005 of CM059426.1, forward strand.
CACGTGGGCTGACAACCCAGGACAACAACAACAATTTGTAATTATATAGCATCTTTAATGCAGTAAAACATCAGGAAGGATATACTTGCCTTAGAGGGAGTGCAACGAAGGTTCACGAGATGGATTCCTGGGATGGCGGGACTGTCGTATGAGAAGCGATTGAGTAAACTAGGCCTGTATTCACTTGAATTCAGAAGAATGAGAGGGGATCTCATTGAAGCATACAAAATTATTACAGGGCTTGATAGGGTGGCTGCTGGGAGAATGTTTCCATTGGCTGGGGAGTCTAGAACCAGGGGCCACAGCCTCAGGATAAAGGGTAGGCTATTCAGGACTGAGAATGAGAAGAAATTTCTTCACATAGAGGGTGGTGAATCTTTGGAATTCTCTACCCCAGAGGGTGGTGAATCTTTGGAATTCTCTACCCCAGAGGGCTGTGGAGGCTCAGTGATTGGGTATATTCAAAACAGAAGTCGATAGATTTCTGACTAGTAAGGGCATCAAGGGATATGGTGATAGGGCCAGTGAATGGAGTTGAGGCAGAAGATCAGCCATGATCTCATTGAATGGCGGAGCAGGCTCGAAGGGCTGAATGGCCTTCTCCTGCTCCTATTTCTTAGGTTATTAAGGCGCTTCACAGGAGTGTTATCAAACAAAATTTGACACCAAGCCACATAAGGAGATATTGGCCCAGAAATTCGGCTCTCCGGCTTGCCGCGGGGGTAAGGATCGCGCGCGCTCTTACCTACCGCGCCTGCCGTTGTGTTTTGGGCCCGCGGGAACTTCGGGTCCTGGGCCTCTCCCAACTGCCGGCGCGCAGTGCTTGAGTGTTCCAGGGGCGCAGTTAGTGCGATGCGTCCCCTGGGATCACGTGGGCCATGGAGAGCAAATGGCAGCAGACCATCTTTCATTCATAGATTTGACAGGAGACCTGTCAAATCTGTGAATTGAAATCGGCCCCAAAAGAACAGCTAAACTTAAAATAATTTTTTTTTAAAAACCATCACATTTATAAAATAACTATAGTTAAATAAATTAACCACTTTAAACAAAAATTTTAATTTTTGAAAAAATTAAAATACCTTTTAAAAGTTATAAAAATAAACTTACCTTTCTTTAAAGTATCTAAAAAAGATAAACCTGTTGAAAAAAATTTAAAATTATACTTAATTAACCACTTACCTTGTTCAAAACGGGTCTTACGCTTCCTTTTCATTAGCGTAGTATCTTCAATACTTACCCTCGCGTAGAAACCTGAAAAAAAATCTATGTGTGCTGCGTGCGCGCAGCTTCTACCGCGCACGCGGTTCACCTATGAACTGCTCCCTTCACCAGACCGGAAGTTCCGGTTTCCCGCGCATGCGCAGTGCATGCAGGAAACCGGCACTTCGGGAAGCAATACGGGTGAGTACGGGCTGTGTACTCACCCGGGAAGGGCCGAATTTTTGGGCCATTAGGGTAGATGACCAAAAGCTTGGTCAAAGAGGTAGGTTTTAAGGAGCGTCTTAAAGGAGGAAAGAGGTGGAGAGATTTAGGGAGGGAATTCCAGAGCTTAAGGCCTTGGCAGCTGAAGGCACGGCCACCAATGGACATGCTGCAAGAGATCCGGTACATTTTAACAGTTGGGCCTCATTTATAAAGCCTTAATAAAGTTTCAGAATTAATTTGACATATTTTTCAACTTTTGTCCAGGCCGGGGTGGGGCGGCGGGAGGTGAGGGGAGGGGGTTGGTACGGAGAGGTGGTGGTGGGGAAGGAGAAATGCCAGCCACAAATGAAAGGATAGAAAACTCAATGTGGAGTCACAAAACAGATTCTGTGGTCAAATGATGGAATTGTACAGCACCCAACACCCACTTTGATAGATGCCCAGACAATAGTTATAAGGCCGTTAACCTATTTGTCACTTCAGGGCATCATCCCAAGAGGATAACAGTGCACCATTCCTGGCAGCAGGTGGTAATCAGGCTGAATGCTGATCAACTACCTGGGAACAGGTGCATAAGAGGATTGCACTATTATAGGAATTTGGAAAAGACAATTGGGCGAGGTGTAAAATGGACATCTGATTCGTTATCACCTGTTTTATGCTTTCAGTATCAGTTCTGGGTGTAAGTTGCATTGTGATTGGTTTTTCAAGTTGAATGCCATGTAACGTTAGGTACTCAAACAACAGGAGCTACATGGTACATTGAGTGATAGCAGCAAAACAAGCTGGTCTAGTCTGCATGCAGTTGCAGGCTTTGGCCACGAAGCATCACTGTGCAGCTTTGAACATCCATGATCTTAGCCAGCAGCCATGTTGTTACAGGTAAGAATTGAAGAAGAAACCAAATTAACTCCCCGCTCACCCTAATGGACTATGTATCAAGAGCCCATTATCAACAACTGGCAATCCACTCCCTGTTGCCCTTTTCTGCAATTGACCTTGGGAATCTGGCATTCCTCTTCATCCCTGCTCTTATGGCAGTTCATCGACAGCTGTGTTCCCTGGTTTGTTCCTTTGGATGTCTGATTGCCTGTTCATCCACGTGGGCATATGCTCGCCTGCCCACTACCCCAGTCAACAGACCTTTACGCGGCCTCGCCGGGGGTCATTCAGTGAAGTCAAGGACTTGGGCTCTGATCTGTTTGGATTTGGAAGCCTTACCTTCTCTCCACTGAGTGCAAATTTGTTCAGGTTCATTGATTAAAGAAGGGCTGGGACTGTGGCTTGCCCTTGGATTGGTGATTGGAGCCTTGGGCTCTGACTGCTGCCAACGTCCCACTGGGAAGCTACCCCATCTTTGAGAGGAAAATTGGGATCTGGAGAGGCGAATGTAAGGACCACCTCAACCAACATAACAAAAACAGATTATCTGGTCATTATCACATTGCTGTCTGTGGGACCTTGCTATGCGCAAATTGGCTGCTGCGTTTCCCACATTGCAACAGTGACTCCACTTCAAATAGTATTTCATTGGCTGTAAAGCGCTTTGAGACATCCGGTGTTCATGAAAGGTGCTATATAAATGCAAGTCTTTCTTTCTTTCTTTCTTTCTTTCTCGGAGAGCAAAATTAAGTGCTATGTAGAAGGACAGATAACCCTTCAACACCCACTCCCGCACACACAGAAAAAAATGGTGGGTTGGAGGTGGAAGGGAAGGGTAGAAAATCTCACCTCCCCCAACTGAGAAGACATTCAGGGATGGGAAGAGGGAAGGCAGTTCATTGACCTCCTTCTTCTTGGTGAGATGAAATTGTGGAGACCCTTCCTTGCTGAGGTGATTTCTTTTTCTTTGCTCCCCGTTACCCCATCTCCAACCCTGTCCTGTTGTTCATTCCTCGTCCCCAACCCAGACCCCTCCACTATGAAGAATATTGGACCCCGTTGGAACATACAGTCAGTCCAATACAGCCTCCCTGATCACTGAGAGCAATTTTAGGGCCTCACACCACACCTTTCTTCTTCCCCCTCTCTTTTCCCTCTCCTTTCATGTCTTTCTCCCTGCTTCTCTCCTTCCCACCTTTCTCTTTCCCATCCTCCCTCCTCTTCCTCTTCCCCCTCTCTCTTCCCCTCTGCTATCTGTCTCGTTCCTCCTCCCCTTCGTCCTTTCACTGCTGGGCTGCAATTATCCCTTAACTCTCTAACTCTACTTGACCTGAATACTGCATTTGGTCTTGACGTTCCACATGCAATGCCACAGGATATCAACTTTATATAAAATAAATGTTAATAAGATGATGTGCAGACACACGTTCAGCAATAATTGGACAACCATACACAAAGAGAAATAGATACATGCAGCTCATTTACACTGCAAGTTTAGCATTGTGCAAAGTGGTTTCTTGTATAATATAAATCAAGTATTAAGGCCCAAAATGACTCCAAGGCAGAATGAGACTCCTTTCTCCAGGCAGGTATAAATAGAGTTATAAATAAATAGTCCTTTATAAATAGAAGCATAGGGCACAAAAGCAAGGAAGTTATGCTAAACCTTTATAAATAACTGGTTAAGCCTCAGTTCGAGTATTGTATCCAATTTTGTGCACCACACTTCAGGATACGGTAGCATAGTGGTTATGTTACTGAACTAGTAATCCAGAGATGTGAGTTCAAATGGCACCATGGCAGCTTGTGAATTTGAATTCAGTTAACTAAATAAATCTGGAATAAAAAGCTAGTATCAGTAATGGTGACCATGAAGCTATCGGATTGTCAGAAAAACCCAACTAATGTCCTTTAGGGAAGGAAACCTATTGTCCTTACTAGGTCTGGCTTATATGTGACTCCAGACCCACAGCAATAAGGCTGACTCTTAACTGCCCTCTGAAATGGCCTAGCAAGCCACTCAGTTGTATCAAACTGCTACAAATAAGAATAAAACCAGATAGACCTAGGCATCGGATTTGGACACGGCAAAGGCCCAATCGACTGTGCAAAGTCCTCCTCACTAACATTGTACCAAAATTGGGAGAGCTTGCCCACAGATTAGTCAAGCAATCGTCATACTCACAGAATCATACCGATCAGCCCAGACGCCCCAATGTCCCAGACGCCTCCTTTACCATCCCTGGGTATGTCCTGTTCCACTGGCAGGTGGCAGCATTGTGGTATACAGTCGGGAGGGAGCGGCCCTGGGAGTCCTCAACATTGACGTCGGACCCCATGAAGTCTCATGGCATCAGGTCAAACATGGGCAAGGAAACCTCCTGCTGATTACCACTTCCCTCAACTGATAAACACTACTTAGAAGAAGCACTGAAGGGCACAGAATGCACTCCGGCTGGGGAACTTCAATGTCAACTCTGGATTCAGGCGGCATTAATGCAAAGCAAACCTGCAGTCATGCAGGATTTCTTTTGATGAACTTTTCATTCAGAAAAAAAAAGTTGCTTTTCAGTTTAGCACCTTTCAATTCCACAGGCTTCTCCCAATCTTCCCGCCATAACGACAGCCCCCGTATTCTGACAAGATCAAATTTCTAGGCCAGTAAACCTTCTTTTAAGGAAAGCACTATGAGTTGACACTTGTGTAAGAGATGAATTGGCATAAAATTGATCACTGTTATCACATTTGGTACTTTGGTCTACACTGTCTTTTCATAGCAGCTTCTGAGTCTGCATTGTTAGTATATCATTGATATAAACGTTGGCTGAATGGTTTCAATGATTTTTAATGCAGGATTAAGAGAGTGGTGAAGGAGATAACAAGGACTATTAATGCAGAGGGGCTTTGTGTACCTTTTCAGGGGAGGGAATGAGCAGGTCAACAGAAGTGCTGTGTTGTCAACTGATTCCTGGCATCATTGCTTTGTGCTCGCCCTCATTCTTCTGCTTTTCTCTTGCCTTCATCCAATTCTTCCTCGTCAGATGATCACTTCCTGTTGCTCTACCTCCTCCATCTACAATCCTCTCTGTATTGCCATGTTGTGTAACATTCTGCACACGACAATGATGCGACAGACATGTGAGGCATATTGATGGGAGACCTTGGACCTATGCGGACCTGAACCTTTCCTTCAATAACCTAGTAGTGTCCTCAATGACATTCCTGGTGGTCCCATTGCTGTGATTGTACCTGAGCTGTTCAGGCATTGTGGGGTTGGGGAGGGGTGTCATCAGCCATGCGTGCAGGGGACAGCCCTTGTCCCCAAGCAGCCATCCTCTTATGTTCAGGGAATAGTGGGGGGATGGATGAGCGTGGCAGGATGAAGACAGTGTTACTGCTGCCTGCAAATCTGACAGAGACTCGCATGATGCTTCTGCAGTGATCGCACACCAGCTGGAGATTAGTTGAGTGATAGCCCTTCCTATTGATCAAAGATGATAGTTTCTCTTCTGGTGCCTTCATGTCTACATGAGTGCAATTTATAATACTCTGGATATGAGCGAAGGCAGCCACTGCTGCAAATCCCAGAGCTCTCTCATTGGCGTCCATGGGAAAGGTGATGTATTGGCTGGCCCTGGCAAATAGGGTATTGGTAACCTGTTTATTGCAGCTGTGCACTGCAGACTGGGAGATGTAGGTGATGTCCCTTCTAACAGCTTGGAAGTAGCCTGAGGCACTATTCCCTGAACATAAGAGGATGGCTTCATCTGACGAAGGAGCAGCGCTCCGAAAGCTTGTGATTTCAAATAAAACTGTTGGACTATAACCTGGTGTTGTGCGACTTCTCAAAAAAGTTAAGGACAGCGATGACTTTGACAGCCACTGGTAAAGCATGACTACAAATGCCAGCAGGCACTCGGTCCTGTTGCAGGAGGCTGCATAGATTAGTGACAGACTACCTGGCGAAGTGCACCGTCCTGAAGCAGTGCTCCTCGGAGTTTCTCTTGGCCTATAGACCTTGTGGGTTGCTTGAGGACTTCTACGAGCAGCTCCCCTCACATTCTATCTTCTGACAGGACCAGCTGCCACTCATCCTGGTTGTTGAGCTTGCTGCTGTTCCTCTTCCTCCAATTGTTCCTCTATCCAAAGCAATGAGGTAAAAGTGGCACCCATTATAAACTTTGAGAGCTTAATCAGGGTGAGTAATGTAAAAATCAAGCAATCACCAATGTTCATAAGTCCCTTGGAAATCCATTAAGCACAATAGCACACAGATCCCTGTGATCTGAGTGACTGCTGCTGAGTTTCCCTTTAAATAGAGCTTCCAGTCAGTCAGTGCCTGAAGCCAAACCCACGAGGCTTTTCACAGTAGGTTGCTGCCAGGTGGGGCTGCTATCCTACCCAGTTAAAATCACATTGGGACCCTAATTACATCATAGGGCCACAATTTGCATGCATTCATGAGGCACCTGCCCGCTTCTGGCAGGCGCCTCAACCACCTAAATGAAGTGAGCAGTTAAAATGGTGGCCAGCATGATTACACTAGGAACGGGGCGGTTAGTCGAATCGATCGATTTTAATGCCTGCCCCCCACCCTCCCCCCATGTCCGCCAGGCGGGGTGGGGTAAAATCAACCCCTACAGTTATAAAGTAAATGTTTCCTTAATATACATGTTCTTCTCGATGACAAGAGATTTGTGCGAGTAAAATTTTTCTGTTTGCAAAACAAAAACCAAAAACATGCACACGTCCAAGGAAAACGTACAACTGCTCATCCACTCTTCATTTGGCTACTTTCATGTACCTCCCAGTAGCCAATTAAATAGCTCTGGGGGCAGTCAACCACCATGGTTACCACATGGGCTATTGACATCAGAGACAGAAATAAACTTAAAAAGAGGCTTGTAGCCTGACACAAAAAAAGTAGTGCTTTTGTTCTTAATTACGTTGTCTTAACACAAAGTGGTCTTGAATGACCTTGTATGACTGATGATGCCTTGTATGGATTTAGGCTGAGGCACAGACTTGCTTATTAACTGAGAGCTCATTTGAAGTGGCAGCTGGAACTAGCAGGACGTGATTCCTCCAACTAATAGCAACTACGATTGACAACCGGTAGTCAAGAAGATTAACACTCAGCTCGCTGGCCAATTGGCCGTTTAGAATAAGCCGATTTTAGCATGAAGTATCACTGCTGCTTATCTTCCTTTTACCTCAAAGTGAATCACATTAAACTAACATGAAAATGCTGAAAATTATTGGCATTATTAAAGGCAGCCAGAAAAGTTAATTGGGCCAAGTTCTTTTCCTACATAGGATAAACTGATTTTTTAAAAAAACTGCAAGGAATAAAGTGACTCCAAATAAAATATTCGCTCTCCACCCTTCTTTTGGAACAAGTAGGATCTTTTGCCAATAAATGTTGCTCTTGTGAGAACTTCATTGTTCTGTCATTTTTGTTTTACCCCACCCAATTTGCTACTCAGTACAAGGGGAATCTTCTCTTGATAATCCAAGGGTAAGTTTTCTAACGTTCTGCTGGCAGCGTGGAGCTGCATCAACAATGAGCAGGGTTTGGGAAATTGTGCCCATAGCAGAGCCTGCCCTGTTCAAAGCGCATCAAATTTTCCAACCAGTGGTTTTGGCTTCACATATGAGGCCATCATATCAGTAACTGCAGGTCTCATTTACATTGAATAATTTATTTAAATGCAGTCCCTCGCCAGATTTCACAATTGTGGGAGAGGGTCTACCCACTGCTGCTTGCCTATTTGAGATAGGTGTATGAGGGAAATCTGGGGCCTGGCCTGTTCAAACATATTTTATGTGTTTATTTTTACATTTTCCAAGTGTTTCTGCTGCATTTGCTCCATGCTTTTGCTGGAAAAAAAATGTTGTTGCATTTTTGAATTTTTTTCCGACACAAGCTTTCCTTCATTATTCACTGAGTATGTGCATTCCTTTCAGGATTTCAAATGTGCTGGATGCTTTAGATAAGGAAAGGAACTCAGGAGGATCCATGAAAAGTAGGTGCAATGATACCTAAGGTATTTCGTCCATACCCATAGCTACTGCAGCAACAGCACAACTCTGTCACTGCCTCTTGAGCGAAGAGTAGCCTGCAAAGATGATTTTCTCCACCAAACCTCTGTTTGTACAGGTTAGTGGGTAATGGTGGGTTCAAGTATTTCACCTCAGATTTAATCTCACTTGCGTCTAATCCCTACTTTCAGCCTCTTCTTAATTCTCCAACTAACACAAAATAATGGGATTCCCATCAGAATATCTAGGTTCTAAGTTATAAGTATTGCAACTAAAAAATAACTCAGCAAAAACTCTTGCAACTTGCAACAATACCCTGGCAGGAAATGAGCACCAAAAACATGTAGCACAAATCTCCAGAAAAAATTAACTTTCTGTTTAAACGATTCAAAAATAATGGCTCTCCTTAACATGTTGACTTCCTGTCAGTGCAGAATGGGCCTGCCTCCAAGGCCGGATTTTATAGGAGAAAGCAACACAAAACAGATTCCCACTGAGAATCGCAGGAAATTGCACCTGTGCTAATAGTAATATTTTTTTAATGCATTAAACACATGATAATGAAGCCTGTCTTTGGCAAGAGATTCTTAAGAGCTTAACTTAAAAAACCTGCTGGAAGTGCACACACTGCAAATTAGGCCCAATGTTCAGAGTCCCAGCCCGGGCCCATCCAGTGCTGCAGCCACCAGGGTTTGCAAACAGAAATCTGGTCCTTTCATGGCCAATTAATTTATATGGGCCTTACCCCAATGAAACTGCTGCTACTAATTCAGCCTCACTATCTCTAAGGAAGGACTACCTCTATGTCCTGTGACATAGTGGCCGTTGGAAGAATAGGAGAGCAAGAAGGCGATCGGCAAACGGATCAGTTATCAATCATATTACCATTGGTTGACTGTAAAGTAAGTACACTCAATTGTTGGCAAAACAGATGTAATCTAATCAGGGAATATACAAACACATGCAAGAACCTGTTCTATACATCATATGAGTTAATCAGTGTTGCTTTTTTTTAATGTAAGTGATGACAGATGGAAATTTTATTGAAGTGGGTAGAAGGAAAATAATTCATTTAATCAAGTCAGTGCAGACTTCAGTCAATACTAAGTTACACAGGTCACTGCTGCTGTTAACCACAGAATAAAGATTGCAGCTCCACCATTCCCTGTACGATGAATTTCTAGCCAAGATTGGAGCTGAATTGGGGATCAGACTGAACACATGTGAAATGCTTCACCCGAGAGGAGAGACAACACAAATTGCTTGAACACCTCATATCTGCCAGTTAACAGTAGTGTACACAGAGGCTGAGATGTGAGTTGACTGCTTCTCAACAAAGCAGGGTTGCAGGCTGGTGTTACTTGGATTTTCTAAATAGGCGTGTTTGGGCATTCTCCCAACACTGTTGTCCAGTGCTCATGGCAAAAATGAGCTTTGCTACATAATATCTGCATCAGTCGATGTAATATTCCCACCACATTTTGAATCTTTCAAAAGTTGGAAAATGCCACAAAATCAGACCAATGTGTCCAACTTAAAACTAATAGATTTATTTACAGTTTGAATAATACATAGAAGCCAGAAGACACAGCAAAATACTAGGGGGGAAAAATTCAGTTGGTTGCGCCTCCCGTTAGCGCCTTAAGAGGGCGCTAATGGGGCGCAAAGCAGCTAGCGCCCGGGCGCAGCGATGTTTGCGCCGCTCGCGAACTTAACTAGACATTTAGCGGCGGCGCTAAACTTTATCGCCGCGATCTCCTGCGCGCGCAGATTGTGACATCATACGAGAGTGCAACGCCCTTGTGGCGCCCCGGAGCAGAATTTCAGTGGCGCCCCCATCCTTACCGCCTGGCACATCCAACGACCGGAAGAGTGGAACGCTAACAATCGCTGTGGGGCTGGGGGGGGGCGCTATTTAAAGGGGGCCTCTTCCTGTCTTTCTCTGTGGTTGACATTTTTGCACCACTCGTTCTGAGAGAGAGAGAGAGATTTGGAGAGAGAGAAAGAGAGACTTCTGCATTGAGTCAACGCTGTGTGAGGTACTTTTGGCTACTCATCCTAACTTCGCTGGTACTTTGGTTTCTGGCCTTCATAACTTTGCTTGCTAAGACATATGGGGGCTGCACTGATGGGGGGCGTCGTCCTGCGCCAGCTGAATCGGAGGAGACAGAGACGCAGAGAGAGAGTGGCAATGGTGGCCAGACGGAGGAGGGCCAACAGGCGTCTGTACAGGAGAGCTTACCCTCCCAGGGTATATCGTGAACAGCTCTCCTACATTCATATGTCTGATGAGCAGTGTCTGCGAAGGCTGCGCTTCAGCAAGGAGGTGGTCACTGAGCTCTGCCACCTGCTGCAGCCAGATCTGCAGCCTCAACTGAGGTCCAGGACGTCTCTGTCGGTGGCAGTGAAGGTCACAGTGGCTCTCAACTTTTATGCTACTGGCTCATTTCAATCTGCTGTTGGGGACATCGCCAATATCTCCCAGTTCGCGGTGCATTGCTGCATCAGGAAGGTCACAAATGCCCTCTTTAAAAGGAGACGAGAGTTCATCTCTTTCCCCATAACCCCAGACAAGCAGCAAGAATGCACTCTGGGCTTTGCGAGGATAGCGGGCTTCCCCATGGTGCAGGGCGCCATTGACTGCACGCATGTGGCTTTGCGTGCTCCGCATGAGAATGCCGAGGATTTCCGGAACAGAAAGGGGTTCCATTCCTTGAATGTTCAGTTGGTCTGTGACCACAGACAGCTGATACTCGCTGTCAATGCCCACTATCCTGGCAGCTGCCACAATGCTTTCATCCTGTGCCAGACTACTGTGGCAGAACTTTTCGAGGCACCGCATCAGCCAGTTGGTTGGCTTCTCGGGGACAAGGGGTATCCACTGAGCACCTGGCTGATGACACCGCTCCGTACGCCCAACACCCCTGCTGAGCTGCGGTACAACGAGAGCCATCAAGCTACCAGGAACATCGTGGAGCACACAATCGGCGTGCTCAAGCAACGGTTCCGCTGTCTCGACCATTCTGGAGGAGCCCTGCAGTACTCGCCTGAGCGAGTTTCCAACATCGTAGTTGTGTGCTGCATGCTGCACAACATGGCAATCCTCAGGACCCAGCCAATGCCACCAGGCCTTGGAGCACCACTAGAGGAGGAGGAGGAAGAGGAGGAAGAGGAGGAGGAGGATGATCAGCAGCAGCACCAAGGCGTGAGGGCGGCCCACAATGGTGAAACTGCAAGGGCCGTCCGTCAGCGGCTGATAGCAAGCCGCTTCTAGGCCCCTGCTGTGGAAATGGCTTCTGCCATTGAGAACAGCATGAATGAACCCAACACGCAACCCCTAAGCCGGCCAAGGCACCAATGATTCCAAACACCAAACATGTATATTTTGAGTACCAAAACTTATTTATTTTACAAACTCTGTGTGTGTCATTTCTTCATGACAAACTCATACAAATAAACACAAAAAAACAGTCATTACCATAACTGGTTCTCACAACCTGGAGATCATGTGCAAAACACTCAACAAAAGTTTGACCACGAACCTCGGCCTTTAATAAAAAAATGACCAGCATTTTGTCACACCTCCTACATCGAGGGTGAACTCCTTCCCGTGCGCCCTTCCCCCCTTCTTACCCTACTGCTCCTCCGCAATGGGACCTCAGTGGCTGCAGCAAGGCTGGTGGAAGGCTGCTGACTGTCAGGCCCTGACAATTCAGATGCCCTTGAGGGACGGCCTAGACCAGTTCTGGGCCTGGAGGGCCCGGCTGCAGACTGCACCAACTCTGCATGGGCGGCAGCAGTCTGTCCTACAGGCGGTGGCAAATGCAGTGTAGAAGTGACAGTGGTGGCAGCAGGAATGCTGTCATCTTGAGCGAGGACAGCAACTCCCTGCTCGACCGGCACACTGGCACTCCCACGGGGCAGCACCTCAGCATCCGGAGCAATCTGCTGGAGCACAGATTGCTGGCCTGCTGCGGCGCGGTGAGAGCCCCGGGGAAATGTGAACGAACCAGCGAGGATGGCAGCAGACAGTGCTCGCGTGACCTCAATCTGAGTCTGCATGAGAGCAGTCTGAGATTGAATTGCAGCACTGAGCTTCAGTGTCGCATCCGCCTGCGCTGCAGCGAAGTGCTCCACACTCCTTGCCAGTGCTTCAATGCATTCGGGCACCCTACCCACTGCAGCCATGAGCTCAGTGTGCATGCCCACCGCCTGGGTGTTCATTTCCGCGATCAGCCGCTCCTCCTCTGCGTCCAGTGCAGCAGGACTCGCTGGCATACTCTCCCTCCGGGGAGAAGGCCCCCGAGCTTCCCTACCCCCATCGCGTTGCTGCAGCCCGCTGGGTCCTGGAGCTTCACCCTCATCAGACCCTTCCCCCCTGCTCCCCTCCAGGGAAGGCGTGTTCCCAGTGTGGGCATGGGCTTCCTCGGGAGAGGGTGGCACTGATGCTCCGGCTTCCTCTTCCTCCTCGGCTGCAGCTTCACTCCCACTGGCAGCTTCAGGGCCCGTCTCCTCAGCTGGTGAATCACCATCTGAAAGCAGGGAGGTACAAGAGTGGCTTTAGCATGAGGACAGGGTGGCAGTAAGGGAGGAATAAGTGCAACGAGTTAGTAAGTTGGATTGAAAGTGTCAAAGGCTGGTGTTGTGAGGGACAAGTGGAAGGACAGAGGACAAAAAGGTGATGACCTTACCATTGCTGTCCAGAACGGGGTCAGCGTCTCCAGTGGCGACGGGACCGATCACCCGGCTTGCCACAATCCTGTGGACGCGCTCCTCAAGATCGCTGAGGGGTTGCAGCTGAGGCCGCCCTCCACCCGTCCGTTGCTGCTGTCTCCTATTATGCGCCAGCTTGGCCTGCAAGAAAAAGGACGGCGTCTGAGTAAATGTACAGCCATGGTCTTGCCTGATGTGCCTCCCATAGGTGAATAGCCCTTACTGTATACAGCCATGGTCTTGCCTGGTGTGCCTCCCATAGGTGAATAGCCCTTACTGTATACAGCCATGGTCTTGCCTGATGTGCCTCCCATAGGTGAATAGCCCTTACTGTATGCAAAGTATGGAATGTGTGTGTGTGCTTCATGAAAGGGCCATAGGTGTTGGATGAGTGTTGTTAATTGTGGTTTTAAGACCCTCTGGCCATAGAGTGAGGTTGAGATGGAGGGATGGAGAGGTATTGCAAAAAAGCCACTCACCCTGACGACCCGAGTGAGGTCGTTGAACTTTTTCCGGCATTGGACATGGGTCCTGGGCACCATGCTCCTGGAGGAGACGCGCTGAGCCACCTCCCTCCACACTCTTCTGTAGTCGCGTGGCAAAGGCCTCCTGCCACTCTCTGGGTACAGTATTGGTCTTCGGCGCTCCACCGCGCCAACCAGAGCATCCAAGGCCCGCTCGGTGAAGCGCTCAGCTCGTTCTCTCACCCTCTCCATCCTTGGCTGGAAAATGGATTCACAGGTCTCTCCAGGCCGAGATTCAAGGCTGCAATGAGCAGGATGTGGCTGGGGAGCAAGATCGCCCCCCCGCTTTAAGAACTGGCCGGCGCCAGTGTGTCTGTGTTCCCTCGCTAACTGGCAGCACCTGAGCTGCGCTCGCGCTCTGAGTTAGCGCCTCACTCCTCGGCCTTTGCGCCTTAAGACAGGTGTGCAGCGCCTGATTTAGCGCTCCAATCACCTCCCGGGGCGTTAAAAGTGAAGTTTCCAGTCAGTGGCGATAATTAGCGCCAGGCGCTAATTTTTGCGCCCAAATGATATTTGCGCCCCAAACGGGGCGCGACTGAATTTTTCCCCCCAGGTGTACAATGCGCGCAATACTTAAAAATAAAATTATAATCAGTCCACAAACGGTTAAAATATTCTTCTTACAACATATATTTTGCAGTTTAATAAGCAAAAGGACTTTTGGATGAAATGGAATTTGGATCTCTAGTCAAAACTGAAGACATGAGATAATTATCCAATACTGTAGACAGAACTGTCAATCACCCCGATGAAAGACACAAGAGTAGGGGATAATGCATATCATGCTAATAAGCAGGTGCTCACACATCATCCAGGTTTCACATATTTACTAAAGCCCTGGGCATATATAATTTAATTAGTACCTAGAATAAGACCCTGTGTCCTGACTAATTTTCAGCTCAATCAACATCTCATCTATTTGCCTCCATTTTCCTCCTAGCCATTTTAACCCTTTTTCACAAAAATGTACCACTTTATATTTACTGATATTGAATTCCATCTTCCACTTTTTCTCCAATCCACCATCTTATTAATATACCCACAGTCCTCAGAATTATGTACTCTGCCTCTTATTTTATTATCATCTGCAAATATGGACACCTACCCCTATATCCAAATATTGATGTAGAATACCAAAATGAGGAGGTAATTATTAATCCTGGACATGCTGTACCACGAGGGTTGCCAACTCTCCAGGATTACCCTGGAGTCTCAAGGAATTAAAGACTAAGCTCCAGGACACTAATGTGAGCAATCCAGGAGAAAAATCATATGGGGCAATAAAAAATAGTGATTTTTAACAAAATTCTTTGAACTCTTTGGTTATTAACTATTTAAATATCTGAGATGGGGAAAAAAGGCTGTTCGACTGACAGTCAAAAATCATCCAATCGGGTAATGAGGAGTCTATTCGCTTTCCGATTGGTGTGGGAAGGTGGTGTGCCACAAGTATGGACGTGTTGGGCGACCAATGGCAGGAGTGTGCAGGCGGGACGGTTGGAGGCAGGTCACGTGATGACACCTCCCGGAATATGTCCAGCCAGAGTTGGCAACCCTATCTATCACTCATGGCCTGTGTAACGGTTTGGTTAATGGGAGGCGTGACTGCTTAAGGAAACCCCTTTTTTACCATGAGCACAGGATAACAGTTTTGGGAGAAAATCCAAACATGGCGATTTAGAAATTTGGGTAAGAAAAGATAACTACTTTGAAACACTGTATGCAACAACAAATAAATTGTCTAATTTCATTATGGGGCTAAAGATATACTTCTCAGGGGCCCAGTAAAGTGATATATTTTATTAGGATTTTCATAGTACAGAACTACTTCAAAACAGGTTTCTGTTAATTGCGCTCTAATGTTAAGAGAAAGAAAGAACTTGCATTTATATAGTGCCTTTCATGACCTCAGGACATTCCAAAGTGCTACACAGCCAATTGTTACTGTTGTAATTACATAGATTATACAGCACAGAAACAGGCCATTCGGCCCAACCACATAATGCTCCACTCGAGCCTCCTCCCACCTTCCTCATCTAACTCTTATCAGCATAACTCTCTATTTCCTCATATGCTTATGTAGCTCCCCCTTAAATGCATCTATACTGTTCACCTCAACTCTCCCTGTGGTAGCGAGTTCCACATTCTCACCACTCTCTGGGTAAAGAAGTTTCTTCTGTATACCCTATTTGATTTCTTGGTGATGATCTTGTATTGATCGCCTTTAGTTTTGCTCTTCCCCACAAGTGTGTCTATTCTATCAAAAACTTTCATAATTTTAAAGACCTCAATTAGGTCACCCCTCAGCCTTCTCTTTTCAAGAGAAAAGAGATCCAGCCTGTTCATCCTTTCCTGATAGGTATAACCTCGCAGTTCTGGTATCATCCTTGTAAATCTTTTTTGCACCCTCTCGAGTGCCGCAATATCCTTTTTCTAATATGGAGAACAGAATTGTATGCAGTACTCCAAGTGTGGTCCAACCAAGGTTCGATACAAGTTTAGCATAACTTCTCCAGTTTTAAATTCTATCCCTCTAGAAATAAAACCCTAGTGCTCGGTTTCCTTTTTCTTATGGCGTTATTAACCTGCATCACAACTTTTAGTGATTTGTGTATTTGTACTCCGAGATCCCTTTGCTCCTCTACCACATTTAAATTCTTAGTTTCCATGTAATAAGTGACCTCCTTATTTTTCTTATCAAAATGTAATACCTCGCACTTATCTATGTTGAAATTCATTTGCCAATTATATGCCCATTCTGCAAGTTTATTAATGTCCTCCTGTAATTTGTTGCAGTCCTCCTCAGTATTGAATATCCCTCCCAATTTTGTGTCGTCTGCAAATTTAGAAATGGTGTTTTTGATTCCATAGTCTAAATCATTAATATAAATTGTGGATAACAGTGGTCCCAGCACTGATCCTTGTGGGACACCATTTCGCACCTTTGAATAACTAACCTTTACCCCTGCTCTCTTGCTTTCTGTCTTTCTGCCAGCTAGCTATCCATTCTGTTAATTGTCCCCTGGCTCCGCATGCTTTGACCTTATTCATTCGTCTATTATGTGGTATCTTATCGAAGACCTTTTGGAAATCTAGATATATTACATATAATGTAAGGAAACTATTCCAATTTACAGTACAACATGATTTCCAACAGAAAGGCAAAAGTAGCACCAACATCATGGCTGCTACTGGTCTGAGTAGCTGAGGCACCTTTCACCTAAATTCAGATAACAAAGCTATTTATTTATATGTAGCTTACCCTTCTAGATCCCTACCTATTATCTACTGGACAACTGAAAGGGTGCTGGAAGCAGATTCCATAGTAACTTTCAAAAGAGAATTGGATATGTACTTGAAAAGGAAAAATTTGCAGGCTATGCTGAAAGAGCAGGGGTATGGGACTAATTGAATAGCTTTCAAAGAGCCGGCATAGGCACAATGGGGAGAATGGCCCTCTTCTGTGCTGTATGAGTCTATTGATTCTATAATTTCTTATAACACTAAGGGGAAAAAATTTGGTACCTTTGCGCCTCCCGTTAGCGCCAGTAGAAGGCGCTAACGAGGTGCAAGAGCATTATCACCGGGACGAGGCGACTCCAACGCCACACGTCAAATCCCGCCCGCCTACCCCCGCAGTGCCACCGCTAACAGTTATCGCCAGGAGCCTCAACGCCAGGTGGATCGTGACATCAGTGAGTGTGCAACGCTCACTGAGTGCCCGATCTGCGAAATTGATTGGCGCCACCTACCTTAATGCCTGGAGGAAAAAGCGACAAGGAGAGCTGGTGTGAAGCAACAGGAAGCCGGCTCCAGGGACGTTATTTAAAGGGATCATCAGTAATGAGTCGCAGCTATAGATTAGTGGAGTTTCAGTGCTTTCTTGTCAGTTTCACATAGTGCAGCAGTCTCATTCCATTATTTCAATGTTATTTAGGATCAGGAGTGTTGTGGTAACTAAAATGTAGCTACATTTATTCTTTAAAAATTCAAACTGCTATACTTGGGTCCATTAATGGCGCTGTACTGGCAGCCAACTTCGCCCTCAGGAGGAGGAAGAGGAAGAGGGAGAGGAGGAGGAGGAGGAGGAGGAGGATGAGAAGGAATAGGAAGATGTGAAGGACGATGAGGAGGATGAGCAGGAGGAGGAACAGGAGCGAGGGAGAGGGCAGCCACTCAATCGGCCTTCTGCAAGGGCAGTCTGTGACCGCTTCATCAGACTGTGGTTCTAATGAATTAAACCCCAGATCCCCATTGCTCACCACATCCCCATCATTCCATCCTTGTCACAGGCCATATCACAGCGAAAAGCTGAAATGAGACACACCACAAAAGAATCCAAACTGAATTAATAAATTTATCAAAAATCAGTGAACACACATTTACTACAAAAATATTAACTATTCACCCTTGTGCAATCCCCTGTACCTCTCGTTACTGTGCCTTTGCCTACTCTAGTGCTCCTACAAAGTGTTGGCCCAGTGGCTGCAGCAGGGCTGGTGGTAGGCTGCTGAGAGTCCATGCGGGAGACTTCAGATGGCCTTGCAGGATGCCCTCGACCAGCCCTGGGCCTGGAAGGCCCGGCTGTAGATTGCACCACCTCAGCATGGGCGGCAGCAGTCTGGGCTGGCTGAATGACAGGCAGCGACAAGTGCAATGACGGAGTGGCAGTGGTGGGAGCAGGAATGTTGTCATCCTGAGAGAGGACAGCAGCTTCCTGCTCCACTGACCCACTGCCACTCCCCTGGGGCAGCACCTCAGCATCCCTAGCAATCTGTTGGAGCACAGATTACTGGCCTGCTGCAACACCGTGAAAGCCCCGTTTGACGGTGGTAGACCCAGCCATGATGGCAGCAGTCAGAGTTTGGGTGACATCCAGCTGAGACTGCACGAGAGCAGTCTGAGATTGGATGCCACCAAGTATAGACTTCATTACAGCACTAGCACATTGCATCGCTTCCGCCTGTGCTGCAATGGAAGTTGCCAGATCGCCACGGTCTCTCTGGGAGTCTACCATCCTTTGCAGACTGGAAATGATGGGCTCCATGGTGTGCACAGAGCCTTGTGCAATGTTGGAGGTGGACTCCTTCACGCTCCTTATCATTGCCGAGAGGCTCTCGGGCACCCTTGCCATTGCACCTATCATCTTTGTGTGCATGCCCATCACCCATCGTCTAAATGCCTCCACATCGAAATCCTCATCTGAGTCCTGTGCACATGAACTCACCCTCCGGGGAGCTGGCCCCCGAGCTACACTTCCCCCCTGGCCTTGTTGCAGCTCGCTCATCCCCGGTGCCTCACCCTGTGCGGATCCCGCTACTATACTAGCCTTTAAAGAAGGCGTTGTGCCAGTATCTGAACTGGTGCCTGCGGGTGAGACATGCGGTGACGCGGTGTGTTCTTCCTCCTCTTCTCCCGCTTTGGTCTCTGCGGTGCCCTCAGGGATAGGCTGCTCAGGTGCTTGCTCATTATCTGAAAGCATAAAGGTACAAGAGTCAGGTTAAGGTGAGGGGAGGGGGCAGGAAGGGAGAAATGCATGCATACAGCATGAGTAGCTGGAAAGTGCAAAACGATTGTGGGGTGAGGGGGAAGTGGGATGTGAGAAGAAGGAGTAGGGAGGAACATATCATTGTTGTCCCCAAGGGGGTCAACGTCTCTGGTGGCCACAGCGTCCATCACCTGGCACCCAATAATCTGCAGCACTCTATTTTCTAGCACAGACAGCGGTTGGGTGTCGGCTTGTCCCCCGCCTGTGCGCTCCTGCTCCCTCCTGTTGTGAGCCACCTTGGCCTGCAAGAGAAAGAAAGTGTCAGTGAGTGTGGAGCAATGTGTTTGGGTGATGTGCCTGCCATAGTTGAATAGCTGTCATTGTGTGCAAGGTGTGAGATTTGGGTGTGAGTGTTGGTTGGTAGAGATTGTTGGTGGGTGAGTGCTGTTTTGGCCAGTGTGTGAAGAGTGTGGTTCAGATGGTGGCATGTATCATTTGTTGAAGCATTCACTCACCCTGACCACCCGAGTGAGGTCGTTAAATTTCTTCCTGCACTGTATGTGGGTCCTGGGGAGCACAGTGCTGCCCGAGACATGCTGGGCTACCTCCCTCCATATGGCGCAGAAGACTTGCGGCAAGGGCCCCCTGCCATTTGTCGGATAGATCACCGCCCTCCGCCTCTCCACAGCAAACACCAATGCTCCAATGCTTGATCACAGAATCTGCGGGGTCTGTCCTTGAGGTGTGGATCTGCCATGAGTACAGCTGCTTCAGTCCTCCGGCTCCTTCTCCTTGACCTGCCGCTGCTTGCTGAGGCAGCTGCACAGCCAACAATGCTGAAACTGAGGTTCTGCAGCATCAGTGAACCTCCCCTTTAAGAAGTGGAAAAACCCTGTGGCAATCATGACTTGCGATTAGACCGCACCTGATATTGGTCCACCCTTTGAGTGTAACGCCAATGAGCTTGGGCTTAAAGGGGGAGAAATACATTTCAGCCCCGTTTGGGGTGCTAAAACTTAGGAAGCGGAACAATTATCGCCAGGCGCTAATGATGAGAGGCTCCTGCGAAATTCAGTTGTAGCACTCCAAGAGGGAAGTGGAGCACTAAATCAAGTGCTATCACTTCCCTTAGAGCGTTAAAGGCAGTGAGGGGGCGGTATCGGCAGAGCGCTGATCAATGTTCCATGCAGCGCTGCCGGATTCGCAGGCTCCTTCCCTTCCTTAAAGGGAAGGGCCAATGCTCACAACAGTTAAAGGGAAGGCTGGGGATGGGTCGGTGACAGCAGCCGTGATCCACGAGGAGCAGCCGTAAGCACTCTACGAGAGTGCAGGACTGATCAATCGGGCAATTACATTTTTTTAAAAACAGCACAAAGGGGCGAGAAACAAATTTTGGCCTCCCTGACCACCAATCCCTTTAATTACCACTCCCCAAGCGGCCGGCCGAGGTCACAACGCCTCCTGCAGCTGCCGTTGCTGACACCCGGTGAAGCTGCAGGGGGCGGAAGCGAATTTAGGATCTGAGGCGGTAACGGGGCGCTGCGTACCGGATGACGTCACGATCTCCAGGGCGCAGGAGATCGAGGCGGTAAGGTAGCCAGCGCTACCCCCCCCCCCCCATTGAATTTTGCGGTAATCATTTCTTTTGCCGCGCCCGGTCGGTAAGTCGTTAGCGACCCGTTATCGCCCCCCAGAGGTGATAACGGGAGGCACAAAGGAGGCCAATTTCTAGCCCAAAGACTTGAATTAGCGCTCCAATCATTTTTTTGAGCAGTGAGCATGAATTTTGCGTGCAGTCTAAAGCATTGGCGCCTGGCGCTAATTCTCCTTTTCTAATTTTACTGCCCATTCCTGGGCTTTAATGAATTTCACCCCCTAAGTGTTCCATAAAATAAATCCTGAATCATTTAGGGTTATTTAGATACACTTTGGCTCTCTTACTGTCAGAATCCACTAATTCCTATAAATGAAAAAAGATATTGAAAATGAATTGTTTAGAGACATTGGGGTAATTTTTTGTCTTCACCGTATGGGCAGGAATCTGGCAGAGTGGATTGCCCATCTCTTATAGAACACGTTGGAATGAAAATCAGATGGGTTCTGTATTGGGGAGCAATCTGGTCTGCCAGATTACTGCCCATTGAGTGAAGGCAAAAATTAACCCATCATTTCTTTCCTTTGAATAAATGAGTTGCTAAATACATGTAGATTTCAGTATAATTTTCCAAATCTGTCAGTTCCTATTTATACAGTTAACTCTTTAATGGTCTTCTGAGAAAAAAGCAGCACCATCAATTTTAGAAGTTATTGGTGCTGAACCTGGAATCAAAAGGACAGAGAACAGAAATTGCCTACTTAAGTTTATTTGTTTCAGTGCCAATGTATTGGCGGAAGTTTAATATGGTTACGAGGAAAATTGAAGCAGGATTATTCATTTCCAGGTACTTTATCGTTTTGCCTGGACTCTTTCCAAGTTTTATCGGTCTTTAGTGAATAATGATCCCAGTTACTGGCAGTGTAATGTTGAACTGAACTGCCTTTTTTATATTTTAGAAACATGTACCAACAGAAAGAATCTGTGTAAGGGAGTTCATCTATCATTTTAAATCTTAACATAGCTCATAACTCTGGGTCCTTGTCTTGCACGATTAGTTAATTTTAAACAGAGTTTACAGATTCCAATACAGCAGTAGAAAACAGCTAAAATAAATGAACATGTATTGTTTGATTCCTGACCCATTGAACAAGAATGAATTCATTTTATAGACGTTGGTTCCCCCTTTTACGAGATTACAGAGGACAATAAATGCAATGTTAGATCCAGAACATTAATAGAGTGCCAAATAATACAGTCCATCGTATTATGCCTTACATATAGAATGTGAGTGAGAATACCTAACAGTTTTAACACTATCATGTTCATGTTTTATTATATATATATCTTGAATCTTCATACCCAACCATTTTTTTAAATTTATTCATTCATGGGATGTGGGCATCGCTGGCAAGGCATGTATTGCCCATCCCTAATTGCCCTTGAGAAGGTGGTGGTGAGCCACCTTCTTGAACCGCTGCAGTCTATGTGGTAAATGTACTCCCACAGTGCTGTTAGGGAGGGAGTTCCAGGACCAGTGACGATGAAGGATCAGCGATATATTTCCAAGTCAGGATGGTGTGTGACTTGGAAGGGAACTTGGAGGTTGTGGTGTTCCCATACTCCTGCTGCCCTTGTCCTTCTAGATAGCAGAGGTTGGGGGATTGGGAGGTGCTGCCAAAGAAGCCTTGGCGAGTTGCTGAAGTGTATCTTGTAGATGGTACACACTGCAGCCACGGTGCGCCAGTGGTGGAGGGTTGTGAATGTATTTGGTGGTGGATGGGTGCCGATCAAGTGGGCTGCTTTGTCCTGCATGGTGTCGAGCTTCTTGAATGTTGTTGGAGCTGCATTGATCCAGGCAAGTGGAGAGTATTCCATCACACTCCTGACTTGTGCCTTGTAGATGGTGGAAAGGCTTTAGGGAGTCAGGAGGTGAGTCACTCGCCGCAGAATACCCAGCCTCTGATGTGCTCTGTTGCCACAGCATTTATGTGGCTGGTCCAGTTCAGTTTCTGGTTAATGGTGATGGTAGGGGATTCAACGATGGTAATGCCATTGAATGTCAAGGGGGTTTGGTTAGACCATCACTTGCTGGAGATTGTCATTGCCTGGCACTTGTGTGGCGTGAATGTTACTTGCCAGCCCAAGCCTAACTGTTGTCCAGGTCTTGCAAATAGGTCTTGCGCCGCAAACGTCAGGAAGTACGAGCTGATAACAGCGCAGTGGGGGAAATGGCGAATCTGGGACCTTAGTGAACAATGGGACCAACAGTCTAGGGGGAAAAATTGAGTTGCTACTTTTAGCGCCCCAAAGAAAGTAGCGCCCCCGCGGTCGAAATTCACCAGTAGCGCCCCAAGAAGGAAGCAGGGTGCTACTGGAAGTGAGTGAATATCATGGTGCTACGTGCTGCAGCGCCACGCTTTGCGGCACGTCGCGCCGCGGTACTGCAGGCCTTCCTCCCCTTCTTAAAGGGGAGGGGCCTAGCGCAGCGCGACCCGGGGCCCAGCTGGGCCACCAGGGATCGGAGTGCCGGCAAAAGAACCCGGCATTCAAGAAAAGTGCTGGGCTTATGGAGCGTAGCCGGCACCCAGTGGGGGGGCTGCACAGGAGGCCGGGGACAGCAACGGGGGCAGGTGCTGGCAGGCGGCCAGCAACAAAAATGGCCGCCTGGCACCTCCCCTTTAATTTGCACCACCCAGGCCGCTGGTAGGCCTCCCCTGACCCTATCAGACATGGCGTCTGGCGGTAAGTCAGGGGGAGCTACCGAAGATTGCGGTCGGGGCGTGAGCGGGGTGCTGCGCATGGCGATGACGTCATCGCTGGAGGCGCAGTGCCACGGGGCGCTAATGGTTACCGCCACCGCTAACCTCCCGCTGAATTTCGCGAGAGGTGTTGGCGTCGCCGCGCCCAGGGGCTAGTTGCTTTGCACCCCGTTAGCGCTAACGGGAGGCGCAAAGCAACCGAATTTTTAGGCCTATGTCTTTAACCAATGAGATTTAAGGATAAAGATAGAAATAGAGGAGCAACTTAGAAGAAAATAGGGTGAGTGAGAGTCAAATTAGGTACAGAAAGAGAAATAAAGAGAGGGAAGGAAAGATTGGATTAAGAGAGAGAGCAGAAAGAGACAGAAAGGAAAAGTAAGAAAAAATGTAAAAAGTTTTAAATTTGAAATTTTAAAAATCTCTAAGAACAATTTAGGACCTGCAGGATTGAGGCTCCACCATTTCATTTGTTCCCTTTCTGGGCCGGAGAGGTTGAGTGACATAGCAGGAACATAAAACTTGTCATTAAAAGGATTTTTATGCTATTAAGTACCAGTTCTAACTTTCTGCGGTGAGTTTAATTCCTATTTATTGCACAAATGCAGCAATTTCTTGACACTCACGAGGAGATTGAGGGCAGCTCTCATTTTTGTGAGGCTAACAGTGGAGCAGCGCAAATTGTCCAGCAATTTGTGGCAAGTGGCACACACGGGGCATCCCGTCCTCGCCACAAATTGCTGGACAATTTACACACTAATAACGGTGACGCACTAAATACGCCGTTATTTTGCCAGCACATTTTCAGCCAATGAAACTGGGTCTGACATCTGAATTTCAAGGCCACAGCAATGACCAGGGAAACATCCTATCCAACCAACAGAGAGTCAAACGTACATTCAATGCACAAGTCCAAATAGTGGTATTTTGTACCCTTGATTTTAAGGCTTTATTCAGGGGTATCGAAAATATAGCCAGTGGGCATCATGCAGCACCTGAGCCCTGGCAATCCGCCTACAAAGCTCAAGGAACTTAGTCCTATTTGTGTTAATATTTCTTATTCGCTGGTTTGTTGTTTGGATTTTGTAGGCCCGGAGATTGGGAAAAGGCGTTTCTCAATGCTCTTTCCTCACTGGTGGTCAGATCCTTAAACTGACCACCAAGAACTGTTAGCATCATTTGTATCTATCAGCTTGACATTACAAGCTATTTGTGATCCTGCTCTCCCAACAGGGAATCATAAGTTTCTTCCAGTGGCAGTTCGACTATTGTGTAAATTAAAACAGTTTACATGAGCTGAGTAGTGAGTGCTCAATCTTGAGCTGCGAGAGACCGATGGAGTGTGAAATGCCAGAAGAGTGGGGACTTTAGCCTTAGAGGGAGTTCAGCCTTGAGGTGCCATTGAACAGGAGTTCTTTTTCCCCTAAAATTAATGCTAGTGTGATGTGAGTAAGAGGAATTTGATTTTTCCCGGAGTTTTGTGCTAGAGGGAGTTCAAACTAACACTGTATAATTTTTTCTAAAGTTAGAGCTGGATTATTTTAAACTTACCCGCCTGAGGGGAAACTCTTAGGATAGGATAGGCTCGGCTTTCTACCCTGGGCACCAGCAGACTCTTCACCCTCTTAAAGCAACACTTCCACAACTAACCCTTCACACTGCACTCTGGTTAATGGGGGCTCTACTGAACAACTTGTGTCACGGGCACCCATCTCCCCTCACAGCAATGACCAACACAATACAACCCTAAAACCCCATTCTCCACTTTAACACTCTCATAACTCCACTTCTCTTACTTCACCTCTCCCATGCCATTTGGTACACACTCCTCAACTGCTAGCCGTACCCTCATTTTCTCTATCTTCTTACAGGACAATGACCCCAACATGGCACTTTGTTCCTGATGGAGGTTATAATCATATGCTCATGTCTTCACTGATGTGATAATGATTGGCACACTCATGTATTGCCATGTGATGGGTGGAGGAGTGGTTTGAGGGAATATCCCTTTATCACCAAGGTGGGGGGAAGATTGGGGGGGGGGGCGCGTTAGAAGGAGGTACGTTTTGGTGTCAAAAGTAAACTTTGTTCCACAAAACAGAAGACTTCAGTGATGAGAGTTGCTGTGATATCTCTTGCAGTAAAGGCTGCCTGAGTCTCCTTTGCTTCATCCTGTGGTGCTGCTGCCCATCCATGATAATGGCCTACAAGAATATGACCAAGGAGAATGTCATACCTACTTCTGAGATGACACAAAACTTGGAAGTATAGTGAACAGTGAGGAGGAGAGTGATAGACTTCAGGAAGACATAGACCAGCTGGTGAAATGGGTGGATACGTGGCAGATGAAATTTAACACAGAAAAGTGTGAAGTGTTACATTTTGGTAGAAAGAATGAGGAGAGGACATATAAACTAAATGTTACAATCCTGAAGGGAGTGCACGAACAGAGAGACCTGGGGGTATGTGTGCACAAATCGTTGAAGGTGGCAGGGCCGGTTGAGAAAGCAGTTAAAAAGGCTTATAGGTTCTTGGGCTTCATGAATAGAGGTATATGGGCTGGATTTTGATACTGGGGCGGGTTGGGGTCGTGTCATCCACTTTTCGCGTTATCCACCCGACTGCAATTGGATGTGGGAGATTGATGCGATTTTCACCTAATTGGGCAATTGAGTTCCAGCATGTGGGAACCCATGAACCAATTAGTGTTTTCAGTCTGAAAGTCGCCTCTGATGATGTCATCATTGCTGCTGTATTGAAGGTCTGCAGAGACTGCCTGGCCTTTGCTGTGAGAGGACCTGGATGCAAAATGAGCAGCAGCAGCCCTAAGTCTGCTCCCAGATATTTTTGCACCACCACTCCCAGATATGTCATCCATCCACCACCACTCCCAAATCAGCCAGCCAGCCAGCCAGCTAGCCAGCCAGATAGCCAGATGTGCTCCCGCCAGGTTTCACATTCGTGGTTCAGAACAGGCGTGCTTCATGTAGAAAAAGGGTTAAAATCACAAAGGCCTTTCAAAATGGCATTATAGAGGCAATTTAGTGCTTGTTAAGGGCCTTAACAGCCTATCCTGCCTCTTAGAGGCGGGACAGAGTCGGGACCAGCAGACACGATTTAATGAAAATTGCGTGGAGGCGGGATGGAGGCAGGCTTATGCCCGCCTGCCAGTTTTCGCAATTTTAACCCCCCACACCCCTCCAAACCCACCTCCACGGGTCAATGAAAATTCAGCCCATAGAGTACAAAAGCGTGGAAATTATGATGAACCTGTATACAACACTGATTCGGCCCCAACTGGAGTACGGTGTCCAATTCTGGGCACCACACTTTAGGAAGGATGTGAAGGTCTTAGAGAGGGTGCAGAAAAGATTTACGAGAATGATTCCAGGAATGAGGGACTTCAGTTAATAGACTGGAGAAGCTGGGGTTGTTCTCCTTGGAGCAGAGAAGATTGAGAGGAGATTTGATAGATGTGTTCAAAATCATGAGGGGACTGGACAGAGTAGATAGAGAGAAACTGTTCCCATTGGCAGAAGGGTCGAGAACCAGAGGACACAGATTTAAGTTGATTGGCAAAAGAACCAAAGGCGACAGAAGATAAAACTTTTTTACGCAGCGAATGGTTAAGATCTGGAATGTACTGCCTGAAAGGGTGGTGGAGGCAGATTCAATCACAGCTTTCAAAAGGGAGTTGGATAAGTACCTGAAGGAAAGAAATTTGCAGGGCTATGGGGGAGTGAGACTAGCTGAAGTGCTCTTGCAGAGAGCCGGCACAGGCTCGATGGGCCGAATGGCCTTCTTCCGTGCTGTAACCATTCTATGATTCTATGATTCTATGATTTGATGCTGTCAACTAATCAACTGGATCAATGGCCACTGAACTCCCCCCTCGGGTTGACAGACGTGGTTCCCGAGCAGCATAAGTCCCAAGGGCATCCAATGAAATTGGAAAAGTAAGGTTGAAAAGACTCCTAAGGGTCTGACAACAAGCTAATAATCCTTTAAATTGGGTTGCCTGTCTCTGCCGGTCGGGTTGCTGCCGCGCTGACAGACGCACCCGAGGGAAAGGCACGTGGGGGCAGGATGACGGCGGGTTCCCAACCCGCTCCAAGGAATGTCAACTTTCCCGCCTCCGATCGTGCCCGCACGGACCGGGAAAATTCCGGCCATGGTAGCTAATTTGCACACAACAAACTACTGCAAACAAAATGTGATAATGACCAGACAATCTGTTTCAGTGATGTTGGTTGAAGGATAAATATTGGTCAGGACACCGGGGAGAACGCCCCTGTTCTTTGCCAAAATAGTGCCATGGGATCTTTTATGTCCTCCAGAGAGGGTAGGTAGGGCCTTAGTTTAACCTCTCATATGAAAGACGGCGGCCGCAATTTTGCCGGTGCTCAGAGTGCGTTTTTGGAGGCGGGTCCGGAGTTAAAATTATTGATGGCGGGTTGCGAACCCGCTGCCATCCTGCCTCCACGCAACTTTCCAAAGTGTCGGGTCTGCGACTTCTGATCAGACCCAGACACCAAGCGGCGGGAGAGACACTTAAGGTAGTTAACAGCTTCTTAACTACCTGCTTAATCCTATTTTTACAGGCTTTTTCGATTTTGCCACATTTTCAGCGTGTTCCACGTCGTTCGACAAACACGCCAGCTGATTGTGTCGGGTATTGCAACAAGCTGAATAATTGACAGCTGCAACTGCAGCATAAAAGCTAACCTGCCACATCAGTTCCATTTCAGATGCCAGAACTTTCTGTTTTCAGGATTTGGAAGACATTTTTCAGGTGTATTGAGGTTGTAAGTGTTTGTTCTGAGATCCATATGCACTGTGATCTCCTTGGAATAACCTCTCCCCACATTGACTGAGCGCTTATAACATCACTTCCTCAACTGACATATAGACCAGCAGAATGGGAACGATTTATACCCTCTCATCCTGGTCCTCAGATTCGGAGGAAGAGCACACCAGCAGCACCAACAACAGGAGCGCCAACCTTCTCCTCAGCCACCTGATGCTGCACAGGGCACAGGGCGACAGCACAGGGCTGCACCTCGCCGCAGGAGATACCCCCAACACAGGGTTTACAGGCCGAGGATGAGCTTCCTCAACATGACTGAGCAGCAGTGCCAAAGGAGGCTGAGATTTTGGCGAGAGGTAGTCGCTGACATCTGCATAATGCTGCACCAACACCTGCAGCGCAGAGGAGCGAGTGGACACTCCTTACTGTCAAAGTCACCACCACCCTCAACTTCTTTGCGTCAGGCTCCTTCCAGGGATCATCTGCAGACATCAGCGGCATCTCCCAGTCGGCCGCACACATTTGCATCACACAGGTTACTGATGCCCTGTTTGCCAAGTCGCAAAATTACAGCCACTTCTCAATGGATGAAGCAAGTGTTACCGCACGGGCAGTTGGGTTTGCCACTCTAGCTGGCTTCCCAAGGGTGCAGAGCGTCATCAACTGCACACATGTGGCCATCAGGGTACCCCATCACAACCCAGCTGTATTTGCGAACCGCAAGGGCTTCCACTCCCTTAACGTCCAGCTGGTGTGTAACCACAGGAAGAACATTATGCATGTTTGCGCCAAGTTCCCTGGCAGTTGTCATGACTCGTTCATCCTGCGACAGTCTACTGTGCCTCAGCTGTTCAATCTGCCAACCCAACTTTCCGGATGGCTCCTTGGAGACAAGGACTATCCCCTGATGACGTGACTAATGATACCGATGAGGAGGCCATCAAACGAGACTGAGGAGCGCTACAAGAGAGCCACATTTTCACCAGAAGCATCATAGAGCAAACCATCGGCTTGCTCAAAATACGCTTCAGATGCCTGGACAGATCTGGTGGAGCCCTACAGTACGCACCAGCCAGGGTGTCCAGAATCATTGTGGTCTGCTGTGCCCTGCACAACATCACACTGCAGCGTGGCTTACCGCTGCCTGAGGAACAAGTGGCAGAGCGCACAGCCTAGAGGAGGAGGAGGAGGAGGAGGAAGAGACTGTAGATGAGGAAGACCTGGCAGAGGCGGCTGTCCCAATGCCACCAGCACGTGAGCTCATTGCTGGCCGTGAGGCAAGGGATGCACTAATCTATGCCAGATTCGCGTAACTATATGCAGAAAACACATGTGGCTGGCACATGGATATGAGTGTTTGCAGGACCTTCATTACACATCATACAGCATCTGTACAATTAACTGTGCATTCCTATCATTCTCCCCACCATCACTGCAGATGAAAGGCGCCCTCACCCCTCACTGTGCCACTTCAATTTCTGAGCATACATAAGCCAATTCTTTGATTCTTTGACATCGCATTTGTTTAATACAATAGAAATAAAAATGACAAACGTAACTTTGTATTATATCAAAACACCCTTGTGACTACCCTTGTAACTATTTGTGTGTTAGCTTTCTCTTACGCGTGATTCTACGTGGTGCTTCCCCTGTGGCTTCAGCAGATGTAGAGGCACCTTGCTCACTTCTCTGCTGCGCCTGCTTAGACGCCTTTGGCGGTCGTCCTCTGGGTTTGGGAGCCTGGGAGGGCTCCACAAAAGTCTGCTCCTCCTGCGGCTGTGTAGGGGCAGAGATGGCCATCTCAGTTGGCTGAGGAATCTGGGGCTCTTACCGAGGGCTCCACAGGAGTGCCATGGGAGTGTGAGCGCTTGGAGAGGAGCACACAATTCCTTGTTGTCGACCACCAACATCCCTCTCATGGGTCACCCGCACTTCACTGCTAGCAAGTGGCTGGAGAGCACTTTGCTGCACATCAGTGGGGCCTTGAGGATCCGTCTCTGTACTGACAGTCCTCATAACGGGGACATCCATGTACCTCTGGTTTCTCTCCTCAATAAATGCCCATCTATCCTCCATAGATGACCATCTATTTAGAAGTGTTACCATGTTCTCCTGAGTCTGGCGATTTAAGTCCTTCATGCAGGTTACCATCCTTTCCATGGCAGTACCTACATTCGCCATTGCGTGCACCACGGCATTGCTCATGTTTGACATGGACTCCTTCATTCTCTGCACACTCTCACTTACCATGGTTGCAAACCCTGTCAAAGACTCCTGCACTTGTTCCTGAAGCTCTCTTTCTGGATGGCCCCAGAGGCACAGCGTCTACATGCAGCTGAGCAGAGCTAGGAGCGCCCTGCGGCCTCCGACAAGAACTCTCCACTGCTGTCCCTGTCTCCACCATCTGCTGATGCTCACTTGTGAGCTGTGCTACACCAGGTGACAACACTACTCTATCTCACAAAGGACCCACCGAGGTGTGCGTCACTGCGCTGGTGCTGGGTGCGCTCATTTCTGCTGATGCTGCTCCCTCAGAGGCTGGACAGTGGGGAGGGGGGCTCTTGATGGTCCTGTCTTCTTCTTCTTCTTAGGCAGTCCCTCGGAACCGAGGATGACTTGCTTCCACATTAAAAATGAGTTCTCAGGTGACTGATGAGTCCAATGCGGGACCTACAGTCTCTGTCACAGGTGGGGCAGACGGTGGTTGAAGGGGCGGGTGGGTGGGGTGCTTGGGTTGACGTGCGCTCCTTCCGCTGCTCGTGCTTGGCTTCCGCTTGCTCCCGGCGAAGTGACTCGAGGTGTTCAGCGCCTTCCCGGATGCTTCTCCTCCACTTTGTGCAGTCTTGGGCCAGGGATTCCCAGGTGTCAGTGGGGATGTTGCACTTTTTCAAGGAGGCTTTGAGGGTGTCCTTGAAGCGTTTCCTCTGCCCACCTGGGGCTCTCTTGCCGTATCGGAGCTCCGAGTAGAGCGCTTGTTTTGGGAGTCTCGTATTGGGCATGCGGACGATGTGACCCATCCATCGGAGCTGATCGAGCGTGGTCAAAGCTTCGATGCTGGGGATGTTGGCCTGAGCGAGAACACTGACGTTGGTGCGCCCATCCTGCCAATGGATTTGATGGTCCTGTGGGGGAGTAAAGGCATGAGTTACACATGTGATATTTAGGTAGCAGACACATCCCATTGTGCAGATGATCAGAACTTAATCTCTATGAACATCAGATGCCATATGAGTCACTCATGAAATCTAAATGAGAGGGTTGCAAATCTATCCTGTCACCAGCTTGCTGTACTGCGCCCATCTCTCCGTACCCCACTTCCAGCTCCTCTTCCAGCTCCGACGATCTCGATAGCAGCCTCCTCAGCGTTAGTTAAATGCGCCATGGAAGGTGACCCTCCTCCTGTCCTGCCCCTCTCCCTCTTATTGTGGGCTCCCTTTTCCTGCAATGAGGGACACAAGTGGAGTTTCAGCGAGAATGACGGAGTGAGTGTAAAGAATCCATAGCATAGATGCTTAGAGGGAGACAAAGATGGAGTGAGATGCCAATACCAAGGTCCCTCCCTGTGCGTTGTTGGTATTGCATAACAGTGATAGCGAGTGTGAGGGGTGCATAGTAGAATGGTGAAGTCATTCTGTACATGGAGAGAGAGGGATGGTTAAGGGTGCAAGGGATGTAAGGGTACGTTGGGATGTGCAGGAGTAGGTTGACAATGCAGAGTGCTGGTGATGAGAGGAGATGGGGAGCAGATTGAAGGTAAGTGTGATGTTATACTCACTTTTGCTGAGCGTAGCAGATCATTGAACCTTTTTCTGCACTGCACCCAGGTGCGACCACACAAAGACCTGGCGCTTACCTCCTCAGCAATTTGCAGCCAGGCTGCCTTGGTTTGCTGAGGAGGCTTCCTTCGTCCATTGGAGGGAACAGAACCTCTGGCGCCCTCTTACTCCCGCCACAAGAGCATGGAGGGAGTCATCATCAAAGCGGGGAGCAGCCTTAGTTCTTGGAGCAGTCATCTCACAAAGACCAGCACTCAGGAGCATCAGAAAGTAAATGAAACCCAAAGGCTACATGGGCCCCTTAAATGCAGCTGAGTTGAAGATGCCAGCAGAGGTGAGCAGCAGACCCGCACCCACTGATTGGGCCGGGTAATGCGCACGGCGGGCTTAATAAGCCAAATCTAATGAAAATCATTATCTCAGTGCTGTTGGAACCTACAGCAGGACCAGAACCCGCCAAACATCGAACCCGATGCGAACCCGCCTCCGCTGGTAAATCCAGCCTGGCATCTCCGACAGTGCAGCACTCCCTCAGTACAGCACTGAAGTGTCAACCTAGATTATGTGCTCAAATATCTGGTGTGGGACTTTACCCCACAGCCTTCTGACTCAGAGGTGTGAGTGCTACCACTGAACCACAGCTAACACGTAGATAGGTAAATAAATAAACAAGCCAGACCTGAGCCAACAAGATCCTGATGTTTCCTCCCACTCAACTAATAGGAGAGATTTAAAAAAAATCTTTTTTAAAATAACTGTCAGGCGCCTACCTCACAGCAAGGAATCTTGTTAGAAAAGTAAAATAACAATTGTCAGTCTTCATAGACAATGCTATTTTGTTTGAAAAAAGATAAACATATCCAAATTGAAATTTCCCAGATTATTAGGATATCCACACTTGCACAATTCAACTTTCTCAGAAACTGTAAATTATATGGGTATATGTGTATTCTTGGGAATGGAAAGGGAGAAGAAAGTATAAATGAGGAAGGGAGGAAGAAGAGTGAAAAAGAAAAGAATACAAAGGAAAGAGGAAAAATGGCCAAGAAGCACATTGGCCCTTGGTAGCAGAGTATTGCTTGTTGAAAGGTGAGATAATCTCCTCCCTGCCATCTTCTCCTCTCTCGTATCCACTCATACATTATAAATTGAGTTATATTTCTACTGAGAGTCCTATAGAAATCACATTCAGCCTGGATCAGGAAGAACTAAATTGAAGGAGACCTCCTACGTTTACTTTAAACCCCTGTCTTGACTGAATTAATGCCCTAGCCACTGGGCAGTATAAAATTAACATCCTGGCACATGCACTGTGTATTTTTTTACATGCAGAAAACAGCAGACAATTCACATAAGTCATTTATACTAGCGTAGTGTGACTATCCTGCTTTTTAACCCAAGCTAATTTTGAGCTCAAGTAGTAGAAGTATCTTTTCTGAATTATGATGGAACTAAATAAGGATCAGACCTTTCGGCACTTAAATATTTTCTTTCAATCAGCTACAAATTCACAACAATTTGATTGTGCAGCTGCCGCATGAACAAAGTATCAGATTTTCAGTTTTTCTACTCCGAAATGTGATATCCAGATGTCAGCTATGGCAACAACACAACATTTAAAATACAGAAATGGCCAAAAACCAGTCAATCTGATATCTGTTCCTAAGACAACCACACAA
The DNA here is from genome assembly GCA_030390025.1 of Squalus acanthias. Classification (NCBI taxonomy): domain Eukaryota; kingdom Metazoa; phylum Chordata; class Chondrichthyes; order Squaliformes; family Squalidae; genus Squalus; species Squalus acanthias. The sequence goes on from CM059426.1 coordinate 179,137,697, forward strand.
AGCTATTTTGTGTATTATGCCCTCAGACACAAGAAAGCACTTTGTTTGGAGCCAGGGCAGTCAATGCATTCGATTTTATTAATCTCTTGACTGTAATTTACTGTAATTCCACAATATAAAAGATTTTGCAAGAAACACCTATCAAGCCTGGCTCCTTTGCCTGTGGCAGTGTTGCATGCATTCCTGTGTGAAGACCACTTCAACCTGGATAACATTTCATATCTTTATAGGATCTGGCTTGAAATTCCCCTGAGTGCTATTAACCTCTGTAGTAATTTGCAGTTTCACAGCTTTCTGACTTCTGCCATAATCAGAACCATTTCCTTGTAAGATTCGGTGACATCTGATACTTTAAATCACTGCCTTTTTTGCACCATTGAAGCACAGATCAGATTTTGTAATTAACAAGTTCTGTTCAGGATTCAGATTTTTAATTCTCTTTCTCTTAAAATGGCTGAAAATGGCAATAACATGATTCCCCAGGAGACAATGGAAGCTGACAATAGTCACATCAATTTCTGTTATACCCAGTTACAAAGCAGCTTCAGTTTTCATTGTCATAAAGTGCAATTTTGTTATTGGCTATTTAAAATGAAGATTTGTGGAAGTTTTATTTGCTTGGCATTGATAATGGTATGGGACAGAACTGAGCTGGCTAATGCATTCTGGAAAAGGGAAACCATATTGAAAAACCACAAGAAGTAAATGCTAAATATAAGCCAAAGAAGTATATAATTATACATCTTCCACCGAAGTACATCTAATTTTTCCATATTTGTTCACTTCCATGACATTGTATAATTTCTTCATTACTCTAGCATCCAAGGATACAAATATTTTTACATAAATACATACCAAAAGAATACCTTTAGCAGAAATATAATGATCATTCAGCTTCATACCCTGTTAATTGTGACTTTCTTTAATCAATAAATGAACAGTCCCCCTCGATTTTCAGCCAAACTATTGTGCATTCATCACAATGCATGTCACATAACACTGCACAATGTTGTTCATGATTGAAAGCAGCAAACAAATTTCACTCGTTAATTAAACACGTTGACTTAATTGACACAGCCATGTGAAATGATATCATGTACATCAGCACAAGTAGAAAATAAATGCAGGAAATGTCAACAAAAGTATAATCCCAACAGAGTAATAGCTAACTTGGACTGAGTTACAAGTCTGCAAAAGAAGCTGAGGGGTTCAGATAACATATCCCTCAATGGCAAAGCTCAAGTGTTTTTTTTACAGGAGCTCTCATATTTTTAGGGGGGAATCCCGAAAATATTTTTTGAATATATGTCCTCCTAATGCAAGAACAATGAGATTACCATTTGAACGTCTGTCCTGAATAAAACATGCTTACCACTCTTCAGTAAATATATATTAAAATTATGAAATTATAATATAGGAAAAAAAAGCTGTTGCTGATTAATACATTGTGTGCAGGTCACTGTACAGCAGATAGCAGAACGCCGTGGCAGCCTGTATTGTGAAGCAGAGGTGGTGAACACATTTCCTCTGGCATGCCCAGGTATACATCCTGGGGTAGACAGGTAGCCCAAGGGTCATTGCACCTGCATTTGTTGGCCTTCTTCATCATCTCAATTATGCAGCACATTTGGAACCCCCAAATGAATACCCATCCTTTGTAGGGTACTGCAACCAAAATAAATATTAGCACAGCAAACATCCCAGAAGCCTACTCGGGAACCAGGGCCTAGAAATTGGATCATGTAGATCCGGTTTTCAGATGAAAATGGACACTGAAAGGTCCAATACAGCATGCACACACTTATTCCATGTTGGGTATGCACCACACAACATATTGGTTAGGGTGCACAGTAGTCACCCGGAGGGTGACTGCCTGAAACTGGCATTAGGCCCATTGTAAATCAGGGGCCTAATCTCTACTTCAGACATTGTATTCAACCAGAAGGTGATGACTTTTGCTGCAGTACAATTCCATAGGTGTTCTCAGTCATCACATGCCTGGTCCAAGTGGCTATTCTTCATTTGAGAGCCTAGACAGCTGTTGGGGACATCACTGATGAGTTCAATCCTGTTCTCACTTTACATCCATATCCAGACACATTATTGTAGCGATCGCTGGATAGCCATTAGGAGGAGGAACCCTGACTGACTTCTTTCACCTCTCTAGGTGAGGTAAGAGTGACTGCCTTTGACATCAAGGCAGCATTTGACCGAGTGTGGCATCAAGGAGCCCTAGTAAAACTGAAGTCAATGGGAATCAGGGGGGAAACTCTCCACTGGCTGGAGTCATACCTAGCACAAAGGAAGATGGTTGTGGTGGTTGGAGGTCAATCATCTCAGCCCCAGGACATCGCTGCATGAGTTCCTCAGGGCAGTGTCCTAGGCCCAGCCATCTTCAGCTGCTTCATTAATGACCTTCCCTCCATCATAAGGTCAGAAATGGGGATGTTCGCTGATGACTGCACAGTGTTCAGTGCCATTCGCAACTCCTCAGATAATGAAGCAGTCTATGCCCGCATGCAACAGGACCTGGATGACATTCAGGCTTGGGGTGATAAGTGGCGGATAATATTCGCGCCACACAAGTGCCAGACAATGACTATCTCCAACAAGCGAGAGTCTAACCACCGCCCCTTGACATTCAACGGCATTACCATCACCAAATCCCCCACCATCAACATCCTGGGGGTCACCATTGACCAGAAACTTAACTGGACCAGCCACATAAATACTGTAGCTACAAGAACAGGTCAGAGGCTAGGTATTCTGTGGCGAGTGTCTCACCTCCTGACTCCCCAAAGCCTTTCCACCATCTACAAGGCACAAGTCAGGGGTTTGATGGAATACTCTCCACTTGCCTGGATGAGTGCAGCTCCAACAACACTCAAGAAGCTCGACATCATTCAGGACAAAGCAGCCCGCTTGATTGGCACCCCATCCACCACCTTAAGCATTCACTCCCTCCACCATCGGCGTACCGTGGCTGCAGTGTGTACCATCTACAAGATGCACTGCAGCAACTCGCCAAGGCTTCTTCGGCAGCACCTCCCAAACCCGCGACCTCTACCACCTAGAAGGACAAGGGCAGCAGGCGCATGGGAATACCACCACCTCCAAGTTCCCCTCCAAGTCACACACCATCCTGACTTGGAAATATATCGCCGTTCCTTCATCGTCGCTGGATCAAAATCCTGCAACTCCCTCCCTAACAGCACTGTGGGAGTACCTTCACCACACAGACTGCAGCGGTTCAAGAAGGCGGCTCACCACCACCTTCTCAAGGGCAACTGGGGATGGGCAATAAATGCTGGCCTTGCCAGCGACGCCCACATCCCATGAACAAATGAAAAAAAAGTCCACACTGCTGCCTTGATTGAGATCAGCTAAATCAGCACAAGCTTTTGAAATTAAAATATATATTATATTAAGAATTTTCTGCCATGCTACTGCGTTTTGATCTTGCCATTCCAATTTGGATTTTCCTGGACTATAGGCGCTTTTACATTGTGCTTCGTGGCAGTTAGCCTTAATGTATTAAATAAGTTTATTCTGGGGTTGCCACCAGCTGCGTAGGACCTGTGCATTAGGAGTTGACCGACCAGCACTGCACTAAACACAATATTAAAGCAGCTCCATGTGAATGTTTTTTCTTTACAGTGTGTTACCAAGGTATTCAATTTTGCATTCTAGCAATGATTTAACTGAAGCTGTAATGGCCACACAGACTTTCTCTTGTAATGGCGAGCAAAGCTTTACCTCAGTTACACAGCATGGAACAGTGCTTACTTTCCTTGTTTTCCCTCATATAAAAATGAGAAGTCGCACAACACCAGGTTATAGTCCAACAGATTTATTTAATTTTACATTCCCTCATATAGTTAGAGAAATGGCTATAGCTTTTGCCAGGTCACTGTAACAGCACACCCGAGTGGTTGACTTCCGTCACTCTTATCCCCATTGAGATTGTAATCACGCATTGGCAGCTTTTACCCAAGTGAAAGGTTATTCACTGTTGCTTCCTCGCCCTCCCTCTGCAGAGAGAAAAAGATAATTCGCCACATTGTGCTTTCCCTCATTTTCCTGCTGGCACTCACACAGAAATGATTCTCACATTAAGTCCAATTGACAGATGTTTGTGTTTTGTTGCAACTTCAGCCACAAATTAAGTTTCCATTGCTTTTAATTTTGTTGCATAATGCAATCCCTATTTTCCGAAGCCTGGGGCCCCACCCCTCCCCACTCACTAAAATGCATCTGCACAGTCATATGTAAATTCAAGCTAATTACGTGACTTGGCTGATTGTTTCCCAGTCACATCATCGGCGAACCATTCAGTGGAGGCTGGAATTTGAGCCACTCTGTTGGAAACAGACATTTAACATGAAGTAACATTAAACTCTAGACTAAATCCCAAGAGTAAAATATCCTAAATGCACAGAATGAATACGGCACCAGGAAAGCACACAAATGTCTGGGGGAAATGCAGGTAATTTTTATAATGCCTACAATGGCAGTATACTGGCTGGCTGAAATCCATCTCACAATAGAGCTACAAGCCTTTCAGAGCCCAGAGAGGCTCCATTCTGTGTGATCACACCACCTTCTGTCCAAGTGACTGCCACAGTCTGACAAAGCTCGCTGAAAACTGAACTCACAGGATACACCTTATGCCCTCCAAGTAAACGGGAATGGAGCACAGAATTACTGGAAAACACCAAACCAGAACCCCACAAGCATTATGAGAATTGAGCCTGTTCTGAGGATGAAATATCTTTTATTTTGTTTATCAATAGTGATAGGTACAAATACTGGTGTAGCTATTAGATATACCATTACTGGACTTATTTCTCCAGCTTTGGGGGTACAATGGGCACATATATCGATGTTGCAGGCAAGATCCAGTCCTTGTTACTAGTTTGAAAATACAACAATGAATGTAGGACAGACCTTGTATAACAAGCAGATCTGTATTTAAAGATCTGGGGCTATATTTGTTTTTTTTTATAAATGTGTTTATTTAACAACATCATTATACTGAATTTGTGCCACGTGAAGGGTGTAAATCTTTGTAACAACATTTTTTTGTGTCTGTCAAATTTATATGAGTCTCATATACATCGAGTAGTCAGTCAATTTTCGTCTTTATTCGTTAAATGTTTAAGTACCTGTTTTTATCCTTTCTAATTGGTAAGTAATGAAAATAGAAAATAACCAATTATATAATGTGACATTTTTCTCCACATTCTATCTTCCAATCACTTCAACAACTGCTCCCCGCCCTGAGCACTCCCCAACTCCTCCAAACTCAATATTTCACAGCCCACCCTGATTAGCTGAGGCCTGATGTTCCAAACAAAACATCTGCACTACAACTCCCACGAACTACTGCATGGCCCAGTCTCTATCTCAGTGCATGTGCGAAGTGCTCAATTGTTCTGTGAGGCTAGTGCGACATAATCAACCAACTAGATTACAACTACCTATTCCCCTCCCCCTCTTCTCTTACACCCCCAAAGCAGCTCTAAGCCCCACACTTTGCTGCTCCCTCCCGATATCAAACCACACGACTGCCTCCCAAACCCACTCTCCTTGTTCAATCTGCTCTCACTCCACACATATGTCCTGTATTCACTGCTCTATCGCACAATATGACCCTGCCTCCTTGCTTTCCCTGTAGATGCTCTCCTGTCTTCTACCGCTGTCTTCTTACCACCCCACCTAAGTGCTGCACATTCCATCCCTGGACTTCAATGCTCACTGCTCTACTTCCCAAAGTTTTTGTTTAGGGGTAACTACATAATTTAAAAACATACACATGGGTTGGTAAATATGAAGATAAATGCAGAAGTAAATATTTTAAAGGCATGGGGGGAAAAATTGGGTTGGTTTGTGCCTTTCGTCAGCACCCCCGCCCCCGAGGGGGGCTAATGGGCAAATCCCCTAGCACCCGCAAAATTCAGCGGGAGATTAGCGGCAGCGGTAGCCGGTAGTGCCCCGCGGCGCTGCGCCGCTGGAGATGACGTCATCACCGTATGCAGCGCCACAGCTGCAAACTTCCCTTGCGCCCCCTGACCTATCATCGGACGATATGTCTGACAGGATCAGGGGGCGGCGACGCTACTTAAAGGGCAGGTGTCGGGCGGCCATTTTTATTTTGGCCGACTGCCAGCACCTGCCCCCTTTCCCTTTTTCATGCAGGGTTCCGGTACTGCCACACCTCCTGCTTGGGGCGCTACTACTGAATTTACGGCGGAGGGGCACTAACTTTTTCAGGGCGCTAAAATTAGCGCCCCGGTGACGTTGGCGCCCCAAAGGGGGTGCCACCCAATTTTGCCACCATAGAATGAATTACAAAAGAAGGATATTTATATTGAGTATGAAAGTAAACTAATAGCCAAACGGAGAGCTACCGGGGGCAGGAAATCCAGGACCGACGGACCGGGTTCCGAGACTTCCACCGTGGCGACCTGTGGTCCCACCACAGTCGCTGGCTCCGCCTCCCCTGACTCCGCCTCCCTGAACTCGGGATCTGCAGCTTGTGGCACCGCCCTACTTGGCCCAGTAGGTGGCCCTTCACTCGCAGTCCCTACCTCCCTCGAGGGCAAGATGTTCAAGGCGGGCGGCTCGGGCTCTGAGGCTTCCATCGCCACGCCCTGTGGTCCCACCACAGCGGCTGGCTCCGCCCCCCCTAGCTCCGCCCCCCTGCGTTCGGGACCTGCAGCTTCGGCCTCCACCCTGTGTGGATCTCTATCTGCAGCCCCTGTCTCCCCTATACCTGAATCGGGGGCGACCCTTTCGTCCTCCGATTCCAGCTCCTCCTCGCTTGTGTCACTATCTTCGTCGAGCTCCTCGAACTCTTCCTCATCTGTCTCCCAACCCCAATAAAATATCTCACATTTTTCTAGGATGTCCTCTCCCCTGATGCAAGCTGCTTTGCCTGCCTGTGTGCCCTGTGGCCCTACCTGGGGCTGCGAGTCCCCACTCGCAGGTTTGGCCCCTGTGGTAGGCCCTTGTGCGCCTGGCTTATACAGTTTGCACTGATTTACGTGGAACCACTTGGTGCGCCGAGGTACCTTTACGGCGTATACCATGGGACTCGCCTTATCTACAATGGTGTAGGGCCCCATATACAGTGGTTCCAGACTCCCTACTCTGGCGTAGTTTCTGACCATGACCTGGTCTCCTAATTCCCACTCCCGCTTTTTGCGGGGTTCCAGCAACAGGCGATTGCCCTGATGCTGCCTTCCCATGTTCCCAGCCGCCTGCTCATAAACCTGCTTCAGGCGCTCCAAGAGGGTCTGGACGAACTTGTCCCTGCTTATCTCTTGGAGCTGACCCTCAGTGAGCACCGGCGCTAGCACATGGGTGGGGGTTCGCATGATCCTCCCAGTCATCACCTCGTGCGGGGAATACCCCGTACTTTTCGACTGACTGGCCCGGACCCCCATGAGGACTAAAGGCAGAACCTCCGCCCATTTTTGGGGCGAGTTCATAGTCTCTTTCCTCAATTTCTCCTTCAGGGTCCGGTTCATGCGTTCAACAATCCCGGATGACTGGGGATTGTGCGCTACGTGCCATTTCCCTTCAATGCCCAAAAGCATGAGGGTGTTCTGCATCACCTGGCCGGTGAAATGACTCCCTTGGTCTGACTCCACAAAACGGGGGAGTCCCCACCGCGAGAACACTTCCCGGACCAAGATTTTTGCAGTACCCAGTGCCGTAGCTGTTCTACAGGGGAAGGCTTCCACCCATTTGGAAAACACATCCACCAAGATGAGGCAGTATTTATAGCCTCCCTGGGTGGTGGGCAGGGGCCCTATATAGTCGATCTGTATCGACTGCCATGGTCCCTCTACCCTCCTGGTGTGCCCCATGGGCACTTTCCTTTTCTGGGGGTCTGGGTTGTTTGCAGCGCACACGAGACAGCTTGCACAGAACTCGCGGACCTGCTCCCTGAGCCCCGGCCACCATCCCGCTTGCTCTACCCGTTGCCAGGTAACCTCGGGCCTGGGGTGCCCTGCCCCCGGTCCCTCGTGAGCCAACTGAATGAATTCCCTCCTGTGCTGCTGCGGCACAACCCACTGCTCCTCGCGGAACAGCATGCCTTCCTTAACGGAGAGGGTTGCCGTACTGTACGGACCCTCCACCTGCTTCCCCTCAGCAAGGGTTCTGAGGACTGCTTTTAGGGCGGGATCCTGGTTCTGGACGGTCTTAAGGTCTAGGGGCAATGTTACCCTGGTGTTCCCGGGATTCCCGTCCCTGCCTTGGATCGCTGCCACGGGTCTGGTCCCATAGGGGTCCCAGAAAATGCCGTTGCGGGCACCCTCCCTGGCTAGCGCATCCGCCTGCTGGTTGCCCTCCCCATGGGGCTCTGTGGAGGAGTGAGCCTTCACCTTATGGATGAAAATCTCCCCTTCCTCCCCTACTGCTGCTAGGATCTTTTCCAGCAAGGGCTTCACCGTTAAAGGTCGCCCGTCCGCGGAGGTGTATCCACGGCGGGACCAAATGGCCAGGTATTCCGTACACGAATTGCATGTGAACATACTGTCCGAGCAAATCGTGTATGGGGTTGGGAAAATTTCTGGGTGGGTAACGACGTACACCACTGCAGACAGCTCAGCCTGCTGCGCGCTCATGGTGCTGGGGAGCTTAATCGCCAGGGCAAGGTTTGCCGCAGGGTCATAAACTCCACACCCTGTGAGTCGTTCGCCAGCGGACACTGTGCTGGACCCATCAACATAAATCTCGCGCCCAGTGGGATGTATCCCGGCCCGCAAACCTATGTTCACTTCCCACACCCCTTCCACCGAACACTGGTGGGCTGTACCGGGGTATACCAAATTGGCCACAAGCCTGGGCTCGCAAAGACCTTTAATTCTAAGATCCATCTGGGAAAGAAGAAGGGTCCAGCGCGCAATACGCACGCTGCTTACGGTCCCATCTTTAATCCTCCCATCTAGAAGCATCTTAGTTGGTGTGTGATGGGTGAGGAGAGTGATGGGAGAGAGCCCTGTGAAGATCGCTGATCTTTTCACAGCCCAATGCGTGGCTAAAAGGTGCCTTTCGCAATTGGAGAAACTTCTCTCCACGTCCGTTAACACCCTGGACGAATAGACAACCGGCCTCAGCTTACCGTGACGCTCTTGGAGCAGCACAGCGCTCAAGCTGTCCCCGCTGGCAGCTACCTCCAGGAAAAACTCCTTCCCCCCATCTATGGCCCCTAAGGCTGTCGCGGTCTGCAAATCCCTTTTTAACTTCTCGAAGGCTGCCTGGCAGCCCTCGTCCCAAGACCACTCCACTCCCTTATGGAGGAGTCGGAGCAGCGGCGCCGCTGTGGCCGCATAGTCTTCGATAAAATCCCTGCAGTAACCGGTCAGTCCCAGAAAGGACCTCACACCCCTTATGGTGTTGGGAATCAGTAACTCTTGCACCGACTCCCTCCTAGCCTTATCTATGGCTCTTTCCCCAGCGCGAATGGTCAGCCCCAGGAATTTTACTTCCTCCTGACCGATACGTGCTTTCTTAGGGTTCACTTTAAAACCCTTTCTCGCTAGCAGCTCCAATAACTCGGCCAGCAGTGGTCCATGCTCCTCCCTTGAGTCCGTAAATAGGAGCAAATCATCCACGTACTGCACTATCTGATTGGGCTGACTAAACTCCTTTAAACTTCCTGCCATACACTGATGGAAAATACTGGGGCTGTTGTGGAAACCCTGTGGCAGACAGTTCCATGTGTACTGTTGTCCTTTGAAAGTAAAGGCAAACTTGTACTGGTCCTCTCGCCGCAGCGGGATGGACCAAAAACCGTTCGAGATATCCAGCACCGTGAACGTGGTCGCGGACGCTGGGATACTCCCTATTAGGTCAGCGACTGCTGCTACCGTGGGCGCGCAGGCGGGAATGTTACTGTTAAGGACTCTGTAGTCCACCGTGGCCCTCCACGAATTATCCGGCTTCCTAACCGGCCATAATGGGGAGTTCACGTGTGTGGCTGTCGGCCTTAACACGCCCTGCTGCACCAAGGAGGACATTGCTGTCTCCATGTCGGGTTCTGCTTCTTTGGGGAAGTTATACTGCTTTTGGGGCCGGGTCATGGGGTCCCCATCTACGCTGACCTCAAACCCGGTAACCCTCCCACAATCGTGCTTTTGGGTTGCAAACGCGTGCATATTATCTGACACGTACGTTTGCATGTCCGTTGGGACATCCGCGACCATAAGCCCGAGGTCGTAGCCTCCGGATGGCTTCATGGTACACAGGGCGCCTGTTCCTTCCTTCCCCGGAATTACCACTACCTCGCCTTCTTCACCCTTAGTCCCCCAGAGACAGTGATTCCTGAGGTCCACGAGGATCCCGTGCCCCGATAGGAGATCGGATCCGAGGATGCCTCTCCCACCCCCCTCTTGCCATTTCATCAGTATGCACTTCCACGTGGTGTGGAGTGCTCCTAAATGAATGGATAGCGGAAGGGAGAACGCGCCAGCCTGCTCTTTTCCCGTGAACCCCGCTAATGTGAATGGGACCTTGGTAGATAGCGGTGAGTCAAAAGGGCTATCTGTATGAATCACGGTGCATGAAGCTCCCGTGTCCAACAAATAACTACCCTTCTGTTTCTCTACCTCCATCTCCACCAGGGGTCGCTTCCACGCATCATAGCTGAGCGGACACAGGTAGATGGGCTGTGCGGGCTCTAGTCATTGGGTACTATTGGACGGGGCTGCGGCATCTACGGGGCCGGTAGCAACCGCCACCCTTCCATGCGCACTCATTAGGGTGCGCATGGCTCCCAACACTGATTCGATCGCGTCGGGATGGATGGGTGCACTAGCTCCCCTATCAGAGACAGGCGCCTGGGCTCGGACTGCGGGATTTTTATCCCTGGAAACCTTCCAAGGGTTCCTGCAGTTCTTGCGCCAATGCCCTGTCTTCCCACACCCGTAACAAGCATTACTGGCCTGCGGGGCGTGGTTACCCTCCTGATGCCACTCCTTTTGAGCCGGGGCTGCGGGTCGTGCCTCATGCACCTTTCCCTTAAGGGGACGTGCTCCCATACTCCTGGTATTACGGTACCCTACCGTGAGTCGATTTAGGACCGACTCCTCTGTAGTGGCGGGGTCAGTGGGATCAAACCACACTTTTGCCTGCTCCCTGACGGCTGGCAAACTGTTGGTTACTATACACCTGAGCCAATGAGTTAAACCGACGCCGTCCAAATCGGCGCGCTCGGGCGCACCTGGGCAGCTACGCTGGTATACTGGCCACAGCCTGTCGGCGAAAACCTTCGGGGGTTCTCCCTCCATCTGCACTGTTTGTCCCAGTCTAACGAACGGACCTTCATCGTCCATTCCCAACACTTCTAGGACCTCATCTCTTAGCTCCCCATAGGTATTAATTCCCCTCTTGCTCTCGTCTGAGAGACACTGAAGGATCGAGCTGTCTAGTGAGAATAACAGCATTTTTGCTTTTTCCCCATCGTCGCAGCCGTTAATGGCTGCGGTTTGCTCTACTTCCCTGAAATGTACGGAAGGATCGTCTGACTCGGCCAGCTTCCGTACGTGACTGATCATAACCCTCAGCTGGTGTGAGCTGTGAGGCAACACAAGCTGGTTGAGGAGATCCCCCTCTGCCCCATCTGCTCCGTTCGGGCCCCTCTTGATACCCGTGACCGGACACAACGGTCCCAGCTTCACTTCTACCTCAGTGGGCTCTTTCTTTACTTCTACCACTTCCTCCCTCACCCAGGTTGCCGAATAGCTGGGTGGCGCGGAGGGCATAGTGGCTAATACTTCCTCTGCTTTGTTCGGTGGGGATTTCTGAAATCCCTCATCCACTAGCGGCTGGTGTGCTGACGGGCTGATAAGGCACACCATGCCGTGCGCTTTGTTCAAGGCCTTTTTAAGGTTCCCTATCTCTTTTTGGCAGACGCTGTGATCGGCCCCCTGAAATTTATCCTCGAGGGCCATCTTATATGCCGCCCTAACCCCCGTTAAGCTCTCTTCCTGGACTTTTATTTGGGCAGCTAGGCGGGCACATCGTTCCTTTAATCTACCCTCACTTAACTTTGCCTCGGTGACCTGGCACTCGAGGTAATCTATTTTTGCTTCATGGTGGTTGGCGACTAACTGGCGTTCTTGATGCAACGCATTTAAAGTCGTGATGAGCTGCTGCCCCCCCGCGACCTTCTCATCCATTTCCACCTCTAAACTCTTGATCTGAGCTGCCTGCGCTAAGATGACCTGGTCCGAAATTTGGACTTGTCTTTTATAGCACATCAGCCAGACCGCTTTCTCTACTGTTTTTTTATGTTCCTTGCTATCTGTCCACCTCTCGGCTGCCTCTAGTGGACGCTTATCCACCAGCAGGTCACTTATCCATTTCTTGGTCAAATTCACTTTTCCAAACACATAATCTGCTATTCTCTCTTCCATGACATTTTGCCCATTCATACCAGGGTCTAACACATTATTCTCTCGCTGCCAATGTCCTGCCACGGTCGCCATTTTCTGTAAGGGGTGACACGCCTGTGGCTCTGTGCTTAGCCTGGGTGCTAGTGCGAGGTTAGGCCTTGTTGCCTGTTCTGGTCTCCAGCCAGCCTGGTAACACTAGACCCCTGTGAGTGGTTCGACCCACTCGCCCTTACGGTTCTGACACTGGACTTAGATGCGAGAGCAATAATGCAGAGAAAACTCAGGTAGACCCGGTTGAATAGTGCGAAATGGAAAATCTTTATTGCATATTATTCAAGATTACGAAATACTTGTCATAAGCACAGATTAATGACAGTACAATCTTACACGCAGTTATGTAACTAATTTTAGGGAAACGAGGAGCGCACGACACATCGTAAAAGGGGGCACACATTACAATTATCCTTAAAACTTAAACCCTCCCCTATCAATAACTGTCCTAAACTAGATTTGTAGGATCGAGACTCATGCTCACCACTCGTGATAACTCGGAGAATTCCGAAACTGCTCGGATGTTTTTACCGCAGCACCTGACCACCCACGTGTTGATCAGGGGTCTCTGTACCCCACTTGTTTACTCGTTTCTGCTCCGGCTAGCAGGCTGGACCGTCTGCTGTCATGAAGATCTGTGTTGTCCTCGGAGTTCCGACACGACTCAAAAAATAGTCTTCCTGTGCCCTCGCACCGATGCGATAAAACTCGAAGAATGGTCTTCCTGTGCCCTCACCAGTTTGTAAAACTCAAAGAATGGTCTTCCTGGGCAAGGAAAGTGTTTATTCGACCTACAGGCGCGGTCGGGGCTTACTGACCGTGGCAATACGTATTGTCGTCTTCTTCTCTTCTCATCTCATCTCATCTCATCTCATCTCATCTCGGGCCTTCGGTTCCAACACCGTTTACCGACTTCTCGGGATGGTGTGCCCGTTTCAAGGCCTCACAGCCCAGTTCCACACAGATCTTCGCGGCAAGCCACGAGGTTGATCCTGGCGGATCAGAAAGTTCAATAGTCTTCCAGCAAGTCGAGCAGCAAGAGGCAGAGACAGCAGTCAAGAGTCAAGAGGCAAGCGGCAAGGAGTCAAGAGACAAGAGAAAGATGGACGGTTGTACCTTACAGTTATAGTGCTGTAATTCCTCTTTTCCCGCCCAATCTTAATGTCTTTTTCTTTTGTCTGGGTTTTGGCGCTCAAACTTCTTGTATAGGGTGATCTCCGTTTAATGGGTTTCGGTGATACTTGTAACTGCCTGAGTACCCGTTAATACTTCTCCCATTGTGTAACCGGTCAGTATTCTCCCTGGAGGGCTTTTGGGGCTTCCAAATGTTTCTGTAACTACCCGCAAACGGCTCTCTCATCGTAGAGTCGTGGGGATTTTGCATATTAATGTCTTTGGATGGGTTCTTGATCGCTCGGTACAATAGCCCTTATTCGCACCTGGGAGACCGATTCCAGTATTTATGTGTAAAATGCAAACCCATTATGTCTTGTGAATTATCTCAAATGTGCTGAGTCTTGTCCGATCTCGCACAAATGTTTATTGGAACGCCATCTTGTCTGCTTATCGAAAAGTCTAGAATGTTCTGCCACGAGGCATGGCGGCCATTTTACAGGCTGCTTGTGTCCACTTTGAAAACCTGACAGCATTCTGCTGAAATAAAGCTGTTTGTACGAAACTATATGTCTCCTTCTTATTTTATAAAATCGCGATAATTTTGCGAATTCTACAATAAGCACACAAAAAAATAGTTTGAATGACTTTTCTCCCTTCCTCTCCCACACACAGCACAATGCATCCCAGTGTGCCTCATACTAAACTATCAGCCACCTGATTTCCACACCGTGCTGCGATGCTCATGCTCCAGTAAGAATGCAGTTCCCAAGAGCAATTGCATAACCAGTGCTCCAAAAATGAGCAACGGAATCCACTTCTTTCTTCATGCATAAACATGGGGCAACCAACCATAGGGATGGCAACAACATTCCCAGCCAACATTCTTGATTCTTGAAATAAAAACAGGAAATGCTGGAAACACTCAGCAGGTTAGGCAGCATCTGTGGAGAGAGTTAGGGGGAAAAATTCAGTTGGTTGCGCCTCCCGTTAGCACCTTAAGAGGGTGCTAATGGGGCGCAAAGCATCTTGCGCCCCGGGCGCGATGATGTTTGCACCGCTTGCGAAATTAACTAGACATTTAGCGGCGGCGCTAAACACTACTGCCACGATCTCCTGCGCCGGCAGATCGTGACGTCAGTTGAGTGCGCAACGCCCCGGTATCGCCCCGGAGCGGATATTGAGTGGCTCCCCCTGCCTTACCGCCTGCCGCTAGCAACGACAGGTTGAGGGGAGCGTTTTGCAGTCAGGAAGGGACTGGGGTAGCGCTATTTAAAGGCGACCGCTTCCTGCCTTTTATTGTTGGTGACATTTTTGAACCATACATTCTGAGAGAGAGAGAGAGAGACTTCTGGAGAGATTCAACGCTGTGTGAAGGAGTTTTGGGTACTGAGCAGCACTTTGCAGGTTCATTTTGATTTGCCCTTCCTTGTATCGATTTAGAAAAGACTGTGGGGGCTGCACTCTGAGCTCTTTCCCTGGTACTCTTCATTGTTCTTTCCAGCAGATTTGATGTGCAGGTCTCTCCAGGCCGAGATTCAAGGCTGCAATGAGCAGGATGTGGATGGAAAGCAAGATCAACCCTCCCCTTTAAGAACTGGCCCGCGCCATTGTGTGTGTGTTCCATTGCTGACTGACATCTCATGAGCTTCGCCAGCGCTCTGAGGTAGCGCCTCGCTCCTCGGACTTTGCACCTTAAGACAGGTGTGAAGCGCCTGATTTAGCGCTCCAATCACCTCCAGGGGCGATAAAAGTCAAGTTTGCAGTCGGTGGCGATAATTGCGCCCCAAATGGGGCGATACTGAATTTCTCCTCCTTAATGTTTAAGGTTGATTACCTTTCTTGGTTCTTGAATGTGTCCATTATCTTTTGTTTGCATTTGTTTTGAAACAGTTTTAAGTGTACATTTTAAGAAAATATAGAATGATATGCTGATATCTTAGATACAACCATAAGATACACATAGAATCATAGAATCACAGAATGGTTACAGCAGGAGGAGGTCATTTGGCCCATCAAGCCCGCGCTGGCTCTCTGCAAGAGCACTTCAGCTAGTCCCACTCCCCCGCCCTGTCCCCGTAGCCCTGCAAATTTTTTTCCTTCAGGTACTTATCCAATTCCCTTTTGAAAGCCATGATTGAATCTGCCTCCACCACCCTCTCAGGCAGTGCATTCCAGATCCTAACCACTCGTTGCGTAAAAAAGTTTTTCCTCATGTCGCCTTTGGTTCTTCTGCCAACCACCTTAAATCTGTGTCCTCTGGTTCTCGACTCTTCCGCCAATGGGAACAGTTTCTCTCTATCTACACTGTCTAGACCCCTCATGATTTTGAACACCTCTATCAAATCTTACTTATTGGCTAAAATTTCCAATCAGCGGGAATGCTGATATAAAGCACTCTCACGCAGAATGTGCAATAGTTTCATTACGCATGTATATGCATGCAAATAAAGGGGCTTTAATAAATAGGAAGGATTTCTCAATCTTCAGGCAGAAGTCCAGCTCAATGTTAATTCCACCCTTCACAATTTATGTTAAGATATGTTCTAAGCAGAAGAGAGCTCTTAAAGAGATAGAGACTGTTTCTGGCAGGTTAATTCATGATGGGCTTTGCATTTAAAGCATTCCAATTGCAATATTTAATGGTTGAAGTGGAACAAAGTGAAAAGATCAGCTGGCAACAGAGCTGGACTGTAACACATGCCATTATACCTCCACAGGCTCCAGGTCAGCACAAAGTCATTTGCAGGGCTGTGCCATCCTTATATGGAAACCTGTAGGCATTGTTCACCACAGGGATGGCATGCCGGTAGTAGTCAAGGTCACTACCACCTGCAACAGCTAAACCTCCACTTCTTTTCAAGCTAAAGTAGGATTCATTTGCAATCTCTGTCAGTTTGCTGCTCAAAGATGTATCAAACAAGTGACTGATATTCAAGAAAGGAGGGAGAGAGAAAACAGGGAACCACAGGCCAGTTAGCCTGACATCAGTCGTCGGGAAAATGCTGGAATCCATTATTAAGGAAGTGGTAACAGGTTTTATGAAAGGTAAATCGTGTTTAACAAATTTACAAGAGTTTTTTGAGGATGTAACTAGCAGGGTAGATAAAGGGGAACCAGTGGATGTAGTGTATTTTGACTTCCAAAAAGGTGCCACATAAAAGGTTGCTGCGCAATATAAGGACCCATGAGGTTGGGGTAATATGTTAGCATGGATAAAGGATTGGTTAACGGACAGAAAAGAGAGAGTAGGGATAAATGGGTCATTTTCCAGTTGGCAGGCTGTAACTAGTGGGGTGCCGCAAGGCTCAGTGCTTGGGCCTCAGCTATTCACAATCTATATGAATGACTTAGATGAAGTGACCGAGTGCAATGTATCCAAGTTTGCTGATGATACAAAGTTAGGTGAGAAAGTCAGCTGTGAGGAGGACACAAAGGGATATAGACAGGTTGAGTGAGTAGACAATAAGGTGGCAGATGGAATATAATGTGGGGAAATATGAGGTTATTCACTTTGGTAAGAAGAATAGAAAAACAGAATATTTTTTAAATGGTGAGAAACTATTAAATGTTGGTATTCAGAGAGATTTAGGTGTCCTCGTACAGGAAACACAGAAAGTTAGCATGCAGGTACAGCAAGCAATTAGGAAGGCAAATGGCCTGTTGGCCTTTATTGCAAGGGGGTTGGAGTACAAGAGTAAGGAAGTCTTACTACAATTATACAGGGCTTTGGAGAGACCCCACCTGGAGTACTGTGCACAGTTTTGGCCTCCTTATCTGAGGAAGGACATACTTGCCTTAGAGGCGGTGCAACGAAGGTTCACTAGGTTGATCCCTGGGTTGAGAGGGTTGTCCTATGAGGAGAGATTGAGTAGATTGGGCCCATGCTCTGGAGTTTAGAAGAATGAGAGTTGATCTTATTGAAACATGTAAGATTCTGAGGGGGATTGACAGGGTAGATGCTGAGAGGTTGTTTCCCCTGGCTGGAGAATCTAGAACTAGGGGGCATAGTCTCAGGATAAGGTGTCGCCCATTTAAGACTGAGATGAGGTGAAATTTCTTCACTCAGAGGGTTGTGAATCTTTGGAATTCTCTACCCCAAAGGGCTGTGGATGCTCAGTTGTTGAGTATATTCAAAGTTGAGAAAGATTTTTGGACTCTAGGGGAATCAAGGGATTTGGGGATCAGGAGGGAAAGTGGAGTTGAGGTCGAAGATCAGCCAAGATCTTATTAAATGGCGGAACAGTATCGAAGGGCCATATGGCCTACTCCTGTTCCTAATTGTTATGTTCTTATTTTCTTATGTTCTGATGCATTTCTTAGCAATGTGTGGAATGCAGAAGGATATGTCAGGAATAGGACCAGGTATACCTTAGAATGAAGCACAAACTTAATGAATATACGAACAATGACAGACAGGAAAATACCCTCTGGTCCATTCAGCCTGTCCCACACAATTGTGATACTACGTGTATCGCAATATATACACTCAACCCCACCCAAAAACCATGTGATCTCCTGGGCTACCTGCATGCTAAACATTGAAAACAGCAGGTTATAGATAGAGTTAAGTGGTCCCACAGTCAATGGATCACAACTCTACCACACCCAGATGAGAATGGTGATGAACAACCAGGTAACTAACAGGAGGAAAAGACTCCATGACCATTGCCATCCTCAACCATGGTGAAGCCCTTCACATTTGTGCAAGAGACAAGGCTGAAGTGTTTGCAATTGTCTTCAGCCAAAAGTGGTGAGGGGACAATGCAATTCGGCCTCCTTCCAAGGTCCCCACCATCATAGATACCATCATAGATACCAATGGCAGGCAATTTGGTTCATTCCACATGACATTGAGAAGCGGCCGCGTGTACTGGACACAGCAAAGGCTATGGGCCCTAACAACATCCCAGCTATAGGTGTTGAACACCACAGCTAGCTGCTCCCCAGCCAAGCTGTTCCAGTACCTATGGCACTGGCATCTACCCAGGATTGGCCAGGAATGTTCTATCCACCAAAAGCCCCATCAGAGTATGCTGAAACATTATAATTCAGCCCCACACAGCTCCCTTCATACTATGCCACAGTTACATAATTATAAAAAGATTACATTTATCACCTTCAGAGGTCCAGGCTTTGGTCTCGGCCTGGAAGCCACATCTTTGGTGGGTCCGACTTCTGCTGCTCAGAAAGTCTGCATGCCTCTTCTCACTTTGTGTACCAGCCTCCAAATTTACGCTGGGTCCCTGTAAGCTTGGGGATGTGGGAACTCCCAGCATAGGGAGTCCCCGATTTCAGTCCCACCCCCCTTCGCATCAGTGACCTTGTTCAGACAGAGGCTCCCATCTCAAACAAGGCCACAGGAAATCCCTACACAAGTCTGGATCCCAGCAGAGTTTATAGCCTTTCCAGTGGACTCCCACCAGAGTTACAACAGGATTCCACTGGAATGGCTGAGAAATTTTGGCTCCAAAGAAAATAATAAAGTTCAGAGCAAGTAAAGGTCATTTAATCCATCCAGCCAGTCTGGAATCCGTGTATGATTTTGTATTATGGACTGACCCCAGCATCACCAGCAGTTGATCCCATACTCTAACAAACACAGGCCTAGATTTTCTGATTGATGCTATTTAATTAACTTGTTTGAAATAAATGAGTTAACGCCTGTGTTTAATAACACTGATGAGAAATCTGGACTACTCAGTTACTTCTGTATCACCCTTGGGGAAGAAAAGTTAAGCAGTTCCTTTAATATCTCGACAACACTCAATCTCACTTCTTGACAAATATTGATCCAGCTCCCTTTTAAAGCTGTCAGTGGACCTGAATCAATTACCTTCTCTGAGCGCCTGTCCCAGATATCATTATTCTTCAGAAAATAGCTTTTTAATGTGTAATTGCTCTCTAGCCCATGCTTGTTTTCCAAGTTAAATAGCTTATGTACTTCAACCTTATCGAAACCTTTCACTGTTTTAAAAATCTGAGCTTATCCGGTGGATTCCCTGCAGGCGATCAAAAGGGAGCTGGACAAGATCCTGGCTGTGGCTGATATCACTGCGTACACAAGGTAGGTGGGATGTTGATGTTGGGTGATATGCCTCATAGTCACTTGGTCACTGTGGTCTTCTGGAACTTGGTTTGATTGCCTTCAAGGGTCGGAGAAGAATTCTCCCAAATTATTGGCCCTGATTTTAATCTGAAGACGGGTTCTGTGCGGGATTGATTAGCATGGGCGAAACCCAGCAATCAACTGAGCGGGTCGAATCTGCAATCTCAACTCAATTGAACCAATTAATTTTGATTTCCGGGTTTTGTGTCTCCAAGCTGCGCAGCGGGCGTGAAGTGCACCCTCATGACGCGATCTCAGCTGCATTTAAAGAGACAGTCCACAAATGTAAATTGAAGGTGTTCAGGATAAACGGTGGACTTTGAGCAAGCCCAGCATCCATACTTAATGATGCCTCGCTGGAATTACCGCTGGGTGCAATCAGCAGAAGGAGGGACATACTTTTCCCCAGCAATGTGAACAAGAAACCTTTTGCCTTCACCAAGAAGGTGTGGTTGGAGGTAGCTGAGGAGGTGAGCAGAAGGAACGTTGTGCCCAGGTCAAGGATACAATGCAGAAAGCGGTTTAATGAACTCACCAGGTATATTTGTATGTTTTCTGATTAACTACATCCTGTGTTTTAAGCCCACCCCTTTCACTCTGTCTTGCCACACGTACTCCATCACATCACTCCTCACACTTTCAGCAGCATTCAGCCTTCATTTTCTATGCAGTTCATCACCTCCCCATTTATCCATCTACCATTGATACTCACCCCAGTGCATGTGTCTTATAGTCACCCTCACCGAATGTACTGCGATAAGTGGCACATCTACGTCCCTCTCAGTAGGAGATGGCAAGACCAAGGAGCTTGCAGATAGCTGGTGACAGAATTACAAATATTTCTGATACACATATGCTGACTTTATTTCATCAATGACTGAACGATGGGAAGACTTAGTATGGTGATTGTGACTTTGTCACAACTAAATCATATCCCTTTCTTTTGTCTTCCAGGGCCTTCATGAGTAGAACATGTGTTGCAGGACATCCATGAGGACGATTCCTCAGAGGACCTCATTCCTTCTGAGAGTGCACCGTCACAGGACCAAGAGCCATGCACCAGCGCCGATACTCACACTTCAGTGGGTCCAATTAGAGAGTTAGTTGGGTTTTCACCTGGTGATTCACAACTCACAAGTGAGCACAAGCAGACACCGGTGGCAGGGATAGCAGTGGAGAGTTTGCATCAGGGGGTGCAATCCTCTCCAGGCTCTGATCAGCTTGACACAGATGCTGAACCCCGGGGGCTATCATTGAGAAGGAGAATGCTAGAGGTGCATCAGAAACTTAGCCTGGTACTGACAGATGTGCCACACACTCCACAATAGTAGATTGGTGGTGCAGGGAATTGAGAAAATGTCTGTCTGCCATGGAGAGAGAGTCCGCCTCCATGGAGCTTCAAGCAAGGCTCTCAAATGTATCCATGCAGGCCATGACCATGGCTGTGCAGACTTTGGATGCCAACTTGTCTGCTGACTTAAACAGGATGACAGATACCTTATCCGTGGCCTTACAATGCGTCACTGATCTTCACCAATCTGGTGTGCAGCAGAGAGGTAGGAGTGATGTGGCGCTGACCCAGGAGCGGGATGATGGCAAAAGGGGGCATGGAAGTGGGAACTCCACTCAAAGCATACCCACTTCTCACTTGTTGTCCCTCCCTTCAGTCAGTGCCCGACATGCTGCCTCGTCTCTCGATGGCCGAGTCTGCCCCTGCACAGGTGCAGGTGGAGCAGTCTTTGGCGGACCCCTCAGGGACTATAAACCCAAGAGGATGTAGGCCAAATGCGTCTGGGCAGCCTGCCTCTACCTCTGCTGAAGCCATACGGGATGCACCACGTAGAAGCAGTAGGAAGCGTAAGTTGAAGAAACCGTAATTCACCAAGGGTATGCACATGGGTGTTTGACAAAATATTATGTTAAGTTTCCTTTTTTATATAATGCCACATAAAATTTAATGATTTGCACCACTTCCTGCCCATTGTTGCATCCCGAGGGCCAACTCGCCCTTTCACTTGTTTCATGATGAATGTCAATACATGCCAGGACCCATTGGGCAGATGTGCAATGAGTGGTTGAAGGTCGGTGTAGTGCAAAGGCGGGGGAGCGGGCAGGGTGGGGCGGGGGGGGGCTTGGTTGTTGGTGTTGGTGGCGGCAGTGTACCGCGGGATTTCATTTGTTATGTTTCACACTAGGTGAACCTTAGCGATATTGGGGCATCCTGGGCAGCAATATAAGCAATTGGTCTGGAAATGGGTACCCCATCTTCATCCTCCTGCTCCTCCTTCTATATGTTCTCCTCATCCGAAGCTAAGTGAAGTGCCCCTTTGCGCACTGCTCTTCTGATCTCACCACAGCACATTGTCACTGCCGTGGATGGTGATGGTCTTCCTCTTCTGATGTGCTGTCAAACACATTCAAGGCATCCTGATCTTGTCAATTTGAAATCCTCAAGGTTGGAAAAAGCTACATCCACACAAGCACTCTCTCCCAGACATTTGCCAGAGGGAACTGAGACAGCAGCTGCAATAAGTGAGCTTTTATTCAGATGGGACAATGACAAGTTTAAATATTCACCTGAACTGCTGCTCAAAATCACCTCTGTTCCGTTGATCAGTTTCCCGAGCCCCAGGCAAAATGTGCTGCTCAAGTAAAATTTGGAGCCAATTTTGAAAATACCTCATTAATGTCTCCTAGGGATGTTAATTGCACCCATCAGTACCCATCCGCATCCAATTGGGAAATCCCCAACTTTGGCGAGTAGGATTCTCACCGGCATCCAAATGCCTGTCCGTTAAATCTGGAAGTGGGTGCGTTGGAACTGTGTTGCACACCCGCTGTAAAAATCAATAATTTTAACTCCCCCCCCCCCCACCCCGCTCCTGACCCACCCATTCTTGGGGCTCAAAATTGCCCCCATTGTGTCCCTGAATCAGCCTAGGGTTTTTATAATCCCTCTTTAACCTCTCCCAGAAGATTACGTGACTGGTGGTGGGTGAGTAGTATTGGGTGTCATGATGCCTAGTTGCAACACGACAGGCCCAATGGACCAGCTGGTCTTTTCCTGTCCATCAGTTTTGTATGTTCATATCCTGCCTCACCTCAGCCTTCTTTTCACCAGTGAAAAGAAGTTTAATCACTTGAGCCTTTCTTCATAACATAGTTCACTAAGGACTGAAATCATTCTGCTCACTAAAATTTTCCAATGCATCTAATCTTTTGAAGTACTGTGCAACAAAATCCAGAATTGACCTGTACATTGTCAGAGTAGCTTGGACTGACTTGCATTCTGTGCCCTCCAAATTCACTGCTGTAGCTGATTTGTCTTATTGATAACTGCTTTACACTGACCAGATGCCTTCAGGGTATGACCAATGATCACTCCTAAATCATGTTTCCTTTTTGAGTTTCTGCAAGTGGAGTGCTGTTTTGATTTAATTTCAGTTTGGTTGGACCAAGCCTTCCCTAAGCTTTTCGTGGCGCTCTCCCTGCAAAGGGAGGCATCATGTGATTTATTGTGGTGGAACTGGGTTTTGCTTGATCCCACAATCTGCCAGCCTATCTCAGAATAGGATCCTTTCATGTTATGCATACATTTTTGTTACATGCTTTTATCTATATTATTGAAATATTTTTGTTTCATGGTTGGTGATGATGACATCATTGGTGCAAATGGCTTGGAGGAACAACAGAGTCTGACTATGGTTCAGAAGGCTGAATCAAGCGTACAATTGAAATGATACTAAATGGCTGAAGCACCTTTTGTTTAATAACATTATTGATGTTAATTCATCTCCCTCACACTGGCTGGCTCACATACTCCTCCCAGCCATAAATATATTTTTAAAAGTCAATAGCAATAGACAGGAAAAAACCCAAAGGATGTTCAATTTCATTATAATTCTTTTTAGCCGTTTTGATTTTTGAAAGGGGGCACTGATAATGAGACCCTTTAAATACTTAAGTAGTGTTATTTATCAATGGAGCTTTATGCAGCTTGTGTAGAACTGCAGCTGGAGCTTCCAGTGAATGTAGAAACAGTTCTATTGAAAATAAAATGTACCAGAACAGACCAGGCCAACACTTGACTGTTGTTTCTTTTATCTTCATTATTTTGCTTTAAAGTAAATGATTATTTTTATAATTACAATTTTGCCATTTGCTGTTTCGAAACACACATGCTGCACTTCTTTAAAAAAAAACACATTGCCAGGAATGTTGCAAATCCCATCGGAGGGAGAGGGGTTTGTTCACAAGGATAATAACCTTTTGCTGATATTCATCTATATTTTGTGAACGAATGGCCTGATAAACTTGAAACCAATGTATACTAAAGAGAACAACAGATGTTTCAAAGACAGTCACTTTTAACTGGCAGCTCATTGCCCCAGGATACTCAAAGGTCAGCCAGAGCCTTGCCATAACTTTCCCTTTGACACAAAGACAAACACATGAGCATATCAATGTGAAAGAGGTCCATTTAGTCTCCTTGGCCTGAATCTGATACATGGCTCAACTTTATTATCATGAGGCTGTTTGTAAGATAACATTTATTGAAAGCAACAAATGTCTAGAAATGTATCTGTTCGTGTAAAATGACTAAGATAAATAAATAAAAAATGGAATCCAAAGCCAGAAGCATAAGCCTCGAAAGGGAGGTGTAATGATAAATTGTGCAAAGGGATTAGAAAGCACTTGCATGCTAGGATAATAGCCCCTATTTACAACTTGGCTGTCAAGTTCAGCTAATACCCAGAGCCCTCATGCATCTTAGCAATGAATTAAAGAAACATAAACAATTAGCTAGACATTTATGTTGAACTGGAACTGGAGATAGCGCTATAAGGAGAACAAGGTGAGCTTGACTGATGTCGGCTCAGCACTACTGTATAAAGACCTGTTCTCAGTAGCAGTTTGCACAATTTCACTTTGTCCTTATTGCACTTTGATTTCAAAAGAAAGAAAGTCTTACATTTATAGAGTGCCTTTCACAACTTCAGAGCATGCCAAAGCACTTCACAGACAATGAAGTACTTTTTTGACGTGTAGTCACTGTTGTAATGTAGGAAACCCAGCAGCCAATTTGTACACAGCAAGCTCCCACAAACAGCAATGTGATAACAACAACAGCAACAACTTGTATTTATATAGCGCCTTTAACGTAGTAAAACGTCCCAAGGTGCTTCACAGGAGTAGTTTAAGACAAAAAATTTGACACCGAGCTACATAAGGAGAAATTAGGGCAGATGACCAAAAGCTTGGTCAAAGAGGTAGGTTTTAAGGAGCGTTTTAAAGGAGGAGAGAGAGGTAGAGAGGTGCAGAGGTTTAGGCAGGAATTCCAGAGCTTAGGGCCAAGGCAACAGAAGGCCACCAAAGTTGAGCGATTATAATCAGGGATGCTCAAGAGGGTAGAATTAGAGGAGCGCAGATATCTCAGGGGGGTTGTGGGGCTGAAGGAGATTACAGAGATAGGGAGGGGTGAGGCCATGGAGGGATTTGAAATCAAGGATGGGAATTTTGAAATCGAGGCATTGCTTAACCGGGAGCCAATGTAAGTCAGTGAGCACAGGGGTGATGGGTGATTGGGATTGGTGTGAGTTAGGACACGGGCAGCTGAGTTTTGGATGACCTCAGGTTGATGTAGGGTAGAATGTGGGAGGCCAGCCAGGAGTGTGTTGGAATAGTCAAGTCTAGAGGTAACAAAGGCATGGATGAGGGTTTCAGCAGCGGATGAGCTGAGGCAGGGGCGGAGACGGGCGATGTTACGGAGGTCGAAGTAGGCGGTCTTCGTTATGCTGCGGATGTGTGGTCGGAAGCTCATTTCAGGGTCAAATATGACACCAAGGTTGCGAACAGTGTGGTTCATCCTCAGACAGATGTTAGGGAGAGGGATGCAGTCAGTGGCTAGGGAACAGAGTTTGTGGTGGGGACCGAAAACAATGGCTTCAGTCTTCCCAATATTTAATTGGAGAAAATTTCTGCTCATCCAGAACTGGATGTCAGACAAGCAGTCTGACAACTTAGAGACCGTGGAGGGGTCAAGAGAAGAGGTAGTGAGGTAGAGCTGGGTGTCATCAGCGTGCATGTGGAAACTGACACTGTGTTTTCGGATGATGTCGCCAAGGGGCAGCATGTAGATGAGAAATAGGAGGGGCCAAGGATATATCCTTGGGGGACACCAGAGGTAACGATGCGGCAGCAGGAAAAGAAGCCATTGCAGGTGATTCTCTGGCTACGACTAGATAGATAAGAATGGAACCAGGCGAGTGCAGTCCCACCCAGCTGGACAACGGTGGACGAGGTGTTGGAGAAGGATGGAGTGGTCAACCGTGTCAAAGGCTGCAGACAAGTCAAGAAGGACGAGGAGGGATAGTTTACCTTTGTGACAGTCACAAAGGATGTAATTTGTGACTTTGATGAGAGCCGTTTCGGTACTGTGGCAGGGGCGGAAACCTGATTGGAGGGATTCAAACATGGAGTTGCAGGAGAGATGGGCATGGATTTGGGAGGCAACAACACATTCAAGGACTTTGGAGAGGAAAGGGAGGTTGGAGATGGGGCGGTAGTTTGCAAGGACGGAGGGGTCAAAGGTTGGTTTTTTGAGGAGAGAGTAATGACGGCTGATTTGAGGGAGAGGGGGACAGTACCTGAGGAGAGAGAACCATTAACAATGTCTGCTAACATGGGAGCCAGAAAAGGAAGTTGGGTGGTCAGCAGTTTGGTGGGAATAGGGCCGAGGGAGCAGGAAGTGGGTCTCATGGAGAAGATGAACACGGAGAGGTCATGAGGGGAGATCGGAGAGAAACTGGCGAAAGATGTGAGTTCAAGGCTATGGCAGGGGGGGAACCAGTGGGCTGGGGGAAGGAAGGGAAGTGGCAGAGGCAGCTGAAAAGATGGTCTCAATCTTAGAGACAAAGAAATCCATGAGCTCCTCACACTTTTTGTCGGAGGTGAAGGTGGAGGAGACAGGTTTAAGAAGATGGTTAACAGTGGAGAATAGAAGCCGTGGTTTATCTTTGCATTCCAGAATGATTCTGGAATAGTGAACAATTTTGGCACATGAGAGCAGGACCCGATAGTGCTTTATGTGGTCCGGTCAGATCTGGCGGTGAACGACTAAACCAGTTGTCCGCCATATCCGTTCAAGTCTGCGTCCCTTGGACTTAAGGGAGCGAAGATGAGGGCCATACCAGGGGGAACGGCCAGGGTGAGAGAGAGTAATGACCTGATAATCTGTTTAATGACATTGGTTGAGTGCTAAACATTGGCAAAGACACCCGGGAAAACTCTCCTGCTCTTCTTCGAATTGTGCTGTGGGATCTTTTATGTGCACCTGAGAAGGCAGACGGGGCTTTTATTTTAACATCTCATCCAAAGGACGGCACCTCCAACGGTGCAGCACTCCCTCAGTACTGCACTGGAGTGTCAGCCTAGATTTTGTGCTCAAGTCTCTAGAGTGGGGCTTGAACCCACAACCTTCTGACTCAGGGGTGAGTGTGCTACCAACTGAGCCACGGCTGACAGACCACGACAGCAGATCTTAAACACAAAAGCCAGTGTTGCGCCAACCACTGGATGGTTAACAGAATAGAAGCTAATCTTTTACCTCTACAATCTGGATTGCAATCCAATCCACATAGCTGGGATGAAGAATCTCCCCTCTTCAGACACATTTCCATGAGGCTGCTGAGCAATGATAAACTTGTTGTTGACTAGTTTTGGTGTCGTAAGAGTCTTATTAGATTCTGTAGTATGCTGGCAGAGGATGGTTTATTCATGATTATAAGCAACAAGATCAGGGAGAGCTGAAAGGAATGAAGGAATGGACAGGGAGATTTGTCGTGAGATTCTGAAAGCATTTATGTAGTTTTTCAGATCTGCTGGTAGAACAGGACTGTCTGTGTTTACATAGTGTTGACTAATCACAGACACTAGTCACTAAGGATTTCTAGCTTTGTATATATTGCATTTCTCAGGAACTCCTAGACGTAGTCATTACTTGTGGATTTATTGACAATTTGTTGTTGGTTCAACGCTAGTTGACAAAATGGAAGCTACCTGTAAACAGACTAAAATAATTTGCCAATTAGATTGAAACTAATCAACAGAGAATTGGCTATAAACCAAAATAATTGGCATATGTACCAATCGGCTGCATTTTACAGTCAGCATAGCAGACCCAGTATCCACTTGTCCAGGTTTACCAGTAAACATCTGCATGGACTTTGTAAGGTTTCCAAAATTTACAGATCCCCAAAACCTAAGGAAAAAGGACTTTGGAACTACCTCAGAGTGATAAAAATGCATTTGGGCCTAACTTAAGGAATTTAAGACCAAAAACCAAGTTTTGGCATTTTAAAAACATGTCTGGGCCTGTAAAGGGACAAAGAGGTGGGGTCGAGCTCTGTAAAAGCAGTTTGGTTATTGCAGTTAATTGCACTGTCTGGGGAACCGGGATGACCCTACTCAAGCCCCAGCAGACATTAACATTTGAACAATAGACCCTAGGAGAAGACAGTCCCACCCAAAATAACAGGCCCCATCAAACCGATTACAGGGCCCACAGAAAACATGCATAATACAAATTACTCAGGACCATTCTATAGAAAAAACCAAGTGCAGCCTAGAAACCCAAATACACGAAACCAATCACCAGTGATCAGCCAAGGAGATCGACAGGATGCAAACCATCCCAAAGGCCATCTGACACTTATAGAGCAGTTACTGGTAACAGGCCCGCCAAAACCAGACAATGAACTGAGTAGATTTGGCGGGTAGATAAGGCCATGTTCAATGGGTGAGATTGAAGGCCTGTTAAAAAACCAGTTAACGCGCTAGTAAGTCATTACCGATTTACGAGCCCGCCAAAACCCAGACAATGAACTGAGTAGATTTGGCGGGTAGATAAGGCCACTTCAATTTAGTATAATTGAAGGCCCGTTAATCAGTTCAAGGTCAATCAGTCGCAACCGGTGGTTATCAGAAGAAGAAAAAACCAGGAAGAAGGCAAACCGAGCTGGAAGCGAGTCGGCATCGCTCACCACTCAGACACACCTGAGTCCAGCCCGTGAAGATACCACCTCGACGGACCTCCAACAACGA
Source organism: Squalus acanthias (assembly GCA_030390025.1). Classification (NCBI taxonomy): domain Eukaryota; kingdom Metazoa; phylum Chordata; class Chondrichthyes; order Squaliformes; family Squalidae; genus Squalus; species Squalus acanthias. The sequence goes on from CM059426.1 coordinate 179,166,479, forward strand.
TCCCATCACAGTCACCCGGAGCAACAAGCCAAGAAGACATCGACCGACACACTAGACAAGGCCTAAAGCCATCGCGGAAACCAAAGGCCTCACGAAACCAACAACCGCACATTACCCCCAACTGACCGGGTAATAGCAGGCCACCGCGACCAACAAAGACCAACTCAAGAAAAGAAAACCCGAAGAACCGCAAAGTTTCCACACTACAAACTACTCCTAACTTACCCCTGGGTAAGATTTCTACCAAAAGACTCTAAACCCTACTCCTAACCAAAGGAAATTGGGTACTCACCTGATAGATCCAAAACGCACCCTACCGCATCAGCGGACTCGCGAAGACTGACCAGAGACGCAGGTGAAGTCCTCTACCACGTATGGGGTACGGCAGACACTAACCGCCATAAACAGTGAACCCCAAAACTGCGATTTAGCCCAACTGTCAAAGGATTGGTGAGCATTATCCCTGGTCCTTCAAAACATAACTTAGCTAGTAAAGTGGGGTTGGGAGGGGTGAAGTATTGTTCTACTGTCATTTCCCTCGCTTGTACCGAAGTGTTCCCCACCTTTAGAGTGTTAAGAGTGTTGTCATTTTGTGTTTTACCTTTTGAATAAAGATTGAAGTTCTTTTCATCAAACTCAGTTGTCTGCTGCACCTTTTGTCACAACCCCCAAATAAGTCCAAGGTCTAGAACCAAGGGAGTGGGTTGATTCGAACCGCTCAGAAGTCAGAGGTAAAGCTGACACAAACCACCACCCCAACAGCATGGACATTCTGCACTCCTTGAAGTCACCCCATAAATTGCCATGGCTCTGTTCTTTTGTTTTTGACTCTAAGGCTAGACAGGCCAATTAGTCATTAGGTGGAGGGGCATTTTACTCTACACCAGAAGCGTTTACAAATTTTGAGGAGGTGAACGTTTATATTTTTCTAGCACATTCTGTACAACCAGCTGTTTTGTGAAATTTTATGATTTTTGTATGGTTTTGGAGCAAGAGTGCTTCCTATTGAATGTGCAGAGACAATTAACGTCAGAAATCTCTTGTCTGTTTTCATTTCGAAATGATGCCGAGCCCGAGTATGAAAGTCACCCTGTCTGAATGAAGCGGAGATGCCGGTGTTGGACTGGGGTGGACAAAAATGAGAAGTCGCACAACACCAGGTTATAGTCCAACAGTTTTATTTGAAATTACGAGCTTTCGGAGCGCTGCTCCTTCGTCAGGTAAAGTGAGGGAATACAAATCAGATACAAAGCATATATAGACAGAGAACAATGTGTCTGCAGAGATACAATCCGTCAGGGAGGCATTACATCAAAGACACAGCAGAATACAGCTAAGACAATGAGGTGGGGTCACAGGGGGTCCAACGTGTCAAATGCTGCAGTCTGCAGTTAAGCTTTTTACTTTTTTTTAAAACTGGAAATCACATCTGTGAACAAGACAACGACGACTCTAGTCTGGACTCTAGTCTGGACTCTAGTCACGTCCTGTAGCGTGACATGAAACCGAGATCCCAGTTGAGGCCGTCCTCATGGGTGTGGAACTGGCTATCAGTTTCTGCTCGATGATTTTGCGTTGTCGTGTGTCTCAAAGGCCGCCTTGGAGAACGCTAACCCGCAGATCCGAGGCTGAATGTCCTTGACTGCTGAAGTGTTCCCCGACTGGGAGGTAACAATCCTGCCTGGCGATTGTTCTGCGGTGTCCGTTCATACGTTGTATCAGTGTCTGCATGGTCTCGCCGATGTACCATGCTGTGGTGCATTCTTTCCTGCAACGTATGAGGTAGACAACGTTGGCCGAGTCACATGAGTATGTACCATGTACCTGGTGGGTAGTGTCCTCACGTGTGATGATGGTATCTGTGTTGATGATCTGGCATATCTTGCAGAGGTTGCCGTGGCAGGGTTGTGTGGTGTCGTGGTCGCTGTTCTCCTGACAGCTGGGTAATTTGCTGCAAACGATGGTACTTTTGAGGTTAGGCGGCTGCTTGAAGGTGAGTAGTGGAGGCGTGGGGATGGCCTTAGCAAGGTGTTCGTCGTCATCGATGACATGTTGAAGGCTGCGAAGAACATGGTGTAGTTTCTCCGCTCCGGGGAAGTACTGGACGACGTAGGGTACTCTGTTGGTTGTGTCCCGTGTTCGCCTTCTGAGGAGGTCTATGCGATTTTTCGCTGTGGCCCGTCGGAACTGTCGATCGACGAGTCGAGCGTCATATCCCGTTCTTACGAGGGCATCTTTCAGCGTCCGTAAGTGTCCATCGCGTTCCTCCTCGTCTGAGCAGATCCTGTGTATTCGCAGGGCTTGTCAATAGGGGATGGCTTCTTTAACGTGGTTAAGGTGGAAGCTGGAGAAGTGGAGCATCGTGAGGTTGTCCGTGGGCTTGCGGTAGAGTGAAGTGCTGAGGTGTCCGTCTTTGATGGAGATTCGTGTGTCCAAGAATGAAACCGATTCTGAGGAGTAGTCCATGGTGAGTTTGATGGTGGGATGCAGAAGACACGTTGGACCCCCTGTGACCCCACCTCATTGTCTTAGCTGTATTCTGCTGTGTCTTTGATGTAATGCCTCCCTGATGGATTGTATCTCTGCAGACACATTGTTCTCTGTCTATAAATGCTTTGTATCTGATTTTATTCCCTCACTTTACCTGACGAAGGAGCAGCGCTCCGAAAGCTCGTAATATCAAATAAAACTGTTGGACTATAACCTGGTGTTGTGCGACTTCTCATTTTTGTCTGAATGAAGATTTGTTAGTCATTGGGGTAGGGTATAAAATGGCTCATGAAGTTCTGTAATTTATATGCTCTAAATTTGTGAATCCTCTGTCCATTCCTTCATTCCATTCAGCTCCCTCTGTAATGCAGTAGCATTCTGCAAATTTCAACACATGTGCCAACTGTCTGCACTTTCTGCACAGTCAGCAATTTGGATGAAGTGTCCAATATTTAGCATGGATTTAAACTTTCTGCAATCTTCAAAGGTCAACTCATGAGTCGTATGGCTCAGTCCTTCTGCACTTGCCCTGTCTTGTCACAGCTCTTGTGCACGTGAACTGATGAGTCAGAAGACCTCTGCACTTGGTAGGACCAATTGGAGTTGTTCAATGGAGAGCATTATCCCTTGAAGCAAGTCTAAGTTAGGTCAACAGTGTAGAAAATGTACTGTAGTCTAAAATGATAAATTCACTAGTGGTGACGGAAGCCCTGGTATTAATTTTTTTCCAGAAACTGTTACATTAAAATCTAGTGAGAACTACACACACAGAATAGCTATAATTTAGCACAACTGCCTCCTAACCTGTTGAATTTTCCAAGACCTCACGGGATTTGGGCCATTTGTCTCTTTCTCTTCCTCTTTCTCTCTCTGTCCAGCCATCTCCTCACTTTAATAGTTTTTGCACATATATTTGCAAGTCTATTAGGGTCAACAGTGGTGTCTGGGGTAGTCTAAACCTGGCAGTTTCCCCATAGACTGTAAACAAGCAATTCATCAGTCTATCTTGGCAATCAAAATGTACCTCGCACCCATTGTATTGCAAAGTCTTGAGCCCTTTTTGTAGCTGTCAGCAGCAAGAGAGATAGGAGAAACAGGGACATAGCCAGCTTGTTTGAAAAAGAATGCTGTGAGGCAGTCAGGCAGCAAAAAGATAGAATGCAGGAGAGAGAAATAAGAACAATAATTTAAGTTAACCAAGATGCTCCACTGATGTGGGGGAGTGTAGCATTTTAATTATTTTTATATTATGACACAAAAACAAATTGTACTAATTGAACTGAGTGAATCTGATCACGTGTTGCTCTGTATGTTAACGTACTGAAATAAATCAACTTAATGATTTGTATCAAGTCTTATCTCAGTTAGTGTTTGTTCAGTCTTGCTTCAGAAAAACTGCAGAAGCACTTGTGTAAAGGACACGAATACCCAGTCCAGATCACAAGGGCATGCTATTGTTACATCCCTGGTTTATGCTATCATGCAAGTAGATATAGGTTAACGTGAGTCCACTCTCATTATGGTACGATGGTCGGACTGCTTACAGGAACAACTGATGACTGTTTGCTATGAATTTGGCATTTGGTGTTATGCTGGTGCTGCAATAAGGATTAACCTGCGATCAATCATCTATGGCATGCAGTGTACAACATGCCGAAACCCACAAGTTTAAAATAAACAAAAGATTGTTCATGCAGTGTTGGTGTGATGCTTTATCATTCATGTAAGCGATCGATACACTCTTTGACATCAATGAACCAGCGTTGACATATGTTTGGAGTAGTGGGACTAATCCCTGGGGATAACTTTACTGTTTTTCATGGCTTTTCTTTCCAGAATTCCAGTAAGAATTAACTTAAAAAACAGCAACAGAGATTGTGCTATAATTGGCTATCCATGGCTGAGTTTGAAGATTACCCATTTCTATGTTGTTATGACCTTGGACCATGGGTTCCTCCTGCAGCTTCTATCAGTGCTCTTGTTATTGGTGAGACAGCAGCAGGTGTCCGGACTCACCAAAACATGTCAGGGGCAGAACGATGCCTGTGGTCCTGCGTTTTGAACTTTTGTGCTGGCAACTATTCCCAGGGGCTTTTTTTTCTTGTTTACTACCCGATGATAAAACTGTCCTTGTTCATTTTTGTTAGAAATGTCCTACAGAGGCATTTATTTGGAACAACTCCTAACTCGCAGTCTGGTGGAATTCTTCCTGATGAATGTTAAAGGCGCACTGCTTTTACATGTCTTTGGCATAACTTTTTTTTGTTTGCTGAATGCTCAAAGCAATGATGCACTTCATATCAGAATATGTCACTGCATCACAAAAACCTTACTGTCACTTGTCTGTCATAGATCTCCAATCTCACCACCAATTGAGACAGGGTCATTTAAAAAAGATTGCACTATAATCTTAGTAGTTTATGAACAGAGTATATTCATGAAAATTATTTAAGGGGTTAAGCATCAATACAAAATATTAATGGTTCACATTTCATAAAACAACTATATCATGATCATCTTCATAACACAAATAATAAATAAGCTTTTCTAAAAATATATATACATGTATATGTTCCAGCTCATCAGTGGTTCAGCTAAGTAAGAATTTGCATTTATATAGCGTCTTTCACATCATCAGGACATCCCAAATGCTTCACAATCAACGGATTTGTAGTCAACGTTGTTTTGTACGCAAATGTAGCAGCCAATTTGTGTACAACAAGGTCCCACAAACAACAAATGACATTAATGATAGATTAATCTGTTTTGGTGATGTGAGTTGAAGGAAGAATGTCTGCCAGGACACCAGGAGAACTTCCTGTTCTTTGTCAAATAGTGCCATGTAATCTTTTACCTGAACAGGCAGATGGGACCTCGGTTTTATGTCTTATCTGAAAGGCAGCATCTGTAATAATTCAGTACTCCCTGAGTATTGCACTGGAGCATGTGCTTGACTGAGTCCTAAACCCAAAACCTTCATACTCAGAGGCAAGATGCTACCACTGAGCCAAAAAGAAGCTCAGTAGTGAGATAAACTAATGGGTAGTGAAGCCTTTCAGACCAGGACAGCTTCAGGTTTAATCCCTGGTCTCTGTTGAGCTAGCTGATATCAGCCAGACAGGGGTTAAAGATGCCACAATTGACCTCAGCACCACTGAGTTAGGGAGGAGAGAATCAGCCAGGTTTTCCTTTACCGATAGCTCTCTAACATTTTCTCCTGATGTTAGTGTACATGTGGATGTCAGGTGAGAACAGGACCTGAGATGGTTGTTTTGCCCATGCAGTCAAATAGCCTGTTCACACTCACTGTCAAGTGTATAATGGTCTTTTTGATGAGGTACCAGAGGATGCAATCAATGCTTTCAGGAGAGGAAGAAGTAAGGGAAGAAAAGTGGTGGAAAAAAACTTGTGTTGTGTCATGATTTGTTATGTACCCACGACGAAAAAAAAATCATCAGGCCCATACACTCTCGCCCCACTTCTTACTGGACTCATCTCCGTATGACCATCCTTTCTCCCCCCTCCCCCACTTCCTTGGAATAGGCAGAAAAACAGAGACCTGCAGCCAATTCAGGAATCCTCTTCAAAAATGTCTCCGCTGACCCCCTCAGAGGTAATCAGGTAAGTTCCAGGAAGCCTCAAGCTGCTGGTCATTACCCAAAACCTTACTGTCCTTCTCCCACCATCTCGTAGTTTCCAACCTGCTCTCATGTTCCCACCATTCCACCCATCCTGAGAATTTAAACAGAGCCTCTCTGCATAACAGTCCTCATTACATTCTTCCCCACTACCTTCATCCTACATTGAAGAACATTAAAACCATTCAGACAACTTCTATATCAATGACATTCTGACAATGCAGACTTGGAAGCTGCTATTAAAATATACTGCAGACTAAAATGGCAAATGTGATAAAGGTGAATAATTTAATGCCAAACATAATCATAGAATCATAGAATAGTACAGCACAGAAGGAGGCAATTCGGCCCATCGAGTCTGTGCCGGGCAATGAAAGCCTGGTTGCAGTGTCTCTGGAAGTGAGCACACTATACAGGGTAGATGACAGAGTGCTGATGCCATGTGAGATAACACTACAGAGGCTGGATGTGGATTCCTGCACACTCTCAGCCATAGTGATGAAACTCCTTACAGCAATAGCTTAAACTACATAAAATTATAAAATAAAATGAAGTCTTTATATTTTGATTGTTTTTTCCCCCCCAGAGCTCTTCAGTCTTTTTAAACCTGGTTCTTATATGGCCTGAATTACCCTGGTGCAGCCTGGGTATTGCAGTTCCACAGAAGCTGGGTGAAAACTAAAAACGCACGTGATGCATTTGTTTTCTCTCTCTTACACACACGTAATTTGCCCACTGCAGTTGAATATCTGCAACACCCAAGCTGAGCTGAAATTTTCAGTTCAATGTTGAGGACTCCCAGGGTCACTCCCTCCCGACTGTATACCACTGTGCTGCCACCTCTGTTGGGTCTGTCCTGCCAGTGGCAGATTTCCTTCCCTAAAGGACATTAGTGAACCAGATGGGTTTTTACAACAATCTGGTAATTTCATGGTCACCATTACTGATACTAGCTTTTTATTCCAGATTTATTTAATTAACTGAATTTAAATTCTACAGCTGACGTGGAACTAACTGGATCATTAGTCCAGGCCTGCTGGATTACTGGTCCAGTAACTTAACCACTATGTTTCCATTCCCACAATTTGATTGCTTGGTTTTCTGCTGGTTATTCAGTTGTCATTGGTCCCTTTATTGCTACTTTTGATTTATTTCACATTTAGTGAGCGGAATATTTGGTAACAATAGATCAGTGGTTCTTTAAGCCAATTATTATTTTTATGGTCTGCAGGCTTTTGACGCTTTGCAGAGACGTGACACTCGGTGTTGTGACAGTTTTGAGATGCAATTCCACTGAGACTACATCTTCAGGTGTGATGCTTTGGTTTGGTGTGGCATCCCAGATGTGTGCAGATGCAATTATATAGATGGTGCATTTTTTGCATGAATGTTCAAGGAAAAAATCTTATTATTGAGTGTCCAATAATGATAGAATAGAAGGAGAGTAGAATCTTACAGCACAGAAGGAGGCTATTTGGCACACTGTGCCTGTGCCGGCTCTTTGAAAGAGCGATCCAATTAGTCCCACTTCCTGCTCGTTCCCTAGAGCCTTGCATGAGGGATAGAAAAAAGGATAGATTTTAGAACAATGTTCTCCTGGCATGGAGCAAGGCTGGGAGTCCGAATTCCTAAAATCCACCTGAAACTCTAAAACCAGGCTTTGTTGTATATGTCTTATCTATTCCTCTGCCATTTCTAAAAAATAAAATGATGCAATAGCTGTAAACCAAGTTTAATTTTCTTTGGTTGTGCCCTGGTTAACATGTTGCTTTCAGTGCTGTATTAATGGAAGTGTTTTTAAATTGAACAGGTTGATAACTGCATTAAAATAGCAAACATTTTTTTTTACATTAACCAGTGCACTACCAGACAAAAATGTTCTGACCGCAAAGTTGTTTCTGACATCGTTGGCTTAATCTGGAAGTGAGTAGCAACTTATTTTCCACTTGTAACATTTCAGCATTAGTTCCATCATGTAAATGACTACAGTCATGTTAATGAATTTTAACCATTTTTTCTACCTCATGCTTCCCTTATCATGTGGCAATTACGACAATATTAACATTGCTGATGAGGGTACTCCTGGGAAATATGCTTATTTGAAAGTAGAATCCTTTATGAAAGTAACCTATCCTATTTAGCAGTAAATATTTGTAATTTTTGGGTGGGGGCACATTAGTTTCTTTTCTACTTATTTTGTGATTTCTTTATCAGATCTCCATGTACCACCAAACCTTTATCAACTACGAAAACAGGCTCTGTCGATGATACGCTATAACAAACAAGTAGAAGGTGTATTAAGGCAGCACAGGGTTGCTCGCCTTCTGATTCCCCCTCCATCTTAGTAGGGAAGTGACTAGCCTTCTTTTTCCAGAGTTGAGATCAATATCTCACTGTTTGAATGACCACCCTCACACTCTGTTCTACCAGTCTGTGCTGGTAGATGTTTTTTCTTAATTAATTCATGGAATGTGGGTGTTGCTGGCAAGACCAGCATTTATTGCCCATTCCTAATTACCCTTGAGAAGGTGGTGGTGAGCCGCCTTCTTGAACCGCTGCAGTCCGTGTGGTGAAGGTACTCCCACAGTGCTGTTAGGGAGGGAGTTCCAGGATTTTGACCCAGCGACAATAAAGGAACGGCGATATACTTCCAAGTCAGGATAGTGTGTGACTTGGAGGGGAACTTGCAGGTGGTGGTGCTCCCATGCGTCTGCTGCCCTTGCCCTTATAGGTGATAGAAGTCGTGGGTTTGGGAGGTGCTGTCGAAGAAGCCTTGGCGAGTTGCTGCAGTGCATCTTGTAGATGGTACACTGTAAGCCTTTCTCTTACTACTGTTCGGACTTTGAGAATTATGAATAAGCGTAACAATGGCAGACAAGTATGTGATCAATAAAATTGGTCTTTATTCACACTACAGTTCAAAATTCAAGTGTACGTCGCAATCAATATGCGCCCAATTTACCCGTACATAAAAGTATCTCCCCAGCAACCTACACGCTACCTCCGGACAATTTATATTCCAAGTCAACCGTACATAAAAGTACCCTTTAATAATATCTAAGCTTGATGTCCGACTTTCATACATACCCCTTTATCTCTGGGTGATCAATCCAGAAAAGTTGTAAGTCGAAATATAGACTGGCCAGCTTTCTTTGTTCGTCTGCTCTTCCACTTCTGTCTTCTTCTGGGTCACTTCTGTTATAGGGTTTTTTGACCGGCCTCCCTCATATATCACTGTCTGCCCTCCTCTGATAGGTCAGTTTCGCTACAAACCTTCCTTGATTGGAGTTCCTTCCACATGACACATTCATGTTCCTGTGAGGTGTGTGTGGGGGTAGGACTTCCTTGTCAGTCATGTTTCTTTTTCCTGTCCATATTGCCTTTCAAAGAAAGGACCATGCTGACCACCAGGTAAAGGACCCCCTGCTGACTTCCGCTATTTTGTGTCTTCACAAACAAAGAACGCATGCTGACCTCCTACATTTTGAACCATTTCACAATTCATTCTGAACTTCGATCTCCACATGGTAGCAGCGGTTTTATTACAGTTTCTAGAATCATACAACACACTGCAGCACGTTGCGCTGGTGGTGGAGAGAGTGAATGTTTAAGGTTGTACATGGGGTGCCGATCAAGTGGGCTGCTTTGTCCTGGATGGTGTCGAGCTTCTTGAGTGTTGTTGCAGCTGCATTCATTCAGACAAGTGGAGAATATTCCATCACACTCCTGACTTGTGCTTTGTAGATGGTGGAAAGGCTTTGGGGAGTCAGGAGGTGAGTCACTTGCCACAGAATACCTAGCCTCTGACCTGCTCTTGTAGCCACAGTATTTATGTGGCTGGTCCAGTTAAGTTTTTGGTCAATGCTGACCCCAGGATATTATTTGTTGGGGATTCGACAATGGTAATGCTGTTGAATGGCAAGGGAAGGTGGTTAGACTCTTTCTTGTTGGAGGTGGTCATTGCCTGGTACTTGTTTGGCGCAAATATTACTTGCCACTTATCAGCCCAAGCCTGAATGTTCTCCAGGTCGTGCTGCATGCGGGCATGGACTGCTTCATTATCTGAGGAATTGCGAATGGAACTGAACACTGTGCAATCATTAGCGAACACCTCTACTTCTGACCTTCTGAAGGAGTGAGGGTCATTGAAGCAGCTGAAGGTAGTTGGGCCTAGGATTCTGCCCTGAGGAACTCCTGCAGCAATGTCCTGGGGCTGAGATGATTGACCTCCAACAACCATCTTTCTTTGTGCTAGGTATGACTCCAGCCAGTGGAGAGTTTTCTCCCTGATTCCCATTGACTTCAATTTTACTAGGCCTCCTTGATGCCACACTCGGTGAAATGCTGCCTTGATGTCAAGGGACGTCATTCTCACCTCACCTCTGGAATTCAGCTCTTTTGTCCATGTTTGGACCAAGGCTGTAATGAGGTCGGGAGTCGAGTGGTCCTGGCGGAACCCAAACTGAGCATCGGTGAGCAGGTTATTGCTAAGTAAGTGCCGCTTGACAACACTCTCGACAACACCTTCCTTCACTTTGCTGATGATTGAGAGCAGACTGATGGGGCGGTAATTGACCGGATTGGATTTGTCCTGCCTTTCGTGGACAGGACATACCTGGGCAATTTTCCACTTTGTCGCACCAATGTGCTATTCCAATTTCAATACTTCTGCCCAGTGTCATGAACCATGTGCTATTATACTGTGGCTATGTACAGTTTGTGACACTACACTTTTCACCACTGAGAAATGCGATTGAAGTTCTTTCCCATCGTGGGTGAGATGACATCCCTCTGACTGTAATACGACTTTCCACTCGATTCTGGCTCATAAATAAAACTATTATTCAGTATTTCTATACAAAGCAAGATTTTATCTAAGGTTATAAGCACAGTGATTGTAGAGCACAAGCAGCGTTTGAGAAGTGCCACTTTGCCCAGAATGCACTGCAGAAAAAAATGCAATGTTGTCACTTAGCTTGTATCACAACTGAGTAGACACAGGTGAAAATGCTTGGCAGGAACTTTATTTTTGAGTAGACCAGTGAAGCATAGCTTTAAAAAAAAAAGTATTTTAGCCCTTTAAATGCAAAAAGGAATTTGTGTGTAGACGATAGACAGAAGAAAATGCAGCACTCTCCTCTGATTCTTTCAACTGTAAGATCTCCCGAAATGGGGATTCTTTTGATGTGAAACAAGATGGCCTTAATTGCATTAAAATAGTCTGCACAGAGTCAGACCTGTCAGAGCTTCAGACATTTAATTATCATGAAACGCTTCACTATTTAATGCCAAGGTGAGTGACTGATGGCCAGCCATAAGAATCACAAAGGGATGGTAAAGGCCAAAGCTGATGAAATTGAAAACTCTTTTCCTCATATACTTTAACCACATCAGTGCAGATTGATGTATTTAGGGAGATTTTATTAAATGGCTTGAAACAAACTAAAAGGGAATTACAAGGTCAGAATGAGATTACACTGGGACCCCCTTACACTATTAGAATCATAGGGGGAGAAATTCGGTATCGCCCCGTTTGGGGCGCAATTATCGGCCGGGCACAAAGTTTAGCGCTTGGCGCAAATTATCGCCTCCGACTGCAAACTTGGCTTCTATCGCCCCTGGAGGTGATTGGAGCGCTAAATCAGGCGCTACACACCTGTCTTAAGGCACAAAGGCCGAGGAACGAGGCGTTAACTCAGAGCGCTGGCGAAGCTCAGGTGATGTCAGTTAGCAATGGAACACAGACACACTGGCGCCGGCCAGTTCTTAAAGGGGAGGGTCGATCTTGTTCTCCAGCCACACCCTGCTCATTGCAGCCTTGAATCTCGGCCTGGACAGACCTCAACCTCAAATCTGATGCAAAGAACAATGGCGAGGGCCAGGGAACGAGCTCAGCGCTTCAGCGACTGGGCCTTGGTGGCTCTGGTTGGCGCAGTGGAGCACTGAAGATCAATACTGTACCCAGAGTGTGGCAGGAGGCCATTGCCCCGCGACTATAGAAGAGTGTGGAGGGAGGTGGCTCAGCACATCTCCTCCAGGAGCATGGTGCCCAGGACCCATACACAATGTCGGAAAAAGTTCAACGACCTCACTTGGGTCGTCAGGGTGAGTAGCTGCTTTTCAATACCTTTCCATTCCTCCATCTCAACCTCACTCTATGGCCAGAGGGTGTAAAAGCCCCAATGCCCAACACTCATCCAAGACCTATGGCCATCTCATAAAACACACATGCACATTCCACACCTTGCATACATTAAGGGCTGTTCAACTATGGGAGGCACATCAGGCAAGCACATGGCTGCATACATTAAGGGCTATTCAACTATGGGAGGCACATCAGGCAAGCACATTGGCTGCATACATTAAGGGCTATTCAACTATGGGAAGCACATCAGGCAAGCACATGCATATTTACTCAGATGCCGTCCTTTTTCTTGCAGGCCAAGCTATCTCATAATAGGCGGCAGCAGCAACGGACAGGTGGAGGGCCGGCTGAGCTGCAAACCCTCAGCGATCTGGAGGCGCGCGTCCACAAGATCGTCACAAGCCAGGTGATATGTCCCATGGCCGCTGGAGAGGTCGACCCCCTTCGAGACAGCAATGGTAAGTTCATCAGCTTTTATTCCTCTCTCATTCCACTTGTCCCTCACAACACCAGCCTTTTACACTTTCAATCCAACTTACTAAATGTCTCCAGTCCTTGCTCCCTTACCGCCCCCCTGTCCTGGCGCTAAAGCCACTCTTGTACCTCCCTGCTTTCAGATGGTGATTCACCAGCTGAGGAGACGGGCCCTCAAGCTGCCAGTGGGAGCGACGCCACAGGCGAGGAGGAAGAGGAAGCCGGAGCCTCAGCGCCAGCGTCTCCCGAGGGAGCCCATGCCCACACTGGGACCACGTCTTCCCTGGAGGGGAGCAGGGGGGAAGGGTCTGATGGGGGTGAAGCTCCAGGACCCAGCGGGCTGCAGCAATGCCATGGGGGTAGGGAATCTCGGGGGCCTTCTCCCCGGAGGGAGAGTATGCCAGCAAGTCCTGCTGCACTGGACGCAGAGGAGGAGCGGCTCATCGCTGAAATGAACACCCAGGCGGTGAACATGCACACTCACATCATGGGTGCAATGGGAAGGGTGCCCGAAAGCATTGATGGACTGGCAAGGAGTGTGGAGCACTCCGCTGCAGCATAGGTGGATGCAACGCAACTGCTTAGTGCTGCAATTCAGTCACTGGCTGCTGCGATCCAATCTCAGACTGCTCTCATGCAGTCTCAGATTGAGACAACGCATGCACTGACTGCTGCCATCGTCGCTGGTTTGGCCACATTGCCCCGGGGCTCTCACCACGCCGCAGCAGGCCAGCAATCTGATTCCAGCAGATTGCTCTGGATGCTGAGGTGCTGCCCCGTGGGAGTGCCAGTGTGTCGGTCGAGTAGGGAGGTGCTGTCCTCTCTCAAGATGACAGCATTCCTGCTCCCACCTCTGTCACTTCCCCATTGCACTTGCCACCACCTGCAACACAGCCAACCCAGACTGCTGCCACCCATGCAGAGTTGGTGCAGTCTGCAGCTGGGGCCTCCAGGCCCAGAGCTGGTCGAGGGCGTCCTTCAAGGGCATCTGTAGTCTCAGGATCTGACATTCAGCAGCCTTCCAGCAGCCTTGCTGCAGCCATTGAGGCCCCATTACGGAGGAGCAGTAGGGTGGGAAGGGGGGAAGTGCGCAGGGGAAGGAGATCACCCTCGAAGGGCAAAAAGAAGGAGGTCTCAAGAAATGTTGGGAATGTTTTTATTAAAGGCCGAGGTTCGTCTGATAACTTTTGTTTAGTGTTTTGGCCATTATCTCCAGCTTGTGAGAACCAGTTATGTTAATTAATGATTTGTTGTGTTTGTTTCTATTAGTTTGTCATGAATAAATGACACACACAGAGTTTGTAAAATAAAAAAGTTGCTGTATTCAAAATGTACATGTTTGACCTTTGGAATCATTGCTGCCTTGGCCGGCTATAGGGGTTGCGGGTTGCTTTCCATCATGTTCTCCATGCCAGAAGCCATCTTCTGAGTAGGGGCCTAGAAGCGGCTTGTTATCAGCCATTGACGGACAGCCCTTGCAGTTTCAGCATTGTGGGCCTCCCTCCCGCCTTGGTGCTGCTGCTGATCATCCTCTTCCTCTTCCTCCTCCTCTTCCTCCTCCTCCTCCGGTGGTGCACCAATCCCTGGTGGCATTGGCTGGGTCCTCGGGATTGCCAGGTTATGATGCATGCAGCACACAACTATGAGGAGGGAGACTCGCTCAGGAGAGTACTGCAGGGCTCCTCCCGAGTGGTCCAGACAGTGGAACCGTTGCTTGAGCACGCCGATCGTCTGCTCAATTATGTTCCTGGTAGTGATATGGCTCTCATTATACCGCAGCTCGGCAGGAGTGTTGGGGTTACGGAGTGGTGTCATCAGCCAGGTGCAGAGTGGATAACCCTTGTCCCCGAGGAGCCAACCACTTGGCTGATGTGGTGCCTGGAAAATGTCTGGCACACCAGTCTGGCGCAGGATGAAAGCATCGTGGCTGCTGCCAGGATAGCGGGTGATGTAAGAAAACTACTAGGCACTTGGTCTAAGCATTAAACAAAGCTTTAATCAACTGTTTTACAACATGGAGATCTAGTTGTCCTTCACTATTCCTGTTAAAGAATGTCCTGAGCAAGCTGGGCCCATGCCCAAGTATTTATACTCTCCCTGGACAGTGCCACCAGCAGGCCGCCCAGTATTATGTCATACGTCATTTCCCATGAATGACAAGATTCATGTCAACGGGCATTGACGGCGAGTATCAGCTGTCTGTGGTCACAGACCAACTGAACATTTAAGGAGTGGTAGCCCTTGCGGTTTGGAAAACCTCTGCATTTTCATGCAGTGCCTGCAATGCCACATGCGTGCAGTCAATGGCACCCTGCACCATGGGGAAGCCCGCTATCCTTGCAAAGCCACATGCGCGTTCATGCTGTTTGGCCTGGGTCATTGGGAAAGAGATGTACTGGCGTCTCCTTTTATAGAAGGCAATTGTGACCTGACGGATACAGCAATGGACCGCGAACTGGGAGATATTGGAGATGTCCCCAGTAGCTGCTGGAAAGGAGCCGGTGGCATAAAAATTCAGAGCCACTGTGACCTTCACTGCCACTGACAGAGATGTCCTGGTCCTCAGTTGAGGCTGCAGATCTGGTTGCAGCAGGTGGCAGAGCTCAGTGACCACCTCCTTGCTGAAGCGCAGTCTGCGCAAACACTGCTCCTCAGACAAATGAATGTAGGAGAATTGTTCCCGGAATACCCTGGGAGGGTAAGGTCTCCTGTGCAGAGGCCTGTTGGCCCTCCTCCCTCTGGCCATGTTTGCCACTCTCAACTCTGCATCTCTGATGCCTCTGTTTCTGCAGGCGCAAGATGACGCCCCAAATCAGTGCAGCCCCCACAGTCTCTTGACAATCAAAGCAATGAAGGTCCTATCAAAAAGAACCTGCTAAGTGCTGCTCAGTAGCCAAAACTACTTCACACCGCATTGAATCTGTCCAGAAGTCTCTCTCTCTCTCTCAGAATCTCTCTCTCTCTCTCTCAGAATGCGTGGTGCAAAAATGTCTCCGACAAACAAAGACAGGAAGAGGCCGCCTTTAAATAGCGCCCCCCCAGCCCTTCCCGACTGCAGAATGTTCCCCTCTCCATGTCATTGCTAACGGCAGGCGGAAAGGAAGGGGGCACCACTCAATATCCGGTCCAGGGCACTACCGCGGCGTTGTACGCTCAACTGACGTCACGATCTGCGGACGCAGGAGATCGTGGCAGTAGAGTTTAGCGCTGCCGCAAAAACTCTGCTCAATTTCGCGAGTGGCGCAAACATCGCCGCGCCCGGGCGCTAGTTGTTTTGCGCCGGGAGGCTAATCAACCGAATTTTTCCCCCATAGAATCATAGAATGGTTACAGCACAGAAGGAGGCCATTCGGCCCATTGAGACCGTGCTGGCTCTGGTCAAGAGCACTTCAGCTGCTAGTCCCACTCCCCCATCCTTTCCCCGTAGACCTGCAATTTTTTTTCCCTCAGGTACTTATCGAATTCCCTTTTGAAAGCCATGATTTAGTCTGCCTCCACCACCCTTTCAAAAGTGCATTCCAGATCCTAACCACTTACTGCGTAAAAAAGTTTTTCCTCATGTCGCCTTTGGTTCTTTTGCCAATGACCTTGAATCTGTGTCCTCTGGTTCGCGACCCTTCTGCCAATGGGAACAGTTTCCCTCTATCTACTCTGTCCAGACCCCTCATGATTTTGAATACCTCTATCAAATCTTCTCTCAACCTTCTCTGCTCTAAGGAGAACACCCCCAGCTTCTCCAGTCTATCGACGTAACTGGGATCATTCACGGAAATCTTTTCTGCACCCTCTCTGAGGCCTTCACATCCTTCCTAAAGTGTGGTGCCCAGAATTGGAAACAATACTCCAGTTGAGGCCGAACCAGTGTTTTATAAAGATTCATCATAACTTCCTTGCTTTTGTACTCTATGGGGGAGAAATTCAGTATCGCCCCATTTGGGGCGCAATTATCGGCCGGGCGCAAAGATTAGCGCTTGGCGCTAATTATCGCCTCCGACTGCAAACTTGGCTTTTATCGCCCCTGGAGGTGATTGGAGCGCTAAATCAAGCGCTTCACAACTGTCTTAAGGCGCAAAGGCCGAGGAGCGAGATGCTAACTCAGAGCGCTGGCGAAACTCATGTGATGTCAGTCAGCAATGGAACACAGACACAATGGCCCAGCCAGTTCTTAAAGGGGAGGGTTGATCTTGCTCTCCATCCACATCCTGCTCATTGCAGCCTTGAATCTCGGGCTGGAGAGACCTGTACATCAAATCTGCTAGAAAGAACAATGGAGAGACCCAGGGAAAGAGCTCAGAGTGCAGCCCCCACAGTCTTTTCTAAATCGATGCAAGGAAGGACAAATCAAAATGAACCTGCAAAGTGCTGCTCAGTACCCAAAACCCCTTCACACAGCATTGAATCTCTCCAGAAGTCTCTCTCTCTCTCAGAATGCGTGGTGCAAAAATGTCACCAACAAAAAAAGGCAGGAAGCGTCGCCTTTAAATAGCGCTCCCCCAGTCACTTCCTGACTGCAAAATGCTCCCCTCAACCTGTCGTTGCTAGCGGCAGGCGGTAAGGCAGGGGGCGCCACTCAATATCCGGTCCGGGGCGCTACTGGGGCGTTGCGCACTCGACTGACATCACGATCTGCCGGCGCAGGAGATCGTGGCGGTAGTGTTTAGCGCCGCCGCAAAATGTCTAGTTAATTTCGTGAGCGGCGCAAACATCGCTGCGCACGGGCGCTAGTTGCTTTGCGCCCCATTAGCGCCCTCTTAAGGCGCTAATGGGAGGCGCAAACCAACTGAATCTTTCCCCCTATGCCTCTATTTATGAAGCCCAGTATCCCGTATGCTTTTTTAACCGCTTTCTCAACCTGCCCTGCCACCTTCAACGATTTGTGCACTCTCTGTTCATGCACTCACTTTAGAATTGTACCCTGTAGTTTATATCGCCTCTCCTCGTTCTTCCTACCAAAATGTATCACTTCGTACTTTTCCTCGTTGAATTTCATCTGCCACGTGTTCGCCCATTTCACCAGCCTATCTATGTTTTCTTGAAGTCTATCACTATCGTCCTCACTGTTCACTACACCTCCAAGTTTTGTGTCATCTGCAAATTTTTAAATTGTGCCCTGTACTACCAAGTCCAAGTCATTAATATATATCAAGAAAAGCAGTGGTCCTAGAACCAACCCCTGGAGAACACCACTGTATACGTTCCTCCAGCCCAGAAAACAACTGTTCACCACTACTCTCTGTTTCCTGTCACTAAGCCAATTTCGTATCCATGCTGCCATCGTCCCTTTTATTCCATGGGATTCAACTTTGCTGGTAAGCCTATTATGTAGCACTTTATCAAACGCCTTTTGGAAATCCATGTACACCATGTCAACCACATTGCCCTCATCAACTCTCTCTGATACCTCATCAAAAAACTCTGTTTTCTGATGATATAATAATGATTTTAAAAGTATCATAATTTATGTGTAAGCATGACAGTGTGGGATAAGAATACTCCTGACAGCTGAACTGAAAATGTAACCCTTGGTTTCCAGGGAAAAAACACATTTGGGGTAATTTTTAAACTTTGGTGGGGTCAGCACACTGACGGTAGTGGATCAGCCGCCTGTTATACCTCAACGGAAAGGGAAGTCGGGTGGGGTGTATAACGGGAGGCTGATCTGCTACCGTCAGTGTCCTGCCGCTGCCAAAGTTGAAAATGATCCCCTCTGTATCCCAAACACAAAAGTGATATTTGGCCCAGTCACAGCAATGTAACAGGGAGTTAAGATGGCCTCTGAGAGTCAATCATGGATGAATATTCAGGGTGCCATGAAAAGCATAAAACATCCAAATATTCATCGCACCCTTAATGTCTGCCTTGCTCTGACAGTCCAACTTCCTGTTACAAAAAAGAAAGATTTGCATTTACTTAGTGCCTTATCTTGTCCCTCAGAAAAGCCTCAAAGTGCTTCACTTACACTGAATTACTATGAAATGTAGTGATTGTTGATGTGCAGGCAAATACGACAGCCAATTTTCACACAGCAAGATTCCACAAATAGTAATGACATTAATGACCAGTCAACCTGTTTGGTGGTGTTCGTTGCGGAAGGAAGGTTGGCCAGGACACTGGAAGAACTCGCTGCTCTTCTTGTAGAGTGAGTTACATTTGTGGACATTGTCTGTGTAGCCACCGAGCTGTCTGTGGATGTAACACCAGTTTAAAATAAACTTTGTGATAGACTCCATCAGCTAAATTGTAATACTGGGTCAGATTTGATACACAATAGAACTATTGCGTTAGTTTAATAAATCTTCTGGCAAACTGCGCAAAGGCTTAATGGGTAAAAGTACTGCATGACATGATACTGAACCACACCAAATAAGAACTTGTTTGGTATGGACTACGCTTAGCCAATCTAGAACCAGGGGAGGAGAAATTTCTTCACTCAGAGGGTGGTGAATCTTTGAAATTCTCTACCCCAGAGGGCTGTGGAGGCTCAGTCATTGAGCATATTGAAGACAGAGATCGATAGATTTTTGAATATTAAGGGAATCAAGGGATATGGGGATTGTAAAGTTTCGCAATTATCGCGATTCAAAATAACACAAGAGAAGCAGATTCGTTTGATCAGTTTTATTAAACGAAATGCTGTCCTGATTATAAAGGACACAGAAGCCTGTAAAATGGCCGCTGCGCATCATGGCAGAAGCTTCCAGAAATACAGTGGGCAGACAAGATGGCGTCGAATAAACATTCAATATAAGATTGGATCATACTCGGTAAACATTGATAAAGACAGGATGCAACCCGTTTGCATTTGGAACAATAGCAAAGGTATAAGTGCTGGAATCATTTTCCATGCACAAGTAAGGACCATTGTACTGGGCAATCGAAGGCCCATCCAGACACATCAATACACAAATACCCCCCCGGCTCTACAATGAGAGAGACATTGACGGGTGATTAAGCAAGTATTCGGGGGCCCCCAAAACCAGTCAGGGAGACGATTCATACACATCCTGGCTGGGTCAACAATGGGGAAGACATTAACGGATAGTTGGCCAGTTTCAGGTGCTACCGAAACCCGTTAAAGAGAAGAATCGCCCCATGCTGGGAGTTTTGAGCGCCAATATTACACAAAGGACAAACATTAAGATTTGAGCGGGAGATAAGAGGACACATCACTATAACTATAGTGAACAAATGTCCATCGCTCTCTTCTCTTTTTGACTCGCTCGATCGCTGGCTGAAGCTCTTCTTTAGGGCTGGACTTTGTTGACTCTTGACTCTTAGCCGTACTGGTCGGTTATTCGAATGTTGGGTGGAGCTCACTCGGAACGAGCCGCCCCGACAAGGGCAAGTAACAGGGTACACCATCCCGAGTGTCGGTAAACGGTGTCTGGACCCGGAGGCCCGAAGAGACGAGACAAGACGAGAAGAAGAGGAGAAGAATCCACGTGCCGCCACGGTCAGTAAACCCCGACCGCACCCGAAAATATAAATACAGGACTCTTCTTTGAGTTCTACAGACTACAACCTGTGTCGAACACAGGAAGACTCTTCTTTGAATTTTACAAACGTTCCGAGTTCTGTCGAGTTCTTCATGACAACAGGGAGTCTGGCCTGCTTGTCGCAGCAGCGAAAATAAACAAGTGGGGTGCAGAACCCTTCCAAACACGTGACAGTCAGGCGCTGCAGCGAAACGAGCCGAGTGCCTCACTTTAAAATTCTCGAAGTAACACGAGTGGTGAGCATGTTTTACGATCCTACAAATCTAGACGTAGTGTAGGTATTGCTAAGGGAGGGTGGTTATTAAGGTTAAAGTATAATGTGTTCCCCTTTTTACGATGTGCCGTGCGTTCTTCATTTCCATAGACCAAGCTTTATGAATGTATGTATACTTGTACTCTCGTTAATTTGCGCCTATGACATGTACTTCATGATTTTGGACGCTATGCAATAAAGATTTCCATTTCGTACTATTCAACCAGGGTCTATTTGAGTTTTCTCTGCATTACTGCTCCCTGCACCTAAGTCCAGTGTTAGAACCGTAAGGGCGAGTGGGTCGAACCACTCACAGGTGCTTATTGCAAAAAGGCTGGCCGGAGACCAGAGCAAGCAATAGTATTAGGCAACGAAGGCCTAACCTCGCACCAGCACCGTCTCTGAGAGACACGTCCAAACCCTTACAGGATAGTGCAGGAAAATGGAGATGAGGTAGAAGATCAGCTATGATCTTATTGAATGGCGGAGCAGGCTCGAAGGGCCAAATGGCCTATTCCTGCTCTTATTTCTTATATTCTTATGTAATCTCAGCTGAAATTGGTTTCAATTTTCTGAGGTAAGGAAGGAGAAAACAATTATCTGGGATCCTTTCTCTTGAATGTCTTCCAGTGGTCCCTTTGGAATTGTATAAGTGTAGAGGGAGGATCAGTTGTGAACAGTCCTCACTGTCAAATAAGCCACTAACAATGGCATGAGGAATGGATGCTCTAGCTGGGTATGGAAAGACTGCCATCATCCATAACCCAGCATAAATAACTACCTATAGGGGAGTAGAGGAAAGGGTAAGAGGAAATAGAAGGAAAATTTGGAAGGAGAAAATAGGAATGTGGCTCTCATGCTGTATTTTATATGTACAGATTTATTATTAAAAGAATTTCAGACTACAGTAAACTCTTGTTTAAATGGCACTTAATCATCCGGAATTCTTTAATAACTGGCAAAATAGATAACCGGTAATCATGCCGAATCCATCCATTTTTCGTTTTTCCGAGTCCAAGTTTCCCGCGGTGGCCGAGTTAGTCAGTGGTTTTTATTTTTTTTTGTGTTACAAATTGCCTACCTCTCTGTTATCTGGAATTTTTCATCAACCGGCACCATCCTGGTCCCGTAGGTGCCGGATAAGAAAGAGTTTACTGTATTATTCCCTGCATACACATCTGTATCCACTGGGTTAAAAAAAAAGTCTTGCATTTATATAGCGCCTTTCATGACCACTGGACGTCCCAAAATGCTTACAGCCAATGAAGTACTTTTTGGAGTGTAGTCACTGTTGTAATGTAGGAAACATAGCAGCCAATTTGTGCACAGCAAGCTCCCACAAACAGCAATGTGATAATGACAAGATAATCTGTTTTTGTTATGTTGATTGAGTGATAAATAGTGGCCAGAGCACCAGGGATAACTCCCCTGCTCTTCTTCAAAACAGTGCCTTGGGATCTTTTACATCCACCTGAGAGGGCAGACAGGGCCTCAGTTTAACGTCTCATCTGAACGACGGCACCTCCGTCAGAGCAGTACTCCCTCAGAAGCGCACTGGAGTATTAACCTAGATTTATTTTGTGCTTAAGTGTCTGGAGTGGGACTTTGAACTCACAACCATTCTGACTCGGAGGTGAGGGTGCTACCAACTGAGCCACGGCTGACACTCATGGTTGTTTAGCTAGGTATGAATTCAGAAAGAGTAAAAACCTATGAATGTCTCAACGGTATCAGAATGATGGCAGTTGGGATATCCTTTTAGTCTGACCTGAATCCCTGAACAGGATATCATTCGATAATATCTATGCCACAGAGAAGGCAATTCGCCAGCTATTATAGCAGCATGATAGCTTTGGGGCAGATCTAGATTGTAGCTTCAATTTTTGCCTATTTCAGTCACTGCTGGTGCAGACAGCCTGAATGTCTGTGACCTTTTCCCAGGATGACAGAAGGAGAATTACACAGCTGTAAATAAAACTTCTGTGACACAGTACAGCTGCAGGGAGAGATGGCATAAATTGAACAAGCAATAGCATTTTAATGAGCCATAGCTGCCGATTTACTTACGTGGAAGCCTAATGGATGGGAGATCATGCAGGTTTGGGTGCAGGTCAAAGGGCACAGCAGTCTTTAAAGTTGCTAAGGTATGCCCAAGCCGAGACAAATTGATTTACTAATTTAAATCGAATTGGAGTTATAGTTGTGCCAAGAGATATGGGTTTTGTGGTACTAGAAGTATATCATTATAATAAAAAAAATGTTTTAGGGCTGGAACTACAGTTGGCAGTGTTGCCATACCTGTTAGTGTAGTAATTGAAAAATTTTGAAATTGTCATTTTTTCCAAGAAGGATTTAGTAGGAAAAAGACATGGGGCTGGGTTTTCATTGACCCGTGGAGGTGGGTTTGGAGGCGTGTGGGGGGTTAAAATTGCAAAAAGTGGCGGGCGGGCACAAGTCCGCCTCCATTCCGCCTCCACGCAATTTTGATGAAATCGTGTCTGCTGGTCCCGCCTGCGTCCCGCCTTTAAGAGACGGGATAGGCTGTTAAGGCCCTTAACAAGCACTAAATTGGCTCTATAATGCCATTTTGAAAGGCCTTTGTGATTTTAACCCTTGTTCTACGTGAAGCACGCCTGTTCTGAAACGCGATTGTGAAACCTGGCGGGAGCACATCTGGATAGCTGAATATCAGTGGCTGCGCTGAGTATCAGTGAGTGGCTGGCTGGCATCTGGGAGTGGTGGAGCAAAAAAAAATTCTCTCTCTCTCTCTCTCTCCAGACTTAGAGCTGCTCCTCATTTTGCATCCAGGTCCTCTCACAGCAAAGGCCAGGCAGTCTCTGAAGACCTTCAATGCAGCATCAATGATTACATCATCAGAGGCGACTTTCAGACTGAAACCACTAATTGGTTCATGGGTTCCCACATGCTGGAACTCAATTGCCCAATTAGGTGAAAATTGCATCAATCTCTCACATCCAATTGCAGTCGGGTGGATAACACAAAAAGTGGATGACACGACCCCAACCCGCCCCAGTATCAAAATCCAGCCCATGGAGCAGGAACTTACTCGGAGCTGCTCCCGCACTGCCGATGTTACCTCGCACTAAGTGTGGCGGGAGACCCATTTATGACTGTCAATGAGGTGTCTGCCGCACCTACGGTAAAATAACACCAGTGGAGCGGGAGCAGCGCCGAGGAATTTCCCAGCCATGATTTAAAACAGAGGCACAAATACATCTGAACTTCTTGGAGCTGGAGAGAAGGAATTGGCTGATTTCTATCTCGGGGGGTTGTAGAAATTGGGACAGAATACAGATTTTTTAAAAAAAATATTCATTAAGGGATGTGGATGTTGTTAGCAAGGCCAGCATTTATTGCCCATCCCTAATTGCCCTTGAGAAGGTGGTGGTGAGCTGCTTTATTGAACCACTGCAGTCTGTGTGGTAAAGGTACTCCACAGTGCTGTTGGGTACAGAGTTCCGTGATTTTGATCCAGCAGTGATGAAGGAACGGCAATATATTTCCAAGTCGGGATGGTGTGTGACTTGGAGGGGAACTTGGAGGTGGTGGTGTTCTAATGTTCTTGCTGCTCTTGTCCTTCTCGGTGGTAGAGGTTGTGGGTTTGGGAGGTGCTGTCGAAGAAGCCTTGGTGAGTTGCTGCAGTGCACCTTGTAGATGGTACACACTGCAGCCACGGTACGCCAGTGGTGGAGGGAGTGAATGTTTAAGGTGGTGGATGGGATACCAATCAAATGGGCTGATTTTTCCTGATGGTGTGGAGCTTCTTGAGTGTTGTTAGAGCTGCACTCATCCAGGCAAGTGGAGAGTATTCCATCACACTCCTGACTTGTGCCTTGTAGATGCTGGAAAGGCTTTGGGGAGTCAAGAGGTGAGTCATTCGCCACATAATACCTAGCCTCTGAACTGCTCTTGTTGCCACAGTATTTATGTGGCTGGTCCAGTTAAGTTGCTGGTCAATGGTGACTCCAGGAGGTTGATGATGGAGAATTTGATGATGTTAATGCCATTGAATGTCAAGGGGATGTAGTTAGAATAATCCTTGTTGGAGATGGTCATGGCCTGGCACTTGTGTGACGTGAATGTCACTTGCCACTTGTCAGCCCAAGCCTGAATGTTATCCAGGTCTTGATGCATGTGGGCATGGACTGCTTCATTATCTGAGGAATTGCGAATGGAATTGAACACTGTGCAATCATCAGCGAACATTCCCATTTCTGACCTTATGACAGAGAGAGGGTCATTGTTGAAGCAGCTGAAGATGGTTGGGCCGAGGACATTGCCCTGAGGAACTCCTGCAGGGATGTCCTGGGGCTGAGATGATAGGTACCCAACAACCACAACCATCCTCCTTTGTGTTAGGTATGCCTCCAGCCAGTGGAGACTTCCCCATGATTCGCATTGACTTAATTTTACTAGGGCTCCTTGGTGCCACACTCGGTCAAATGCTGCCTTGATGTTAAGGGCAGTCACTCTCACCTCACCTCTGGAACTCAGCTCTTTTGTCCATGTTTGGACCACGGCTGTAATGAGGTCTGGAGCCTGGAGTTATCCTGGCAGAACCCAAACTGGGCATCAGTTAGCAGCTTATTGGTGAGTAAGTATCGCTTGATAGCACTGTCGATGACACCTTCCATCACTTTGCTGATGATTGAGAGTGGGCTGATGGAGCGGCAATTGGCCGGATTGGATTTGTCCTGCTTTTTACGGACAGGACATACTTGGGCAATTTTCCACTTTGTCGGGTAAATGCTAGTGTTGTAGCTGTACTAGAACAGTTTGGCTAGAGGCGTGGCTAGTTCTGGAGCAGAAATCTTCAGCGGTACAAGCGGCATGTTGTCAGGGCCCATAACTTTTGCTGTATCCAGTGCGCTCAACCGCTTCTTTATATCAAGTGGAGCGAATTGAATTGTCTGAAGACTGGCTTCTGTGATGGTGGGGACCTCAGGAGGAGGCCGATATGGATTATCCACTCGGCAATTCTGGCTGAAGATGGTGGCGAAAACTTCAGCCTTGTCTTTTGCACTCCTGTGCTGGGCTCCGCCATCGTTAAGGATCTGTATGTCATGGAGCCTCCTCCTCCCATTAGTTGTTTAAATGTCCACTATCATTCACGACTGGATGTGGCAGGACTGCAGAGCTTTGTTCTGATCCATTGGTTGTGGGATCACTTAGCTCTGTCTGTAACATGCTGCTTCCATTGTTTAGCATACATGTAGTCCTGTGTTGTAGTTTCACCAGGTTGGCCCCTCATTTTCAGCTATGCCTGGTGCTGCTCCTGGCATGCTCTTCTACACTCCTCATTAAACCAGGGTTGGTCGCCTGGCCTGATGATAATATTAGAGTGAGGGATATGCTGGGTAATGACGTTACAGATTATGGTGAATTACAATTCTGCTGCTGTTAGCCCACAGCGCCTCATGAATGCCCAGTCTTGGTTGCTAGTTCTTATCTGACTATTTCATTTAGCACGGTGGTAGTGCCACCTAACACAATGGAGGGTGTCCTCAGTGTGAAGACAGGACTTCATCTCCACAAGGACTGGGTGGTGGTCACTCCTACCAATTCTCTCATGGACAGATGCATGTAAGACAGGTAGATTGGTGAGGACGAAGTCAAGTAGATTTTTCCCTTGTTTTGGTTCTCTCACCACCTGCCGCAAGCCCAGTCTGGCAGCTCTTTCCTGCAGGGCTCAGTGAGTAGTGGTGCTACCAAGCCACTCTTGGTGATGGACATTGAATCTGATGCCTAGCTCGATGTCCGTCCTTTTTTTAAATTCTTGTACTTTCAGTGTTTATGCTAATTTTTCCTGGTCCTTTGAATTCTGCTGGTGGGGGGTGGGTGTGATTATGGGCAGACCTTCCTGTCTGCCTCAGATGGAGTTGCAGTGTGCCTTACAAGGGTGCTACTCACGTGCCCTTGCAGGTGCCAGCAGCCTGCCCTGGCTATGTAAATGACCCTGTCTTCGAGATGTGGAATAGGAACTCCAGCCTGGGGCTAGGGCGGGTGTGGATCCTGCTACTCTGGACTTGTGCCAGCAGAGCGAACGCCCAGGAATTTTAGGGCCTATTGTTTACAAGTATATTTTGCTGGGAGTAAACTCAGCCATTTAAATCTTTAAATCTTTAATTATATTTGATAGTGATAGTGAAATACTACTGCAAGTTTTCACCTAATTACAGATGGCTGTGTATGGTATGTTTTCACCTGATGAAGGTTTGGTTATTCCCCTAGTATCTAGAGACCTAATGAAGACTTGCTCCAGATTGCAAGTTTGAACACATAATCTAGGCTGACACTCCAGTGCAGTACTGAGGGAGTGTGCACTATCAGAGATGCCATCTTCTGGGTGAGATGTTAAACCAAGGCTCCATCTGCCTTCTCAAGTGGGCATAAAAGATCCCATGGCACTATTTTGTAGTAGAGCAGGGGAGCTTTCCCCAAGTCCTGACTAATATTTATCCCTCAACCAACATCACCAAAACAGATTCACTGGTCATTATCACATTGCTGTTTGTGGGACCTTGCTGTACGCAAATTGGCGGGTGTATTTCCCAACATTGCATCAGTGTCCATACTTCAAAAGCACTTGGCTATAAAGCACTTTGGGACAGCCTGAGGTCGTAAAAGGCGCTATGTAACTTCAAGTTCTTTCTTCTAACATTTAGGAGTTTTCTTTCGATAGGGGAAAAATACAATACTATCAAACCTAGTCTTACCTTATTTCATATGACAACTGGCCTCGGTGTATTTTCCAGGTCTATAGTTGGTTTCTTTGCTCTAAAGCAATCCAACTGAAACAGAGAGATTGGGCTGGATTTTGCCATTGGGGGCGGGCTGAGCCGTGTCAGGTGGTCGTCGTGTCAGGATCCCGACTCTGATGCGAGGTGGGACAAAAGTGCGATTTTGCCCTGATTGAGCACTTGATTTCCAGCGTGTGGAAACCCCTGGCCCAATGAGCCTTTTCATACAGAAAGTCACCTCCGATGATGTCATCAATGCTGCTGGATTTAAGGCCTGCAAGCAGCCTTGCTTCTTTTTCAGCCTTTAAACTTTATGCCCATTGTTCTGAGCGCTTCCTTCACCAATTATGTCCACCAGTAGATCAAAGTGTGCTCCAAGATTCGATGAGGACTCCCTCCAAGCTCTGGTGGAGGGAGCAAGAGCAAATAAGGAGGTGCTCTTCCCTTCCTCAGGGAGGAAAAAGCCTCCCCAACAGACTAAAGCTGTGTGGCTGCAAGCGGCCCAGGAGGTCAACTCTATTTCTATGTGCAGCAGAACCTGGCTGCAGTGCAGGAAGAGGTTTCATGACCTTCTCCGCACAGGAAAAGTGAGTAGGACATTCCCATCACCCTCAATCTGATCCCCATTGCCTCTCCTCACTAGCACTCTGCTTTGCCAACCTCTTCCTCTGCATCCTACTTGACTCTTACATCCCTGCACCCTTACCCATTCCCTCTCTCTCTATAGTCACATTCACTTAACTATTCGACCATGCAGCCCTCACACTCCCTATCACTGTGATGCAATGACAACAACTTACAACACACAGGGAGGGCCCTTTGTCACCTTCTAAGCATCTATGCTATGGATTCTCTACACTCACTCCTTCATTCTCACTCAAACTCCATTTGTGTCCCTCATTGCAGGAAAAGAGAGCCCACAATAAGAGGGAAAGAGCGAGGACAGGAGGAGGGCCACCCTCAGTAGCCCAGCTCACCACTTTGGAGGAGGCGGCCCTGGAGATCGCTGGAGTGGAGACGATTTGCAAGTGGGGGACGGACAGACAGGGCGCATCACAGCAAGCTGGTGACAGAATAGTTCAGCATCTCTCTCATTGACATTGCATGAGTGACTGATAATGATTCTGATGCTCTAACAGATTGACGTATGATCATCTGCACAATTCAATGTGCATGCAACCTTTACCTCACATCTCTAACTCTTTCCTTTACTCCCCCACAGGACCATCGAGAGCCCCCTGTCCCCACTGTCCAGGAGGAACAGCCTGAGCCTCAAGACTCCTCAGAGGAAGCTGCAACCTCTGAGGGCACAGCGTCAGCAGAATTCAGCGCACCCAGCACCAGCGCAGACACTCACACCTCGGTGGGACCTTTGCGAGATAGAGTAGTGTTGTCACCTGGTGTATCACAGATCACAAGTGAGCATCAGCAGATGGTGGAGACAGGGACAGCAGTGGAGAGTCCTCGTCGGAGGGCGCAGGACTCTGCCAGCTCGGCTCAGCTGCATGTCGACCCTGTGCCTCCGGGTCCATCCAGAAGGAGCGCGGTGCTGGAACTCCAGGAACAGGTGCAGGAGTCTCTGGCAGGTTTTGTCTCCAGGGTCGCTGCGAGTGTGGAGCGAATGGAGGAGTCCATCGCAAACATGAGGAGAGCCTTTGTGGAGGCATTGGCGCATGAACGCATCACCACGGGAAGGATGGCAACCTCCGTGGAAAGGGTGGCTATCTCCATGGTAAGGCTGGCTACCTTAGAGGAGAGGATGGCTACGGCCATGGAGGAGCTTAGTCGCCAGGGTATTGAAAACATGGTCATTGTTCAGAATAGACTGACATCTCTTGAGGAGCGATGGTCAGCTATTGAGCATAGAAACCAAACCTTCATGGGAGTCCTATGGAGTAGGACTTCCAGTGCAGAAATGGGTCCTCATGGCCCCCCTGAAGTGCAGCAAGGTGCTGTCAAGCCATTTGCTAGCTCTGAAGTGGGGCTGACCCATGAGATGGATGTTGGTGGCAGACAACAAGGAAGTGGGGGCTCCTCTCCAAGCGCTCACACAGCCATGCCACTGCAGAGCCCTCGGTCAGAGCCCCACCAGAGTCCTCACCCAACTGAGATTGGCGTCTCAACCCCTGCACAGCCGCAGGAGCAGCAGACTGTTGCCGAGCCCTCACAGGTTCGCAACTCCAGAGGACGGCCACCAAAGGTGTCGAGACAGGAGCAGCAAGAAAGTGAGCAAGGGGCCTCCACATCTGCTGAAGCCACAGGGGAAGCACCATGTAGGAGCACGCGTAAGAGGAAGATAAAGCACAAGTAGTCACAAGGGTAGTCACTTGGGTGTTCTGTTGCATTGATTTTTGACAAGCCATCCTTGAATTGTTATGAAAAACAGATTTGATGACAAACTGTTGAAGTTGTGGCCTGTGTCATTTAGCAAATGGGACTTCCACATTGAGGGCTTAGGGCGACTTGCAATTGTCAGTATGGTGGTTAGATTGATAGGAATCCGCAGGTTCTTGTCGATTGTCGATGCTCTAGTAAGAAGGTGCGAGGCAAAAGTGTTTGATTGTGCAGGCTAAGCAAATCTGGCCAACATGAGTGCGTCCCTTGCATCCCGGGCAGCAATGTGGTCGCGCGCTGGCGCCTTCTGGCCTGTGCAGCTTCAGGTGGGTGAGCAGCAGCTTGGCGCTCCTGTTGTTGCTCCTGCTGTTGGTGGTGCTGTTGTTCAGGGTTCTGCTGCTGCCGCGGCTGGTCTTCATCCGAATCTGATGTCCAGGAGGAAAGGAAATAAATGGTTCCCATGCTTCTGGTATCTACCTCATTTGAGGAAGCGCTCAGTCAAGGTGGGGAGAGGGGTTTCCCAGGAGGTCACACTGGAGTTGGGCGTCAGGCTCCAAACTTCCACAACAATGAGTAGGCCTGCTAAAAGTTCCCCCAGACCTGAGACAACAAAGTTCTGCCACCTGCAAATGATCATTGGTGAAAACTCCTTTTTAATGGTGGAGCTGCAGCTGTTAGTAAGCAATCCACTTGTGAGGCCGCCAGGATTAACTGGCGTGTTCCAAATGAGACGTGCAGGACGGGGGAAATGTGTTAAAATCAGAAAGGCCTCTCAAAATGGGATTATAGAGGCAATTAACTGGTTGTTAAGGGCCTTAAGGGCCTATCCTGCCTCTTGGAGGCAGGATGGAAATGGGGTCTGAAACCATGAATGTGGGAAAATTACTCAGAGGTGGGATGGGGCAGGATCGGAACCACCCACCATTTTTTGCGATTTTGACAACTCACACGCCTCCAAACCCGCCTCCTCGGGCCTGGTAAAATCGAGCCCATTAAGTCAGCAATGCCATTTGGGATGCCAGGCACATATTCAGATTTCATGAAAAGGGGTTTGGCAATTGCTTTCTGTATGAAGGAAAACAGAAAGTCATACATCATTATTGGCAAGTGATAATGTCACATGTAAGTAATGCATTCCATTATGATTTAGTCGTGTTGTGTTATTGTGTTATGCTATATATTTAGAATGAGAAAAGGTCATCAGGCCCATGAACACTAGCCCGTTTTCTGCTTGACTCATCGCCATGTACTTACTCTTTTCTCACCCCACCCCCCACATCTGATGGGAGAGGCAAAAAACACAGAAACTCAAATGTCAAAAATTCCTCTCCAACTCCTCCAAGGCAATAAGGCAAGGCCAAAGCGGCTCCAAATCATGAACAATGTAAGTATTATACTTAACAGGAAGTTGTTGTGCTTTATTTTCATGGGTTGAAGTAGGATTACTGAGCTATGTATTTTGTAATTTAAAAAAAAATGAATAGACAATTGTGTTAAATTGAGTAATTTAATGTAATGCAGGTGGCTCATAATTCTTTGGGGGAAATTGTGCCCGTTAGTGGATGGAGGCTCATGCTGATCATATCTGATGTTGTTCCAGGGTTGCAAGTGTAATTCATTGAGCTGGATACCAAGCCATTTTAGGTCTATAAACAAAACCAATGGAATGGAAAGTGAGGCTGCAGGGACGCTCAGCACAGCTGTGAAGAAAGATTTGACAGACTCAGTGAACAAACACTGAGCTGGAGAATATTTGGCAATTTGTTTCTTAAATGAGAGGTAATGTCTAAGAAAGTGACTACATGAGGTGAGCTAGACATAACCTGCTATAAGGAGGCATTCCTGTGGCCCTATTTCATTTAAAGACTTCTTTAGTGGAAATCTGATTGTTGATTCTACATTTATATTATTGGTAATCTGTGGGGGGGAAAAAATGTTGAGTAATTTTAATCACACTAACAATAGTATTAATATCAGGACAATTAGATACAGTGTGAATTGGGCACAACAACCTCTGCACACAATTCTCCAAACTGTGCTCCAGTTGAGCAAGATTCTGCAGCAGGAGTGGAGTCTCTGAAAATTTGGCCTCATAACCGTGACACACAAGGGGTAATTTTTGGATCTGTGCTTGCACAGGAAGAGGTTGCGTCATGCAACTGTAGGAAGCCTGACTCCACAGGAGCTTATGTGCCTAGCCTACTTATGATGTCAGCAAGCTTCCATTTTGAAGAATGCTGGCAATTGTGATCTCGCTGTTTTGGCAGGTGGAAAATCTGGCACTGCTGCAGCGTTTAAAGTACTGCAGCAATAGTTTAAAGGGGAATTATTTTCTGGCAGTGACATTTAAAATCTGTTTATTTTCAACTGGAGAACAATGGCAGACATAATTGATGCAGAAGTCAAGAGTTCGGAGGTTTTTTTGGATGGTAATGTTGAAGTCCTACTAGTAGAAAGTGTGACAGGAGAAGGTGTCACCACCCCTATAGGCAAGAAGCACAGAGAGGTTGTGCTTGAAACTTGAGTCCAACATTCAGAAGAGCTTGCAGCAAGCATGGAAAAAGTTTGACAAAGTCTGAAAATAAAGTGGGGCCAAAATAAATAGCCAAAACAAATTAAAAAAAATATTCTCTATTCCAAGCACCAAAAATTCAACACAAAATATGCCAGCTGTCATTTAAATGCTGACTTACTGTCAGTCGGCAACTTTGCAACCTAGACTTTCCATTTTAAGGAGCAGACTGAATACACGTTACATTTTCATTATGAGCGACAGGAAATTGCATGTATCTTTTTTCAGTAACAGAATAATATTGAATTGAAGCCCTCACCTGATTGCAGTGAGAGCCTCCTACCTGACTGGAAGCTGTTAGGCTGTACAGTATAGACCGAGATCCAGAGAGTGCAATCCCACCCAGAATCTCCCCTGTGGCATAAACCATCAGAAAATCATCACTTAAATGTTACTATTCTGATATGGCAACTGTAAAAATATTGCCTCGTGCAAAACGCAACTTTTCAAACGAGGTTAGTGTTTATATGTAATATAAATCCTTAGAGAAGAAATTTGTATTTTCTGAATCAAATGCTGTTAAATTTGCTTTAGTGAATCTTTCTTTTCTTACTGAATAATTTAACATTTTTCAGGTTTAAGTTTGTACGGTTCAAACACTGAAGTGCCCAGAATGTTAATTCATTACATGTGTAATCTTGATTTATTAAATATCTAGTTTTTCAAAACCTAGATTTAACTCTCCTTATGAAATATGCATATCCATTTCATTTAAAATTCATATTGAATCAATTATTAATCTGTAAATCATCCTTTTTTATGTTTCTTTAATCATTCTTTGACTATTAAATACCAACTTTGCATGTTCAGAATTAGTAAATTTTTGATATCCAGTTTATTCAAATTTAGCACAGTGAATATTGACTAGTTTAAAACATTCAAAAACAGATCAGTTTTCAGTCAGAAAGTTAGGTCAAGTGCAGGGTACATTTGGTGCAATAATCCTAGAATAGAGAAATTAACTTATTTATTTTACGTTGGGCTTCTCCTCATTTAAAAAAAAAAGAAATTTGGAGGCAATTTTAACCTAATCCACACATCAGGAAACTGATGGGATCAGATGCAATGCTTGTTGTACACCCTGCCTGATTTTACTCACCATTGAAGGCAATAGAGAGTAATATTGGGCAGGGGGGAAAACTGGCATTCCGTCCAATCCCGTAGTTTCCTGCCCGGTGAGTTAGGTTAAAATTAGCCCCCCAAGTGTTCAAAACCCCACAGGCCTGATTTTAACCCACTGTGCCCGGCAAGAATGGGGTGTGCAGGGTTTTATAAATGGAGCAGCAATCTACTCACCGGATATTCATCCACATTGCGCCATGTACCAATTTTACAGACACATTTTTCCAACATGTGAGACCCTTGTTCCAGGCAAGCAAGGGCCTCATTGAAATGCAAAAGTCTGGGTCTGATGACGTCTTTCAGACACCAATGAGTTTTTAATGTGCCGTTGCCTGTGTAGCGCCCGGTGCCTGCCTCGCCAGGGAAAACTGGCTACACATTGGAGCAGGTCCAGGAAGGGGCCGAGAAGATAAGTTAATTTAATTTTTTATGGTTTCCACTCTGATATTCTGGTAGCTCTATGGGCCCCTCTCGCTTTCATTTAAATGACCCAATCCCTGGGATATGGGACAGGGTCATGGCCTGTTCAATGCCAACAGTTCATCATGGAAGTTCCACTCCACCGCACTTCCAATTACATAATAGTGCCGAGGAAACGTTCCCCTTATAATTACTAATATACTTATTTTCAATTAAATAGTAGTATAACACCAAAATATTTGGCAAATTCTTTAGGTGTAATTATAAAAATGCGCATATTGAGAAAATGTCAGAATGGGTCAATTACTCTTCAAAAGATTTTCTTCTGAAAAGTATAAAATAATAGTCCTTTTAGTTTTGAAAAACAAAGCGCTGGTGACTGGAAAGGTGAATTCAATGGGGGAAAAATTCAGTTGCTTTGCGCCTCCCACTAACTAGCGCCTGGTCGCAGCGTTGCTAACGCCTCCCGCCAAATTCAGCGGGAGGTTAGCGGCAGCGGTAGCCAGTAGTGCCCTGCGGCGCTGCGCCTCCGGTGATGACATAATCGCGTGCACAGCGCTCCGCTCGCGCCCCGGCCGCAAACTTCAGTTGCGCCCCCTGACCTACCGCCGGTCGCTATGTCCGACAGGATCAGGGTGCCGTGTTTGCGGCCGGGGCGGCGATAATTAAAGGGCAGGTGCCGGGCGACCTTTTTTTTGGGCTGCCTGCCAGCACCTGCCCCCTCTCGTCTCCTGCTGCGGGGTGCCGGCCGCGACCCGTCAGCCCGGCACTCCTCTTGCGTGCCGGGCTCTTTTGCCGGCACCCCACTCCCTGATGGTCCAGCAGGGCCCCGGTGCGCGCTGTGCTAGGCCCCTCCCCTTTAATCAGGGGAGGGAGGCCCGTAGTACCTCGGCGCTATGAGCCGGCACGCGTGGCGCTGCTGCACGTAGCGCCGCGATATTCAATGGGAGCGCCCCAAGTGGGAGGGGGAGCGCTTCCAGTAGTTATCGCCCCAAAGGGGGTGTGAGCCAATTTTCCCCCCCATATCTGATACCACTTTCAGCTTTTGTGTTAAATATCATATCAAATCTCCTCTCGAACGAAGATTTAAAACTGAGTAACAACAGAAATCGATGGAAAAACTCAGCAGGCCAGGCAGCATCCGTGGAGAGAGAAACAGAGTCTTTGCCTGATCAATCAACCAGAAATAAAAATATTTTATCATGTAAATAACTGAGAATAAGGGAAGAATGAACAGCGTTATTTGCATCTTAAGCAAGCTTTGTAAAGTAATAGGTAAATAGTATTGCAAATATTGGCCCTAAAATTTCGGGGCATTTTTCCTGTTCTCCCATCGTAATTCTGGCGTGAGACTGGCAGATCCCTCAAAGAAACAGTGCAAATGGGTGGAAACGGCCATTTATGCCAATTTCCTGTGAGTTGGCTGGTGTACTGCTGACGTTACAGTGGGAGACCAGTCGAACTCTCGGGAAATTTAGGGGCCCTTATATCTGTGACGCATGTACGTTTCAGTATCAGATGTGTGTAGTGTTTGTGCCTCTTGTCAGTTATATGGCATATTAGGCCAGATTTAGCTGTCAAAATAATAGAGAGGCTAATGGCGTTTGCTGTTATAAATGCGTAAGTGGTACAGCAACTTCAGGCGAGGGGCAGATGTGCGGAAATCCCAAAGTTTTTTTTTCTTACTTTTCCTTTCCATCTCTTTATTCTCTCTCTCTTAATCCAATCTTTCTTCCCCTCTCTTTATTTCTCTTTCTGTACCTGATTTGACATTGAATTAACCCTCTTTAATTCACCCTCCTTCTTAGTCCTTCTGCTGTTTATTTCCCAATCCTTAAATCTCATTGGTTAAGAAGAAACAATGTTGGTTGCCTCCTTCACTCAGGTCCCAGATGACCTGTTTCCCTTGCTGTGCTGTTATCAGTGTGCACTTTCAGCAACTAAGTGGGCAATAAAACATTTGAGTTGAAGGGTACAGGGACAAGTCTAACTGACGGCAGATGCCGTTAGATGCCCTGCAAATTCTGGCCCAACATTGTTTTGGTAAATTTGTTGTATTACGGTGATGGAAATAGAGGTTAATAATTATGATCTAATTGGGATTACGGAAACATGGTTGCAGGGTGAGCAGGGCTGGGAGCTTAACATACAGGGGTATTCAGTATTTAGGAAGGATCGACAAAAAAGAAAGGGAGGAGGGGTAGCATTGCTGGTAAAAGAAGGGATAAATGCAATTGAAAGGAAGGATATTAACTCAGTTAATACAGAATCTATATGGGTGGAGCTAAGAAATAGCGAGGGGCGAAAAACATTAATAGGAGTGGTATATAGGCCTCCAAATAGTAAAATAGAGGTTGGGGAGGGCATCACGAGGGAAATTAGAGAAGCGTGCAATAAGAGCACAGCTGTCATCATAGGTGACTTTAACTTACATATAGATTGGAATAGCCTAATCAGTAAAAATAATGAGGAGGAGGAATTCCTTGAGTGTTTAAGGGATGGTTATCTGGATCAATATGTCGAGGAACCAACTCGGGAACAGGCTATATTGGACTGGGTACTGTGCAATGAGAAGGGACTAATTAGTAATCTTGTTGTACGGGGACCCTTGGGTCAGAGCGATCATAACATGATCGATTTCTCACTCGAAATGGAGAGCGAAGAAATTGACTCAGATACTAAGGTCCTGAATTTAAACAAGGGGAATTATGATGCCATTAGACGGGAACTGAGTAGGTCTGATTGGACAACGTTCCTGGGAGGACTGGAGGTAGATAAACAATGGCAAGCATTTAAAGATAGAATGACAAAATTGCAAAAATTGTTTATACCAATCTGGCATAAAAGGAAATCTAAAAAGGTGACTCAACCGTGGATAACAGGGGAAATTAGAGACAGCATAAAATCCAAAGATAGGGCGTATAAAATAGCCAAAAAAAGCGCCAGAGCGGAAGATTGGGAACAGTTTAAGATAGAGCAAAGGAGGACAAAGGGCTTAATCAAGAGGGGCAAAATAGCTTACGAAAGCAAGCTGGCGGAAAATATAAAAACTAACTCCAAAAGCTTTTATAAGTATATCAAGAGGAAAAGACTGGTGAAAACCAAAGTTGGTCCATTGCAGTCAGATACGGGGGAATATATAACGGGAAATAAGGAAATGGCAGACCAACTAAATGCATACTTTGGGTCAGTCTTTACGAAGGAAGACACAAAAAACCTCCCTGGGATATCGGGAAAAATAGGGACATTTGCAAAGGAGGAACTGACGCAAGTCAATATCTCTAAGGATATGGTGTTAAGGAAGCTAAAGGGATTGAAGGCGGACAAATCCCCAGGGCCTGATAACATGCATCCTAGGGTGCTGAAGGAGGTGGCCCTAGAGATAGCGGATGCACTAAGTATGATTTTTCAGAATTCATTAGACTCGGGAACAGTGCCCATGGATTGGAGGGTAGCTAACGTTACCCCACTATTCAAAAAGGGGGGTAGGGAAAAAGCAGGTAATTACAGACCTGTAAGCCTTACATCAGTTGTGGGCAAAATGCTGGAGTCCATCATTAAGGATGAAATAGCGGAGCACTTAGCAAATGGGGACAGGATAGGACAGAGTCAACATGGATTTACAAAGGGTAAATCGTGCTTGACTAATCTATTGGAATTTTTTGAGGGAGTAACTGGTAAAATAGATGGGGGAGAGCCAGTAGATGTGGTGTACCTGGACTTCCAAAAGGCCTTCGATAAGGTCCCACATAAAAGATTAGCAGGGAAAATTGAAGCTCATGGGATAAAGGGGAAAGTATTGACGTGGATAGAGAACTGGCTGTCAGATAGAAAACAGAGAGTTGGAATAAACGGCTCATTTTCTGAATGGCAGGCAGTAACAAGTGGGGTACCACAGGGATCTGTCCTGGGTCCCCAGCTGTTCACAATTTACATTAATGACCTGGATCAGGGAGTCGGATGCAGCATTTCCAAATTTGCAGACGACACTAAACTAGGAGGGGGGGTGGGCTCAGAGGAGGAGACCAGGAAGCTCCAGAGCGATTTGGACAGACTGGGTGATTGGGCGGATAAATGGCAGATGCACTATAATGTGGACAAGTGCGAAGTTATCCACCTTGGGTGCAGGAACGGGAGGGCAAATTATTATTTAAATGGCAATAAATTGGGAGAGGGGGAAGTACAGAGAGACCTGGGTGTTCTTGTACACCAGTCACTGAAGGCGAGCATGCAGGTGCAACAGGCGATCAAGAAGGCAAACGGTATGCTGGCCTTCATAGCAAAAGGGTTGGAATACAGGAACAGGGATACCTTGCTGCAGCTGTACAGGGCACTGGTGAGACCACACCTCGAGTACTGTGTACAGTTTTGGTCGCCTCATCTGAGGAAAGATGTTCTTGCCATGGAGGGGGTGCAGCGGCGATTCACCAGGCTGATACCAGGAATGGCGGGATTGACCTATGAGGAGAGACTATGTAGTTTAGGGATGTACACACTGGAGTTTAGAAGATTGAGAGGGGACCTCATAGAAGTGTATAAAATTCTGACAGGTCTAGACAGACTAGATGCGCAAACTGTTATTGTATGTAGCCTGCAGCAGGGCATCAATAAACAATAGAAAAAGTGTTCTGGACACCCATGAGTAACACGCCAGGGTATCTACTACTAACTACAAATATTTCAAGCAAAGTAGAACTCCAAGGTCAGCATTTAAAATGTGGATGGATTGAGTAGGTGGCAACTGCATGATTCCAACCACCTGTTTCAGTGACAGATGTAATAGGCTCATTGTAGTGTCTGTGTACCTAGGTTATCTGGAGGAAGGCATGAAACAACTGGGCCAGAGGTCCACTTAAGCTATTCTCACTTAACTGGGAGTGGAGCAGATTGTACGGAATTGAACAATATATAGCTTCCTATATTTTGTTTGAAATTTGGCTCAGAAATGTCGAAGTGGATGGCAATCTTCCTGCCACTTGAGAATATTACCAAATTAATCTGACATAATCAACTCCATAAATCCTACTTAAATATTCTATCACCAAATGTCAGGTTTGCTTTTAATTATCTGTTTTTTCTAACTCTCCTTCACTTCACTCAATCCTTTAAAGTAAATTTTCCAGACCTACGTCAAACGTCACTTCTATTTTAATTTGAGATAACATTGTGAACAATAAGCCACAGTGTGCAAAGAATGTTGCTTCCATTAACTTCACATTAGCAGTGATACCATATCGAGAGTAGCTTTATCAGTCACTTTGAAGGATAGTCCATCACAACATAGACTCTGCCCACACAATGTGCTTTAATGTCATGCACTGCTTTACAGTCTGACCTGTATCAACACACACTCTGTCTGGAAACCAGTCTCTATTCATACCATGCAGAAAGATTCTTAAGGCTTTACATTCCTGTCAGCAACTTATTTTTTATGTGCATAGGACTCGCATGTTACAGAAGCAGCAAGATGACAGTTGAATTATTGTTTCAAATGGGAAGCAAAGCAGTGACAAGTTTAGAAATCTGCATCATTCTTGTGATTAAATGTACTTTTCTTCTTTTTTAGATTTTCTTTGAGTTATTCCACCAATGCAAGTTGTTTCCATCCATGGAAGGAGGGGAAACAAAGGGAGGACAATTCAATCCAGGATGCTTCAGTACATCTCCAACTGGCCAGTTTCAGAGTGGCATTGACAGAGGCCTAGGTGTAGATTATGTCCAATGCCCTTTTAGTTAGGAAATACTGCATGGCACAGAACTGGAGGGACCTAATTGGAAGCAACAAAAAGGTCACTGTGTATTTTATAGAATAATCTGTCTGCACAGCGAACTAATGGAATCACATTCTTTACAATGAATGATTCAATGAGCAGAATACAGCTCTCACAGTAAACGTGCATATGGTTTGTTCTGAGGCAGTTTATCTGATAAGAAAAACCTCATTCAAGCAAATAGGACAGTATGGGGGAAAAATTCAG
This sequence comes from Squalus acanthias, assembly GCA_030390025.1. Classification (NCBI taxonomy): domain Eukaryota; kingdom Metazoa; phylum Chordata; class Chondrichthyes; order Squaliformes; family Squalidae; genus Squalus; species Squalus acanthias. Next base: position 179,206,162 of record CM059426.1, read on the forward strand.
TTGGTTGCGTCTCCCGTTAGCGCCTTAAGAGGGCGCTAATGGGGCGCAAAACAGCTAGCGCCTGGGCGCAGCGATGTTTGCGCCACTCGCGAACTTAACTAGACATTTTGCGGCGGCGCTAAAATTTACCGCCGCGATCTCCTGCGCACGCAGATCTTGACGTCATACGAGGGTGCAACGCCCTTGTGGCGCCCCGGAGCGGAAATTGAGTGGCGCCCCCATCCTTTCCGCCTGGCGCATCCAACGACCGGAAGACTGGAACGCTATCAGTCGCTGTGGGGCTGGGGGGGGCGCTATTTAAAGGGGGCCTCTTCCTGTCTTTCTCTGTGGTTGACATTTTTGCACCACTCGTTCTGAGAGAGAGAGAGAGATTCGGAGAGAGAGAAAGAGAGACTTCTGCATTGAGTCAACGCTGTGTGAGGTACTTTTGGCTACTGATCATAACTTGGCAGGTACTTTGGTTTTTGGCCTTCATAACTTTGCTTGCTAAGAGACTATGGGGGCTGCACTGATTGGGGGCGTCGTCCTGCGCCAGCTGAATCGGAGGACACAGAGACGCAGAGAGAGAGTGGCAATGATAGCCAGACGGAGGAGGGCCAACAGGCGTCTGTACAGGAGAGCTTACCCTCCCAGGGTATATCGTGAACCGCTCTCCTACATTCATATGTCTGAGGAGCAGTGTTTGCGAAGGCTGCGCTTCAGCAAGGAGGTGGTCACTGAGCTCTGCCACCTGCTGCAGCCAGATCTGCAGCCTCAACTGAGGTCCAGGACGTCTCTGTCGGTGGCAGTGAAGATTACAGTGGCTCTGAACTTTTATGCTACTGGCTCATTTCAATCTGCTGCTGGGGACATCGCCAATATCTCCCAGTTCGCGGTGCATTGCTGCATCCGTCACGTCACAAATGCCCTCTTTAAAAGGAGACGAGAGTACATCTCTTTCCCCATGACCCCAGACAAGCAGCATGAACGCGCTCTGGGCTTTGCCAGGATAGCGGGCTTCCCCATGGTGCAGGGCGCCATTGACTGCACGCATGTGGCTTTGCGTGCTCCGCATGTGAATGCTGAGGATTTCTGGAACAGAAAGGGGTTCCATTCCTTGAATGTTCAGTTGGTCTGTGACCACAGACAGCTGATACTCGCTGTCAATGCCCACTATCCTGGCAGCTGCCACGATACTTTCATCCTGCGCCAGACTACTGTGGCAGAACTATTCGATGCACCGCATCAGCCAGTTGGTTGGCTTCTCGGGGACAAGGGGTATCCACTGAGCACCTGGCTGATGACACCGCTCCGTACGCCCAACACCCCTGCTGAGCTGCGGTACAACGAGAGCCATCAAGCTACCAGGAACATCGTTGAGCACACAATCGGCGTGCTGAAGCAACGGTTCCGCTGTCTGGACCATTCTGGAGGAGCCCTGCAGTACTCGCCTGAGCGAGTTTCCCACTTCGTAGTTGTGTGCTGCATGCTGCATAACATGGCAATCCTCAGGACCCAGCCAATGCCACCAGGCCTTGGAGCACCACCAGAGGAGGAGGAGGAAGAGGAGGAAGAGGAGGAGGAGGATGATCATCAGCAGCACCAAGGCGGGAGGGTGGCCCACAATGTTGAAACTGCAAGGGCCGTCCGTCAACGGCTGATAGCAAGCCGCTTCTAGGCCCCTGCTGAGGAAATGGCTTCTGCCATTGAGAACAACATGAATGAAACCAACCCGCAACCCCTAAGCCGGCCAAGGCAGCAATGATTCCAAAGACCAAACATGTACATTTTGAATACAAAACTTATTTATTTTACAAACTCTGTGTGTGTCATTTCTTAATGACAAACTAATAGAAAGAAATACAAAAAAACAGTCATTAACATAACTGGTTCTCACAACCTGGAGATGGCCCAAAAAGTAGTCCCGCTACGCGAGAGTACGCACTGCGTACTCTCGCGTATTCTGTCTTCAATTGCCGGTTTTCTGCATGCACTGCGCATGCGCTGAAAACCGGCACTTGGTGAATGGAAAAGGGGGCGGGTCCTAGGTGAACCGCGTGCGCGCTACAGGCTGCGCGCACGCTGTGCACTTAGTGGTTTCAACGCGCAGGTAAGTACGGAAGATTCTAGACATAAAAAACGGAGGAGTAAGACCCACTTTTAACAAGGTAAGTAGTGAATTAAGTATTATTTTGAATTTTTTTTAACAGGTATATCTTTTTTAGAGACTTCAAAGACAGGTAAGTTTATTTTTATAACTTTTTAAAAGATTTTAAATTTTTTCAAAATTTTATTTTTTATTTAAAATGGTTAATTTATTTAACTATACTTATTTTAATAATGTGAAGTTTTTTTTTTAATTTAATTGAGGTTTAGCGGTTCTTTTGGGGGGCTATAGTATTCATAACTTTCACAGCACTTATGTGAAAGTTATGAATGGAAGATGGTGTGCTGCCATTGGCTCTAACTGAGTCACGTGATCCCACAGCTCGCACGAATTAACTACGCCTGTGGGATACGCAAGCCGAGCACAGCAGCTGTCCAGAACATCAAGTTCGTGCGAGCTGGAACTGAAAAAGCCAACGCGGAGTGAGAGATCGCGGGGAGGCCTTACCCTCGCACGAAGGCTTCCTCACGAATTTTTGGGCCAATGTCCAAAACACTAAACAAAAGTTTAAACACGAACCTCGGCCTTTAATAAAAAATTGACAAACATTTTGTCACACCTCCTACTTTTTGCCCTTCGAGGGTGATCTCCTTCCCTTGCGCACTTCCCCCCTTCCCATCCTACTGCTCCTCCGTAATGGGACCTCAGTGGCTGCAGCAAGGCTGGTGGAAGGCTGCTGATTCTCATAACCTGAGACTGCAGATGCCCTTGAAGGACGGCCTCGACCAGCTCTGGGCCTGGAGGGCCCTGCTGCAGACTGCACCAACTCTGCATGGGCGGCAGCAGTCTGTCCTACAGGCGGTGGCAAGTGCAGTGGAGAAGTGACAGTGGTGGCAGCAGGAATGCTGTCATCTTGAGAGAGGACAGCAACTCCCTGCTCGACCGACACACTGGCACTCCCACGGGGCAGTACTTCAGCATCCGGAGCAATCTGCTGGAGCACAGATTGCTGGCCTGCTGCGGCGCGGTGAGAGCCCCGGGGAAATGTGTCCGAACCATCGAGGATGGCAGCAGTCAGTGCTCGCATGGCCTCAATCTGAGTCTGCATGACAGCAGTCTGAGACTGAATTGCAGCACTAAGCTTTAGCGTGGCATCCGCCTGTGCTACAGCGAAGTGCTCCACACTCCTTGCCAGTGATTCAATGCATTCGGGCACCCTTCCCACTGCACCCATGAGCTCAGTGTGCATGTCCACCGCCTGGGTGTTCATTTCAGCGATGAGCTGCTCCTCCTCTGCGTCCAGTGCAGCAGGACTCGCTGGCCTACTTTCCCTCCGGGGAGAAGGCCCCCGAGCTTCCCTACCCCCATCGCGTTGCTGCAGCCCGCTGGGTCCTGGAGCTTCACCCTCATCAGACCCTTCCCCCCTGCTCCCCTCCAGGGAAGGCGTGTTCCCAGTGTGGGCATGGGCTTCCTCGGGAGAGGGTGGCACTGATGCTCCGCCTTCATCTTCCTCCTCGCCTGCAGCTTCACTCCCACTGGCAGCTTGAAGGCCCGTCTCCTCAGCTGGTGAATCACCATCTGAAATCAGGGAGGTACAAGAGTGGCTTTAGCATGAGGACAGGGTGGCAGCAAGGGAGGAATGAGTGCAGCGATTTAGTAAGTTGGATTGAAAGTGTCAAAGGCTGGTGTTGTGAGGGACAAGTGGAAGGACAGAGGACAAAAAGGTGATGACCTTACCATTGCTGTCCAGAACGGGGTCGGCGTCTCCAGTGGCGACGGGACCGATCACCCGGCTTGCCACAATCCTGTGGACGCGCGCCTCAAGATCGCTGAGGGGTTGCAGCTGAGGCCGCCCTCCACCCGTCCGTTGCTGCTGTCTGCTATTATGAGATAGCTTGGCCTGCAAGAAAAAGGACGGCGTCTGAGTAAATATACAGCCATGGTCTTGCCTGATGTGCCTCCCATAGATGAATAGCCCTTACTGTATGCAGCCATGGTCTTGCCTGATCTGCCTCCCATAGGTGAATAGCCCTTACTGTATGCAGCCATGGTCTTGCCTGATGTGCCTCCCATAGGTGAATAGCCCTTACTGTATGCAGCCATGGTCTTGCCTGATGTGCCTCCCATAGGTGAATAGCCCTTACTGTATGCATAGTGTGGAATGTGCGTGTGTGTTTCATGAGAGGGCCATAGGTGTTGGATGAGTGTTGTGCATTGGGGTTTTAAGACCCTCTGGCCATAGAGTGAGGTTGAGATGGAGGGATGGAGAGGTATTGAAAAAAAGCCACTCACCCTGACGACCCGAGTGAGGTCGTTGAACTTTTTCCGACATTGTACATGGGTCCTGGGCACCATGCTCCTGCAGGAGACACTCTGAGCCACCTCCCTCCACACTCTTCTGTACTCACGCGGCAAAGGCCTCCTGCCACTCTCTGGGTACAGTATTGATCTTCTGCGCTCCACCGCGCCAACCAGAGCATCCAAGGCCCGCTCGCTGAAGCGCTGAGCTCGTTCTCTCACCCTCTCCATGGAAGATTTAGGCACAGGTCTCTCCAGGCCGAGATTCAAGGCTCCAATGAGCAGGGTGTGGCTGGAGTGCAAGATCGACCCTCCCCTTTAAGAACTGTCCGGCGCCAGTGTGTCTGTGTTCCATCGCTAACTGACAGCACCTGCGCTGCGCCCGCGCTCTGAGTTAGCGCCTCGCTCCTCGGCCTTTGCGCCTTAAGACAGGTGTGTAGCGCCTGATTTAGCGCTCCAATCACCTCCAGGGGGCGATAAAAGTCAAGTTTGCCATCGGTGGCGATAATTAGCGCCAGGCGCTAATCTTTGCGCCTGGCCGATAATTGCGCCCCAAATGGGGCGATACTGAATTTCTCCCCCTATATTCTTTACTATTTAACAATATAACACAGGAATATCATTGTTTCTTTACTTTTCTTATTGATTTTTCATTTATCGGTTAATGCAGGAAAATGATTGAGGATTTATAGGGAACAGCTGGTGGAAAATGTACAGGCAAAATCAATTGGTTAGACATTGACTTTTTACCTCTGGGATCTGGGTTTAAATCTAGTCCAGACTGGTGAGATGAAAGTTTCTTTTGTCTGCTGGTTATAAGAGTGCAGATGAAGGGAAGTGAACCTCAACCAAATTACCAATTGGTAAGAGTCTTCACCACAGACCTGATCCTAATTTGACAGCAATTAGTTGCTAAATAGCACCTTCGTCAGAGACACAACAGGATAACTGTTGTGGGATGTTCAAGGAGCATCGCCCAATGTGTAGGCTCTGAGGTCAATCTCCAAGCATGTGTGACAACCGACAACTCTGACTCTAGAGCTTACAGCCTCATTTGTGATAACATCAGGGAGGCTTTTTCTTCATTGCAGGCATCAATGCAACCCATGGCAGCTTCATTGGAATCTGCAGCACCCACCACCTCAGAAGGGGCCCAGGACCAGTCGGTGACTTTTGGGGTTATTTTAAATTAACTTGCCAGGGCGGTAAACCCACGGGATCGAGTGGAACGCGGTTTTAAACCACGCCCAATATTACTCTCCATTGACTTCGATGAAGAGTAAAATCGTCCGGGATGTAAAACCTTCCCAATGGGCGTGTTAGGTTAATACTGCTCTGTTTTCCTCCACTGAAGCGGGGGCAAATTGGACAAGACTCTTCGTACCAGCTTTCAAACACTGTAGGACGGGATACAGGCTGCTATCTCTTCGGACTTTCAGTATCTGAGAGCTACCATTACACCAGCCAGCCCACTATCAGTGGACAGACAGATCCAAAGCCCATGGTGATGGCTGGAAGTGCCTGCATGAAGCCACCATTACCTAGGACAGCAGCACATGTCTTCCTCCTCAGAGCACCACAGCAGTAGCACATAGGAGATAACACTAGGCTGCCCAGACACACGCTCCAGAGATGCAACCAGCAGCAGCTCCCTCCAGGAATAAGGTGCCAAGAGCGGAAGACCTCCTCAGTCCCGTGAGACTTGGACCACAGCAACAGACAATCGCCTCTCATGATACGGGCCCTCAGGTTGCACCTAGAGGAAGCAGTAGAATAGTAGAAAGCAGAACATGTTTGGGTACCCAAGGGAAGCACTGCGTGAAGAATGAGTGGATGGCTTTTGTTCACTTTTGAGTTACTTGTAATAAAAGAGTTCACTTATTTCATGCTCAGCTATTCATGCAGACTACAGTCATACAGAAAAGGTCATGTTCAGTTATTCATTCATATTATTTGGGCTTGTATGTTCTTGTAGAGCCAAAGAGGTCTGATCTGATGATGTAGGATGGGTAGTGGTTTGAACAATTTGTCATTTATGTAAAGGTGAGGGATAAGGTCTAATAACAGTGGTGAAAAAGGGAGATTATTAAACAGATGGGAACGCTTCATTAATAAGTTGAGTTCTGATGCTTCTTGCAACTGTCACTGGGCGATCTCCAGGTGATGGTCCTCCTGATGCTCCCCTCCATGCTTCTTCTGCCTCCAAAGCAGCTAGGACCACATCCCCAGGAATCTCTATGTACATACCTTTATTTGGATAGAAAAGATGTGCAGACAAAGCAAGCTACACCTCTATAGGATACATGCTATTCTATGAAAAGCATGGAGAATGGGATTACTTGGCTAGCTCTACCAAAGAGTCAGCATAGGCATGATGGACTGAATGGCCCCCTTCTGTGCTGTATCATTCTATGATTCTATGCTTTGACACATATTACAGAACCCCTCCTGAATCATCAAAGCAGGAAAAGCTCCCCTTTAAGACCCTCAATTTCAACTTTGGTTGAGGCAAGCTTTGCTGTAACACTCCTCCACTGCTGTTCTTGCAATTCTTGGTGCAGTCATTCTTCATAGCAGGAAGGGGTACACCTTGTCAACCACAAGCCACCTGATCAGGTGACTATCTTCCTGTATTTGACTATACAAAATGACATCCATACTTGCAAGTTGAAAGCATGAAAACATGACTATTTTAGATGTCATGGACTGAATTTTACTGCTCACTTCTTCACGTTATTTCCAGAAAACAATGTGCTGTGGAAAAGACTGCATTGATATTTTTTGTACTTTGTTGGAAATGTAAGCTTTTGAGAAGTGAATTTCTATGAAATATCATAACTGTTACTGGTTATATAGGCTTTCTTACATCAAAGCACAAGGCTATTAAACACTTAGGGATGAATTTCCACAGGGCGCTCTCCCGCTTGGCCACGTGACTTTGGCGGAATAGCTGTGGAAACCCAGGAGAAAAGCTGTCTAGGCTGTTTTGCTGGGGTTTCCATAGCTCTTCTGCTGAAGTTACAGTGGACAAGCGGGAAGCTCCCCATGGAAATTCACCCCCCAAAGGTCACGTGCTGATTTGTTTTATGAAAACACTTGTTTGAAAGCTCAGGAAGGGCGGAATTTCTGAGGGTGAATGCATCATGGCAATTTCCAGCAAATCTGGTATTCACGTGAAGGATTCTTTACATCCGATCGCACGCAATCTGGACATTCAGTGAGTGGTACCCCTTTCTATTCAGAAAGTATGGGGAGCTAATGGTAGGAGATCGCAATGCTGCGTGTGTGCTATTTATTGCACCCTGCACTTTGAGGAATCCAGCAACATGATAAAACTGGATAGCCCTATCTCTGCATTGAACATAGGAACATTTTTAAAATTCATTCATGGGATCTGGGCGTCGCTGGCAAGGCCAGCATTTTATTGCCCTTGAGAAGGTGGTGGTGAGGCGTATTCTTGAACCACTGCAGTCCATGTGGTGATGGTACTCCCACAGTGCTGTTAGGTAGGGAGTTCCAGGATCTTGACCCAGCGACGATGAAGGAATGACGATATACTTCCAAGTCAGGATGGTGTGTGACTTGGAGGAACAGGAGTAAGCCATTTAGCCCCTCGAGCCTGTTCCGCCATTCAATGAGATCATGGCTGATCTGTGACCTAACTCCATATACCTGTCTTTGCCCCATATCCCTTAATACTTTTGGTTAACAGAAATCTATCAATCTCAGATTTAAAATTAACAATTCACCTAGCATCAATTGCCATTTGCGGAAGACAGTTCCACACTCCTACCACCCTTTGCATGTAGAAGTGTTTCCTAACTTCTTTCCTGAAAGGCCTGGCTCTAATTTTTAGGCTATGTCCCCTAGTCCTAGATTCCCCAACCAGCGGAAATAGTTCCTCTCTATCTACCCTATCAGTTCCCCTTAATATCTTGAAAACTTTGATCAAATCACTCCTTAACCTTCTAAATTCCAGGCACATGTAAGGAGTGTGATGGAATACTCTCCACTTGCCTGGATGAGTGCAGCTCCAACAACACACAAGAAGCTCGACACCATCCAGGACAAAGCAGCCCGCTTGATTGGCACCCCATCCACCACCTTAAGCATTCACTCCCTCCACCACTGCGTACCGTGGCTACAGTGTGTACCATCTACAAGATGCACTGCAGCAACTCGCCAAGGCTTCTTCGGCAGCAACCTTCCAAACCCGTGACCTCTTCCATCTAGAAGGACAAGGGCAGCAGGCGCATGGAACACCACCACCTCCAAGTTCCCCTCCAAGTCACACACCATCCTGACTTAGAAGTATATCGCCGGTCCTTCATCGTGGCTGGGTCAAAATCCTGGAACTCCCTCCCTAACAGCACTGTGGGAGTACCTTCACCACTCGGACTGCAGCGGTTCAAGAAGGTGGCTCACCACCACCTTCTCAAGGGCAATTAGGGATGGGCAATAAATGCTGGCCGTGCCAGCGACGCCCGACATCCCACAAAAGAATAAAAAAAAAATACAACCCTAGTTTGTGTAATCTCTCCTCGTAATTTAACCCTTGGAGTCCAGGTATCATTCTGGTAAATCTACGCTGCACTCCCTCCAAGGTCAATATATCTTTCCTAAGGTGTGGTGCCTAGAACTGAACACAGTACTCCAGGTGTGGTCTAACCAGGGCTTTGTATAGTGTAGCATGAATTCTAACCCCTTGTCTTCTAGAGTCCTCTAAATATAAAGGCCAGCATCCCATCAGCCTTTTTGATTATTTTTTGGACCTGTCTATGATATTTTAATGATCGATGTACATGGACCTCTAAGTCTCTTTGGACCTCCACTGTTTCTAGCTTTTCACCATTTAGAAAGTACTCTCATCGATTCTCTTTCGGTCCAAAGTGGGTGACCTCACACATGCCTATGTTGAAATCCATTTGCCACAGTTTTACCCATTCACTGAATCTATTAATATCTCTTTGTAATTTTATGCTTCCATCTAAACTGCTTACAATGCTGTCTATCTTTGTGTCATTGGCAAACTTGGATATGTGGCTCTCTATCCCATCAACTAAATCATTAATAAATGTAGTGAATAGTTGACGCCCCAAAACAGATCCCTATGGGATGCCGCTAGTCACATCCTGCCAATTAGAGTACCTGCCCATTATCCCTACTCTCTGTCTTCTGGCGCTCAGCCAATCTCCTAACCAGGTCAATAATTTGCCCTGAATTCTATAAGCTTTAACTTTAGCTAACAGTCTCTTATAAGGGATTTATTGATGCCTTCTGGAAGTCCATATGAATGACATCCATAGACATTCCACTGTCCACTACTTAAGTCACCTCTTCAAAAAATTCAGTCAGGTTCATCAGGCACGACCTACCTTTTACAAATCCATGCTGGCTCTCTCTGATCAACTGAAATTTTCAAGGTGCTCAGTCATCCTATCTTAATTATAGACTCTAGTAATTTCCCAACAACAGATGTTATGCTAACTGGTCTTTAATTCCCTGGTTTCTCTCTCTCATCTTTCTTAAATAGCAGAGTGACATGCGCAATTTTCCAATCTAAAGGGACGGTTTCTTAACCGAGAGAACTTCGGAAGATTATAGTTAGGGCATCTGCAATGTTCTCACCTAGTTCCTTTAAATCGCTGGGATGAAAACCATCTGGTCCTGGTGACTTGTCATTCTTTAGTGCCAATATTTTCTTCATTACTGTTAATTTGCTTACGATAATTATGGTGAGTCCCCGTCCCTGATTCAAAATCAGTTTCCTTGGGGTGTCCGGCATACTATGGGCGCGATCTTGCCAGCCCTGGGGAGGCGGGTTTGGAGGCGGGACTGCCTGGGAAAATGGCAGAATTTGGGGGCGGGTGCCCAACCCGCCCCCAACCCGCCCCAGTGCCATCTTGCCAGAGGCGGGTAGCCGTCCCGCGCCGGGTCCCGTCTCCTTGGAGGCGGGAAGGGATTACATCCACTTAACTGCCTGTTAACAGGTAGTTAACAAGGCAGAAAATAGGATTATCCCCTTTTTGCCCACATGAGTGCAGGCTTCCCGAAGGCTCCGAACCCCGCCAGGTCACCGAGGCGAGTAGGGGGTCTGCGGGGGTCGGAGGGGTTCAAAGGTGCACTGTGAAGGTGAGTGATGGGTGCAAGTGTGGAGAGGTGAGTATCTGAGGTAAGTGCAAAGTGTTAGAAAAAGTATACTTACCTTTGTTTCTTCCTGCAGGTTTCAGTCGGTGTGTATGCAGAGTCTCGCACCTCCACGGTAGAGATGACAGATGGCCTTTGCATTCTCCAATGCAACAACCATTTCATTTCTGCAAAAGAAAGAGGTTTGATGAGGTCTTGAATTCAAGACCTCATCAAACTACAGCGAATGTCACTGTTTGACAGCTTCACAGTTCATCATCAAAACTTTTTGGCAGATGAAACGTCATACGTTGACGTTCTCTGCAACCGGCTTTCCCTTAATTGGCCTGCTAAGCCTGCTGGGCGGGCTTAACAAGGTCAATCAAGGGAAAATAGCGTGGGTTGGCCAGAAGTTGATGGAGGCGGGGCTGAAACCCGACAAGTGGGAGTCCCGCCTCCAAAAGCTCCCCATTGAGAAAATCACCCCCATTGTCTTCCTCTACTGTAATTACTGAAACAAAGTAATTATTTAACATGTCCTCCATTTCCTTATTTTCATTTATAAAGGAATTATATAATTTATATTGCTGATATGTCAAACTAGATAAATTCCCCAGCTTTCCAAAAAAGCGTGTTAGTGATCTAATGAATATATGTCCGGGCGGCCCTCTGGGTAATATTGCACAGATCTCCCTGCTTGAAATGAGCCTGTAGTTTAAAAATCAAGTGCAGTCGTCACTTTCACAGCCACAGGCAGAACTGTTCAGGCTGACAATCTTGGCCGCAGTTCTTCCTGCAACAGCTGGCACAGTTCCTCTACTGCTTCTTTGGTGAAGGTCAATCATGCAGAGCTCCTCACTTAGATCTTCATAAGATGTCTGTCTGTACATTCTTTGGGTGTAGGGGGTAATACCTCATATACTGCGTGACCCTCCTTTCCTCCATCCTGTACTTCTCCTCATTCTTTTCCACCATTACAATGCAAACACTGGAATGCCCCCTGGGACTCCCATACCTGGTATTCAGATCCTCTCATTGTGGGTGGGAGCAAAAATATTCCCTCAGGCTTTCTGAAACGAATCCAGCTCAATCTAGGTGTAAGTCATAAAAAATGCTTTAGAAGCAGTTTCTCTTGAAAGTTTCTTTAGGTTTAGTCTCCAAAGTTACTCACTTTTGGCAGATTTAGGTGATGCTGACAACAGATCTGCCTCTTTTAACTCATCATTAATTAAACTTGATGCAATGGGAGCACAAGTGATGGGATTTGGGGACTCCAAAACTGTTCCACCAATTTTTAATACATTCTGATGAGTTTGCAGAGCACACACATGGAAGGCCTCAGATTGATATGAAAATTACAACGCTGGAAACCCAGCAGAAATGAGCCCCACTCCAGAATCCACCTGCAAATATGCCGGTACACACATTTTAAGCTACAAAGTTGCCAAAAATGGTGAGTAAATTTAGTGCCTTTGTTTTCCCCCCCATTTTAATACTATTTGTACACAAGGGGGTAACAATTTTACAGCATATTTAATAATACTAAATGTAAATGGATTTTTACATTCTTTTTCAGTATCAAGGTACACACAGCAAGCAATTAGGAAGGCAAATGGTATGTTAGCCTTTATTGCAAGCGGGTTGGAGTATAAGAGTAAGGAAGTCTTGCTGCACTTATATAGGGCTTTGGTGAGACCACACCTAGTGTACTGTGTAGAGTTTTGGTCTCCTTGCCTAAGGGAGGATATACTTGCCTTAGAGGGGGTACAACAAAAGTTCACTAGATTGATTCCTGGGATGAGAGGGCTGTCCTATGAGGAGAGATTAAGTAGAATGGGCCTATATTCTCTGGAATTTAAAAGAATGAAAGGTGATCTCATTGAAGCGTATAAAATTCTTAAAGGGCTTTACAGGGTAGATGCTGAGAGGCTGTTTCCCCTGGCTGGAGAGTCTTGAACCAGGGGTAATAGTCTCAGGATAAGGGGTTGGCCATTTAGGACTGAGATGAGGAGAAATTTCTTCACTCAGAGGGTGGTGAATCTTTGGAATTCTCTACCCCAGAGGGCTGTGGATGCTCAGTCGTTGAGTATATTCAAGACTGAGATCGCTAGATTTTTGGGCACTAAGGGAATCTAGGGATATGGGGATAGGGCGGGAAAGTGAAGTTGATGTAGAAGTTCAGCCATGATCTTATGTTTGTGTATTTTTTCTTTACAGTATTTTCAAAGGTGTATCTAGCCAGAGCATTTGTGTCTGTGTGTGGTTGTGTAAATGTTTTGCAAAGTGATTGCTGATTTTATGAAACTTATGTGAGGTGGGCACTCCTATAGAAACCGGACAGCTGAGGGGGTGAAATTTGATTCGGCCCAAAAACAGGCGGGGGCAGCGTGAAGCACGAAGTGCCCACGCCCGTTCTCACACCCATATCTCAAACTTTGCACACACAATCCAAAATTCGTGCTCCCTGCTCATTATAATGATTGTAGCACTGATCTCAGCACTAATCGTGCTGCTGGTTGGCTTACCACTGAACAGGGGGGCCAATATTAGGTGCAGTCTACTGGCCAATAAAGTTTGGCCTAGGCTCTCTGCACTACTTAAAGGGGAGGTGCTTTGTTGCAGAAGCACCACAGTATGGATGAAGCCATGGCTCAACAGGCAAGAGAAAGGGCAAGGAGGTTTTTGGATGCGGCACTGGAGGCCTTGGTCCTGGGGTTCAAATATGATGTCAGGTCCTCTACCTGCAGTGGGGCAAGAGGCCTTCCAGGCAGAACGCCCGAAGGATGTGGAAGAAGATAGCTCAAGCTGTCAGTGGGAAGAGTGTTGTCCCCAGGACTTGGATCCAGTGCCGCAAGAAGTTTAATGATCTCACATGAGTGGTCAAGGTGAGTGAATGCATCTTCAAATGCCATATCCCCTATCTGCACCACTAGCCTCACACACTGCTCAATACAACATACCCCCATCACTCACCCACCAACAATCCCTAGCAATCACCGCTCATACCTCACAATCATAGCTTCACCTCACCCTCAAACACTTACCACTACTACAAGACTCATACCCACATCTCACACCTTGCACACACTGCCAGCGATTCAAACATGGCAGGCACATCACCCAAACACATTGCACCACACTCACTGACACACTCACCTTTCTCTTGCAGGCAAAGGTGGCTCATAACCGCTGGGAGCAGCAGCAGACAGGCGAAGTGGAAGCCCGACTGCAGAAACTCATGGAGCTGGAGGAAGCAGTGCTGGAGATAATTGGAGGGGCCGTCACTGAGTCCGTGGCGAGCAGCGAAGTTGAAAGCATTGCTGTTGCTGACGGTACCTAATCCTTCTTAATCCTTCTTCTCACATCTCACTTCCCCCTCATCCCACAATTTGTTCTCACTTACAAGCTGCTGCTGGTGTATGCATGAATATCTTGCTTTGCCCACCTCCCCTCACCACAACCCGACCCTTGTGCCTTTCTCCTTTCAGATACCCAAGAAGTCCTACCAGCACAGCCTGTCCCTGAAGTAATGGAGGAGGAAAGTGAAAGAGAAGAAGAGGCACCGTCAATCGATCTAACAATCCTAGGTACCAGCTCAGAAAATGGCACTGTGTGGACTTTAGAGGATAGTATAAAGGCAGAATCTGCACATGGTGAGTCACCGGGCATGAGTGGGCTGCCGCCAGGCCAGGAGGAAAGGGTAGCTCAGGTACCAGCTGCCCAGAGGGCGAGTTCGCACGCAAGTTCTGCTACTCAGGACTCCGCCGATGACCTTGATGGGGCGGCCTTCAGAAGAAGGTTGATGGGCATGCACACTGAAGTGCTTGGTCCAATGGTAAGCCTGCCAGAGAGCCTCTTGTCAGTGTCAAGGAGCATGGAGGAGTCCGGCTCCAACGTTTCACGGGATTTTGCGCGGAGCTTGGACCCCATGACTTCCAGGATGGAAATGATGAGGAACTCTATTAGAGAACTTGTGGGCCCAACCATGATGCTGGGTGTGATGGGCGATCTTGCAGCTTCTATTGCAGCACAGGCGGAAATGACCAAATGTCTCAGTGTTGCAGTGGAAGCTCAGACTGCTCTCCTGCAGTCTCAGCATGCTGCCACACAAGATCAGACTGCTGCCATCTTGGCTGGGTTTACGAGTGTGGAAAGGGGCTTGTAGGGTGTCACAGCAGTCCAGCAATCTGTCTCTGGGGGAGTGGCAGTGGCTCCATGGAGCAAGAACCTGCTGTCCTCTCTCAGGATGATAGCATTCCTATTCACACTACTGCCGCTCCACCAGTGCCCTTGCTGCAGCCTGTCATCCAGCCGGCCCAGACTGCTGCTGCCCATGCCGAGGTGGGCCTTCTAGGCCCAGAGCTGCTCGAAGTCATCCTACAAGTCCATCTGCAGTCTCCCCCACTGAAAGTCAGCACCCTTCGACCAGCCATGCTGCAGCCACTGGGGTAGCACTGCGTAGGAGCACTAGAGTAGGAAAAGGAACAGGAAAGACAGACAATAAGGGCAAGGGTGAATAGTTGACAATGTTGTGTTGATTTGGAATTGATAAATTTATAAATTATGTTTGGAATGTTTGTTTTGTAGTGGCTTTCATTTCAGCTTTGTGCCCAGGAAGATGCTGTGATGTTCCGTGACAGAGGGATAGTAAGCTGAAGAAGTGGCAAGCAACGGGGATCTGGGGTTTCATTCATTGGAACCGGAGTCTGATGAGGCGCTCACAGAAACCCCGTCCAGAATGGGGATCTGCTGTCTGCCTCCTCCCTTTCTCCTCGTCCTCCTCCTCGTCCTCTTCCTCCTCCTCCTCCTCCTGAGGTGGTCCAGAACCCATGATGGCAAGTGCTGCACCCTCCTAATGGCCAAGTTGTGGAGCATGCAGCAGACCACCACAAAATGGGACACCCGCTCCGTGTACTGGAGGGCTCCTCCGAACGGTTAAGGCAGCAGAACCGTTGCTTTAGAACCCCAATGGTCTACTTGATGTTGTTCCTGGTGGCAGCATGGCTCTCATTATATGAGTGCTGGCCACAAGTGGTGGGGTTGTGGAGATGAGTCATGAGCCAGTTTCAGAGCAGATAGCCCTTGTCGCCGAGCAGCCACCCTCAGGTTTGACGTGGTGGCTGGAAGATTGCTGGCACACTGGACTGACACAGGATGAAGGCATCATGACTGCTGCCAGGATAGCGGGCATTCACCATCATGATGTGCTGGGCGTGGTTGCACAGCAACTGCACATTAAGTGAGTGGTAGCCTTTGTGGTTAAGGAAGATCTCAGGATTGGTATGCGGTGCCTGCAAAGCCATGTAAGTGCAGTCGATGGCCCCCTGCACAATGGGGAAGCCCGCTATCCTGGCAAAGCCACATGTGCGCTCCTCCTGCTTCTCTCTGTTCAGAGACAAGACAATGAAATCCCTTCTCCTGAGTACAGAGCCTCTGAGACCTCCCGGATGCAGCGATGGACGGCGAACTGTGAGATGTTAGCTATGTTGCCTGCTCCAGACTGGAAGGATCTGGTGGCAAAAAAATTGAGGACCATGGTCACCTTGAAGGCCACTGGCAGCGCCGTCATCACCCAGCTCGTAGGCTGCAGGTCTGGTTGCAGAAGGTGGCAGTGTTCTGTGACCAGCAACTTGGTGAAGCAGAGCCTCCTAATACACTGCTCCTTGCTTAAGTGCAAGTAGGTGAAGTGCTCTCAGAAGACCCTAGGTGGGTAAGGCCTCCTGCCCATCCTCCTCCTCCTCCCTCAGCGAGCATCTTGTCCTCTTCTTCACTGCCTCTGTTCCATCTCCCTGTCATACTCGAGCACGAGGGGGACTACATGATTGTGAGCAAGTGGTGTGAGCAGAACCCTTTAAATGAGAAGCAAGGCATTCTCCACTTGCAGCAACACTCCCTGTCACTTCACCAACTTTAAATAACTTTAGAAAGATTCACACAGTTGCACAAACTTAGACAGAGCCAGTAGAAATCAAGAAGCAAGTCAGCTGTAAGTTGTTGCTGATCCCTTAAAATAGCACTGGTGAGGAGTCCTACCTGCTGCTGAACGCATGTTCAGCTGGTCGTGAGTTGGAGAGGGTGTTAAAACAAGTGGCGACGTCCAAAATGGCAGGTCGCGCATCAAATGAGCATTGCACGCTGATTGATTTCACAGTCTGCCTCATTTCCATATCTGGAGTGAGCACAGGCAACGGCAGCGCTGCCAACCTGCCCAAAATAGCGGTCGCCACGGGACCCACCGGATGTGTGCGGAAGGGAGGTGGCCGCTATTTTTTCATCCAAACCAGCCTCATCAGTCGACCCAATTTCACAGCTCTTGTGTTACTTCTCAAAACTTTCAGGAGATAGAAATTGTTAATGTTTGCACTGGTTATTTGAGCCTAATTTAAGGTAGTATTACCTAGGTGCAGATTCATCAAAAAGCAATCAGAAATTGGTGGATGAGGGACTGTAACTCGCTAGTTAAGACTAAGAAGATAAGAGAAGATAAAGCAAGCCATCCCCTGAAGGGAGAATTCATTAGCACAGAGCTGTATTCCTAGACCAAACAGCAGAACAATCTTGCTCAGATATCATCTGAACAAACAGACAAAGGGGGAGAAATTCGGTATCGCCCCATTTGGGGCGCAATTATCGGCCGGGCGCAAAGATTAGCGCCTGGCGCTAATTATCGCCTCCGACTGCAAACTTGGCTTCTATTGCCCCTGAGGTGATTGGAGCGCTAAATCAGGCGCTACACACCTGTCTTAAGGCGCAAAGGCCGAGGAGTGAGGCGCTACCTCAGAGCGCTGGCGAAGCTCATGTGATGTCAGCCAGCAATGGAACACAGACACACTGGCGCCGGCCAGTTCTTAAAGGGGAGGGTCGATCTTGCTCTCCATCCACATCCTGCTCATTGCAGCCTTGCATCTCGGCCTGGAGAGACCTGTACATCAAATCTGTTGGAAAGAACAATGGAGAGGCCCAGGGAAAGAGCTCAGAGTGCAGCCCCCATACTCTCTTCTAAATCAATGCAAGGAAGATCAAATCAGAAAGAACCTGCAAAGTGCTGCTCAGTACCCAAAACTCCTCAACACAGTGTTGAATCTCTCCAGAAGTCTCTCTCTTTCTCACTCAGAATGCGTGGTGCAAAAGTTTTGCCGACAAAAAAAGGCAGGAAGCAGTCACCTTTAAATAGTGCTCCCCCAGTCCCTTCCCGACTGCAAAACGCTCCCCTCAACCTGTCGTTGCTAGCGGCAGGCGGTAAGACAGGGGGCGCCACTCAATATCCGGTCCAGGGCGCTACCGGGCCCTCTTAAGGCGCTAATGGGAAGCGCAAACCAACCGAATTTTTCCCCAAAGATTCTTGATTTATGTGAGAAGTTAAAGGGGGCTATGCAATTAAAGTCTGCCAGAAGCTCGGCATTGCCAGTGAGTGTGAAACTTACTGCAGGCCTCATCTTTATGCAATTGGATCTTTCCAGATGCTAATGGACACTCTTAATCCAACATTTTCCATTGACTCCCTCCTTGGGACAGACAAGAGTTTCAGGATCCCCAGCTCCCTGTGACTTGTCAATTTAATTCCCTATTTCGCTCCCACTCTGATCTCTCCATCTTTTACTTCTACACTGTTCCAATGAAACTCAATGAAGGTTCAAGGAACAGCGCTTTATCTTTCTTTTGTGCACTGTGCATCCTCTGGCCTTAACATCGACTTTAACGGCTTCAGACCTTAACTATAGCCTTCACTTTCTGTATATCATGAGATGCTGGTGATGTGGGATGAGTTTGTCAGCATAGGTGGGGGGGAGGTGCGTGGGGAGGGGAGCAGGAGGATTGGCGTTTGGGGTGGCGACCCTCCGTCAGAACACAGTGCTGCCAGAGGAGTCTGTGCCCTTTGTGTCGGCCTGCTTTAAGTTTCTTCTACTATCAGACCCTGCCCTGTTTTACCAGGTTCTCCTGCTTCAATTTCAAACCTAATTTACCCCCACCTCCACCTCAACAATTCACAGCTTCTTTATATCTCTTATGTTTTTTTATTTCCATTATTATACATCTTCCCATCATCTGATGTGATCATCTCAGACATCAAACCATCCCGGTTTTCCTTTAAGCAGATCATATCCCTTGTGTGCATGTGTATTCCTCCTTCCTCCTTTGTTCTGATCCTATTTCTATGTTTGTTCGTTTTTTCATTTTTTCAGTTCTGATAAAGGGTTACACTTGAAACATTAACCTCTTTGCAAGATGTGGACTGACCTGTTGTATGTTTCTAACATTTTAAATTTTTGTTTAAGAGTTTTAGGCTGTTACTTTAGCTTTAACAATCTTCTGAAGACATTCAAATGCACACAGTGCTGTCAAAGAATAAAGCTTTTTTTAAAGAATCATGAATGGTTTTATTCAATCAATATGCAGGTGGTGTACAAAACCAAGACACATGATTGCCCAGTTACCAGGACCATAAATAGCTCTTGTATATGCTCTGGGGTTAGTGCTTGGAACAAATTAAATGAAAGGATAATAGTTCTTATATAAGCATTGCCGATTATTTTTTATTATAACAACATAGCAACATCTTTCTTATTGCTGGTAATTGCTATATTATGTATTTTGTAGTTGAAAGTGGTTATTCTCTACAACATCTATCAGTTCTCTTAACTCCAGTACAAAAAGTATAATCAAACAAATCATTATATTCACTTTGTGTATCAATCAGGGAGATTTAGAAAAATTAGGCTCAAATTAACAACAGCAGTTTAAAACATTTCTTCATAACATTGCTACAAACCATAAGATTGCCATGGATAAGGGGAGGTAACAATTATAAAACTGCTGATAAATTGGGGTCAACTTTATTCACTACTTTGCATAAATTAATCAAAAAATAAAAGTTGGGGAAATCCTTTTCACTTTTCAGTTTATTATCATTTTTACCACCTGTGAATCTCAATGTCATTTCATAAACTATAAAGATGTCTATTAGTGTATTTTATATGTTTATAGGTATCAGCAATGCCACACTGGTTGGAAGGGTCAGATAGTGATTCTTGTAAACAATTCGGAAGCCCGAGCTTCCTCAAAGGGAAACAGAGAAAATGACTTTCTAGTAGAATCTAAAATAGGCAGAGGTTTAGACAAAAATGCAGCATTTTTTCTAAGTTTCAGTTTGTTATTGACTCCTCTAATTTAATCACAGTACATAAGGAGTTAAATCCAGCTTCAGTTACAGAAATTATGTTCCAGTCTAGCTCAGTACAATGGGAGTAAATATCTGCGTGGGTTTACCTATTTGTCTGCCATAACATACGAAACATATAAAATTGATGGGCAGGAAAAGACCAGTTGGTCCATCAAGCCTGCCCATACACCATGACAGCTGGAGCATCAGGACTGGACACAGCCACCCCCAACCCCCATCCCTCCCCCACCCCCCACCGCCCCCATCCCTCCCCCTCCCCATCCCTCCCCCACCTCCCGCCCCATCCACCCCCCCACCCCCCCTGCCCCCATCCCTCCCCCCACCCCATCCCTCCCCCCACCCCATCCCCCTCAGCCCCCCGCCCCATCCCTTCCCCCACCCCATCCCTCCCACCGCCCCCATCCCTCCCCCCTCCATCCCTCCTCCCACCCCCCTCACCCCATCCCTGCCCCCTCCCCCACCCCATCCCTCCCCCACCCCCCGCCCCATCCCTCTCCCCATCCCCCCGCCCCCATCTCTCCCCCCACCCCCATCCCCCCCAACCCCCCGCCCAATCCCTCCCCCACCCCCACCCCCACCCCCCCATCCCTCCCCCCACACCCCCACCCCATCCCTCCCCATCCCCCCACCCCCCCACCCCATCCCTCCCCATCTCCCACCCCCCCCCGCCCCATCCCTCCCCCCACCCCCCCTGCCCCATCCCTCCCCCAATCCCCCCCCAACCCCCCGCCCCATCCCTCCCCCCGCCCCATCCCCATCCCCACCTCCCCATCCCTCCCCCCACCCCCATCCCTCCCCCATCCCCCCATCCCCCCGCCCATCCCTCCCCCCACCCCCATCCCCCCCAACCCCCCGCCCCATCCCTCCCCCCACCCCCCCCGCCCCCATCCCACCCCCCCACCCCCACCCCCCCATCCCTCCCCCACCCCCATTCCCCCTATCCCCCTGCCCCATCCCTCCCCCATCCCCCATCCCCCCTATCCCCCCGCCTCATCCCTCCCCCCAACCCCCCACCCCCATCCCCCCCACACCCCCCGCCCCAGAAATTCACCCCCGATGTTTCAAGCCCACTCCGTTGTCTCCAGGCAGTTTGTTTGAGAAAGGAGACAAACCACACAAACAAACTATGAAATTATTCAATATATCTGATTGGCAAATCCTTTTGAATTTAGAAGACAATTATTTAAATTCGTGAAACCCAGTAATTTATTTCAGGGATAGTTATTAGCCAATGCTACTAAACATCTGAGAGTTTTATTTGGACCTTTTGAAGACAGTCTAGTTAAGCTAAATAGCTCTGGCTGCTGATAAGAAAAGGGAAAAAGAATCATTGGCCTGAATTTTAGCCCAGAGGCGAGTTCCGTACGGGGGTTGAGGGGTGGCTGTTATGTGGTCGGGAAAGCCGGAAGAATGGGTTTCCCAAATGTCTTGCAGTTTTTAACTGCAGGGCTCCTTTAAATTTTTTTCTGTCGGGCTCCCACCCACAGGCAGCCTGACTGACAGGCTAGAGGCCTTTCGGGTCAGAAGCCTGCTTTACAAGGCCAAAGCCACGGAGATTAGGTAGGTCTAGTAGTTGGGTCTCGATCGCGGTGGGGGAGGGGGCGGTTGTGTCCCAATCGTGGGAGGATCCCAATTTCAGGGGTGGGGTCCTGATCCTGCGGGGGTTCCCAATCGCGGGGTGTGTCCTGACAGAAGGGTGGTGGGGAATGGTGATTAGGGAGAGCAGATGATGGTCGGAGGGGTCCATTGGTGGTCGGAGGTGGTCCGATGGTGGTTGGGTGGTCCGATGGTGGTCGGGAATCTGATGGCAGTCGTGAGGAGCAGATGGTGGTCGGGGGAGAGCCTTGGTAGGGGGAGGGAGTTTACTGGGTAGCTTGTTGGGCCTGGAGGAAGCACTCCTGCTCCTCTTGGCCCACAGCACTGTTGTAAAGGCACTTACCTTATGGATTCAGCCATTCTTACTTCCTTTCAGCTGCCAGGTTTCCCGAAGTTGGGAAACCCCGTCGAAATGAGTTAAAAATAGCTTGGGCTAGAAATTCATTATAGCCAAGAAATGGGCAGTGTTTAGACTAAAAACGGTTAAGTAATGCCAGTTGAAAAATCGTCTCGGCTGCACGCAAAATTCGTCCTCACTCCTCATTAAAATGATTGCAGTCATGATTCTCATCTAAAAACCCAAGCTCATTGGCGTTACACTGAAAAGATGGATCAATATTGGGGGCAGTCTAAACGCAAGTACTGATTGCCACAAGCTTTTTTCACGACTTAAAGGGGAGGTTCATTGATGCTGCAGCACCTCATTCTCAGTATTGTTGGGTGTAAAGCTGCCTCAACAACCATAAGAAGAAGGACAAAGAGAAGGAGCAATTATTTCCAATCCTGATGGCTGATCGCCGCCCCAGGAAGAGAGTCCAGAGTTTTTCCGATGAAGCTTTGGAGGCATTGCTTTTGCGGTGGAGAGAAGGCGGGCAGCTTTGTACCCGCCAATTGGCAGGAAGCCCTCACCACAAGTCTGCCGGACTATGTGGAGGGAGGTGGCACACCATGTCACAGGTAGCAATGTGGTCCCCAGGACTCATACACAGCGCAGGAAGAAGTTTAGCAAGTTCACACGAATGGTCAGGGTTAGAGAAGGCTTCAACAACTGCTACATACCACCATCTGTACCATAAGTTTCACAGACTGCTCAGTGCACCACACCCCCAGCACTCACCCACCAACAATCTCAACCTAGCAACATTCACACCACATCTTGCACACAATGACAGCTATTCAACTATGACAGCACAAGGGTCATTAGTTATTTGAATTTATGTGATATGTGTGAAATGTTTATAGATAAAGGGGGGAAAATTCAGTGGTGCCCCCTTTGGGGCGTTAACTTCGCTACTTTTAGCGCCCCGTAAAAGTTAGCACCCCTGTGCCGTAAATTTACTGGAAGTGCTCCCCCTCCTTCCTGGGGCGCTACCATTCAATATCACGGTGCTACATGCAACAGCGCCATGTGCGTCGGCACGTAGCGCTGCGGTATTACAGGCCTCCCTCCCCTGATTAAAGGGGAAGGGCCAAGTGCTGCGTGCACCGGGGCCCTGCTGGACCAATTGCGGCTGGCACCCCGCATGAAAAAGCGGAAGGGGGCAAGTGCTGGCAGGCAGCCAAAAAAAAATGGCCGCCCGCCACCTGCCCTTTAATTTGCGCCACCGCGGCCGCATAAATGCCCCCCTGACCCTGTCGGACATATCGTCCGGCGGTAGGTCAGGGGGCATGGCCGATGTTTGCAACTGGGGCGCGAGTGGGGCGCTGCGCACGGCGATGACATCATCGCCAGAGGAGTAGTGCCATGGGGCGCTTCCGGTTACCACCGCCGCTAACCTCCCGCTGAATTTCACGGGAGGCGCTTAGCGGCGCCTTACCCAGGTGCTGGGGCCTATAGTACCGCAGCGCTTCAGTGCCGATGCACATGGTGCTGTTGCATGTAGCACCGTGATATTGAATGGGCTGCTAACGGGAAGCGCAAAGCAACCCAATTTTTCCCCCAAAGTTATTAATTGTGTTTGGAATATTTTGTGGTCTCTCTCATTTCACCTTTGCGCCCAGGAGGGCACTGTGATATGGCCTGAGACAGGGATGGTATGATGGGGATGTGGTGAGCTACGGGGATCTGGGGTTTCATTCATGCGAATCGGAGTCTGATTAACCGGTCACGGATAACCCATCCAGAAGGCCGATTGTCTCGCTGCCTCTGCTCCCTCCACCGTAAATCCTGGAGGGCGAGGTCCATTGCCAGTACAGCCCCTATGACTTTTAGCAAGTGTTGTAGATTGGAGCTTTTCAGAAATAATTATGGCGTTTTGTACTTGCACAACACTCCCTGATACCAACGAACCTTGAAATGAATAAAGAAAACTCTTCCAGTAGCAGGAAGTAGCACACAGCCACTCAAACTTCAAAAACCTGTCAGGTCTGAGTGATTGGTGATGATCCCTTTGAATAGCATCACTGGAGCCAGGCTTCCTGCGGCTGCATGCCACCTGAAGCTGTCGTTGTTTTCACCAGCCAGTATGTTCATTGGCTGTAACGATGTTGGGAGATCAGGCGTTGCACACTCACTGACGTCACGATCTCTGTGATGACGAGGTCCCCGATGATCACGTTCAGCGGCAGTGCTACCGGCAACACCAATATGGCAAGCGGTGCTGGAACCGGCATCAGGTGGCTCAAGCCACACGAATTTCTCCCCCAAGGACTTTAAAATGAAGGCAGACAGCCTCATTATAATATTTAAATGGCCAACTTGCTTTCCGTGAATGGATTGGTCGCCCACCCCTCGCCCCGCCTCCGTTAAAACCAGAAGTGGGTGAGTTCGAGGTGGGTTGGGTTCCTTTTCAGATTTTGAATTTTATCTTCTGACCTGACATCAACCCACCCGCTTCTGGGAGATAAGCTTCAGCCCATTATGTAAGAAGATTGATTACAATTAGTTTAGCATAGAGATGGAAAATATTTATTATTTTATACTGAATGGGGAGTTAGCTAAGTTTAACAATTACTGTAAAAATAGTTGTTAAGTTTCTATTATTTATTTACTTGTATCATTTACTGTACAATAAAGTTGTTTGGCGGTTAAAATCTGAAAAAGCAGTGTCATTCTGCCACTTCTCAAAGACAAATTCTGTGGATACACAGGATAGAACCAATAGCTAAAGCACTCTCAAAAAGAGTTATCTGTTCATTAATACAAAAGCAAAATCCTGCAGATGCTGGAAATCTGAAATAAAAACAGAAAATGCTCGAAATGATGAAAGATCATCGACCTGAAACGTTAACTCTGTTTCTCTCTCCACAGATGCTGCCTGACCTGCTGAGTATTTCCAGCATTTTCTGTTTTTATCTGCTCATTATCCTGGGAACACTATCAAATTTACCTAGATATCTAGGCAAGTATAAATACTCCTGAAGATTTGGTCAGGGGAATAAGGCTCACCTACAGAGTAGTCTGAAACACAGAAGCCGAAAATATCTAAAATGGCCCAAAAATGCAGTAGAGCTCTCTTTTTAATTTGGGTGAGTTCCATTCTACTTCATCTGTATTTGAAGTATACTTTGGAATTCTATTCCGCTGAATATGAAAGACGTAGGACAAATTAATTTGGTTATGAGTGATGTATTATTAATGGCCCAGAAATTAGGCTCCCTGGCTTCCCGCGGGTGCAAGGATCCCGCGCGCACCTACCTACCGCGCCTGCCGTTGACCTCTGGGCCCACGGGAACTTCAGCTCCTGGGCCTCCTGCA
This sequence comes from Squalus acanthias, assembly GCA_030390025.1. Lineage (NCBI taxonomy): Eukaryota > Metazoa > Chordata > Chondrichthyes > Squaliformes > Squalidae > Squalus > Squalus acanthias. The sequence goes on from CM059426.1 coordinate 179,231,146, forward strand.
GCTGCCGGCGCGCAGTGCTTGCGTGTCCCAGGGGTGTAGTTAGTGCGATGCGTCCCCTGGGATCACGTGGGCCATGGAGAGCCAATGGCAGCAGACCATCTTTCATTCATAGATTTGACAGGACCTGTCAAATCTATGAATTGAAATCGGCCCCAAAACAACGCCTAAACTTCAAATAATTTTTTTTAAAAACCATCACATTTTAAAAATAACTATAAGTTAAATAAATTAACTACTTTAAACTAAAATTTAAATTTTTGAAAAAGTTAAAATACTTTTTAACAGTGCTAAAAATAAACTTACCTTTCTTTAAAGTATCTAAAAAAGATAAACCTGTTGAAAATTTTTTAAAATTGTAATTAAATTGTCTCAGATGTTATTATTCAACTATACTCTAAGACCATGAGAAAGATTGGAACAAAGAAAGGCCATTTAGCCCATCAAGCTGCTTCCCATCACAAACCAAGTACAATCTGATCTGTATTGGACTTTCATTTCTTTAAGACCTGAAAAATTCCCAATTATGAAATTCCGGGCGAGAAATTGCGCTCGGTATTGCCCGTTTTTTGGGCGCTACGAGTGTCCTTAGGGTTCCAAAATGACGTCCGCGGCGCCACATACACTTCTGACGCGATTTTGGTAATGGGGTTAGCTTAACGTCCACTGGAAGTATGCAGAGCAGGCAGATCATGACGTCAATCAGAATGCAACGCAAATTTGGCACCAGTGCTGCCATTTTGGAGCTCCATGCTCCAGCCAAAGCCTTCTCTTTAGCTCGCACTGTTGAACACGTGTTTAGCAACATGAAGGACCCCCCACCAGTGTTATTCAAAGGGATCATCAACTACTTACAAGTTAGTTGCTGGTTGATTTCTTCTGGCTACAATTCTACAAGTGTTTGCTGCTTTCCATAGTTGTTTCAAATTTCAAAAGTGTACAGGGGGTGGTGTAGCAGGTACTGAAGTACTTTTTGCTGACTTCAAGGCTTCTGCACAAACCAGTTGGTCCCAGACATGGGTGTACTAGTAGGCTATCATTTTGGAATCGAGCATGACTGGGCGAATGAGCAGAGGCAGCACAGAGCAGGACAAGCTGCTAGAAGAGGGAGGAGGAGAACGGGGAGCAGGGTTCTTAGCAGGAGGCCACACCTGCCCAGGGTGTTCAGGTAGCAATTCTGCTACCTGCACCTCAGCGACAAGCAATGTTTGAGACGTCAGCACTTCACTAAGGAAGTCGTCACTGAAATCTGTCACCTGCTGCAACCACAACTCCATCCTCGGAGCAGGGCAAGGACCGCATTGCCAGTGGCTGTGAAGGTGACCGTGGCGATGAGCTTTTATGCGTCCTCTGTTGCATAAGGGAGGTCATGGAGGCTCTCTATTCGAAGAGGATGACTTTATTTCATTCCCTCTTGCCAGAGAGAAGCAGGCGGAGTGAGCACAAGGGTTGCAAGGTTTGCAGTCTTCCCCATGGTGCAGGGTGCCATTGACTGCACACACATTGTTTTGCGGGCACCACATGTTAATTCTGCCATGTACCGGAACCGAAAGGGATTCCACACCCTCAATGTGCAGCTGGTGTGTGACCATAGGCAGCGCATCATGCACATCAATGCCCGGTATCCTGGCAGCTGTCATGATGCCTTCATTCTGCGGCAGTCCGCTGTGCCGGCTGTATTTCAGACACCACGGCAAACCAAAGGGTGGGTCCTGGGCGACAAGGGCTATCCGCTGACGACATGGCTCATGACTCTGGTTTGCAACCCACGTACATGTGCACAGCATCCATACAATGACAGATGTGATAGAGCAGACCATTGGTGTGCTGTAGTAACGATTCCACTGCCTGGACCATTGTGGAGGAGTCCTGCAGTACTCAGTTGGGTGAGTTTCAAGATTTGTGGTGGTCTACTGATACTGTGCAACCTTGCCACCACCTATCAGACGAGAAGCTGAGGAGCAGGAGCACGAGGTGGAGGAAGAGGAGGAGGAGGGAGAGGAGGACGAGGAGGAGGAAGAGGTGGAAAAGGAGGAAGAGGAAAGAAGGCTGCAACCTAGACAGTCCCTTTCTGCCGGGCTGTACGTAAAGAACTAATTCAAGTGCGATATCAGTAACCTCAACCCCAATTCCCCAACAGTCCCACACTCCTTACCTACACTCTGTCTGACCATCACATCGTCCTCTTGGCCACAATGCAAAACTAAAAGTCAACACAAAATAAACAAAGCAAACCAAATTTATAAATTAAATCATGCCATATTGTATACAAACTTAAACTAATCACCCTTGTGCATTCCCTTAGTGCCTGTCTTCCGTGTGCCTTTGCTTGTCCTGGTGCTCCTATGAAGAGCAGAAGTGCGGGAAATGGTACGGAAATGGTCAAGGGCCTTGTCAACCATAGTGGAGGGGAATCCTCAGTTGAGGAAAAAGGAAGACATATCGGAAGCACTGGTGTGGAAGATGGCATTGTCAGAACAGATGCAACAGAGACTGAGCAACTGAGAGAATGGAATAGAGTCCTTACAGGAAGCGGGGTTGGAGGAAGTGTAGTCAGGGTAGCTGTGGGAGTCAATGGGCTTATAGTAGATGTTGCTCGATAGCCTATCCCCAGAAATGGAGAGAGAGAAGTCAAGGAAGGGAAAGGAATAGTTGGAAATGGACCATGTGAAGGCAAAGACCACAGTTCCAATGAAGCTCAATGGAAGCTCGAGGAACAGCGCCTATCCTTTCTATTAGGCACTTTACAATCTTCCGGACACAACACTGAGTTCAACAATTTCAGATCATAACCTCTGCCCCCATTTTTTCGGACGGCAGCTGTTGCTGATGATTCTGATATTCCCATTTACACCTACTCTAGACCCATCTTTTATTTCTTTACTTGTCCAATTACTATCTCCTTTCGCTTTGCACCATCATCCCTTTTATCATTTAATCTCTCCTGCCTTCCAGCCCATCACAGACCTTCCCTGTTGTTCTTTCCTCCCCTCCTCCCTTTCCCTGCCTCTGTACTTGCTTAAAGCCTGTTACATCTCTAGCTTTTTCCAGTTCTGATGAAAGGTCATCGACCTGAAATGTTAACTTTGTTTCTCTCTCCATAGATGCTGCCTGACCTGTTGAGTATTTCCAGCATTTTCTGTTTTTATTCAGATTTCCGGCATCCGCAGTATTTTGCTTTTGTATTAGTGTGTTGATGGAGTTGGCCACCAGTTCCATGCTGGAGAGGATGGGTTCCAAGCTCTGCGCAAAGCCCTGTGCCAAGTTGGTGCAGGACTCCTCCCTGCTCCTTGACATTGAACGCAGGCTTTTGGCAGGCTTCCCAATGCACCAAGCATTTTGTTTTCTACACCCATCAACCTTCTTCTATAGCCTGGTCCATTGAAGTCCTCATCTGAGTCCTCTGCAACAGAACTCATGTGTGACCTCGCCCTCTGGCAAGCCGGCACCTGCGCTATCCTTATGCCCTGGCCTGGCTGCAGTGCACTGGTGCCCGGTGTCTCACCACGTGCAGATCGCGCCTCTATGCTATCCACTGAGATACATGCAGTGTCAGTATCTGAGCTGGTGGCTGCGAGTGTGAAATCAAGTGATGGTGTGTCTTCATCATCACTGTCTTCTTGGTCTTCCTCCACTGCCTGGCTAGATTGCACTTCTTGGATATCTGAAAGAAAAAGGCACAAGGTTAAGGTTGTGGTGAGGGGATAGGTGAAAGTAAGATGTGCATCCTTACACCATCTGCAGCTTGTACGCCAGAAGAGATTGTGGGATGAGGGGAAGTAGGATGTGAGAAGGAGGATTAGGAATGAGGATACTGTCATCTTCAATGGATTCAGCCCTGTCGCTGGCCAGCAAAGGCCCTTCCAATAATGGCCAACACTGTCTCCTTCATGGGGGTTATAACATGCAGGCGCAGCTCTCCCCCTCCGGTTAGTTCCTGCTGCCTCCGATCATGCACCACCATCTCCTGCACGAGAGAGGGAAGTGTGTCAGTGAGTGTTGTGCAATATGTTTGGGTGTTGTAGTTGTCATGGTTGAATAGCTGGCAGTGTGTGCAACCTGTGAGATGTGGGTGTGAGGCTTGCAGCAGTGTTAAGTGTGTGAGGGTGAGGTGAAGCATATGAATATTAGGTATGAGTCCTGATTGATAGAGAGTGATGGAGGTGTGATGAATTGAGCAGTAACTGAGGCTAGTATTGCAGTTGATAGGATATGACATTTGAAGATGTATTCACTGACCTTGACCACTCGTGTGAGGTCATTAAACTCCTTGCGGCACTGCATCCAGATACTCGGGGCTAAACTCCTAGCATTGACCTCCGCAGCTATCTGCTCTCACTGTTTTCTCACCGTGTGTCTGGAGGGCCTCCTGCCCCCCTGCAGATATAGAACATCTCTCCTCCTTTCCACCTCTTCCACCAAGACCTCCAGTGCAGTGTCAGAAAACCTCGGTGCACGCTCTCTCCCATGGTCCCATGGTCAGCCATAGTTCTTTGTTGCACGGCACTGTTCCAAATGATGTTAGCACCTACAGCAGCCACAATGCACCTCCCCTTAAGAGGCACAGGCTAGCTTTAAGCAGCGCAGGCTAGCTTTAAGTAGCAAGTAACGATATTGGGTCCCCAGCTGATTTGTGCAGCCAATGAACATCATGGTTAGCACTGGCTGTACGCAAAAATCATGATAATGAGCAGGCAGCACAAAGATGGCGTGCTGTCTGCATTACATTGAACAGGCTCGGGGTAATGGTGCATCGCAATCCCCGCGCCCGTTTTCGGGGGCTATCCAGTTTAGTCCCCACTGTCTTCCACCTGCTTCCAAACATGTTAGTCCATGTGGATAAGCAGAACCAGAATGGCTTCTTTTGCAGGCTCACAAATGGTTGAGGATGAAATGGTGAAGCTGCTTCTGAAGAATATGTGGTCTACTGCAATAGAAAGCAGACTTCTTGATTCTGATAACCTGTGTGATAATTGTCATGGAAGCGATTGGCATCACCATCATTTGAACATGAGCTGGATGCTCATTAATTAATATAACCATGCATCACTTAAAAAATTATTTTTTACATGTGATCTTTTGTTTTGTAATGTAATGTGCTATTAACATAATTTGTTGTCATTTCAGCATCAGAATGCTTTGCAGAACATATAATTATAGCAGTCTCAAGTACAGTAATTAATGTTAATGGAAGTGCCCATTTGGGGTGAATGTATTTGTTCACCATAATCTTGAATTGCTGGAGTGTCAAATTGAGGTGAGAAACCATTGTCCTGTAAAGATATTCCACAATAGTGCCATTCATTTCAGGAATGACTGGGCATGGGTTGTCACTGCACCTCTTCTCTTCTAGACCATATGGGTTGACATCTGTGGTTGGTCAAGAAAGTGCTGTGCATCACTATTAATAATACAATGGAGGATTCTGGGGGAAGCAAACTTCCTCCTCAAAACAAGGAGTTGGATCATTTGATCTCAACTGTACAACTGCTGCAACTAAAGCCCAAACCTGAAAAATAGAACGACCGGAAGGTTTAAGGTGCATAAATATTTCTTGCCCTAAAAAAAAATCTAATTCTTTAGTGACCTTTCAGTCTATCCATTATTGTAGTCATTCTTAATGTTTGTTATGTTGTAAAAATATATAATCACTATATCTTCATCAATAGCTGAACAGTTGACTGAAAATAGCGTTTGAAATGTAATTGAGGTATCCTGCAATACTGTCTTCCAACTAAGAATCAAATCCCTTCAGCTATCATTGTGCACTGAAAATTACAGCTGTTAGGAAATGTGATACCTAAATCTCTGTAAACCCATTCATGCCTGTGTGCAGAACTCAACAAAGCTGTAAAACAGTAGTAATCCATGGAAGATTGAATTTGAGTTGTTAAGGTAAAACTATCCTTGATCTTAAACCACCTACTAAGCTGGTAGGTCACCTTTCTTTTCATACCTGAGTATATCAAAGTGTTTTGACTGCAGATATCAAACACTTCTCTATTCCAAGGATAAACTATAGATTAAACTCAGTGCAGCATTAAGCGTGAAACTGAACCTAAGTACCTAAGAAATGACGAACTCTCCTGCCCTGCCTTGTCTTATATGCTGATAAAAGTGGCCAAAATAGACAGGAGCATGTTGGCACTCGACAAGAATTCCAAAGGTAATTAAAGCGCAGTGCCCCATAATTGTATTTTCTCATGTAAAGATATGAGCTAAAGTACTTCACATTTTTAATATATTATTACTAAATGGCATAACATGGTGCAGCTAGAGACAACTATAAAAGGACAAATGTCAGTGACTGCATGCCAGGGCCCCAGAATCCTGCTTAACATGCTGTGTTTAAATATTCTTTTTTGCAAAACTGCTATTTAATACACTACTAATAACAATCGAATTTGCATTTTTCCTGGCTTGGGACTTGCATTTGTTGGATGTAACGCAGACCTGAGAAACCAACAGCAAATTGCTGCTGCTAGCCATTCAATCACTTGAACAAGCCTATAACAGGCTGCTTTAACAGTCCACACGTGAAGAAGGGTGAGATGCAGTGGGGAATTTCCTAACATGAAAAGAGAGAAGAATGGCAGAAAATGAACACTTGCAGGCATTCACTGATAGGTCCCAACAGCACAGGGTTGTAATCTTTGGGTTAGAGAGTGATCTTCATAAGCTGCATTTGATCTGGCAAACACGGCCTTGCATAGCAGAGAAGGTGATTAGTGTGTGCAAGGCCTGCCTTACCTGGAGGGATGTACAGAAAAGTGCTAAGGTAAAGAGCCACATCAAGGGTGCTTTTTATCGCACATAATTTATAGACGTAGAAAATTTCTCACCTGCTTAATTGTAAACTTAGATCAACAGAGGAAGTAAAAAAAGAAATAAAGGGCATTTATATAGCACTGTCCTCAAGTTATCCAAAAATGCTTCAGAGCCAATAAGTTATTTTTTTTTCTGGGCAAATTTGATGTCAGTTTGTGCACAAAACACAAAATTAGGTAAATGACCAGATAATCAGTTTGGTGATGTTGGTTGAGGAAAGAATGTTGGCCAGAACCCCACAAGAATTTCCTGATGATCTTCAAATAGTGTTATGGGATCTTTTACATCCACCTGAGCAGACAGATTGAACATAATCATAGAATACAACATAGCAGCCTCTCAAACCTGTTCTGCCATTCAATTTGATCATGGCTGATCTGTATCTTAACTCCATTTACCTGCCTTGGTTCCATATCCCTTAATAGCCATGCCTAGCAAAAATCTATCTCAGTTTTTAAATTTTCAATTGACCTAGCCTCAACAGCTTTTTCAGGGAGAAAGGTCCAGATTACCGCTACCCTTTGTGTGAAAAAGTGCTTCCTGACATAACCCTTAAATGGCCTAGCTCTATTTTAAGGTTATGTCCCCTTATACTGGATGCCCCCATCAGAGGAAACAGTTTCTCTCTAGCTACCTTATCAAATTTTTCAATCATCTTAAACACCTCAAATATATCACCCTTCATTTTCTATATTTGAGGAAATTCAAGCCCAGTCTATGCAACCTTTCCTCATAATTCAATCTTTTTAGCACCAGTATCATTCTGATGGACCTGCCCCTCCAAGGTATAATATATCCTTCCTGAGGTGCAGTGCCCAGAACTGCATGCAATACTCCAGGTGGGGGTCTAACGGCAGCATAATTTCCACCCCTTTGTATTCCAGCGCCCTTGAGATAAAGGCTAACATTCCATCAGCCTTTTTTTATTATCTTTTGATTATGCACATATATACATATATACTAATGACCTGGAATTGGGTATACAGGGTATAATTTCAAAGTTTGCAGATGACACGAAACTCAGAAATGTAGTAGACAGTGAGGAGGATAATAACAGACTTCAGAAGGACATAGACAGACTGGTGAAATGGGGAGAGGCATGCAAATGAAATTTAAGGCAGAGAAGTGTGAAGTGATGCATTTTGGTAGGAAGAATGAGGAGAGGCAATATAAACTAAATGGTACAATTTTAAAGGGGGTGCAGGAACAGAGAGACCTAAGGGTTTGCATAGACAAATCTTTGAAGGTGGCAGGACAAGTTGAGAAGGATGTTAATAAAGCCTTGGCTATATAAACAAAGGCATAGAGTACAAAAGCAAGGAAGTTTTGCTAAACATTTATACATCACTGGTTAGACCCCAGTTGGAGAACTGCGTCCAATTCTGAGCACCGCACTTTAGGAAGGATGTCAAGGCCTTCGAGAGGATGCAGAGGAGATTTACTAGAATGGTATCAGGGATGTAAGACTTTAGTTATGTGGAGAGACTAGAGAAACTGGGGCTATTCTCCTTAGAACAGGGCAGGTTAAGGTGAGATTTAATAGAGGTGTTCCAAATCATGAATGGTGTTGGTAGAGTAAATGAGAAACTGTTTCCAGTGGTAGGAGGGTGGGTAACCAGAGGTCACAGATTTAAGGTAATTGGCAAAAGAACCAGAAGCGAGATGAGGAGAATTTTTTATGTGCAGTGAGTTGTTATGATCTGAAATGCTCTGCTTGAAAGGGTTTTGGAACCAAATTCAATAATAGTTTTCAAAAGAGAAATGGGTAAATACTTCCAGGAGAAAAATCTGCAGAGCTATGGGGAAAGGCCAGGGGAATGGTACTAATTAGATAGCTCATTCAAAGAGCCGGCACAGGCATGATTGGCCATGTGCCCTCCTTCTGTGCTGTATCATTCTATGATTCTATGATTCGGTCCATTAGTTTTTAGTGATTTCTGTATATGAACCCCCACATCTCTCTGCTCCTCCACAGTTTCTAGCTTCTCCCCATTTAAGGGTGAAGAATTCCTTTAATGTGTACAGGAGAACTTTCTTAATCACAATGGGGGAAAAATTCGTTTGGTTTACGCCTCCCGTTAGCACCTTAAGAGGGCGCTAATGGGGCACAAAGCAACTAGCACCCGGTCGCGGCGATGTTTGCGCCGCTCATGAAATTGACCAGTCATTTTGCGGCGGCGCTAAACACTACCACCATGATCTCCTGCGCCCGCAGATCATGACGTCAGTTGAGCGTGCAACGCCCCGGTAGCACCCCGGACCAGATATTGAGTGGCGCCCCCTGCCTTACCGCCTGCCGCTAGCAACGACAGGTTGAGTGGAGCGTTTTGCAGTCGGGAAGGGACTGGGGGAGTGCTATTTAAAGGCGACCACTTCCTGCCATTTTTTGTCGGCGACATTTTTGCACCATGCATTCTGAGTGAAAGAGAGAGAGTTATGGAGATATTCAACGCTGTGTTGAGGAGTTTTTGGTACTGAGCAGCACTTTGCAGGTTCATTTTGATTTGATCTTCCTTGCATCAATTTAGAAGAGAATATGGGGGCTGCACTCTGAGCTCTTTCCCTGGGCCTCTCCATTGTTCTTTCCAGCAGATTTGATGTACAGGTCTCTCCAGGCCGAGATTCAAGGCTGCAATGAGCAGGGTGGATGGAGAGCAAGATCAACCCTCCCCTTTAAGAACTGGCCGGCGCCAGTGTGTCTGTGTTCCATTGCTGACTGACATCACATGAGCTTCGCCAGCGCTCTGAGGTAGCACCTCGCTCCTCGGCGTTAGCATCTTAAGACAGGTGTGTAACGCCTGATTTAGCGCTCCACTCACCTCCAGGGATGATAGAAGCCAAGTTTGCAGTCGGAGGTGATAATTAGCGTCAGATGTGCTAAACTTTGCGCCCGGCCGATAATTGCGCCCCAAACGGGGCGATACCAAATTTCTCCCCCAATGTTTCTCGCCCAACGAGAAAGGAAGCAGTGCTGGATCTAGTTCCGGCGAATGAAGTAGGTCAAGTGAAGTGTATTTCAGTGAGAGAGCATCTGGGTAATATAATTAGGTTTAAAGTAGTTATGAAAAGGGACAAATAAAAATCAGAAATGAAAATACTCAACTGGAAGAGAGCCAATTTCAGTGATTTGAGAAGGGATCTAGCACAGGTGGATTGGAAACAAAGATTGGCCAGGAAAACAGTAAATGAGCAATGGCAGTCAGGCTTTCAAGGCGAAGAGTGTTCGGGTACAAACCAAGCATATTCCCATAAGCAGGAAAGACGGAACATCCAAAGCTAGAGCTCCCTGTATGACAAAGGAAATAGAGGTTAAAATAAAACAGAAAAAGGAGGTTTATAACAAATATCAGGTCCAGAATACAGTCAAAAACCAGGCAGAATACAGAGAGTGCAGGGGGAAATTGAAAAAGGATACAAGAAGTGCAAAGAGAGAACATGAGAAAAGATTAACGAGTAAAATAATAGGAACCCAATAATCTTTCATAAACATATAAAAAGTAAAAGGATAATTAAAGGAACGGTGGGTCTGATTAGGGACAAAAAAGAAAGTCTTATTGGGGAAGCAGAGGACAAGACTGAGGTACTGAATGAGTACTTTGCATCTGTCTTCCCAAAAGAAGAGGATGAAGTTAATATTGCAGGGGGTGGTGGGGAGTAGAGAAATTGGATAGAATAAAAAATAGATAGAAAAGAGGTTCTAAATAGGTTGGAATCAACCAAAGTTACCAGGTCACCCAGGTCCAGATGGCATGCTTCCTATGTTGCTAAGGGAAGCTAGAGTGGAGATAGCAGAAGCTCTAGCCACAATCTTTCAATCCTCCTTCGATATGGGTGTGGTGCCAGAGGACTGGAGAATTGCAAATGTTACACCTCTGTTTAAAAGGGAAGAGGGATAAACCTGGTAACTACAGGCCAATCAGTCTAACGTCAGTGGTGGGAAAACTGCTAGAGACCACTGTCAAGGACAAACTTAGTTCTCACTCAGAGAAGCAAGGGTAAATAAGCGATAGCCAGCATGGATTTGCTAAAGGCAAATCATGCATGACAAACCCAATTGAGTTCTTTGATGAAGTAACAGAGTGGGTTGATAAAGGTAGTGCAGTAGATGTTGTATATATGGACTTTCAAAAGGCCTTTGGTAAAGTACCATATAACAGACTTATTCGGAAAATAGAAGCACATGATATTAAAGGGGCGATGGTATCTTGGGTACGCAATTGGCTAAGGGATAAGAGGCAGAGAGTAGAGAGACCTTTTTCTGACTGGAAAGAGGTATGCAGTGGCGTTCCCCAAGGGTCAGTATTAGAACCATTGCTTTTCATGTTATATAAAAGTGACACAGACTTGGACATAGGGAGTACAATTTTGAAGTTTGCAAATGATACAAAACTTGAAAATGTAGTAAAAGTGAGAAGGATAGTAGTAGACTTCAGGAGGACATAGACAGACTAGTGAAATGGGCAGACACATAGCAGATGCAATTTAATGCGGATAAGTGATACACTTTTGCTGGATGTCATCAGTTTTAATAGCATGTTTAAACTTAAAGCATATTCAGAATATTTAGCTTTCCATAATGCTGAACTAGGACAGGTAGTGGTAACAAAGAGGAGAAGGTCTTCACTCCCTATGAGGATTAAGTTCTGAATATGATTGGTATTGAGTTCATCAAAAGAGTTGGGAAGGAAAAGTTGGAGATGCTGTCCATGATGTTGGTTAATCTTATTACAGTGAGTTACCATATCCTTTGCTTACAAAATCAAATCAGGCCAGGGGGTGGGAGGGGGGATGGTGGGGCGGAAAGGGAGGGGAGTTGGGGGGGGAGGTGGTGCTGGGGGTGGTTGGCAGTTAAATTGGAGCAGGGGACTTACCCATTCCTTTCCAGCCCCAAACAGGCTAAATCCATTTTTAAATTGCAGGCAGCAAGTCCTCTTTAAATATGCAAATCAGACTCTGACAACAAGATCGGGGCCTGATCTGATATTTTAACCTAAGGCGTGAGCAGGTGAGCAGTGGTGGCTTTCTCGCTAGGCCAAACCTGTCGGGAGCTGCATCGAAGGTCAGAAGAGGCCTAGTATGGTACGTTTTTAAAATGTTTTTAAGTTTCCTTGGGCTTCCCTTGTCCTGAGCTTCCCCCCAATCCCCTGATCGTGAACCCCTCTGGACACCCCCTTTCTCCAGTATGTGCTGTAAACTATTGAACATAATTTTTATATCTTCCATGGCATTGCTCATAGGTTGTCAGAGTTAGAATCGATATGTGAAGGGTAGCTCACGTCTGACTAATCTAGTAGAAAACTTTGAGGAGGTCACTTGCATGTTGGACAGGGAGTGTCTATGGATGTTTTCTATATGGACTTCCAGAAGGCATTTGACGATTCTGTATCTCCTCACTTCACCCGACGAAGGAGTTGTAACTCCGAAAGCTTGTGATTTAAAATAAAACTGTTGGACTATAACCTGGTGTTGTGCGACCTCTTAAATTATGAGGACATGTTGCATAGACTAGGCTCATATTCCCTCGAGTATAGAAAATTAAGGGGTAACCTAATTGAGTTGTTTAAGATGATTAAAGGATATTATAGAGTAGATACAGAGAAACTATTTCCTCTGGTGAGGACGACCGGGGCAACAAGGGACATAACCTTAAAATTAGAGCTAGGCCATTCAGGGGTGATGTCAGGAAGCACTTCTTCACATAAAGAGTAGTGAAAACTTAGAACTCTATCCCTCAAAAAGATGTTGAGGCTAGGTCAATTGAAAATTTCAAAAATTAGAGTGATATTTTTATGTTAGGTAAGGTATTAAGGAATATGGGGCAAAAAATTCAGGGGCTTTACGCCACCCATTACTGTCAAAAATCGGTGGCGGGTCCCATGGTGTCCTCCATTTTGGTCCTCCCCATAGCGCTGCCGGTAAGTATTAGCACCCTGCAAAAAAAAAAGGTGGATTGGTGACGTCAGTCGGAGTTCAGAATAAAAGCCACCACAAAGCAAATTTTCCAATCCAACTTTATACATCTATCCATCCAATATGACATAAAGAAATCAACTCATCACCCTTATGTATTCTCTTAGTGACTGTCTTGTGTGTGCCTTTGCATGTCATACTGATGTCACGCAGTGCTACCCCAGTGGTTGCAGCATGGCTGGTGGAAGGCTGCTGACTTTCAGTGGGGGACACTGCAGATGGCCTTGCTGGTCGATCTTGAGGAGCTGGTGGCTGGGAGAGTTAAATTAATCTTCTTCTTCTTCTTCACACTCCTCTCCCTCTACTAGGTCACCCACTGGCTGGGCAGGCTGCATTTCTTGGGTGTGTGAAATGAGGAAGGCACAAGGGTGCAGTTGTGGTGATGGGAGGACGGGAAAGCAAGAGGTACATGCGAGAAGGGGGATAACGTATGAGGATACCACCATCTTGTATCCTTTCAGCCCCGCCGTTGGCCAAGGGTTCAGTGATGCCCCTGCCAAGAATGGCCTGCACCGTCTCCTCCAAGGGGGGTGAGGTGAGGCTAGGAATGGGAGTTATGCCTCGTGATTGGTACAGATTGTTGGTAGGTGAGTGATTGGGGGGGGGGATTCGTGCATTGAGCAGAGTGTGAGGCTAGTGATGCAGTTGGTAGGAGACGGCTTTTGAAGATGCATTCACTGACCTTGACCAGTGGTCTGAGGTCATGAAGCTTCTTTGGGCACTGGAGCCAGGTGGTGGGGGCGACAGTCATGGCAGTGACAGCCTCGGTGATGTGGTCCCACATCCTTCTTTCTGGAGGGCCTCCTGGCCCCTGTGGGTAGAGGATCTTTCTTGCAGTGTTGACCCCCTGCACAAAGCGGAGTGCTGCGTGTGAGACCCTGGGTGCCCCTTCCTTGGCTTGCTGAGCCATTTGTGTTAGTGCTGAAGCACTTTTCCCATTTTTTGAGGTTCGGTAGGGAATTCAGCTTTAAGTGCTGAAAAATCCCATTTGGGACTGCTTTTTAATGGTAATTTTTTTATTGAAAGGCAGTAAGGGCTGAAAGCTGCATTTTTTCACTGCATTGTAATTTTTATTATTTCTGAATGCATTGCCCCTTTAATTCATAGCCCCTTTAATTGTCCACAATGGCTGGCGAACTCCACAGCCTCGCTCCCACAGGCTGTAAGAAGCTGCAACGCCGACTGTGGATGGGAACTTCGGGGCGGTGGCCTCCATTAACACCACCAGGAGGGTATTTTTCAATGGTAGCGCTGCGGCCATTTTCAGTGGCCATTAACTCGAGTTGCCGGTGACACCAGCAATCTGTTGGCGCACACATATTTTTCCCCCATGGAACCAAGGCGGGTAGTCATAGAGTCATAAGGCTGGATTTTCATAGGGCCGTTCAGGCGGGATTGGAGGCGTGTGGGGGGTTAAAATTGCAGAAACTGGCGGGCAGGTCCAGACCCGCCTTCATCCCGCCTCCACGCAATTTTGATGAAATCGTGTCTACTGGTCCCGTCTCCGTCCCGCCTCCAAGAGGCGGGAGAGGCCGTTAATGCCCTTAACAAGCCCTAAATTGGCTATGTAATGCCATTTTGATAGTTATTTGCCAATTTAACCCTTTTCCCACGTGAAGCACGCCTGATCTGAAACACGCCAGTGAAACCTGGCTGGAGCACAAGTGGATTGCTGACTATCAGCTGCAGCTCAACCATTAAATAGGAGATTTGATCAGCCATCATTTGCAGGTGTCAGAACTTTGTTCACAGGTCTGGGGGAACTTTTAGAAGGCATAACCACAGCTCTGGAAGTTTTTGAGCCTGACACCCATCTCCAGTGTGACCTCCTGGGAAACCCCTCTCGCCACCTTCATTGAGCGCTTCCTCAACTGAGGTATATACCAGAAGCATGGGAGCCATTTATTTCCTTCCCTTCTGGGCATCAGATGAGGACGAACACCAGCCGCGGCACCAGCAGAACCATGAACAACAGCAGCACCAACAGCAGCAGCAACAACAGGAGCACCAAGCTGCTGCTCACCCGCCTGAAGCTGCACAGGCCAGAAGGGGCCAGCGCATGGAAGGCCGTCGGCGCAGGAGATACCCCCCAAACAGGGTCTACAGACACAGGGTCAGCTACCTCAACATGTCTGAGCAGCAGTGCCAAAGGCGGCTCTGACTTTCGTGAGAGGTAGTGGGTGACATCTGCGCAATGCTGCAACAAGACCTGGAGCCCAGAGGAACAGGTGGACACCCCTTACCAGTGGCCGTCAAAGTCACCACCGCACTCAACTTTTTTGCCTCAGGCTCATTCCAGGGATCAGCAGCAGACATCAGCGGCATCTCCCAGGCGGCCACACACACCTGCATCACGCAGGTAACCGATGCCCTCTTTGCCATCGCGCACAATCACATCCATTTCACCAAGGATCGAGCAAGTGTCACAGCGCGTGCGGTTGGATTAGCTAATCTGGCAGGCTTTCCAAGGGTGCAGGGCATCGTTGACTGCACACATGTGGCCCTTAAGGCACCCCATTGCAATCCAGGTATTTTTATCAACCGCAAGGGCTTCCACTCCCTCAACATTCAGCTGGTGTGTGACCACAAGAAGGAAGTTTTACATGTTTGTGCCAAGTACCCTGGCAGTTGCCATGACTCCTTCATACTGCGCCAGTCTAGTGTGCCTCCACTATTCAGTCCGCCAGACCAACTTAACGGATTGCTACTTGGAGACAAGGGCTATCCCCTGAAGACGTGGCTAATGACGCCGTTGAGGAGCCCATCCAATGCAGCTGAAGAGAGCTACAACTGCAGCCACATTTCCACCAGAGCCATAATCGAGCAAACCATCGGTATGCTGAAGATGCGTTTCAGATGCCTGGATAGATCAGGTGGAGCTCTGCAATACTCAGCAGCCAGGGTCTCCAGAATCGTCGTGGTTTGCTGTGCACTTCACAACATGGCACAGCGTCGTGGCTTGCAGATGCCGGAGGACCAAGTGGCTCCTCACATAGCCTCCTCAGATGAGGAGGAGGAGGAGGTGGAGGAGGAGGAGGAGAGAGAGAACGAACATCTTGCAGAGTCCCATCAACCAGCGGCAGCATTACGCGAGACCATAGCTGCCCGGAATTCAAGGGACGCACTCATCTTGGCCAGATTTGCTTAGCCTAGACAATCAAGCACTTTTGCCTCGCAGCTTCTTAACAGAGCTTCGACAATGGCCAAGAACCAACGGATCCCTAACAATTTGACCACCATACTGACAATTGCAAGTTGTCCTAAGGCCTCATTGTGGAAGTCCCATTAGCGAAATGACAGACGCCACAACTACAGCTGTAGCCATCAGAGTTTTTATTTACACTTAACATCTGATGGCTTTTTTACATTAAACATCAAATTTCACCCAAGTGACTACCCTTGTGACTATTTGTGCAGTATCTTTCTCTTACGCGTGCTCCTACATGGTGCTTCCCCTGTGGCTTCAGCAGAAGTGGAGGCCCCCTGCTCAGTTTGTTGCTGCTCCTGTCTCGACACCTTTGGCGGGCGTCCTCTGGGGTTGCTTACCTGTGAGGGCTCGCCAACAGTCTGCTGCTCCTGTGGCTGTGCAGGGGTTGAGACACCGATCTCAGTTGGGTGCGGACTCTGGTGGGGCTCTGACTGAGGACTTGTCAGTGGCATGGAAGTGTGAGCGCTTGGAGAGGAGCCCCCACCTCCTTGTTCTCTGCTACCATCATCTCTCTCATGGGTCAGGTCCATCTCAGCGCTTGCAAGTAGATTGAGAGCGCCTTGCTGCACATCAGGGGGGCCATGGGGACCCGTATCTGCACTGGAAGTCCTACTCAGAAGGACTTCCATGAAGGTCTGGTTTCTGTGTTCAATAGATGACCATCGCTCCTCCAGAGATGTCATTCTATTCTGAACACTCACCATGTTTTCTGCACTCTGGTGACTTATCTCCTCCATGGCCGCAGCCATCCTCTCGTCTACTGTAGCCATCCTTTCGACGGAGGTTGCCATCATTTGCACGGAGGTTGCCATCATTTGCACGAAGGTTGCCATCCTTTCCGTGGTGATGCGTTCATGCGCCAATGACTCCACAAAGGCTCTGCTCATGTTCGCAATGGACTCCTCCATTTGCTCCACACTCGCAGCGACGCTGGAGACAAAACCTGCCAGAGACTCCTGCATCTGTTCCTGGAGTTCCAGCACCGCTGATCTTGTGGATGGACCCAGAGGCATAGGGTTGACATGCAACTGAGCCGAGCTGGCAGAGTCCTGCGCCCTCCGACGAGGACTCTCCACTGCTGTCCCTGTCTCCACCATCTGCTGATGCTCACTTGTGAGCTGTGATACACCAGGTGACAACACTACTCTATGTCCCGAGGGTCCCACCGAGGTGTGAGTCTCTGCGCTGGTGCTGGGTGCGCTGAATTCTGCTGACGCTGCGCCCTCAGAGGTTGCAGCTTCCTCTGAGGAGTCTGGATGCTCAGGCTCTTCCTCCTGGCTAGTGGGGATGGGTGCTTGCGATGGTCCTGTGGGGGAGTAAAGGAAAGAGTCAGAGATGTGATGCCAAGGTTACATGCACATTGCATATTGCAGATGATCATAAATCCATCTGTTAGAGCTTCAGATTCATTATCAGCGACTCATGCAATGTCAATGAGAGAGATGGAACACTATGCTGTCACCAGCTTGCTGTGATGCACCCGTCTGTCCATCCCCCATTTGCGTATCGTCCTCCACTCCCACGATCTCCAGGACCGCATCCTCCCAGGGGGTGAGCTGGGCTAATGAAGGTGGCCCTCCTCCTGTCCTGGCTCTTTCCCTTTTATTGTGAGCTCTCTTTTCCTGCAATGAGGGAGACAAGTGGAGTTTGAGTCAGATTGAAGGAGTGAGTGTAGAGAATCCATAGCATAGATGCTTAGAAGGAGACAAAGATGTAGTGAGGTGGCAAGACCAAGGGCCCTCCCTGTGTGTTGTAAGTTGTTTTCATAGCATGACAGTGATAGGGAGTGTGAGGGCTGCATAGTCAAATAGTAAGGTGAATGTGACCATAGAGGGAGAGGGAATGGGTAAGGGTGCATGGATGTCAGTGTCAAGTGGGATATGGAGGAAGAGGTTGCTAAAGCTGAGTGCTGGTGAGGAGAGGCAATGGGGATCAGATTGAGGGTGAAGGGAAAGTCATACTCACTTTTGCAGTGCATAGAAGGTCATGAAACCTCTTCCTGCACTGAAGCCAGGTTCTGCGGGTTATGGACAAAGAGTTGACCTCCTGGGTGACCTGGACCCACACAGCCTTGGTCTGCTGGGGAGGCTTCTTCCTCCCTGAGGAAGGGAAGAGCACCTCTTTGTTTGCTCTTGCTCCCTCCACTAAAGCTTGCAGGGCAACGTCATCGACCCTGGGAGCAGACCTGGGTTTTTGGCTGGCCATTCCTCCTGCAGTTGCCTCTAAGATACAAGTCCAAAGGTTGGCAGTCTGCAGAAGAAGCAAGGCTTGTTGCCGACCTTACATGCAGCAGCAATGATGACGTCATCGGAGGCGACATTCAGACTGGAATAACTCATTGGCCATGGGTTCCCACACGTTGGAACTCAATTGGCCAATTAAGTTAAAATCGCATCATTCCCCCACATCTATCTAGATTCGGGTGGGCAACACGAAAAGCGGATAACATGACCCCAACCCACCCCAGTATCAAAATCCAGCCCATAGAGTTATACAGCACAGAAAGAGGCCCTTCGGCCCATCGTGTCTGCGCCGGCCATCAAGCCCTGTCTATTCTAATCCCAATTTCCAGCACTTGGTCCGTAGCTTTGTATGCTATGGCGTTTCAAGTGCTCATCTAAATGCTTCCTGAATGTTGTGAGGGTTCCTGTCTCTACCATCCTTTCAGGCAGTGAGCTCCAGATTCCAACCACCCTCTGGGTGAAAAAGTTTTTCCTCAAATCCCCTCTAAATCTCCTGCCCCTTACCTTGAAACTATGCCCCCTGGTTATTGACCCCTCTACTAAGGGGAAAAGTTCCTTTCTATCTACCCTATTAGCTGGAGTTAAAATACAGATCAGCCATTATCTAATGGAAGAGTGGAACAGGTTCGAGGGGCTGAATGGCCAACTCCTCTTCCTATGTTCCTATGTATATCAAGGGATTTGACTCAAAGGCAGGGAAATGTATTTGACGTACAGATCAACCATCATCTAATTAAATGATGGAAAGGGCTCGAGGGATGAATGGCCGACTCCTGTTGCTGGAAATGTATACAACTACTCAACGCCATTGGTAGAAGGCAAACAATCCCATCACTGTACATGGCCCATGCACCCTGGTCGTAACCACGTGGAAAACAGTTAGGGGTAAAAATTGAGTCGCGCCCCATTTGGGGCGCTAACCTCGCCGGGGCGCGACTTTTAGCGCCCCGAAAAAATTAGCGGCCCCGCGCCGGAACTTCAGTGGTTGCGCCCCAAGAGGGAAGCAGGGCGCCACTGGAAGCACCCCGTATCCCTCTTGGGGCGCTGCGAGTCAATATCCTGGCGCTACGTGCCGCAGCGCCATGCGCTGCGGCACGTCGCGCCGCGGTATTGCAGGCCTTCCTCCCCTTCTTAAAGGGGAGGGACCCTGCGCAGCGCGAACCGGGGCCCAGCTGGGCCCCCAGGGATCGGGAGTGCCGGCAAAAGAGCCCGGCACTCAAGAGAAGTGCCGGGCTCTTGGAGCGCAGCCGGCACTTCACGGTGGGGGGGCTTCACGGGGGCCGGGGACAGCAACGGGGGCAGGTGCTGGCAGGCGGCCAGCAACAAAAATGGCCGCCTGCCACCTCCCCTTTAAATATCGCCGCCCCGGCCGCACGTACGCCTCCTTGAACCCGTCGGACATAGCGTCTGGCGGTAAATCAGGGGGCGCGACTGAAGATCACAGCCGGGGCGCGAGCGGGGTGCTGCGCACGGCGATGACGTCATCGCCGGCGGCGCAGCGCCACAGGGCGCTACCGGCTGCCGCCGCCGCTAACCTCCCGCTGAATTTTTCGGGAGGCGTGGGCGGCGCTGCGCCCGGGCGTTAGCTGCTTTACGCCCCATTAGCGCCCTCTTAAGGCGCTAATGGGAGGCGCAAGCAGCTGAATTTTTCCCCCTTATTGTATTCTAGGTCAGCAAGTCTAACCTAAATGAAGCCCAAGAGATTGCCAAACACTTACATCAAGATGAGGCCCCTTTAACTGGAGGGGTAAAACCGTGATATCACAGGGCAAGCCTTACCCTCACACTGCACATCACAGTGAGATCAAACATCACAATAGGTTTGTAAACTGGGTAAATGTGAGGCAGGAGGCTACACAACCTGTTTTGATCAGCTTGTTCTGCATCCTGGGATAGTCTGTCTGATAGTTCAGCTTGATCCGACAATTTAAACAATCAAGGGAGTCAGCCCGAAGCTTCAACTTAAACTTTCGAGAGGCTCCCTATTTAAACCGCTGACTGCTGTTGAGCAGTGTCCCACGCAGTGTGCAGTTTTGAGATGGAATGAACGGGACTAAATAAGGGGAGAGGCTGAGAGGGAAAGAGAGAAAAACGGAATAATCAGCACTGAGAGCTCAGGGTGAAGACTCGGAGACTGTACCAGGGATTTGAAGAAATTCTTCACACAGAGGGTTATTGGAACAAGCAGCTATTGAGACAGAAATTGTAAAATCATTTAGATTGGAGTTGGATATTTTAAAAGGAATTTAAAAAGATCAGGTAATTTCAGTTGAAGAGCTTGCACTGAACACAGGTGAGCACAATGTTCTTGTACCATGCCAGGCTGTCAGCCAAGATTAGGAGCTGAAATGCAGGGAGTTCGCAACAAGTAACCTTCGAGATCCTGTATAGCTCCAACTCCCCAAGCAGTTATCATGCCTTGATAGCCCAGCACAGATCTGGATGGGTGGACCATTTCCAGTACTTTCAGGTGAAAGTGGATCAATCTGGATGCTTGGGTCCAGGAGACCAGAAGTAGTGTATATCCTCTGTAATGTGCAACTTAAGCTTCCATGTTTTTCACAAAGTGGTTTAGTTTTACCATCAGAGGAACCATCCACTACTGGGCATATTGGCAGGTCACATCATCATCTTCTATCCACACTGCGAGCAAGTGTGTCATCCAGAAGGCTCAACTTTTTGGGATATTTTTCCAGTTGAGACTTGCTCTGCCAGTAATGTTTCCACAGATCTCCTTTGTCACAGCATCTGATCTAGAGGTGGTGGTCCTGGGAGCACAGTGTTCTCCAGAGGTTGGTGCTATAGCCATCAGGCTCTTCAGCTAATGATTCCGCATATGGGTAGCGGGGGGCACATTCAGGATGAATGGGCTTCTAGGCCAGTGGACATGGATGAGTTCATTTGGTATTTCAACAGGCTCGAAGTATGAATGGTACAATAGGATATTATCCACTTTCAGACTCGGTGTGGAGTAATGCAGTGTGTCTCCAGACAGACAGTAGTACAAGGTGAGATCCACTCCTGGGTCCCTCTGTCAAGGTGACGCATTACTTCCCATTGTTACTTGAATCATAGGGTGAAACTCTAGGTGCCACATTTGGCCGGGTCAGCACACTCAGCTGCTCTGTAGTCCACCCCGATGAGTGGATGACCACACTGAGGTAGTTCAGAATATCTTCAGGACTTGGGTGGGTTAGCAAATCGATTGAATTGTTCGCATCATCGGATAATCACCAATCTGCTCGAGGACCTCAGGCAGTCAGGGTGGAGGCGAGGACAGTCTATCATTCCTTTGTTTCTAGATTCTGTTGTTCAGGTTTTCCTGATCTCCAGGATGCTACAGAGAATTGCAGCAGAAGGTGGTTCTGGTTAATACTTTACTGGCCGCACGAAGCGTGCTTCTCCGACACCCCAGCGTTAAATACTGCCATAATAACAACAGAAAACGCTGGAAAAACTCAGCAGGCCAGGCAGCATCCGTGGAGAGAGAAAGAGAGTTAACGTTTCAGGTCGATGACCTTAAATACTGCCATTCTGACAACAGGAACCCACGGGAGAATGCCAAGCCATTTGAAGAGCAAAGACGACCATACTTTTTTTTAGAGAATCTTTATTCTTCATCCCAACATCCTTCACACACTGTTGGACACTGTCCAACTGCTACTCAGGGTGAGAGGATCTGCCCTGCAAGGGAAAAGACTCCAGCTCCCAGGACAAATAGATCAAAGTGAGTGTTATTCACGGGCGCTGGATCCAAACAGTAAGCTGAACTGTCAAGATCTGCATCTGGATCCTGCCAGCTTCTAATTAATGGCTTGGCTTTTGGGATGGAATACCTATCAGATTAGGGTATACCAGCAGTGTGATATCGACTGTACTGAACACACTACTTGTGTCCTAAAAACACTTGCAACGTGGAGTCACTCTCATATCTCCAACAAAGTTAACACTGCACGATGGCCAGGGAGCGAGGGTTATGTAGCCTAAGTGCAGTATTTTTCATTTGCCCTCAATGGTCCTACCAATACAAAAACAGTAACTTGCATTTATATAGCACCTTTAACATGGTAAAATGTCCTAAGCTGCTTCACAGGAGAGTTATTAAACAAAATATGACACTGAACCACTTAAGATATTAGGACAGGTGACCAACAGCTTGGTCAAATAGGTAGGTTTTATGCAGCGTCTTAAAGGAGGAGAGAGAGGTAGAGAGGCAGAGAGGTTTAGGGAAGGAATTCCAGAGCTGAGGGCCGAGGCAGCTCAAGCCCGGCCGCCATTGTTGGAGCGATGAAAATCGGGGATGCTCAAGGTGTCAGATTTGGAGGAGCGCAGAGATCTTGGAGGGTTGGAGGGTTGGAGGGCTGGAGGAGGTTACAGAGATAGGGATAGATTCAAAACTGGTCGCAATAATCCAAGTGCATTAATTAATTTAAAATATTGAAGGGGTTCGATATGTTAGACATAGAGAAGATCTTTCCACATGTGCTGGAGTACAAAATTAGGGGCCATAATTGTAAGATAGTCACCAATAAATCCAATAAGGAATTCAAGAGAATCTTCTTTACTCAGAGAGTGGTGAGAATGTGGAACTCGCCACCACATGGAGTAATTCAGGCGCATAGCATAGATGCATTTAAGAGGATGCTCAGTAAGTACATGAGGGAGAAAGGAATAGAAGGATATGCTGATAGGGTGAAATGAAGTAAAGTCGGAGGAGGCTCATGTGGAATATAAACACCAGCATAGACCTATTGGGCCAAATGACCTGTGTCTGCCCCACATGGGCCAATCCACCAACTACTCCGCCTGCAACCGATCGACTCAACAACAGCGAATTTTAGAATATTAGTTTAGTCCTCTTCTAGATCAGTAACAGAAATGAACAGTAATGGATCCTGAGGAAAACAAATTTATATTAATAACAAACGATTATATTCAATTGCATAAACGATCCACTAATGTCATGAGATCTAATTTTTCATTCTCTCTCTCACCAGCACCCGTACAGATCCATCAAGCGCTGGGTTGGTTTTAAACGATCAGTTTCAGGCAGCACTGTGGGGGATTAGTAGAGCAGAAGTGAGCAGGAGCAAAAGGAGGTGCTCGATGAGAAGCAGGAAGTATCTGGGTGGAGAGCGGAGCAAAGTGATGCTGATGTCCAGAGTCCAGCCTTTCAAAGAAGCAAAGCACAAGAGATTGTTGGTGTAATTGATGGACTGGCAGAAGAGCTTCCATCACATGATGACAGTGTGGAACATTCCACATGTCCACCTCTGTGGGGTTCTTGTGCATGGCACTGAAAGGCTGCAATCAGCCTCTGAGAAAGTGGCAGCTGAAGAGATATCTGCAGTGCAGGCCCTCATCACAGAGGCCATGATGCCAGTTTTTACCTCTCACTTGAATGCTCAGACTGCAGCCATACGCACCTTGGGCTACTATGTCACTTCCTCTTTTGACAGGACAGAGCCATCAATAGCGGTTTCAATAATGTATTACATAGGAACAATACAAACCAGAGTAGTCCATCCAGCCCATCGAGCTTGTTAGATTATGGCTGATCTGCACCTCAACTCAATTTACTCGCCTTTGCTCCATATTTCTTGATATTCTTACCCAACAAAAATCTATCTATCTCAGTCTGGAAAGTTTCAGTTGTCCCCCAGCATCTACAGTCTTTTGGGGGTGAGTGTTCAGATTTCTACTACCCTTAATGTGAAAATGTTCTTCCTGATTTCACTCATCAATGGCCTATCTCTAATTTAAAGTTTTGCCAAATACTGTTTCATCAAGTTAAGGCCCCTTTACCTAGATGGGTGAAACCGTGACATCACAGGGCAAGCCTTACCCTCACACTGCATATCACAGTGAGATCAGACATCATAATAGGTTTGTAAACTGGGTACGTTTGAGGCAAGAGGCTGCACAACCAGTTTAAGTGAAGGAAAGAGAGCTGCACAGACTGCGACTAACTGACAGATCTATCTAAGTGTGAATGCAGTTGGGTGGAGGATCTGAGCAGCTTTACGTACTGAAGGCAACTCAAACAATGAAAACCAGCAGATTAGACAGAAAGTTATGGACATTGATAGGTTTGTCTCAACATGGCTATCATATTATTTGTGAAAGACATAACGAGCATTATGAACAGTTTAACAGACCCAGTAATATTGATGCGCAGCCAGGTGGAGTAGTTGAATTCGATGTCATCAGTAGATCTTCCATGGTATTGCTCATAGGTAGTCTGGGGCCTGGACACTGGTTGCTGATGGTTACTCAGCCACACTCACAGGTCCCTCCTTGTTGCCTTCACTGACCAACTGCTGCCAGGCCTTGAGTTTGGTGCTCACTCCGTGTTATGTAAATGTATACAACTGCTTAACATCATTGGTTGATCTCCCATGGCATTGTTCATAGGTAGTCCGGAGTGTGGGCAATAGTTATAAATGTTTACTGGGCCCCACTCTAAAGTCCCAGGCAGATATTTACCCCACTGTAGGTAGATAATAAAGCTAAACAGAACTGTTGAGCTCCCCTGGTCTTTCTCTTGGGCAACGACTTGTTGAAAAGCCTCAGCTCCAACAACACACAGAGCCCAGCAGAAATTCAATTCCACTCCATGTGAGGCCTCCACCAGCACTGACCAGGTCCCGAGACCCACTGGCACCAACCCAGCATTAGTCAGTCCTGATTACTGGTATCTGCCACCACCGATTACCTGGAGCGCCCAGCTCTACAGTGCTCCTAACCCAAGAAACACAAGCGCTGTTTCAGAAGGACATTGAAGCATTGGAATCATTCTCCACCAAGAGAAGGGGCAAGGAGAAGGCAAACAATCCCATCATTCCCGATCGCCCACACACCCTGTTCGCTGACTCGTAACCACATGGAAACCTATTATTGCATTCTAGCTCATCAAGTTATTGTAACCTAAATGAAGGCCAAGGGTTCACCAAACACTGCTTCATCAAGGTGAGGCCCCCTAACTGGATGGATCAACCAGTGACATCACAGAGCAAGCCTCACCCTCACATTACACTTCACAGTTAGATCAGACATCACAATAGCTTTGTAAAGTGGGTAAGTTTGAGGCAGGAGAACGCACAACCAGTTTAAATGAAGGAGAGGGAGCTGCACTGACTGACTAACTGGCTGATCTATCTAGGAGTGAATGCAATCGAGTGGAAGTTCTGAGCAGCTTTGCTTTGTGAAGGGAGCATGAACAATGGAAATATCGCTAGCCAGCTGGCACTCAGAAGGTTGTTGCTGTAGAAGGTTTGTTTGTACCTGTAGTTCCAGCTTGTGTCATTCCCTGCGGAGGTGAGTGAGTAACAGCAAAATCTGCTTTATTGACCATATAGAGGCTCAAAACCTGGAAACTGAAACCACTCTGTATAAAATAAGCAGGTTTTCCTGGTCAGTACACATTGGTTTTTCTGACTAGCGTGTCCTGGACCCTTGGGATAGTCTGCTGCACAGCTCAGCTTGAACCGACAATTTAAACAATTGAGAGAGTCAGCCCGAGCCGACAATCTAAACTGTTGAGAGCCTCTCTATTTAAACCGCTGACTGGTGTAGAGCAGTGTGCAGTTTTGGGATGGAATGAATGGGACTAAATAACAGGAGAGGATCAGAGGGACAGAGAGAAAAACTGAGTAATCAGCAACTCAAAGTGTCCACCAGCACTGAGAGCTCAGGGTTAAGACTTGAAGACTGAAGTGGGGGGTTTTCATCACACAGAGGATTATTAGAACAAATGGCTTTTGAGACAGAAACTGTAAAATCATTTAAATTGGAATTGTATATTTGAAAAGAAAGAATTTAAAAGGATACAGGTAAAGGCCAGGATATGTTGAAGAGCTTGCATTGGGCAAAGGTGGACAATCGAAATGATCCCCTTCTGTGCTATAATTGAGCAGCAGCAGATGGGGAATTGGCTGCAATGGCCAATGGGCTACATTTGTTGTCACTTCGAGATCTCCTGTGACTTCACCCACAGGTAGACCTAGGCCTGGAGTGCGGTTACTGATATTTACTGGGTACACCTCAAGTGGAAACGTGGGCTGGATGTTCCTCCTTGGCAGTAATCCCACTGGAGCTGCGTTGACCGAGCTTGGTACCTCACCCACCACACCCGACTCAGGCCCAACTGTTAACTTTCAAAAGGGAATTGGATATATACTTGTAAAGGAGATATTTTCAGGGCTGTGGGGAAAGAGCGGGGGAGTGGGACTAATTGGATAGTTCTTTCAAAGAGCCGGCACAGACACAATGAGCTGAATGGCCTCCTTCTGTGCTGTATGATGCTCTGATTCTAGGTGGGATTTCCCGCTCGATAATTTAAATATATGAGGTGGCGAGAGTGTTAGAGAAATGAAGTCTTGAGATGGCAGAAACACAGATCAGGGTCTCCGCACCAGTGGGACTGGGACTGTACTTTGTAACTCGTGCAGGAAAACCGCGGTCAGAACGGAAAGCACAAATCTACAGCTACGGAATCCCAGCCTGGCCACAGGGCAGCCTCAACCGATTTTCCTGAGCTACAAAACTCAAAATGAATTTTCCTCATTGGTAAACCGATTACAAGTACACGGTGCACCAACAGAGTGGGAGAAAATAGAAGACTTAGCGAGAGAGAGAAGACATTGATAGAGGAAGAGTTGGAGACAGTGAGTGGATACAGTGAAAGAGGAAAGAGAGACAGACACAGAGAATATGAAGGGAGCTCAGAGAGGGCTGTGGGAAAATCCTCTCACAGAGGCAGCTATTGCAGCAAATCGGTATTGTGCCAATTTCTTCCATTCTTTTGCGCCTTAGGAAATAGTCGAAACACTGAAAATACTGTTTTCTGGGGAAAAAAGGATAGTGGCTGTTTTAAACAGGAAATGGAAATATTGCTCCTGAATTATTTTGTTCTGGAAGGTTTATTTATTAATTGAACTCAGTGCATTGGCACTCTTATCAATTAAAAACGGAAAAAATCTAGAGCTTGGTCTTAGCCTCAGACACTGGTACTGAAGAGTCAATGAGAAAATCTTGACCCAGGTATTACTGGTGTCATCTGGCCTTGCAAATTCCTGGGTCCTGGCCAAGGACCTCACAGGTCAGCTGGCTCAGGTACTGCTATCTAAAGCACTCCGAAACACACAAAGCTCCTCTTGTGCCAGTGATCCTGGTTCACCTGATGATATTGCAGCCATTCTGGACCTTCTCTCTGATTCTAAAGAAGGTGTGAATTGTCCAACTGCATAACCGGTGGAATCCTCCACCTTTAGTACTTGGGTGGCATCACAATCTGTGGCCAATAACATTACAAGAAAAGAAACAAGTCGATAAGTTTTGCACCCAGAAACTGCATTAAATATTTACAGGTTAAATTGTTTACTTCATGAGGTGAGCTATAAAATGCCTATAGTAGTCCTTGTTGTACTCCAGTATTTTTGTGTGTAATTTCTTCTTCTGCCACAGGTACACAGTTGGTATCAGAATGAGCAAAAGGAAATGGGTTTTGTTAGCAAACTACTCACAGACTAAAGTTGTGAGGAACAAAACAATAAAGACAAGTGGATCTAATACAAGAGAGAGCAAATCCCGACCGAAATCTAATCAATGCCAGCAAAGGAGGGAGCAGTGCAACAGGAACTAGTGAAGGACACAACTAGACCTCCATGTTGAAAAACAGTTGATTAAAGCTTTGTTTAACGCTTAGACCAAGTGCCTAGTAGTTTTCTTACGTCAATTTAATCAACTGGACCTGCTCCACGCTCTGAGTAGTTTTGGGAACAGACGGCTATGACTAAAACGGTAGAAGGGAACCAGATATAGTAATCAATCCATCATGGAGAAACTACTCCGACCCACTCATCTTGACCTGGACCCGAATTCACCTACAACTGCTAAGGTATGGAAACACTGGTATCGTACCTTCAGCAACTTCCTCAGGGCATGTGGTGAGAATGTTTCTGATAAGTTAGAGATACTTGCCAATTATGTATCCCCTTATGTGTTTGACTATATCGAAGACTGTGTAAACTATGACTCCACTATCCGAATACTACAGCAACTATATGTTAAGGCCCCAAACAAAATTTTTGCTCGGCATCTACTGGCAACAACTCGACAACAACCCGGGGTATCACTTGACGAATTCCTTCAAAAGCTTCGCAGGCTCAGCAAAGATTGTAATCTCAAGGCTGTCTCAGCTGAGCAGTACCAGGAGGAGTTAATTTGTGATTCTTTTATTAATGGAATTGCGTCTCCCTTCATACGCCAGCGTCTGCTGGAGAATAAAACCCTCGAGTTACAAGCTGCCTATGACCAGGCATATTCTCTGGACTTGGCAAAAAAAATGCAGATGCCTATCTTTTACCACGTGTACGGACTGCTGCTATCACTTTTAGTGACTCCTCCGATAAGCCTCAGGCGGAAGCCCTCACTGATGACGACTCTATCCTAGCTGATGACGACCCTACCCTAGCGGCATCTTGGCAATCTCAAAGGAAGTGTTTCTTCTGTGGAGGTGCATTTCATTATAGGAAATTTTGTCCTGCTCGTAATGCAATCTGCAATCATTGCAGTAAGAAAGGCCACTTCTCGAAAGTATGTCAGTCAAGAGCCTCTTCTAGGGTTACAGCTGCTCCCTATAAAACTGCTCCTCCCCCAAGAGCCACTACTAATGTTACAGCTGTCAAGGATAAATCTGCCCCTCCTCCCATCACAGCTGTTTTTCCCCAAAGCCTGTCCCATGCAGCCACGAAGGTTTCGGTAAATGGACACATTTTGAGTGCATTAATCGACTCATGCAGCTCTGACAGCTTCATCAGTGAGCAGGCTGTCAGTAAGTTAAAACTGCGTATTTACCCCTCGGACAGGGAAATTGCAATGGCGCTGACGACACTGACCACTAACTCTTCCGGCTTTTGTCTTGTCGACCTTATTCTCAATGGCCGCACTTATTTTTCTACCTGGCTCGGGGTGCTCAAAAACCTATGCAGTGATGTGCTCCTGGGACAGGATTTCCAGAAACAACACGAAAGGCTCACTTTCGAGTTTGGAGGATCAAAGCCGGAGCTTACTATTTCCAAAGTACCGTTTTGTGCACTTTCGGCGGCTTCACTCGATGAGCCCTCCTTGGCCTAGAAATTCGATTCGGAGGCTTGCCGCGGGGGTAAGGATCGCGTGCGATATCACCTACCGCGTCTGCCGTTCTCGTTTGCCCCCGCAGGAACTTCGGGTCCTGGGCCTCTCCCTAGTGCCGGCGCGCAGTGCTTGCGTGTTCCAGGGGCGCAGTTAGTGCGATGCGACCCCTGGGATCACGTGGGCCATGGAGAGCCAATGGCAGCAGACCATCTTTCATTCATAGATTTGACAGGAGACCTGTCAAATCTGTGAATTGAAATCGGCCCCAAAAGAACAGCTAAACCTCAAATAAATTTTAAAAAAAACCATCACATTAATAAAATAACTATAGTTAAATAAATTAACCACTTTAAACAAAAATTTAAATTTTTGAAAAAATTAAAATACTTTTTAAAAGTTATAAAAATAAACTTACCTTTCTTTAAAGTCTCTAAAAAAGATAAACCTGTTGAAAAAAAATTAAAATTATACTTAATTAACTACTTACCTTGTTCAAAAGGGGTCTTACGCCTCCTTTTTACTAGCGTAGAAGATTCAATACTTACCCTCGCGTTGAAACCTGAAAAAAACCTAAGTGTGCTGCGTGCGTGCAGCCTCTAGTGCGCACGCGGTTCACCTAGGAACCGCCCCCTTCGCCATAACGGAAGTGCCGGTTTCCCGCGCATGCGCAGTGCATGCAGGAAACTGGCACTTTGGGAATGAATACGAGTGAGTACGCACTGAGTACTCACCCGAGAACGGCCGAATTTTTGGGCCCCGGTTTGCCAATCTTTCCCCCCGATGTAAGCCCATAGCCACTAAATCACGACGTTTCAGCCAAGATGACCTATCCTTTATCGAGGCAGAGATCTCTCGCCTTCTAGCTGACGGTATCATTGAGCCATGTTCATCTTCCTGGCGGGCTCAAGTCGTCGTCGTTAAAAATCCTCTGAAGCAACACAAGAAACGTCTTTGCATCGATTACTCGCAAACTATTAACCAGTATACCGACCTGGATGCCTACCCACTACCACGCATCGATAACATGGTCAATAACCTTGCTAACTACAAGGTATTTTCAACTTTTGAATTAAAGAGCGTATACCATCAAGTACCGTTAAAGGACTCTGACAAAAAGTATACGGCTTTTGAGGCCAATGGGCGGCTTTACCAGTTTCGTCGCCTTCCATTCGGGGTCACCAATGGGGTGGCCGTCTTTCAACGGGCAATGGATAGCCTAGTCAAACAGGAGAACTTAACAGACACTTTTCCATATCTGGATAATATCACCATTGCTGGTCATGACCAGAAGGAGCATGATGCCAACCTCCAGAAATGTCTTGACGTTCTCCGTCGTCGCAACTTAACCTTAAATGAGTCCAAATCTGTGAAATCAGTACCATCAGTCAACATCCTTGGCTACTGGGTGGGCAATGGTGTCATCAAACCAGATCCGGAGCAACTTCGTCCGCTTCAGGAGCTCCCTCCTCCTACGAATCTCAGCTCTCTTCATCGGGCCCTCGGCATGTTCGCCTATTATGCGAAGTGGATACCTCACTTTTCCGACAAGATCCAGCCCCTGCTTCACGCGAAGTAATTTCCGTTGGAGGCAAGAGCTATTTCAGCTTTCGACCTCCTCAAGCAACAACTGGAAAAAGCCGCGCTTCATTCCATCGATGAAAATCTCCCTTTCGTGGTCGAGTGCGATGCATCGGAGGTGGCGATCTCGGCTACCTTGAATCAAGGCAGTCGACCCGT
The DNA here is from genome assembly GCA_030390025.1 of Squalus acanthias. Taxonomy (NCBI): domain Eukaryota; kingdom Metazoa; phylum Chordata; class Chondrichthyes; order Squaliformes; family Squalidae; genus Squalus; species Squalus acanthias. The sequence continues at coordinate 179,262,265 of CM059426.1, forward strand.
TGCATTTCTGTCCAGAACTTTGCAGGGTAGCGAGCTCCATTATCCTCCTGTCGCGAAGGAGGCTACGGCTATCATCGAAGCAGTACGTAAATGGAGTCATTTTCTCGCTCGTCACCATTTCACGCTCGGTGGCCTTTATGCTGGATAACCGGAAACGCACCAAAATCAAGAATAACAAAATACAGCTCTGGAGGATGGAATTGGCTGCCTTTGGCTACACCATACAGTATCAACCCGGCAAGGAGAATGTGGCCGCGGATACCCTCACGCATGCATTCTGCTCTTCCATGTCAACTTCGACTCTTGCGGATCTTCATACTGACTTATGCCATCCTGGCGTTACCTGTATGTTGCACTTTGTGCGATCTAAAAATCTCCCATTTTCTACAGAAGACGTGAAAAGAACATGCTCCACTTGTAGAATTTGCGCAGAATTAAAACCGCAATTCTTCCGTCTGTCGGATGGCTCGCTCGTACCCGCTGCACAGCCTATGCAGCGACTCAGCATTGACTTTAAAGGGCCATTGCCTTCCTCAACGCGAAACACCCACCGTTATGGTGGGCGAATATTCACGCTTTCCCTTTGCTTTCCCCTGTCCCAATATGCTTACTTCCACAGTGATCAAATGCCTCGATCAGGTCTTTTCCCTTTGCGGTACGGCCAATTTCATCCACTCTGATCGGGGTCCCTCCTTCATGTCAAGTGAACTCAAAAGTTATCTTTCCCAACGGGGAATCACCGCAAGTAAAACTACACCGTATCATCCTATTGGAAACGGACAGGTTACATAGATACATACATAGAAGATAGGAGCAGGAGTAGGCCATCCGGCCCTTCGAGCCTGCTCCGCCATTTAATGAGATCATGGCTGATCCTCCAATTCAGTATCCCGTCCCCGCCTTCTCTCCGTACCCCTTAAACCCTTTTGCCTGTAGAAATATATCTAATTCCCTCTTAAATATATTTAATGAGCTGGCGTACACTGCCCTCTGTGGCAATGAGTTCCACAGATTCACCACCCTCTGAGTGAAGAAATTCCCCCTCATTTCTGTCCTAAATGGTTTAGCCCTTATCCTTAAATTATGTCCTCTAGTTCTGTTCTCACCCGCCAAGGGAAACATTCCTTCTGCATCTAGTCTGTCTAGACCTGTCAGAATTTTATACACTTCTATGAGGTCCCCTCTCAATCTTCTAAACTCCAGTGTGTACATCCCTAAACTACATAGTCTCTCCTCATAGGTCAATCCCGCCATTCCTGGTATCAGCCTGGTGAATCGCCGCTGCACCCCCTCCATGGCAAGAACATCTTTCCTCAGATGAGGCGACCAAAACTGTACACAGTACTCGAGGTGTGGTCTCACTAGTGCCCTGTACAGCTGCAGCAAGGTATCCCTGTTCCTGTATTCCAACCCTTTTGCTATGAAGGCCAGCATACCGTTTGCCTTCTTGACCGCCTGTTGCACCTGCATGCTCGCCTTCAGTGACTGGTGTACAAGAACACCCAGGTCTCTCTGTACTTCCCCCTCTCCCAATTTATTGCCATTTAAATAATAATTTGCCCTCCCGTTCCTGCACCCAAGGTGGATAACTTCGCACTTGTCCACATTATAGTGCATCTGCCATTTATCCGCCCAATCACCCAGTCTGTCCAAATCGCTCTGGAGCTTCCTGGTCTCCTCCTCTGAGCCCACCCCGCCTCCTAGTTTAGTGTCGTCTGCAAATTTGGAAATGCTGCATCCGACTCCCTGATCCAGGTCATTAATGTAAATTGTGAACAGCTGGGGACCCAGGACAGATCCCTGTGGTACCCCACTTGTTACTGCCTGCCATTCAGAAAATGAGCCGTTTATTCCAACTCTCTGTTTTCTATCTGACAGCCAGTTCTCTATCCACGTCAATACTTTCCCCTTTATCCCATGAGCTTCAATTTTCCATGCTAATCTTTTATGTGGGACCTTGTCGAAGGCCTTTTGGAAGTCCAGGTACACCACATCTACTGGCTCTCCCCCATCTATTTTACCAGTTACTCCCTCAAAAAATTCCAATAGATTAGTCAAGCACGATTTACCCTTTGTAAATCCATGTTGACTCTGTCCTATCCTGTCCCCATTTGCTAAGTGCTCCGCTATTTCATCCTTAATGATGGACTCCAGCATTTTGCCCACAACTGATGTAAGGCTTACAGGTCTGTAATTACCTGCTTTTTCCCTACCCCCCTTTTTGAATAGTGGGGTAACGTTAGCTACCCTCCAATCCATGGGCACTGTTCCCGAGTCTAATGAATTCTGAAAAATCATACTTAGTGCATCCGCTATCTCTAGGGCCACCTCCTTCAGTACCCTAGGATGCATGTTATCAGGCCCTGGGGATTTGTCCGCCTTCAATCCCTTTAGCTTCCTTAACACCATATCCTTAGAGATATTGATTTGCGTCAGTTCCTCCTTTGCCAATGTCCCTATTTTTCCCGATATCCCAGGGAGGTTTTTTGTGTCTTCCTTCGTAAAGACTGACCCGAAGTATGCATTTAGTTGGTCTGCCATTTCCTTATTTCCCGTTATATATTCCCCCGTATCTGACTGCAATGGACCAACTTTGGTTTTCACCAGTCTTTTCCTCTTGATATACTTATAAAAGCTTTTGGAGTTAGTTTTTATATTTTCCTCCAGCTTGCTTTCGTAAGCTATTTTGCCCCTCTTGATTAAGCCCTTTGTCCTTCTTTGCTCTATCTTAAACTGTTCCCAATCTTCCGCTCTGGTGCTTTTTTTGGCTATTTTATACGCCCTATCTTTGGATTTTATGCTGTCTCTAATTTCCCCTGTTATCCACGGTTGAGTCACCTTTTTAGATTTCCTTTTATGCCAGATTGGTATAAACAATTTTTGCAATTTTGTCATTCTATCTTTAAATGCTTGCCATTGTTTATCTACCTCCAGTCCTCCCAGGAACGTTGTCCAATCAGACCTACTCAGTTCCCGTCTAATGGCATCATAATTCCCCTTGTTTAAATTCAGGACCTTAGTCTCTGAGTCAATTTCTTCGCTCTCCATTTCGAGTGAGAAATCGATCATGTTATGATCGCTCTGACCCAAGGGTCCCCGTACAACAAGATTACTAATTAGTCCCTTCTCATTGCACAGTACCCAGTCCAATATAGCCTGTTCCCGAGTTGGTTCCTCGACATATTGATCCAGATAACCATCCCTTAAACACTCAAGGAATTCCTCCTCCTCATTATTTTTACTGATTAGGCTAGTCCAATCTATATGTAAGTTAAAGTCACCTATGATGACAGCTGTGCTCTTATTGCACGCTTCTCTAATTTCCCTCGTGATGCCCTCCCCAACCTCTATTTTACTATTTGGAGGCCTATATACCACTCCTATTAATGTTTTTCGCCCCTCGCTATTTCTTAGCTCCACCCATATAGATTCTGTATTAACTGAGTTAATATCCTTCCTTTCAATTGCATTTATCCCCTCTTTTACCAGCAATGCTACCCCTCCTCCCTTTCTTTTTGTCGATCCTTCCTAAATACTGAATACCCCTGTATGTTAAGCTCCCAGCCCTGCTCACCCTGCAACCATGTTTCCGTAATCCCAATTAGATCATAATTATTAACCTCTATTTCCACAGCTAATTCATCTACCTTGTTCCTGATGCTTCTCGCATTAAGGTATAAAACCCTCAGGCTTTTTTTATGCTCACATTTTTTATGAATTAGTTTGGCCCTTTGTTTTTTGTTCCTCACCCTTTTACCATTTATTTCTGTCTGCCTTTCACTTTCCTCTATTTCACTACATAGGTTTCTAGCCCCCTGCCATACTAGTTTAAATGCTCCCGAACTGCTTTATCAAAAATTACCCCGAGGACATCAGTTCCATCTTTGCACAGGTGTAGACCGTCCCTTTTGTATAGGTCACACCTACCACAAAACTGGTTCCAATGCCTCAAAAATTTAAAACCCTCCCTCTTACACCACTGCTCAAGCCACGTATTTAGCCTAACTATCCTGTTCTCTGTACTCTTACTAGCACGTGGCACTGGTAGTAATCCAGAGATTACTACCTTCGAGGTCCTACTTTTTAGCTTGGCTCCTAACTCCCTAAATTCTACTTGTAGGACCTCTTCCCTTTTTTTAGCTACGTCGTTGGTACCAACATGTATCACGACAACTGGCTGTTCCCCCTCCCCCTCCAGAATGTTCTGCACCCGCGCCGAGACATCCTTGACCCTTGCACCAGGGAGGCAACATACCATCCTGGAGTCTCGGTCGCGACCACAGAAACCCCTATCTATTCCCCTTACAATCGAATCCCCTATTACTATAGCCCTGCCACTCTTTTTCCCTCCCTTCTTTGCAACAGAGCCAGTCATGGTGCCATGAGCCTGGCTGCTGGTGCCTTCCCCCGATGAGTCATCCCCCCCGACAACAGCACCTAAGGCGGTGAACCTGTTGCTAAGGGAGACAACCCCAGGGGATTTCTGCACTACCTTCCTGCCCTTGCTCTGCCTTTTGGTCACCCATGTACTATCTACGCTGGCCTTAACCTGCGGTGTGACCAACTCACTAAATGTGCAATCCACAACCCTCTCAGAATCGTGGATGCTCCAAAGTGAGTCCATCCGCAGCTCAAGGGCCGTCATGCGGTCCCACATGAGCTGCAGCTGGACACACTTCCCGCACACATGGTTGTCAGGGACACAGGAAGCGTCCCTGATTTCCCACATGTTACAGGAGGAGCATGACACAGGTCCGAGCTCTACTGCCATGACTTAACCCTTATATTACTTTTTAATTTTCTAGTTTTAGTTTATTTATTGACTTTTGTTTTCCCGAAGCTTACTTAGACCAATGTATACTGTACTCCTCTTATTCCTTTTTAAACTAACCAAATCCCACTAGTTTTAGTTTTACTTTCTAGGAAGGTTTGAGGAAAGTACTTACCAGTTAGTCTTACCTCCCTGGTCTTTCGCTGACTTCCCGGTCTTGTGTCCCCTTGGTCCTACGCTGACTTCCCGCTCCTCCCGGTAACCGTCCTGCCCTGCTGAAAAGAAACTGAGACCAAAAAATTTGTGACCTCTGTTTTTAGACTGCTAAAAGACTAGTAGGTTAGAGGAGGAGGGCGGGTGGGGGAACTCGGGTTTAAGCCACCACCCTCCTTAAATGCCGTTCACCTGGGTGCTTCCCACCTGGTCCGCTTCCGGTCTCGTCGCTCCCGACAACAGCCTGTGAAGAAAAGCCCGCGAAAGTGAGTTCAAATACTCACAGCACCTCACAGCACCTCCGGTCTCGTCGCTCCCGACAACAGCCTGTGAAGAAAAGCCCGCGAAAGTGAGTTCAAATACTCACAGCACCTCACAGCACCTCCGGTCTCGTCGCTCCCGACAACAGCCTGTGAAGAAAAGCCCGCGAAAGTGAGTTCAAATACTCACAGCACCTCACAGCACCTCCGGTCTCGTCGCTCCCGACAACAGCCTGTGAAGAAAAGCCCGCGAAAGTGAGTTCAAATACTCACAGCACCTCACAGCACCTCCAGTCTCGTCGCTCCCGACAACAGCCTGTGAAGAAAAGCCCGCGAAAGTGAGTTCAAATACTCACAGCACCTCACAGCACCTCCGGTCTCGTCGCTCCCAACAACAGCCTGTGAAGAAAAGCCCGCGAAAGTGAGTTCAAATACTCACAGCACCTCACAGCACCTCCGGTCTCGTCGCTCCCGACAACAGCCTGTGAAGAAAAGCCCGCGAAAGTGAGTTCAAATACTCACAGCACTTCACAGCACCTCCGGTCTCGTCGCTCCCGACAACAGCCTGTGAAGAAAAGCCCGCGAAAGTGAGTTCAAATACTCACAGCACCTCACAGCACCTCCGGTCTCGTCGCTCCCGACAACAGCCTGTGAAGAAAAGCCCGCGAAAGTGAGTTCAAATACTCACAGCACCTCACAGCACCTCCGGTCTCGTCGCTCCCAACAACAGGTTGAGAGATACAACGCTATCATTTGGAACGCTGTTCATCTTGCACTGAGGTCATGCAATCTACCAGACCAGCAATGGGAAACTATGCTCCCTAACGCGTTGCATTCCATCAGGTCTCTTCTTTCTACATCCACCAATGTTACTCCTCACAAACGATTCTTTGGGTTCCAGCGTCGCTCCACTCATGGGACGTCCCTACCATCATGGTTGGCAGCTCCTGGCTCCGTGCTGCTCCGAAGATTCGTCCGATCCTCCAAGAGTGATCCCCTCGTCGACGAGGTGGAACTAACAGATGTCAATCCTACATACGCGTACGTGCGGTACCCTGATGGCCGGGAGTCCACAGTTTCACTTCGGGATCTGGCTCCCTGCCCAATCGGTCCCACGGACCCAATCGATAGAGAGATCCGTATTAACGACGCCGATACTCCGCGCTCCTCCGAGGATGACGCCCTACCCTGGACATCAAGGGATCTGCCAGCTACTCCGCTGGAACAACCCGGTGAACAGAGCACTCCCCGCGGGATGGCCACCCGAAGCCAGGACGCCGGTCAATCACCGGCTACTGAGCAGGATGAAGCCAGCTCTGCGCCGGTGGGGACCCGCACCCGGAGCCACGATCTCCCCAGTCCCCCTCAGGTCGATCAAGGCGACACGGACTCTGCCAACCCGCCGGTACAAACCAAGCGACCCAGGGACCAAAACACGGTCCGAGGAGACGTGCCTTCCAGCCTCCAACGGAAATCCAAACGACTGCGGCTATTCTTAGTCTGGCTAATTCGGTAGAAGGAAGCCGCCGGACTTCCAATCTTTCAGGCGGGAAGAATGACATGAATCTTGTCATTCATGTAATACTGGGCGGCCTGCTAGTGGCGCTGTCCAGGGAGAGTATAAATACTCGGGCATGGGCCCAACTTGCTTAGGACATTCCTCAACAGGAACTAGTGAAGGACACAACTAGATCTCCATGTTGAAAAACAGTTGATTAAAGCTTTGTTTAACACTTAGACCAAGTGCCTAGTAGTTTTCTTACATCACGCGGTATATTTCCAAGTCAGGATGTTGCCTGACTTGGAGGAGAACTTGCAGGTGGTGGTGTTCACATGCACCTGCTGCCTTTGTCCTTCCATGGGTTTGGGAGGTGCTGTCGAAGAAGCCTTGGCGAGTTGTTGCAGTGCATCTTGTAGCTGGTACACCCTTCAGCCATGGTGCGCAGGTGGTTGAGGGAGTTAATGTTTAAGGTAGTGGATGGGGTGTCAATCAAGTGGGCTGTTTTGTCCTGGATGGTGTCGAGCTTCTGGTGTGTTGTTGGAGCTGCACTCATCCAGGCATGTGGAGAGTATTCCATCGCACATTGCCTTGTTGCCTTGTTGATGGAGGAAAGGCTTTGGGGAGTGTAAGGTTTCCAAAATTTGCAGATCCCCAAAACCTAAGGAAAAAGGACTTTGGAACTACCTCAGAGTGATAAAAATACATTTGGTCCTAACATAAGGAATTTAAGACAAAAAACCCCAAGTTTTGGCATTTTAAAACTATGTCTGGGCCTGTAAAGGGACAAGGAGGTGGGTTCGACCTCTGTAAAAGTGGTTTTGGTTATTGCAGTTAATTGCACTGTCTGGGGAACCGGGATGACCCTACTCAAGCCCCAACTGACATTAACATTTGAACAATAGACCCTGGGAGAAGACAGTCCCACCCAAATTAATGGGCCCCATCAAACCGATTACAGGGCCCATCAGAAAACGCTCAGACACACCTGAGTCCAGCCCGTGAAGATACCACCTCGACGGACCTCCAACAACGGTCCCATCACAGTCACCCGGAGCAACAAGCCAAGAAGACATCGACGGCTCCACAAGGTCGACCGACACACTAGGCAAGGCCTAAAGCCATCGCGGAAACCAAAGGCCTCACGAAACCAACAACCGCACATTACCCCAACTGACCGGGTAATAGCAGGCCACCGCGACCAACAAAGACCAACTCAAGGAAAGAAAACCCGAAGAACCGCAAAGTTTCCACACTACAAACTACTCCTGACTTACCCCTGGGTAAGATTTCTACCAAAAGACTTTAAACCCTACTCCTAACCAAAGGAAATTGGGTACTCACCTGATAGATCCAAAACGCACCCTACCGCATCAGCGGACTCGCAAAGACTGACCAGAGACGCAGGTGAAGTCCTCTACCGCATACGGGGTACTGCAGACACTAACCGCCATAAACAGCGAACCCCAAAACCGCGATTTAGCCCAACTGTCAAAGGATTGGTGAGCATTATCCCTGATCCTTCAAAACCTAACTTAGCTAGTAAAGTGGGGTGGGGAGAGGTGAAGTATTGTTCTACTGTCATTTCCCTCGCTTTAGAGTGCTAAGTGTGTTGTCATTTGTGTTTTACCTTTTGAATAAAGATTGAAGTTCTTTTCATCAAACTCAGTTGTCTGCTGCACCTTTTGTCACAACCCCCAAATAAGTCCAAGGTCTAGAACCAAGGGAGTGGGAGCGATTCGAACCGCTCAGAAGTCAGAGGTAAAGCTGACACAAACCACCACCCCCTACAGGAGTTAGGAGGTGAGTCACACATAAGAACATAAGAAATAGGAGCAGGAGTAGGCCAATCGGCCCCTCGAGCCTGCTCCGCCATTCAATAAGATCATGGCTGATCTGATCCTAACCGCCAATCTACTATCTATCACAGAACCATCTCCTGCATCTAACAGAATTGCACACACGAAATAGGAGCAGAATCAGGCTACACAGTCCCTGGGCCCGCTCCACTACCCACAGGGCCATGACCGATCCGAACCTAGACTCATGTCCAAATTCCTGCCCGCTCCCCGTAACCCTTAATGCCCTTTACTTCTAGGAAACTGTCTATTTCTGTTTTAAATTTAATTAATGTTGTAGCTTCTACAGCTTTTTGTGGCAGCATATTCCATGGACCTACCACCCTCTGAGTGAAGTAGTTCCTCCTCATCTCAGTTTTGAAAGAGCAGCCCCTTATTCTAAGACTATGTCCCCTAGTTCTCGTCTCACCCGTCATCGGGAACATCCTCCCCGCATCCACCCGATCCAACCCCTTCACAATCTTATATGTTTCAATAAGATCGCCTCTCATTCTTCTGAACTCCAATGAGTAGAGTCACAATCTACCCAACCTCTCCTCATATGACCACCCCCTCATCCCCGGGATTAACCGAGTGAACCTTTTTTGCACTGCCTCGAGAGCAAGGATGTCTTTCCTTAAGTAAGGACACCAAAACTGTATGCAGTATTCCAGGTGCGGTCTCACCAATACCTTGTACAACTGAAGCAATACCTCCCTATTTTTATATTCTATCCCCCTAGCAATGAAAGCCAACATTCCATTTGCCTTCTTAATCACTTGCTGCACCTGCATACTAACCTTTTGAGTTTCGTGCACCAGGACCCCCAGATCCCTTTGCACTTCAGTACTCTCCAGTTTCTTGCCATTAAGATAATAAATTGCTCTAGGATTTTTCCTGCCAAAGTGCATCACCTCACACTTTCCAGTGTTGTATTCCATCTGCCAAATCTCTGCCCACTTACTTAGCCTGTCTATGTCCCCTTGCAGGTTTTTTATGTCCTCCTCACTCACTACTTTCCCTCCCATCTTTGTATCATCTGCAAATTTTGATATGTTACACTTGGTCCCTTCCTCCAAATCGTTAATATAGATTGTGAAGAGTTGGGGACCCAGCACTGACCCCTGTGGAACACCACTAGTTACTGATTGCCAGTCTGAGAATGAACCATTTATCCCAACTCTTTGCTTTCTGTTAGATAGCCAATCCTCTATCCATGCCAGAATATTACCCCCAATCCCGTGATTTTTTACCTTAAGCAATAATCTTTTGTGTGGCACCTTGTCAAATGTCGCAGAATACCCAGCCTCTGACCCGCTCTTGTAGCCAGTGTTTATGTGGCTGGTCCAGTTAAATTTCTGGTCAATGGTGACTCCGAGGATGTTGATGGTGGAGGAATCGGCAGTGGTAATCCCGTTGAATGTCAAGGGACCTTGTCTAGCCTCTCTCTTGTTGGAGATGGTCATTGCCTGGCATTTGTGTGGTGCGAATGTTACTTACCACTTATCAGCCCAAGCCTGAATGCTGTCCAGGTCTTGCGGCATGCGGGCATGGACTTCTTCATTATCTGAGGAGTTGTGAATGGAACTGAACACTGTGCAGTCATCAGCGAACATCACCAATTCTGACCTTATAATGGAGGGAAGCTCATTGATGAAGCAGCTGAAGATGGTTGGGCCTAGGACACTGCCCTGAGGAACTCCTGCAGCGATGTCCGGTGGCTGAGATGATTGACCGCCAACAACCACAACCATCTTCCTTTGTGTTAGGTATGACTCCAGCCAGTGGAGACTTTTCCCCCTGATTCCCATTGACTTCAATTTTACTAGGGCTCCTTGATGCCACACTCGGTCAAATGTCTTGATATCAAGGGCAGTCACTCTCACTTCACCTCTAGAATTCAGCTCTTTTATCCATTTATGGACCAAGGCTTTAATGAGGTCTGGATTCGAGTGATCCTGGCTGAACCTAAACTGAGCATTGGTGAGCAGGTTATTGGTGAGTAAGTGCTGCTTAATAGCACTGTTGATGACACCTTCCATCACTTTGCTGATGATTGAGAGTAGACTGATGGAGCAGTAATTGGCCGGATTTGATTTGTCCTGCTTTTTATGGACAGGACATACCTGTGCTATTTTCCAATTTTTCAGATAGATGCCAGTGTTGTAGCTGCACTGGAACAGCTTGGCTACAGGTGTGGCTAGTTCTGGAGCACAAGTCTTCAGCACTACAGCTGGGATGTTGTCAGGGCACATAGCCTTTGCTGTATCCAGTGCGCTCAGCCGTTTCTTGATATCACATGGAGTGAATCAAATTGGCTGAAGACTGGCTTTTGTGATGGTGGGGACCTCAGGAGGAGGCCGATATGGATCATCCACTTGTCACTTCTGGCTGAAGATGATTGCAAATGTTTCAGCCTTGTCGTTTGCACTCGCGTGCTGGGATCCACCAGCATTGAGGATGGGGATGTTCATGGAGCCTCCTCCTCCTGTTAGTTGTTTAATTGTCCACCACCATTCACGACTGGATGTGGCAGGACTGCAGAGCTTTGATCTGATCCGTTGGTTCTGGATCGCGTAGATGTATCTATAGCATGCTGCTTCCGCTGTTTAGCATGCATGTAGTCCTGTGCTGTAGCTTCACCAGGTTGGTACTTCATTTTTAGATGTGTCTGGTGTTGCTCCTGGCATGCTCTTCTACACTCATCATCGAACCAGGGTTGGACCCCTGGCTTGATGGTAATGAGAAAGTGAGGATATACCGGGCCATGATGTTACAGATTGTAGTGGTGTACAATTCTACTGCTGCTGATGGCCCACAGCACCTCATGAATGCCCAGTTTTGAGCTGCTAGATCTGTTCTGAATCTATACCATTTAGCACAGTGGTAGTGTCACACAACATGATGCAGAATGTCCACAGTGTGTTTAAAGGGGTCATCATCTCCAAAAGGACTGTGCGGTGGTCACTCCTACCAATACTGTCATGGAGAGATGCATCTGCGACAGGTAGATTGGTGAGGATGAGGTTAAGTAGGTTTTTCCCTCGTGTTGGTTCTCTTACCATCTGCCACAGGCCCAGTCTGGCAGCTATGTCCTTCAGGATGCAGACATCTCAGTCAGTAGTGGTGCTACCGAGCCACTCTTGGTGATGAACATTGGAGTCCCCCACCTAGAGTACATTCTGTGCCCTTGCTGACCTCAGTGCTACTTCTAAGTGGTGTTCAACATGTAGGAGTACTGATTCATCAGCTGAGGAAGCATGGTAGGTGGTAATCAGCAGGATGTTGCCGTGCCCATGTTTGACCTGATATCATGAGACTTCATGGGGTCTGCAGTCAATGTTGAGGACTCCCAGGGCCACTTGCTCCCGACTTTTCCACCACCTCTGGTGGGTCTGTCCTGCTGGTGGGACAGGACATACCCAGGGACAGTGATGGGGGAGTCTGTGACCTTGGCTGAAAGGTTTGATTCTGTGAGTATGGCTATGTCAGGCTGTTGCTTAACTAGTTTGTATCCCCCTTGGCGTTCAGCATGACAGGGAGAATGAGCAGAGGTGACACAGAGGATGACAAGCTGCTCGATGAGGGAGGAGGAGAGGGAAGAGGAGGAGGAAGGGACCAGGCAACCAACACAGCCCCTTTCCGTGATCGACTCATCCGACTGCGGTACCAGTGAATGCAACCCCAATGACCCACTCACCAACAGTCCCACACGTTACCGTCTCTCTGTTACTGACCATTACAGTGTTCTCTTGGCCACAATGCTACAATAAAAACCACCACTAAACAAACTTTCTTCACCAAATTTATAAATGAAACCATCCAATATTACATACCAAAGTCAACTAATCACCCTTGTGCATTTTCTTAGTGCCTGCCTTCTGTGTGCCTCTGCATATCCTTGAGCTCCTACACAGTGCTACGCCAGTGGCTTCAGCATGGCTGGTGGAAGGCTGCTGATTTTAAATGGGGGAGACTGCAGATGGCCTTGGAGGATGACCTCAAGCAGCTCTGGGCCTAGAAGGCCTGGCTTCAGACTGCACCATCACGGCATGGGCAGCAGCAGACCAGGCTGGCTGGCTGACTTGCAAAAGCAAGGGCACTGGCAGAGTGGCAGTGGTGGGAGGACGAATGCTGTCATCCTGAGAGAGGACAGCAGGTTCATGCTGCATGGAGCCACTGCACCCTCCCGGGTGGCATCTCAGCAATCCTAGTAATTTCTTTGATGAGAGATTGCTGGATTTCTGTGACACCCTGCAAGCCCCTTTCAAAACTGGTAACCTCAGCTGATACCTCTGCAGCAGAACTCATGCGTAACCTTGCCCTCTGGGAAGCTGGCACTTGTGCTACCATTGCCCCTTGCCCTGGCTGCAGGCCACTCGTACTCGGTGTCTCACCATGTGCAGATCCCGTATCTAACCTATCCTCTAAAGTACATGGAGTGTCAGTGTCTGAGCTGGTGGCTGCGAGTGTGAAATTGAGTGATGGTGCTATGTCGTCAGCATCATTGCCTTTTTCCTCTTCCAGTTGTTTCTCCTCCACCACTGCCTGGCCAGTGTAAGGTTTCCAAAATTTACAGATCCCCAAAACCTAAGGAAAAAGGACTTTGGAACTACCTCAGAGTGATAAAAATGCATTTTGCGCCTAACCTAAGGAATTTAAGACCAAAAACCAAGTTTTGGCATTTTAAAACATGTCTGGGCCTGTAAAGGGACAAGGAGGTGGGTTCGACCTCTGTAAAAGTAGTTCATCTATTGAAGTTAATTACACTGCCTAGGGAACCAGGATGACCTCACTCAAGCCCCAGCAGACATTAACATTTGAACAATAGACCCTGGGAGAAGACAGTCCCACCCAAAATACAGGCCCCATCAAAACCGATTATATGGCCCATCAGAAACATGCATAATAAAAACCACTCAGACCCATTCTATAGAAAGACCAAGTCCAGCCTAGAAAACCAAACACGAAACCAATCACCAGTGATCAACCACGGAAATCGTCAGGATGCAAGTCATCCCAAAAACCATTTCACACTTACAGAGCAGTTACTGGTAATGAGCCTGCCAAAACCTTACAAAGAGTAAGACAAGATTTGGCGCGCAGATAAGACCATGTTCAATGGGTGAGATTGAAGGCCTGTTCAAAACCAGTTAACACGCGAGTAAAGTCGTTACCGTTAATGAGCCCGCCAAAACCAGACAATGAACTGAGCAGATTTGGTGGGCAGATAAGGCCACTTCAATTTGGTATAATTGAAGGCCTGTTAAGCGGTTCGACAGTCGAGACAAGCAGGTCATCAGCATCACACACACAGTCGAGTGTGGAGACAAGGAGCAACATCACAGACCCAAGTCGAGCTGGAAGCGAGTCGGCATCGCTCACCACTCAGACACACCTGAGTCCAGCTCGTGAAGATACCACCTCGACGGACCTCCAACAACGGTCCCAACACAGTCACCCAGAGCAACAAGCTGAAAAGCCACCGACGGCTCCACGAGGTCGACCGACACACTAGACAAGGCCTAAAACCATCGCGGAAACCAAAGGCCTCACGAAACCAACAACCGCATATTACCCCCAACTGACCGGGTAATAGCAGGCCACCGCGACCAACAAAGACCAACTCAAGGGAAGAAAACCCGAAGAACCGCAAAGTTTCCACTCTACAATCTACTCCTGACTTACCCCTGGGTAAGATTTTCCCCAAAGACTCTAAACCCTACTGCTAAACCAAAGAAATTGGGTACTCACCAGATAGATCCAATCCGACATCCTACCACATCAGCAGACTCGCGAATACTGACCAGATACGCAGGTGAAGTCCTCTACCATGTACGAGGTACGGCAGACACTAACCGCCATAAACAATGAACCCCAAAACCACGATTTAGCCCAACTGTCAAAGGATTGGTGAGCATTATCCCTGGTCCTTCAAAGCCTAACTTAGCTAGTAAAGTGGGGTTGGGAGGGGTGAAGTATTGTTCTACTGTCATTTCTCTCGCTTGTACCGAAGAGTGTTATTATTGTGTTTTACCTTTTAATAAAGATCGAAGTTCTTTTCATCAAACTCAGTTGTCTGCTGCGCCTTTTATAACAACCCCCAAATAAGTCCAAGGTCTAGAACCAAGGGAGTGGGAGTGATTCGAACCGTTCAGAAGTCAGAGGTAAAGCTGACACAAACCATCACCCCCTACACCAGGTTGCAGTTCTTGGCTATCTGAAAGGAGAAAGGCATAAGGGTAGGGTTGCAGTGAGGGGAGGGGAGGGAAAGCAAGAGGTGCGTGCTTACACCATCTACGGCTTGTAAATCAGAAGAGATTGTGGAATGAGGGGGAAGTGTGATGTGAGAAGGAGGATTAGGTATCAGGATAGCGTCATCTTTGACTGTTTCAGTCCCGGCGCTGGCCACGGGCTCAGCGATGGCCGTTCCAATAATCTCCAGCGCCGTCTTCTCCATGGGGGTTAGGTCATGCAGACATGCCTGTCTCTCTGCGGGTAGCCCCTGCTGTCTTTGGTTAAGAGCCACCTTGAGCGTGGTGCAATGTCTTTAAGTGATGTGGCTGTCCTGGGTGAATAGATGGGAGTGTGTGCAAGCTGTGAGATGTGGGTGTGAGGCTTGCAGCAGTGCTAAGTGTGTGAGGGTGAATTGCAGCTATGAATGTGAGGTACGAGTCATGATTGATGGAGATTGTTGGTAGGTGAGTGAAGATGGGGCGGTGAATTGAGCAGTGTCTGAGCTTAGTGGTTCAGTTGTAAGCATATGGCATTTGAAGATTATTTCACTGACTTTAACCACTCGTTCTGTGGATAGGGATCTCTCTCCTGCTGTCCACCTCCTGCATCAATGCCTCCAGTGTTGGAATATCTTGGAGCCCACTCTCTCTCCTGTTGTGCCAATAGTACGCCTTGTTCCAGCTCAGAATATCTTCCCCTGCCACTTACAGCAGCTGCTCCAGCCAGAATGCAGCTCCCTTTTAAGAGGTGCAGACTGGCTTTAAGTAGTGCAGGCAAGCTTTAAGTTGTGCTAGCCTCGCATGATCTTGGGCCCCCTGCTGAGGTGTACAGCCACTCAACAGTGCATTCAGTGCTGGGCTGCATGCTACTATCACATAAATTACCAGGCAGCATAAAGTTTACGTGCTGCCTGCACTGGATTCAACAGGTGCGGGCTAATCGTGCATCACGATACCTGTTCCCATTTTCAGGGGCTATCAAATTTAGGCTCCAGTATGTCTACAAACAAGATGGGATCCCCTCCTGGGTCCCTCTGTCAAGGTGACGCATTACTTCCCATTGTTGCTTGAATCACAGGGTGAAACTCTAGGTACTACTACATTTGGCCAGGTTGGACAACATAACAGTTGGCACACTCATCTGCTCTGTAGTCCACCCCAATGAGTGCATGAGCACACTGAGGTAGGCAGGAATATCTTCAGAAATTGGGTGGGTTAGCAAATCAAACCAGAATCACCAATCTGCTCGAGGACCTCAGGCAGTCAGGCTGGAGGTTAGGACAGTCTATCATTCTTTTGTTTCTAGATTCTGTTGTGCAGGTTTTCCTGATCACCAGGATGCTACAGAGAATTGCACCAGAAGGTGGTTCTGTTTCATCCTTTACTGGCCTCACAAGCTGCACACACTGTGACTAACTGGCTGATCGACATAAGTGTGATCGCAATCGGGTGAAGGTTGTGGACATTGAAAGGTTTGTCTCACCATGGATATCATATCATTATTTGTGAAAGCCATAACAAGCAATATGAACAGTTCAACAGACCCAATAATATTGATGCGCAGCCAGGTGGAATAGTTGAATTTGATGTCAATAGTAGATCTTCCATGGTGTTGCTCATATGTAGTCTGGGGCCTGGAGCCTGGTTGATGATGGTTACTCAGCCACACTCTCAGGTCCCTCCCTGTTGCCATCACTGATCAGCTGCTGCCAGTCCTTGAGTTTGGTGCTCACTACCTGTTCTGTAAATGTAGACAACTGCTTAACGTCATTGGTAGATCTCCCATGGGGTTATCCATAGGTAGTCTGGAGGGTGGGCAATAGTTATAAATGTTTACTGGGCCTCACTCTAAAGTCCCAGGCAGACATTTATCCCCTGCTATTTGCAGGTGCATAATAGAGCTTAACGGAACTGGTTAAACTCCCCTGGCCTTTCTCTCGGGCAAGGACTTGTTGAAAAGCCTCAGCGCCAACAACCCACAGAGCCCAGCAGGAAATCAATTCCGCTCCATGTGAGGCCTCCACCAGCACCGGCCAGCACCCCAGCCTCACTGGCACCAACCCAGCATCAGTCGGTCCTGATTACTGGTATCTGGCACCACCGATGACCTGGACTGCCCAGCTGTACGGCGCTCCTAGCCCAAGAAACACAAGCACTGTTTCAGAAGGACATTAGAATGTTGGAATTATTCCTCACCAAGAGAAGGCGGGCAAGGAGAAGCCAAATGATATCATCACTGCTGATCGCCCACACAGCCTTTTCTCTGGCTCATAACCGCATGGAAACCTGTTACTGCATTCTAGATCATCAAGTCATTGTAACCTAAATGCTGCCCAAGGATTTGCCAAACACTGTTTCATCAAGGTAAGGCCCCCTTAACTGGTCAGGTCAAACCGTGACATCACAGGGCAAGCCTCACCCTCACACTGCGCTTCACAGTGAGATCAGACATCACAATAGGTTTGTAAACTGGGTAAATTTGAGGCAGGAGGCTACACAACCAGTTTAAGTGAAGGAAAGGGAGCTGCACTGGTTGATTTATCTAGGAGTGAATGCAGTTGGGTGGAAGATCTGAACCGCTTTGCTTTGTGAAGGGAGCGTGAACAATGGAAATATCGCTAGCCAGCTGACACTCGGAAGGTTGTTGCTTTAGAAGGTTTGTTTATACCAGCTTGTATCATTGTGGAAGTCAGAGTGAGTAACAGTAAAATCTGCTGTAGTGACCGTGCAGATATAAAAGCTCAAACCTGGAAATTAAACCCAGTCTGTATAAAATAGGTAGGTTTTCTTGGTCAGTACACGTTGGTTGTTTTGATCAGCTTGTCTTGAACCCTTGAGATAATCTGCCGGGAAGCTCAGCTTGAACCAACAATTTAAACAATCGAGGGAGTCAGTCCAAACCGACAATTTAAACTGTCGAGAGGCTCCCTATTTAAACCGCTGACTGGTGTTGAGCAGTGTTCCACACAGTGTGCAGTTTTGGGATGGAATGAACAGGACTAAATCAGGGGAGAGGCTGAGAGAGACAGAGAGATAAACTGAATAATCAGAACTGAGAGCTCGGTTAAGTCTCAAAGACTGAACATAAGAACATAAGCGGGGGATTTGAAGAAATTCTTCACATAGAGGGTTAATAGAAGAAGCGGCTTTTGAGACAGAAACTGTAAAATCATTTAAATTGGAATTGGATATTTGAAAAGGAAGAATTTACAACGATACAGGGAAAGGCAAGGATTAGGTGACATCAGTTGAAGAGCTTGCACTGGGCACAGGTGGACAATCCAAATAGTTCCATTCTTTGCTGTAATTGAGCAGCAGTAAATGGGGAATCGGCTTTTCCTGAATGGTCAGCGGCCTACAATAATCATTTGGTCTACCTGGAAAATCAAACGGATTCTACTGCATCAACATTTGGACAGATCCAGTAACACTGCAGCACTGCAGGGTCGAGTGCTTCATTTGTTGTCACTGCGAGATCTCCCATAACTTCACCCACAGGTGGGCTAAGGCCTGGAGTGTGATGACTGATGTTTACTGGGCACCCCCAAGTGGAAACTTAGGGCTGGATGTTCCTCCTCAGCAGTAATCCCTCTGGAGCTGTGCTGACCAAGCTTGCTACCTCATCCACCACTCATGACACTGGCCCAGCTGTTAACTTTAAAAAGGGAATTGGATACATACTTGCCAAGGGACTAATTTGATAGCTCTTTTAAAGAGCTGGCACAGGCACGATGTGCCGAATGGCCTCCTTCTGTGCTATAAGATTCTTTGGGGTTAGAAATTCATGTGTTTAGCACCACACGTTAATGCCACGAGATGGCGCTTAAACGCCGTTTAGAGCTCTACCGCCTGCTGATGGCGGTTCCAGCACCATGCGCCATATCCATCTTGCCGGTAGTGCTGCCTTTAAAACTCGATCCCGGGGGACATCGCAATCACAGAGATCATGACGTCAGTGAGTGTGCAACGCTCACTTGACGCCCGATGTCCGAACTTTGTTTTGAGAATTGAACTTATCGGCTAGAGAAAGCAACGACAGGTTGAGGTGGCGTGCAGCAGCTGCAGCAATGCTAGTTAAAGGGATCATCACCAATCACTCGCACCTGACAGGGTTTTGCAGTTTGAGTGGCTGTGTGCTACTTCCTGCAACTGCAAGAGTTTTCTTTAGTCATTCCACGCTTCTGTGGTATCAGGGAGTGTTCTGACAAGTACAAAACTCCATAATTATTTTTGAAACGCTTCAACCTACAATACTTGCTGAAAGTAATGGGGCCTGTACTGGCAGTCGACCTCGCCCTCCAGGATCTACGGCGGAGGCAGCGAGAAAGATGGGAACATGTGCACAGAGGGAGGAGCAGGGCTCTCAACAGGAAGCCTTACCCTCCGATGATATTCCGACAGCACTTCTCCTACCTCCAATTAAACGAGGAGCAGTGTATTAGGAGGCTCCACTTCACCAAGGGGGTGGTCACAGAACTCTGCCACCTCCTGCAACCAGATCTCCAGCCTCAGACCAGGGTGACCACAGCTCTCCCAGTGGCAGTCAAGGTCACCATGGCCCTTTACTTCTTCGCCAGCGGATCCTTCCAGTCTGCAGCAGGAGACATAGCTAATATCTCACAGTTCGCCGTCCATCGCTGCATCCGGGAGGTCACTGAGGCTCTCTACTACAGGAGAAGGGACTACATTAGCTTCCCAATCACCAGAGTGAAGTAGGACGAGTGTGCCTGTGGCTTTGCCAGGATAGCGGGAATCCCCATGGTGCAGGGCGCCATCGACTGCACCCACATGGCTTTGCGGGCACTGCATAACAATCCTGAAATCTTCCGTAACCACAAAGTCTGCCATTCTCTTAATGTGCAGTTGCTGTGTGACCACACACAACGAATCCTCAATGTCAATGCCTGCTATCCTGGCAGCATTCACGATGCCTTCATCCTGCACCAGACCAGTGTGCCAGCACTCTTCCAGACTCCACGTCAAGTTCGAGGGTGGCTGCTCGGAGACAAGTGCTATCCGCTCTCCACCTGGCTCATGACTCCCCTCCGCAACCCCAACACTCGTGCTCAGCACTCATATAATGAGAGCCATGCTGCCACCAGGAACATCATCGAGCAGACCATCGGCCGAGTGAAGCAACAGTTCCGCTGCCTTGACCACTCGGGAGGAGCCCTCCAGTACTCAGATGAGCGGGTGTCCCATTTTGTGGTGGTCTGCTGCACGCTCCACAACTTGGCTATCATGAGGACGCATCCCTTGCCACCAAGGATTGTGGGACCACATATAAACATATCACACATATCACATGAATTCTAATAACTGATCACCCTTCTGCAATCCCTCAGTGCCTGTCGTTCGTGGGCCTTTTCCTACTCTAGTGCTCCTAAGCAGTGCGCCCCCAGTGGCTGCAGCACGGCTGGTGGAAGGCTGCTGCGTTTCCATGCAGGATACTTGCAGGACAACCTCGACCAGCTGTCGAACTAGAAGGCCCGGCTGTACACTGCAGCACCTCAGCATGTGCGGGAGCAGTCTGGGCTAGTTGGCTGACAGGCAGCTGCAAGGGCAATGGTGGAGTGGCAGTGGTGGGAGAAGGAATGCTGTCATCCTGAGAGAGGACAGCAGGCTCCTGCTCCACTGACCCGCTGGCCACTCACCTGGGGCGGCACCTCAGTATTCCTAGCAATCTGTTGGAGCACAGATTGCTGGCCTGCTGCGAGACCATGAAAGCCCTGGTCAACAGTGGTAGATTCAACCATGATGGCAGCAGTCAAAGCTTGGGTGGCATCACGCTGAAACTGCATAAGAACACGCACATCTTGGATGCCACCATGCAGAGACTGCATGAGAGTAGCCTGAGCTTCTGCTACAGCACTAAGACGTTGGGTCGTTTCCGCCTGTGCTGCAATGGGAGCTGTGACATCGCTCATCATGTGCACCAGCACGTCTGGGTCGACATGGTCTCTCTGGGAGTGTACCATCATTTACAGATTAGAAATGATGGGCTCCATGCTCTGCGCAGAGCCCTGTGCAAAGTTGGAACGGACTCCTCCACGCTCCTTACCATTGCCGAGAGGCTCTCTGGCAGCCTTGCCATTGCACCTATCATCTCCATGTGCATGCCCATCACACTTCTTCTGAAGGCCTCCCCATCAAGGTCCTCATCTGAGCCCTGTGCAGCAGAACTCGCGTGCGAACTCGTCCGCCGGGGAGCTGACTCTCGAGCTACCCTTTCCCCCTGACCTTGCTGCAGCCCGCTCGTCCCCCGTGCCTCACCCAGTGCAGATCCTGCTACTACATTAGGCTCTAAAGGGAATCAAGGGATATGGGGATCGAGTGGGAAAATAGAGTTGAGGTCGATGATCGGCCATGATCTTATTGAATGGCGGAGCAGGCTTGAGGGGCCGTATGGCCGACTCCTGTTCTTATTTCTTATGTTCTTATGTTCTAAAGAACGCATAGTACCAGTATCTGAGCTGGTGTCTGCAAGCGACAGATGCAATGACGCTTCTCTTCTTCTTCCTCTCCCCCTCTCCCCTCACACTCATTGGTGCCCTCGGGGTCAGGCTACTCGGATGCTTGTTGATTATCTAAAAGCAGAAAGGCGCAAGAGTCGGGTTATGGTGAGGGGAGGGGGGTGCAGGATGGCAGAAATGGATGCATACAGCATGTGTAGCTTAAAAGTGAGAAAAGATTGTGGGCTGAGGGGGAAATGGGATGTGAGAAGAAGGACTAGGAATGAACACACCGTTGTTGTCCCCAAGGGGGTCAATGTCGCCGGTGGCCAAGTTGCCGATTACCTGGCACCCAGTGATCTCCAGCACTCGAGTCTCCAGCTGGCTCAGCTCTTCAATCTGGGCTTGGCACCCGCCTGTCCGCTCCTGCTCACGCCGGTTGTGAGCCACCCTGGTCTGCAAGAGAAAGGAAAGTGCGTAAGTGTGTCTGGTGCAATGTGTTTGAGTGATGTTCCTTACCTTAGTTGATAGCTGTCATTGTGTGCAAGGTGTGAGTGTTGATAGGTAGAGATTGTTGGTGGGTGAGTGCTGGGAGTGTGGTCCATTGAGCAGTGTGTGAAGCTTGCGGTACAGATGGTTGAATGTAGCATTTGTTGAAGCCTTCACTCACCCTGACCACCCATGTGAGGTCATTAAACTTCTTCCTGCACTGGGTGTTGGACCTGGGGACCACAGTGCTGCCCATGACGTGGTGTGCCACCTCTCACCACATAGTCTGGCAGACTTGTGGCGCGGGCCTCCTGGCAGTTGCAGGGTACAGGACCGCCTGCCTTCTCTCCACTGCAAAAACCAATGCCTCCAAGGCTTTATCCGAAAACCTCTGGGCTCTCTCCTGTAAGGGTTTTTGTCTCTCAGCCTGTGAGATTCGTGTGGCTCTGTGCAGCCCGGGTGCTAGTGCGGGTTTAGGCCTTGTTGCCTGTTCTGGTCTCCAGCCAGTCTGGGAGCACTAGACACACCTGTGAGTGGTTCGACCCACTCGCCCTTACGGTTCTAGACACTGGACTTAGATGCGAGAGCAGTAATGGAGATGAAACTCAGGTAGACTCGGTTGAATGGTACGAAATGGAAAATCTTTATTGCATAGTACTTAAGATTACGAAATACATGTCATAAGCACAGATTAATGACAGTACAATCTTACACGCAGTTATGTAACTAATTTCGGGGAAACGAGGAACGAACGACACATCGTAAATGGGGGCACACATTACAATTATCCTTAATACTTGAAACCCTCCCCTATCAATATCTGTCCTAAGCTAGATTCGTAGGATTCGAGACTCATGCTCACCACTCGTGATAACTCGGAGAATTCCGAAAACTCTGATCGGATGTTTTTCACCGCAGCGCCCACGTGTCGATCAGGGGGTCTCCTGGCCCACTTGTTTACTCGTTTCTGCTCCGGCTAGCAGGCTGGAACGTCTGCTGTCATGAAGATTTGTGTTGTCCTCGGAGTTCCGACTCTACTCAAAAAAGAGTTTTCCTGTGCCCTCGCACGGATGCGATAGAATTCGAAAAGTAGTCTTCCTGTCAGTTCTGTAAAACTCGAAGAAGTCTTCCTGGCAAGGAAAATGTCTATTCGACCTACAGGCGCGGTCGGGGCTTACTGACCGTGGCGATAAGTATGGTCTTCTTCTCTTCTCATCTCATCTCATCTCATCTCATCTCATCTCGGGCCTTCGGTTCCAACACCGTTTACCGACTTATTGGGATGGTGCGCCCGCTTCAAGGCTTCAGAGCCCAGTTCTACACAGGTCTTCGCGACACGATCCGGGGTAGATCCGAGCGGATCATAAAGTTCAACAGTCTTTTGAAAAGAGACACGAGGCAAGCAGGAACAAGACGGCGAGTCAAGAGCAGCCACGAGGATAAACACCAGCAAGATAAGAGTCAACCGAGATAAGAGTCAAGAGTCAAGAGAGAGATGGACGGTTTGGAGCTTGCAATTATAGTGCAAAATCTTCCGTTTCCCGCCCAAACTTAATGTCTTTTCTTTTGTTAGGGTTTGGTGCTCAAATGTCTTGTATAGGGTGATCTTCGTTTTAATGGGTTTCGGGGCTACTCGTAAATGTCTGAGTACCTGTTAATATTTCTCCCATTGTTTAATCGGTCGGTGTTCTCCCCGGAGGGGTTTTGGGGCTTCCAAGTGTTTTCTGTAACTACCCGCTAACGGCTCTCTCATCGTAGAGTCGTTGGGATTTTACATATTAATGTCTTTGGATGGGTTCTTGATTACTTGGTACAATAGCTCTTATTCGCACCTGGGAGACCGATTTCAGTATTTATGTGTATACTGTAAACCCATGATGTCTCGTGTATTATCTTCAATGTGCTGAGTCTTAATCGATCTTGCACAAATGTTTACTGGAACGCCATCTTGTCTGCCTGTTGAAAAGTCTAGAATGTTCTGCCACGAGGTGCGGCGGCCATTTTACAGCTGCTTGTGTCCACTTTGAAAACCTGACAGCATTCTGCTGAAATAAAAGCTGTTTGAACGAAACTATGTGTTTTTCTCCTTATTAATAAAATCGCGATATATTGCGAATTCTACACTCCCTGGGGCAGTGATCTGCCATCAGGATTTGTAAATAACTGCTCCTTGTCCTTGTCCTTCTTCTTATGCTAGTTGGGGCAACTGCACACCCAACAATGCTGAGAATGAGGTGCTGCAGCATCAATGAACTGCCCCTTTAAGTAGTGAAAAAATCCTGTGGCAATCATTACTTGCAAATAGACTGCCCCCGATAGTGATCCAGTTTTTCAGTGTAACGCCATTGAGCTTGAGTTTTCAGATGAGAATCATGACTGCAATCATTTTAATAAGGAGTGAGCACGAATTTTGCGTGCATCCTAGACGATTTTCAGGTGGCTTTACTTAACCATTTTTAGTCTAAACACCGCCCATTGTTTGACTATAACGAATTCCTAGCTCTGTTGACAATAGGTGGGATTTCCTGCTCGATAATTTAAATCTGTGAGGTGGCAAGCGTGTTGGAGAAATTAAGGATGAGATGGCAGAAGCACAGATCAGGGTCTCAGTGGAAGTGGAACTAGTACTTTTCTTTGTATCTCATGCAGGAAAACAGGAGTCGGAATGGAAATCACTATTCCACAGCTATGGAATCCCAGCCTGGCCACAATCGATTTTTCTGAGTGACAAAATCCAAAAGGAATTTTCCTCATTGGGAAATGTAAGGGGGCGTGTCTCAGATGGTGCTGGTGCGAGGTTAGGCCTTCGTTGCCTAATACTATTGCTTGCTCTGGTCTCCGGCCAGCCTTTTTGCAATAAGCACCTGTGAGTGGTTCGACCCACTCGCCCTTACGGTTCTAACACCTGGACTTAGATGCAAGGAGCAGTAATGCAGAGAAAACTCAAATAGACCCGGTTGAATAGTACGAAATGGAAATCTTTATTGCATGGTGTCTAAAATCATGTAATACATGTGATAGGTGCAAATCAACGAGAGTACAAGTATACATACATTCATAAAGCGTGGTCTATGGAAATGGAGAACACACGGCACATCGTAAAAAGGGGAACACATTATACCTTAACCTTATAAAACCACCCTCCCTTAACAATACCTACACTACGTCTGGATTTGTAGGATCGGAAAACATGCTCACCACTCGTGTTACTTCGGAGATTTTAAAATGAGGCACTCAGCTCGTTTCGCTGCAGCGCCTGACTGTCACGTGTTTGGAAGGGTTTTCTGCACCCCACTTGTTTACTTTCGCTGCTGTGAAAAGCAGGCCAGACTCTCTGTTGTCATGAAGAAATCGACAGAACTCGGATAAAATTCAAAGAAGAGTCTTCCTGTGTCCGGTACAGGTTGTAGTCTGTAGAACTCAAAGAAGATTCCTGTATTTATATTTTTGGGCGCGGTCGGGGTTTACTGACCGTGGCGGCACGTGGAATTTCTTCTCGTCTTCTTCTCGTCTTCTTCTCGTCTCGTCTCCTCGGGCCTCCGGGTCCAGACACCGTTTACCGACACTCGGGATGGTGTACCCTGTTACTTGCCCTTGTCGGGGCGGCTCGTACCGATTGAGCTCCACCCAACACTCGAATAACCGACCAGTACGGCTAAGAGTCAAGAGTCAACAAAGTCCAGAGAAACACAAAAAGTCCAGCCCCAAGGAAGAGCTTCAGCAAGGGTCCGCAGAGAGATAAGAGAGCGATGGACATTTGTTCTCTATAGTTATAGTGATGTGTCCGCTTATCTCCCGCTCAAATCTTAATGTTTATCCTTTGTGTAATATTGGCGCTCAAAACTCCCAGCATGGGGCGATTATCTTCTTTAACGGGTTTCGGTAGCACCTGAAACTGGCCAACTATCCGTTAATGTTTTCCCCATTGTTGAACCAGCCAGGATGTGTATGAATCGTCTCTCTGACTGGTTTTGGGCCCCCCCGAATACCGACTTAATCACCCGTCAATGTCTCTCTCATTGTAGAGCCGGGGGGGTATTTGTGTATTGATGTGTCTGGATGGGCCTTCGATTGCCCAGTACAATGATCCTTACTGTGCATAGGAAAACGATTCCAGCACTTATATCTTTGCTATTGTTCCAAATGCAAACGGGTTGCATCCTGTCTTTATCAGTGTTTACCGAGTATGATCCAATCTTATACTGAATGTATATTCGACGCCATCTTGTCTGCCCACTGTGTTTCTGGAAGCTTCTGCCACGATGCGCGACAGCCATTTTACAGGCTTCTGTGTCCTTTATAATCAGGACAGCATTTCGTTTAATAAAACTGATCAAACGAATCTGCTTCTCTTATGT
The DNA here is from genome assembly GCA_030390025.1 of Squalus acanthias. Classification (NCBI taxonomy): domain Eukaryota; kingdom Metazoa; phylum Chordata; class Chondrichthyes; order Squaliformes; family Squalidae; genus Squalus; species Squalus acanthias. Next base: position 179,288,380 of record CM059426.1, read on the forward strand.
TATTTTGAATCGCGATAATTGCGAAACTTTACAGAAACCGATTACAGGTTTTTCAGTAGAATGCACTGAGCCAGCAGAGTGGGAGAGAATAGAAGTCTTGGAGAGAAAGAGAGAAGACATTGCTAGAGGCAGAGTTGGAGATAGGGACTAGATACAGAGAAAGAGGAAAGAGAGACAGACACAGAGAAGGTTAAGGGAGCTCAGAGAGGGCTGTGGGAAAACCTTCTCACAGAGGCATCCATTGCAAGAAAAAGTTATTGTATCAATTTCTTCCATTCTTTTGAGAGATAGGAAATGGTCAAAACACTGAAAATACTGTATTCTGTGGGGAAAAAAAGATAGTGGCTGTTTTAAACAGAAAATGGAAAAACTGCTCTTGAATTATTTTGTTCTGGAATCATTAATTTATTATTCAACTCAGTGCATTGTAAAAAATCTGGAGTTTGGGCTTAGCCTCAGAAACTGATATTGAAGGAGTCGGAGAGAAACGAGAGTCTTAAACTTAAATATTCCCAATTACATAGGTATGAGGGGTGACTTGGCTAAGGTAGATTGGGAAGTTAGATTAAAAGGTATGACGGTAGATATGCAATGGCAAACATTTCAAAAAATATTCCAAAATTCTCAATGAGTATACATTCCATTGAGAAATAAGAACTCCGTAGGAAAAGTGATCTATCTGTGGCTAACTAAAGAAGTTAAGGATAGTATTAGATTAAAAGAAGAGGCTTATAATGTTGCGAAGAATAGTAGTAAGCCTGAGGATTGGGAGAGCATTAGAAACCAGCAAAGGATGACCAAAAATTGATAAAAAGGGAGTAAATAGAATATGTGAGTAAACTAGCAAGAAATATAAAAACAGATTGTAAGGGCTTCTACAAGTATGTAAAAGGAGAACAGCAAAATAAACATTGGTCCATTAGCGGCTGAGAAAGGAGAAATTATAATGGGGACTAAGGAAATGGCAGAGACTTTAAACAAATATTTTGTATCTGTTTTCACAGTAGAAGACACAAAAAGCATACCAAAAATAGTGGAAACCAAGTGGCTAATGAGAGTGATGTTCTTAAAGTAATTAATATCAGTAGAGAAAATTACTTGAGAAACTAATAGGACTAAAAGCCGACAAATCTCCTGGACCTGATGGCATACATCCTAGGGGGGCGATTTTCTCACTGGAGGTGAGATGGAGGCGGGTTTCAGCTTGGGTGTGTCAGAAACTCGCCTCCACTGATAGTTTTCAAAAAATTGAGATTTTCCCATGATTGGCCACTTGATTTCAGAGGTGTGGGATGCCCTTGCTCAATTAGTGTTTTGGGACTGAAAATCGCCTCTGTTGACAGCACTTTTCCAGTCTGATTTTATGGCTTCTTGCTCCCTTGGCTCACTCCAGAGCATTTCTGCTTCTCCTGCACCACCTCCAACATCTTTTGAGATACGAATATCCAATTCCAAGGCAAGGGCCTACCCGAGGCTCTCAGATGAGGCGCTGCAAATGTTGTTTGGGGGTGAGAACTAGCATGGAGGTCCTCTTCCACTCATCTCGGAGGAAGAGGCCTGCCAAAGAAACCAAGGCTGTGTGGGTGCAGCTGGCAACGGATATAACCTCCAGATCTGTGTGTAGATTGGGAGACTGCTTCTGTGTATTGATGAAATGCCATCCCTGTTGGAAAGCATTAACATGATTTGATGCCAAAATGTTGGCGTTATGCCATCTGTTACTTAGCCTTAGGCAGCTCCACATTGCGGGCAATGCCACACTTGCGATGTCAGGTTGGTGGCCTGACTGAAAGGAGGCCAGAGAGTCATGTCCATTGTCAATGAAGTCCTAGGCATGGAGCCAAGGACATGTGCCAACTTGGCCAACCTATACAAATCTGGCCATGGTAAGTTAATCCCTTGCATCCCTGGCAGCCATGTGCTCGCGTGCTGCCACTGCCGCTGGTCGAAACACCGGTGCTCTGAACTCCTCCTGCTCCTCCTCCTCCTCCTGCTGCTCCTCCTCCTGCTCCTCCTCCTCCAGATCATCCTCCTCCTCCTCATCCTCATCCTCATCTGAGGTCCAAGGTGAAAGGAAATGAATGTTTCCCATTCTGCTTGCAGATGCCTCCTCTGGGGAAGCGCTCATTGTAAGCGGGGTGAGGTTCTTCCCAGGAGGTCCCACAGTTGATGGAGTCAAGCTGTAGTACCTCCGACTTCGGAAGGCCTTCTAAAAGTACTCAGAGACCTTTTAAAGCCAAGGTCTGGCACCTGCAAGTAGTCCTTGCTGCAGTGAACGAGGTCTTGTTAGACCTGCAGCAGTGAGGAGGCCACCCACGAGTCAACCCGCCAGGTTTACCTGGCGTGGTTCAGAAGTTGTGTGAAGCACGGCAAAATGATGAGAAATTCAAGAGGGCCTCTCAAAATAGGATTAGAGAGGCCCTTAACAAGCATTTGCAGTAGTTAATTAATGCTATGGCCAGCTGGAGGCGGGAGCGTTTCCCGACCGCCAAAACCGGCACTGGCGAAATCCCATGGAGGTGGGTTGGAGTCAGGTTTCTGACCCATCCTCAGTAATTCGAATTTTCCCGCCTTTCCCGACTCCAAACCCGCCTCCTCCAGCGTCAGAAAATCGCCCCCTAGGATTCTAAAAGAGGTGGCTGCAGAGATAATAGATGCATTGGTCATGATATTCCAAAATTCCCTAGATTCTGGAATGGTCCCAGCGGATTTGAAGTTCGCAAATGTAACCCTGCTATTCAAGAAAGGAGGGGGAGAGAAAACCGGGAACTACAGGCCAGTTAGCCTGACATCAGTTGTCGGTAAAATGCTGGAATCCATTAATAAGGAAGTGGTGACAGGGCACTTAGAAAATCATAATATGATTAGGCAGAGTCAACATGGTTTTATGAAAGGGAAACTGTGTTAAAAAAATGTATTAGAGTTTGTTGAGGATGTAACCAGCGGGGTAGTTAAAGGAGAACCAGTGGATGTTGTATATAAGGATTTCCAAAAGGCATTCGATAAGTGCCACACAAAAAGTTGCTACGCAAGATAAGGGCTCATGGGGTTGTGGGGCTAATATATTAGCACGGATAGAGGATTGGTGAACAGACAGAAAACAGAAAGTTGTGATAAAGGGGTCATTTTCAGATTGGCAGGCTGTAACTAGTGGGGTGCCGCAAGGATCAGTGCTTGGGCCTCAGATACAGTAATCCCTCCCCAACCGCGGGGGATACGTCCCTGAAAACCCCCGTGGTTAGTAAAACCGCGGTTGGCAAATACAGTATAAATGTTCAAATAACACAATAAAAAAGAATATAAAAGCAATAAAATCATGTTATTTACCTTCATCCTAAATTTAAAACCGCGTATACGCAAAATTCACTGCCGCGGTTGGCAAAAGTTGTCGCAGAGAGGAAACCGTGTATACCTGAAATCCGCGTAAGGCAAAACCGCGGTTGGGGCGGGATTCCTGTATTTACAATCTATATTAATGACTTAGATGAAGGGACCGAGTGTAATGTATCGAAGTTTGCTGGTGATACAAAGGTAGGTGGGAAAGTAAGCTGTGAGGAGGACACAAAGAGCCTGCAAAGGGATATAGACAGGTTAAGCGTGTGGGCAATAAGGGGGCAGATGGAGTATAATGTGGGGAAATGTGAGGTTATTCACTTTGGTAAGAAGAATAGAAAAACAGATTCTTTTTTAAATGGTGAGAAACTATTAAATGTTGGTGTTCAGAGAGATTTAGGTGTCCTCTTGCAGGAAACACAGAAAGCTAGCATGCAGGTACAGCAAGCAATTAGGAAGGCAAGTGGCATGTTGGCCTTTATTGCAAGGGGTTGGAGTACAAGAGTAAGGAAGTCTTACTACAATTATACAGGGCTTCGGTGAGACCACACCTGGAGTACTGTGCACAGTTTTGGTCTCCTTATCTGAGGAAGGACATACTTGCCTTAGAGACGGTGCAACAAAGGTTCACTAGATTGATTCCTGGGATGAGAGGGTTGTCCTATGAGGAGAGATTGAGTAGATTGGGCCTATACTCTCTGGAGTTTAGAAGAATGAGAGGTGATCTCATTGAAACATATAAGATTCTGAGGGGGATTGACAGGGTAGATGCTGAGAGGTTGTTTCACCTGGCTGGAGAGTCTAGAACTAGGGTTGCATAGTCTCAGGATAAGGGGTTGGCCATTTAAGACTGAGATGAGGAGGAATTTCTTCACTCAGAGGGCTGTGAATCTTTAGAATACTCTACCCCAAAGGGCTGTGGATGCTGAGTCATTGAGTATATTCAAGGCTGAGATAGATAGATTTTTGGACTCTAGGGGAATCAAGAGATATGGGAAACGGGCGGGAAAGTGGAGTTGAGTTCGAAGATCAGCCATGATCTTATTGAATGGTGAAGCAGGTTCGAGGGGCTGTATGGCCTTTATGTTCTTATGTTCTTATTTAAACTCTTGACCCAGATGTTACTGGTGTTGTCTGGCCTTGTCAATCTCTTGGTCCTTGCCAAGGACCTCCCAGATTAGTTGGCTCAGGTACTGCCATCTAAAGCACTCCAATAGTGCCAGACAGCTCCTCCAGTGATCCTGGTTCACCTTATGATATTGCAGCCATTCTGGACCTTCCCTCTGATTCTGAAGAAGGTGTCAATTGTCCAAATCCAGGACCGTTGGAATTGTCTGCCTTTAACACTCAGGTGGCATCACAATCTGTGGCCAGTTACATTACAAGAAAAGGAATAAGTCGAAAAGTTTTGCATCCGGAATCTGCATTAAATATTTGCAGTTGTCCTTGCTGCAATCCAGTGTTTTGTGTGCAATTTCTTCTTCTGCCACAGGTACCCGGTTGATATGTGAATGAGCGAGAGGAACTGGGGTTTGTTAGCAAACTACCCACGGACTAAAGTTTTGAGGAACAAAACCACAAAGACAAGTGGATCTAATACAAGCGAGAACACATCCTGGCCGCAGAGAGGAGAGAGGGAAGGATGGAGGCTAGGATGGTCTATCATTCTTTTGTTTCTGGATTCTGTTATTTGGGTTTTCCTGATCTCCAGGATGCTACCGAAAATTGCAGCAGAAGGTGAATCTGGTTAATCCTTTACTGGCCTCGAAACCTATGCTTCTCAGACACCTTGGTGTTGAATATTGCCAGTCTGAACTCAGGAGCCCACGGGAGAATGCCAAAGTCATGTGAAGAGTAAAGATGACCATACTTTTTTTAGGGAATCTTTATTCTTCATTCCAACACCTCCACACACTGTTGGACTGCTACTCAGGAACAAGGGCTGGCCCTGCAAGGGAACAGACTCCGGCTCCCAGGACAAATAGATCAACGTGAGTGTTATTCATGGGCGCTAGATCCAAACAGTAAGCTGAACCATCAAGATCTAAATCTGGAATCTTGCCAGCTTCTAATTAATGGGTTGGCTGTTGAGTTGGAATGCCTATCAAATTAGGGTACACCAGCAGTGTGATATCGACCATAGTGGACACACTACTTGTGTCCTAAATACACTTGTAACATGGAGTCACCTTCATATCTCCACCAAAGTTGACACTCCACAGGAGCTGGGGACGGAGGAGAAAAACATTTGAGTGTGCCTTCCAGCGTTCGGTAGTCTAAAAAAAATGTCTTAAAAGGGAGGTCATTTTGGAAGAGATTTTCCCCAGACAAATTCTGTGTACCACATTTCAGGAAGGATGTAAAGGCATTAGAAAGGGAACAGAGGAGGTTTACCAGGATCTTACCAGGGATGAGAGACTTCAGTCATGAGAAGAGGTTGGGAAACTTAGGACTCTTCTCCTGGGAACAGAGAAGGTTAAGAGGTGAACTAATAGAGGTTTTCAAGATGATGAGAGGTTTTACTAGAGTAAGTAGGGAAAAAATATTCCCTCTGGCAAGTGGGTCAATAACTAAAGGTCATAGATTCAAAATCATTGGAAAAATATCTTGAGGGGAGATGAGGAGAAATATTTTCACTCAGAGAATTGTCGCGATCTGGAATGCTCTATCTAAAAAGGTGGTGGAAGCTGATTCCATAAATAATTTTTAAATGGAGTTGGACAGATACTTCAGGTTGAGAAACTTACAGGGTTACAGACAAAAAGCGGAGATATGGGACTAAGCACGACTGCTCTTTCAAAGAGCCAGCACAGGCACGACGAGCTGTATAGCCTCCTTCTGTGCTGTAACTTTCTATGTTTCTATGATTCTATGATTTTATGCAATTCAGTCGATGCATCCAATGATTAGCTCTACATTCTGCCCATCAATGTTTTGGAGTTGATATTTCATCCAATTACTGCTGGCTCAGTAACTGAATTCCAAGCCAGTGAGCACAGCACAGCCTATAGAAATGGGATCAGTTCCCAGTGAATTAAAGGAATGGCATCAGCTCCCAATGACTTAAAGTGTGTTTCAGTTGGTACTATAAAAAAAAGATTGGGACAGTTTTTTGTTCTAGCTTTAATGACACAGAACTGGAAACTCTGGACAACCGACCGACCAGTTTCAAGTCATCAGCAAATGTTCAGGAAGTGGTTGCTGATACAGAACTGGGTTGGAGATCATTGGCGACCAGCCTCCGAGGCCCGGTGTTCAGATGGTGTCCACAGAGTAGGAGTGGGAAAGTAATTGCCTTGTAATGTATGGCCTTACCAGTGCCAAAGTTATCTCCTGGGCTAGTTTTGCTTGATTTAGGGAGTTGAAGAGGAATTTCCCAGATTTTTATTTTCCCAAATTGGCCTGGATTTAACCTGGTTTTTCACCTCGCTCAGGAGATCACATGATCTCGGGTGGGAGAGTCCAAAACTAGGGCCCATAATTATAAGATTGTCACCCATAATTCCAATCAGGAATTCAGGAGACTATCAGTTTCAGACAGCACAGTGGGGGATTAGAAGAAGCATAAGTGAGTAGGAGCAAAGGAATGTGTTCGATGAGGAGCAGGAAGCATCTGGGTAGAGAGCGGAGCAAAGGGATGCTGATATCCGTAGACTAGCCTTTAAAAGTAGAGCACGAGAGATAGTGGGTGTAATTGATGGACTGGCAGAAGAGCTTCCATCACATGATGACAGTGTGGAACAGTCCACATGTCCACCCCTGTGGGGTTCTTGTGCATGGCACTGAAAGGCTGCAATCAGCCTTGGAGTAAGTGGCAGCTGAAGAGATATCTGCCGTGCAGGCCCTCATCACAGAGGCCATGATGCTAGTTTTTACCTCTCATTTGAATGCTCAGACTGCAGCCATACGCACCTTGGGCTATTATGTCACTTCCAGGGAGTTAGGAGGTAAATTAAAAAATAGGACCTCAAAGGTAGTAATCTCAGGATTGCTACCAGTGCCGTGCAGTCAGAGTAGAAATAGGAGGATATTTCAAATGAATACGTGGCTAGAGGAATGGTGCAAGGGGGAGGGATTCAAATTCCTGGGACATTGGAACTGGTTCTGGGGGAGGTGGGGCCAGTACAAATCGGACGGTCTGCACCTGGGCAGGGCTGGGACCGCTGTCCTAGGGGGAGTGTTTGCTAGTGCTGTTGGGGAGGGTTTAAACTAAAGTGGCAGGGGGTTGGGCACCTGAGCAGGGAGACAGAGGAAAGCGTGTCAGGAAGGGACAGAAGGTATGGAGTAAAAGGTAAAGTGCTAAAAAAGGAAAAAGCAGGAACTAAGGGGTAAAAATTCAGTTGGTTGCGCCTCCCGTTAGCGCCTTAAGAGGGCGCTAATGGGGCGCAAAGCCGCTAACGCCCGGGCGCCGCGATGTTTGCGCCACTCGGGAACTTAACTAGACATTGTGCAGCGGCGCTAAACTTTACCGCTGCGACCACCTGCGCGCGCAGATTGTGACGTCATTCCATGGTGCAACGCCCTTGTGGCGCCCCGGAGTGGAAATTGAGTGGCGCCCCCTGCCTTACTGCCTGGCGCATCCAACGACCAGAAGACTGGAACGCTATCAATCGCTGTGGGCCTCTTCCTGTCTTTTATTGTTGGTGGCATTTTTGAACTACGCATTCTGAGAGAGAGAGGGAGAGACTTCTGGAGAGATTCAACGTTGTGTGAAGGAGTTTTGGGTACTGAGCAGCACTTTGCAGGTTCATTTTGATTTGCCATTCCTTGTATCGATTTAGCAGAGACTGTGGGAGCTGCACTCTGAGCTCTTTGCCTGGTACTCTCCATTGTTCTTTCCAGCACATTTGATGTGCAAGTCTCTCCAGGCCGAGATTCAAGGCTGCAATGAACAGGATGTGGATGGAAAGCAAGATTAACCATCCCCTTTAAGAACTGGCCCGTGCCATTGTGTGTGTGTTCCATTGCTGACTGACATTACATGAGCTTCGCCAGCGCTCTGAGTTAGCGCCTCACTCCTTGGCCTTTGCGCCTTAAGACAGGTGTGCAGCGCCTGATTTAGCGCTCCACTCACCTCCCGGGGCGGTAAAAGTGAAGTTTCCAGTCAGTGCCGATAATTAGCGCCAGGCGCTAATATTTGCTATGTTAATAAAGGAAGGATCACTGTAATACAGAGAAATGATATTGGGTCAAAGGATCAGGATAATGAAACAGTTTGGGTGGAGATAAGGAATAATAAGGGGAAAAAACACTAGTGGGAGTAATATATAGGCCTCCTAATAGTTGCAACTCTGCTGGAAGAAGTATTAATCAGGAAATAGTTGGGACATGTAATAAGGGAACAGCTATAATTATGGGGGATTTTAACTATCATATTAACTGGACAAATCAAATTGGGCAGTGCAGTCTTGAGGAAGAGTTTATTGAGTGTATTAGGGATGGATTTCTTGAGCAGTATGTAACTGATCCTACAAGGGGGCAAGCAACCTTGGACCTGGTCCTGTGTAATGAGTCAGGATTAATTAATAATGTCCTAGTTAAGGATCCCCTTGGAATGAGTGACCATAACATGGTTGAATTCCATATCCAATTAGAGGGTGAGAAGGTTGGTTCTCAAACAAGCATACTGAGCTTGAATAAAGGAGACTATGATGGCATGAGAACGGAATTGATTAAAGTGGACTGGGAAAATAGATTAAAGGGTAAGACGGTACATGAGCAGTGGTGTTCATTTAAGGAGTTATTTTACAACTTTCAAAAAATATATATTCCACTGAGGAAAAAAGGGTGTAAAAGAAATGACAGCCATCCGTGGCTAAGTAAAGAAATTAAGGATAGTATCCGACTAAAAACAAGGACATATAAGGTAGCCAAACTTAGTGGGAGGATAGAAGATTGGGAAGTCTTCAAAAGACAGCAAAAAGTAACTAAAGGATTGATTAGAAAGGGAAGATAGATTATGAAAATAAATTAGCAAAAAATATAAAAACAGATAGCAAGAGTTTCTATAGTTATACAAAAAGAAAAAGGGTGGCTAAGGCAAACGTAGGTCCCTTAGAGGATGAGACTGGGAAATTAATGGTGGGAAACATGGAGATGGCAAAAATGCTGAACAAATATTTTGTTTCAGTCTTTATGGTAGAGGACACTAAGAATATCCCAACACTGGACAAACAGGGGGCTCTGGGGGGGAGGAGCTAAATATGATTAAAATCACTAAGGAATTGGTACTCAGTAAAATAATGGGACTCAAGGCGGATAAATCTCCTGGACCTGATGGCTTACATCCTAGGGTCTTGAGGGAAGTGGCAGTAGGGATTGTGGATGCTTTGGTAATAATTTTCCAAAATTCCCTGGACTCAGCAAAGGTCCCGGCAGATTGGAAAACTGCTAATGCAACATCCTTATTTAAAAAGGGTAGTAGGCAGAAGGCTGGAAATTATAGACCAGTTAGCCTAACATCTGTGGTGGGTAAAATTTTGGTGTCTATTATTAAGGAGACAGTAACGGAACATTTAGATAAACATAATTTAATAGGACAAAGTCAGCATGGCTTTATGAAGGGGAAGTCATGTCTGACAAATTTGCTTGAGTTCTTTGAGGACATAATGTACAGGGTAGATAAAGGGGAACCAGTGGACGTAGTGTATTTAGACTTCCAAAAGGCATTCGACAAGGTGCCACATAAAAGATTATTGCTCAAGATAAAAAAATCACTGGATTGGGGGTAATATTCTGGCGTGGGTGGAGGATTGGTTATCTAACAGGAAGCAGAGAGTTGGGATAAATGGTTCATTCTCGGACTGGCAACCAGTAGCCAGTGGTGTTCCGCAGGGGTCGGTGCTGGGTCCCCAACTCTTTACAATCTATATTAACGATTTGGAGGAGGGGACCGAGTGTAACATATCAAAGTTTACAGATGATACAAAGATGGGAGGGAAAGTAGAAAGTGAGGACGACATAAAAAACCTACAAGGGGATATAGACAGCCTGGGTGAGTGGGCGGAGATTTGGCAGATGCAATACAATATTGGAAAATGTGAGGTTATGCACTTTGGCAGGAAAAATCAGAGAGCAAGTTATTATCTTAATGGCGAGAAACTGGAAAGTACTGCAGTACAAAGGGATCTGGGGGTCCTAGTGCAAGAAAATCAAAAAGTTAGTATGCAGGTGCAGCAGGTGATCAAGAAGGCCAATGGAATGTTGGCTTTTATTGCTAGGGGGATAGATTATAAAAACAGGGAGGTATTGCTGCAGTTATATAAGGTATTGGTGAGACCACACCTGGACTTCTGCATACAGTTTTGGTGTCCATACTTAAGAAAAGACATACTTGCTCTCGAGGCAGTACAAAGAAGGTTCACTCAGTTAATCCCGGGGATGAGGGGGTGGACATATGAGGAGAGGTTGAGTAGATTGGGACTCTACTCATTGGAGTTCAGAAGAATGAGAGGCGATCTTATTGAAACATATAAGATTGTGAAGGGGCTTGATCGGGTGGATGCGGTAAGGATGTTCCCAAGGATGGGTGAAACTAGAACTAGGGGGCAGAATCTTAGAATAAGGGGCTGCTCTTTCAAAACTGAGATGAGGAGAAACTTCTTCACTCAGAGGGTAGTAGGTCTGTGGAATTTGCTGCCCCAGGAAGCTGTGGAAGCTACATCATTAAATAAATTTAAAACAGAAATAGACAGTTTCCTAGAAGTAAAGGGAATTAGGGGTTACGGGGAGCGGGCAGGAAATTGGACATGAGGCTGAGTTCGGATCGGTCAAGGCTCTCTGGGTGGTGGAGCGGGCCCAGGGGCTGAGTGGCCGGGTCCTGCTCCTACTTCAAGTGTTCTTTAGATTTGAGTTTAGGATCAGATCAGCCATGATCTTATTGAATGGCGGAGCAGGCTCGAGGGGCCGATTGGCCTACTCCTGCTCCTATTTCTTATGTTCTTATGTTCCTCTTTGGACAGGATCGAGCCATCAATAGGGATTTCAATAATGTATTACGCAGGAGCAATATGAACAGGAGTAGGCCATCCAGCCCCTCGAGCCTGTTCTGCCATTGAATTAGATTATAGCTGATCTGCAACTTAACTCCATTTACCTGCCTTTGCTCCATATCGCTTTATACTGTTACACTACAAAAATCTATCTCAATCTTGAAAGCTTCAATTGTACCTCAGCATCCACAGTCTTATGGGGGAGAGAGTTCCAGATTCATACTAGCCTTAATGTGAAAAAGTTCTTCCTGATTTCGCTCCTGAAAAGCCTAGCTCTAATTTTACATTTGTCAAACATTTTCATCAAGTTAGGATCCCCTTAACTGGACGGATCAAACCGTGACATCAGAGGGCAAGCCTCACCCTCACACTGCACATCACAGTGAGATAAGACATCACAATAGGTTTGTAAACTGGGGAAGCTAGACACAGGAGGCTGCACAACCAGTTTAAGTGAAGGAAAGGGAGCTGCACGGACTGTGACTAACTGGCAGATCTATTTAATTGTGAATGCCGTCGGGTGGAGGATCTGAGCGGCTTAACGTTCTGAAGGGAACAAAAACAATGAAAACCAACAGATTAGACAGAAGTTTGTGGACATTGAAAGGTTTGTCTCAACATGGTTATCGTATCATAGAAACATAGAAACATAGAAGATAGGAGCAGGAGCAGGCCATTCAGCTCCTCGAGCCTGCTCCGCCATTCAATGAGATCATGGCTGATCAACCAAATTCAGTACCCTGTCCCTGCCTTCTCCCAATATCCCTTGATACCTTTAGCTTTAAGAAATATATCTAACTCCTTCTTGAATATATTTAATGAATTGGCCTCTACTGCCTTCTGTGGTAGAGAATTCCACAGGTTCACCACTCTCTGGGTGAAGAAATTCCTCCTCATCTCAGTCCTAAATGGATTACCCCTTATCCTTAGACTGTGACCCCTGGTTCTGGACTCCCCGGCCATCGGGAACATCCTTCCTGCATCTAGTCTGTCTAGTCCTGTTAGAATTTTATAAGTTTCAATGAGATCCCCTCTCATTCTTCTAAACTCCAGCGAGTATTAGCCCAATCGACCCAATCTCTCCTCATGCGTCATTCCTGCCATCCCAGGTATCAGCCTGGTGAATCTTCGCTGCACTCCCTCCATGGCAAGAACATCCTTCCTCAGATAAGGCGACCAAAACTGCACACAATACTCAAGATGTGGTCTCACCAAGGCCCTGTACAACTGCAGCAAGACATCCTTGTTCCTGTACTCGAACCCTTTCGCTACGAAGGCCAACATACCATTTGCCTTCTTAACCGCCTGCTGCACCTGCATGCTTACCTTCAGCGACTGGTGCACAAGGACACCCAGGTCTCGTTGCACATCTCCTTTTCCCAATCTATTGCCGTTCAGGTAATAATCTGCCTTCCTGTTTTTGACACCAAAGTGGATAACCTCGCATTTATCCACATTATATTGCATCTGCCATGCTTCTGCCCAATCACCCAACCTGTCCAAATCATACTGGAGTTTCTCGGCATCCTCCTCACGGCACACACTCCCACCCAGCTTTGTGTCGTCTGCAAACTTGGAGATATTACATCCAATTCCCTCGTCTAGATCGTTAATATATATTGTGAATAGCTGGGGTCCTAGGACCGATCCCTGCGGTACCCCACTAGTCACTGCCTGCCACTCGGAAAAAGACCCATTTATTCCAACTCTTTGCTTTCTGTCTGCCAACCAGTTCTCTATCCAAGTCAATACCTTGCCCCCAATCCCATGTGCCTTAACTTTACACGCTAATCTCTTATGCGGGACCTTATCGAAAGCCTTCTGAAAGTCCAAATACACCACATCTACTAGTTCTCCCTTATCTATTTTACCAGTTACATCCTCAAAAAATTCCAGTAGATTAGTCATTATTTGAGAAAAATGTAACGAGCAATATGAACAGTTTAACTGACCCAGTAATATTGATGCGCAGCCAGGTGGAGTAGTTGAATTCAATGTCATTAGTAGATCTTCCATGGTGTTGCTCATAGGTAGTTCAGAGCTCGACTGCCAGCTGATGGCAGTTCCAGCGCCGCACGGCATATCAATCTTGCCGGTAGCGCAGCCGTTAAAATAAAAAGCTAGTATCAGTAATGGTAACCATGAAACTATCGGATTGTCGTAAAAACCCATCTGGTTCACTAATGTCCTTTAGGGAAGGAAATCTGCCGTCCTTACCTGATCTGGCCTATATGTGACTCCAGACCCACAGAAATGTGGTTGACTCTTAACTGCCCTCTGAAATGGCCTAGCAAGTCACTCATTTGTAACAAACCACTACGAAACAAAATAATAAGAATGAAACCGGACGGACCACCCGGCATCAACATCGGCACCGGCTACGGACACGGCAATAGCACACCCAGCCCAGGCGACCCTGCAAAGTTTTCCTCACCAACATCTGGGGACTTGTGCCAAAATTGGGAGAGCTGTCCCACAGACTAGTCAAGCAACAGCCTGACATAGTCATACTCACAGAATCATACCTTTCAGCCAATGTCCCAAACTCCTCCATCACCATCCCTGGGTATGTCCTGTCCCACTGGCAGGATAGACCCACCAGGGGTGGTGGCACAGTGGTCTACAGTCGGGAGGGAGTGGCCCTGGGAGTCCTCAACATTGACTCCGGACCCCATGAAGTCTCATGGCTTCAGGTCAAGCATGGGCAAGGAAACCTCCTGCTGATTACCACCTACCGCCCTCCCTCAGCTGATGAATCAGTACTCCTCCATGTTGAACACCACTTGGAAGAAGCACTGAGAGTAGCAAGGGCACAAAATGTACTCTGGGTGGGGGACTTCAATGTCCATCACCAAGAGTGGCTCGGTAGCACCACTACTGATCGAGCTGGCCGAGTCCTGAAGGGCATAGCTGCCAGACTGTGCCTGCGACAGGTGGTGAGAGAACCAACACGAGGGAAAAACCTACTTGACCTCGTCCTCACCAATCTACCTGATGCAGATGCATCTGTCCATGACAGCATTGGTAGCAGTGACCACCGCACAGTCATTGTGGAGACGAAGTCCCGTCTTCACACTGAGGACACCCTCCATTGTGTTGTGTGGCACTGCCACCATGCTAAATGGGATAGATTCAGAACAGATCTAGCAGCTCAAAACTGGGCATCCATGAGGTGCTGTGGGCCATCAGCAGCAGCAGAATTGTATTCCACCACAATCTGTAACCTCACGGCCCAGCGTATCCCTCACTCTACCATCACCACCAAGCCAGGGGCCCAACCCTGGTTCAACAAGGAGTGTAGAAGAGGATGTCAGCAGCAGCACCAGGCGTTCCTAAAAATGAGGTGCCAACCTGGGGAAGCTGCAACACAGGACTACATGCATGCTAAAAAGTGGAAGCAGCATGCTATATACAGGGCTAAGCGATACCACAATCAACGGATCAGATCAAAGCTCTACAGTCCTGCCACATCCAGTCGTGAATGGTGGTGGACAATTAAACAACTAACGGGAGGAGGAGGCTCCATGAATATCCCCATCCTCAATGATGGTGGAGCCCAGCACGTGAGTGCAAAAGACAAGGCTGAAGCGTTTGCAACCACCTTCAGCCAGAAATGCTGAGTGGATGATTCATATTGGCCTATTCCCGAGGTCCTCACCATCACAGAAGCCAGTCTTCAGACAATTCAATTCACTCCATGTGATATCAAGATACGGCTGAGCGCACTGGATACAGCAAAGGCTATAGGCCCTGACAACAGCCCGGCTACTGTGCTGAAGACTTGTGCTCCAGAACTAGCCGCGCCTCTAGCCAAGCTGTTCCAGTACAGCTACAACACTGGCATCTATCCGACAATGTGGAAAACTGCCGAGGTATGTCCTCTCCACAAAAAGCAGGACAAATCCAATCCGGCCAATTACCGCCCCATCAGTCTACTCTCAATCATCAGCAAAGTGATGGAAGGTGTCATTGACAGTGCTATCAAGCGGCACTTACTCAACAATAACCTGCTCACTGATGCCCAGTTTGGGTTCCGTCAAGACTACTCAGCTCCCGACCTCATTACAGCCTTGGTCCAAACAGGGACAAAGGAGCTGAATAACAGAGGTGAGGTGAAAGTGACTGCCCTTGACATCAAGGCAGCATTTGATTGAGTCTGGCATCAAGGAGCCCTAGTAAAACTGAAGTCAATGGGAATCAGGGGGAAAACGTTCCACTGGCTGGAGTCATACCTAGCACAAAGGAAGATGGTTGTGGTGGTTGAAGGTCAATCATCACAGCCCCAGGACATCGCTGCAGGAGTTCCTCAGGGCAATGTCTTAGGCCCAACAATCTTCAGCTGCTTCATCAATGACCTCCTCCAACATAAGGCCAGAAATGGGGATGTTCGCTGATGACTGCACAGTGTTCAGTGCCATTCACAATTCCTCAGATAATGAAGCAGTCCATGCACACATGCAACAAGACCTGGACGACGTTCAGGCTTGGGCTGATAAGTGGCAGGTAACATTCGCACCACAGAAGTGCCAGGCAATAACTATCTCCAACAAGCGAGAGTCTAACCACCTCCCCTTGACATTTAACGGCATTATCATCGCTGAATCCCCCACCATCAACATCCTGGGGGGTCACTGTTAACCAGAAACTTAACTGGACCAGCGACATAAATACTGTGGCAACAAGAGCAGGTCAGTGGCTAGGTATTCTGCGGCGAGTATCTCACCTCCTGACTCCCCAAAGCCTTTCCACCATCTACAAGGAACAAGTAAGGAGTGTGATGGAATACTCTCCACTTGCCTGGATGAGTGCAGCTCCAACAACACTCAAGAAGCTCGACACCATCCAGGACAAAGCAGCCTGCTTGATTGGCACCCCATCCACCACCTTAAACATTCACTCCCTCCACCACCAGCATACCGTGGCTGCAGTGTGTACCATCTACAAGATGCACTGCAGCAACTCGCCAAGGCTTCTTCGGCAGCACCTCCCAAACCCGCGACCTCTTCCACCTAGAAGGACAAGGGCAGCAGGCGCATGGAAACACCACCACCTCCAAGTTCCCCTCCAAGTCGCACACCATCCTGGCTTAGAAGTATATCGCCAATCCTTCATCATCGCTTGGTCAAAATCCTGGAAATTCCTACCTAACAGCACTGTGGGAGTACCTTCACCACACGGACTGCAGCGGTTCAAGAAGGCGACTCACCACCACCTTCTCAAGGGTAACTAGGGATGGACAATAAATGCTGGCTTTGCCAGCGACGCCCTGATCCCATAAGCGAATTAAAAAAAACTCGATCGCCGGGGACATCGCAATCACGGAGATCATGACGTCAGTAAGTGTGCAACGCTCACTTGACCCCCAATCTCCGAACATTGTTTTGGACATTTTCTGGGCGATGGGGAAAAAGTGGGGAAGTGGGACTCATTGGATAGCCCTTTTAAAGAACCAGCACAGACACGATGAGCCGAATAGTTTCCTTCTGTGCTGTATGATTCTATGATTCTAGGTGGGATTTCCTCACTCGACAATTTAAATATGTGAGGTGGCAAGAGTTTTGGAGAAATGAAGGCTTGAGATGGCAGAAGCACAGATCAGGTTCTTAGCGGCAGGAGGACTGGGACTGTACTTTGTAACTCATGCAGGAAAGTAGCAGTTGGAACAGAAATCACAATTCCAAACCTACCGAATCCCAGCCTGGCCACAGAGCAGCCTCAACCGATTTTCCCGAGCTGCAAAACTCAAAATGAATTTTCCTCATTGGAAAACCGATTACAAGTGTTAATACTATGGCCTAGAAATTTGGGGATTTAGCGCCACCCGTTACCGCCAGATTCGGGTGAAAAAATGGCGGCCACTGCCCTTCCTCCCACTGCTGGCGGGTCCCACGGTGGCTGCCATTTTCGGATGTCCGGCACCGCTGCTAATGTCAACATACACTCGAGATATGTAGATTATGCAGATTGTGACGTCAGTGAGTGTGCAACGCTCACCTGATGTCCGATCTGCGAGTTTGGAGTTCGCAGCTCGCAGCTCAACTTACCGGCATGCCTTACGTGCGATGAGTTGAGCAAGCGTTGACAAGCAGGAAGGAGGCTCCAGCAGCGGTATTTAAAGGGATCATCAGCAACTACTTGCACCTGACATGTTTCTGCAGTTTGACTGGTTCTGTGCAACTTTCTGCAACTCCAGCAGCCTTATTAACTTCTGTCAAGGTTCTAAGGTAACAGGGAGTGTTGTTCCAAGTGGAGAATGCCTTCATTCTTGTTTAAGGGCTTCTCCTCACACCACTTGCTTACAGTCATGGGGGCTCTACTGACAGTTCCCCTCGCGCTCAAGTATCTTAGGGAGAGGGAGCGGAGGCAGCGAAGAAGACGAGAAGATGTGTGCAGAGGGAGGAGGAGGAGAGCCATGAGAGCTCTCAACAGGAGGCCTTACCCACCTAGGGTCTTCCAGTGGACAGTTTTCCCCCTGATTCCCATGACTTCAGTTTTACTAGGGCTCCTTGATGCCACACTCAGTCAAATGCTGCCTTTATGTCAACGGCAGTCACTCGCACCTCACCTCTAGAATTCAGCTCTTTTGTCCATGTTTGGACCAAGACTGTAATGAGGTCTGGAGCTGAGTGGTCCTGGCAGAACCTAAACTAAGCATCGGTGAGCAGATTATTGGTGAGTAAGTGCCGCTTGATAGCACTGTCGATGACACCTTCCATCACTTTGCTGATGATTGAGAGTAGACTGATGGGGTGGTAATTGGGTGGTTTGGATTTGTCCTGCATTTTGTGGACAGGACATACCTGAGCAGTTTTCCACATTGTCAGATAGGTGCCAGTGTTGTAGCTGTACCGGAACAGCTTGGCTAGAGGCGTGGCTAGTTCTGGAGCACAAGTCCTCAGCACTACAGCCGGGATGTTGTTGGAGCCCATAGCCTTTGCTGTATCCTGTGTGCGCAGCCATTTCTTAAATTGACTGAAGACTGGCTTCTGTGATGGTGGGGACCTCAGGAGGAGGCCGAGATGGATCATCCACTCGGCACTTCTGACTGAAGAAAGTTGTAAATGCTTCAGCCTTGTCTTTTGCACTTACATGCTGGGCTCTGCCATCATTGAGGATAAAAATGAGAAGTCGCACAACACCAGGTTATAGTCCAACAGATTTATTTAATTTTACAAGCTTTCGGAGCTATCGCTCCTTCGTCAGGTAAGTTAGCAATGAGAGAATCTCCCAGAATTCACAATTTAAACCCAGACAAAATCTATTCACATTATTCGCTACAATAAAGAGCACAGCCAAGACAATGAGATGTGTCCCAGGGGGTCCAGCGTGTCAAACCACCTGCTGGCTGCATATCCTGTCAATTTGTGTTCTTGTGTTTTTAAAAAAAAAAAAACAAAAAAAAAACACCTGGGAAGACCGGCCATGATGTCAAGTCACGTTCTGTATCGTGACATGAACCCGATATCGCGATTGAGGCCATCCTCATGAGTGCGGAACTTGGCTATCAGTTTCTGCTCTATGATTTTGCGCTGTCGTGTATCTCGAAGGCCGCCTTGGAGAACGCTTACCCGCAGATCCGAGGCTGAATGCCCCTGGCTGCTGAAGTGTTCCCCGACTGGGAGGCAACCCTCCTGCCTGGCGATTGTTGCGCGGTGTCCGTTCATACGTTGTCTCAGTGTCTGCATGGTCTCGCCGATGTACCATGCTCTGGAGCATCCTTTACTGCAACGTATCAGGTAGACAACGTTGGCCGAGTCACATGAGTATGTATCGTGTACCTGGTGGGTAGTGTCCTCACGTGTAATGATGGTATCTGTGTCCATGATTTGGCATGTCTTGCAGAGGTTGCCGTGGCAGGGTTGTGTGGTGTCTTGGTTGCTGTTCTCCTGAAAGATGGGTAATCTGCTGCGAACGATGGTACTTTTGAGGTTAGGCGGCTGCTTGAAGGCGAGTAGTGGAGGCGTGGGGATGGCCTTAGCAAGGTGTTCGTCGTCATCGATGACATGTTGAAGGCTGCGAAGAACATGGCGTAGTTTTTCCGCTCCGGGGAAGTACTGGACGACGTAGGGTACTCTGTTGGTTGTGTCCCGTGTTCGTCTTCTGAGGAGGTCTATGCGGTTTTTCGCTGTGGCCCGTCGGAACTGTCGATCGACGAGTCGAGCGTCATATCCCGTTCTTACGAGAGCGTCTTTCAGTGTCCGTAGGTGTCCATCGCGTTCCTCCTCGTCTGAGCAGATCCTGTGTATTCGCAGGGCTTGTCCATAGGGGATGGCTTCTTTAACGTGGTTAGGGTGGAAGCTGGAGAAGTGGAGCATCGTGAGGTTGTCCGTGGGCTTGCGGTAGAGTGAAGTGCTGAGGCGTCCGTCTTTGATGGAGATTCGTGTGTCCAAGAATGAAACCGATTCTGAGGAGTAGTCCAGCTTCCACCCTAACCACGTTAAAGAAGCCATCCCCTATGGACAAGCCCTGCGAATACACAGGATCTGCTCAGACGAGGAGGAACGCGATGGACACCTACGGACACTGAAAGACGCTCTCGTAAGAACGGGATATGACACTCGACTCGTCGATCGACAGTTCCGACGGGCCACAGCGAAAAACCGCATAGACCTCCTCAGAAGACGAACACGGGACACAACCAACAGAGTACCCTACGTCGTCCAGTACTTCCCCGGAGCGGAAAAACTACGCCATGTTCTTCGCAGCCTTCAACATGTCATCGATGACGACGAACACCTTGCTAAGGCCATCCCCACGCCTCCACTACTCGCCTTCAAGCAGCTGCCTAACCTCAAAAGTACCATCGTTCGCAGCAGATTACCCATCTTTCAGGAGAACAGCAACCAAGACACCACACAACCCTGCCACGGCAACCTCTGCAAGACATGCCAAATCATGGACACAGATACCATCATTACACGTGAGGACACTACCCACCAGGTACACGGTACATACTCATGTGACTCGGCCAACGTTGTCTACCTGATACGTTGCAGTAAAGGATGCTCCAGAGCATGGTACATCGGCGAGACCATGCAGACACTGAGACAACGTATGAACGGACACCGCGCAACAATCGCCAGGCAGGAGGGTTGCCTCCCAGTCGGGGAACACTTCAGCAGTCAGGGGCATTCAGCCTCGGATCTGCGGGTAAGCGTTCTCCAAGGCGGCCTTCGAGATACACGACAGCGCAAAATCATAGAGCAGAAACTGATAGCCAAGTTCCGCACTCATGAGGATGGCCTCAATCGCGATATCGGGTTCATGTCACGATACAGAACGTGACTTGACATCATGGCCGGTCTTCCCAGGTGTTTTTTTTTTGTTTTTTTTTTTTTAAAAACACAAGAACACAAATTGACAGGATATGCAGCCAGCAGGTGGTTTGACACGCTGGACCCCCTGGGACACATCTCATTGTCTTGGCTGTGCTCTTTATTGTAGCGAATAATGTGAATAGATTTTGTCTGGGTTTAAATTGTGAATTCTGGGAGATTCTCTCATTGCTAACTTACCTGACGAAGGAGCGATAGCTCCGAAAGCTTGTAAAATTAAATAAATCTGTTGGACTATAACCTGGTGTTGTGCGACTTCTCATTTTTGTCCACCCCAGTCCAACGCCGGCATCTCCACATCATGATCATTGAGGATGGGGATGCTCATGGAGCCTCCTCTTCCCGTTAGTTGCTGAATTGCCCATTAACATTCACGACTGGATGTGGCAGGACTGCAGAGCTTTGATTTGATCTGTTGATTGTGGGATTGTTAAACTCTGTCTATAATATACTGCTTCAGCTGTTTAGCATGCCTTTAATCCTGTGTTGTAGCTTCACCAGGTTGGAACCTAATTTTAGGTACGCCTAGTGCTGCTCCTGGAATGCTCTTCTACATTCCTCATTGAACCATGGTTGGTCCCCTGGCTTGATGTTAATAATAGAGTGAGGGATATGCCAGGGCATGAAGTTACAGATTGTGGTGGTACACAATTCTGCTGCTGCTGATGTCCCACAGTGCCTCATAAATGTCAGTTTTTTTAGCTGCTAGATCTGTTCTGAATCTATCCCATTTAGCATGGTGGTAGTGCCACACAACACGATGGAGGGTATCCTCAGGGTGGAGACGGGACTTTGTCTCCACAAGGACTGTGCGGTGGTCTCTCCTACTAATACTGTCATGGACAGATGCATCTGTGACAGATAGATTGTCGAGGATGAGGACAAGTAGGTTTTCCCTCATGTTGGTTCTCTCACCACCTGCCACAGGCCCAGTCTTGCAGCTATGTCATTCAGGACTCGGCCAGCTTGATCAGTATTGGTGCTACCAAGCCACTCTTGGTGATGGGCATTGAAGTCCCCCACCCAGAGTACATTCTGTGCCCTCTAAATGGTGTTCAAAATGGAGGAGTACTGATTCATCAGCTGAGGGAGGGTGGTTGGTGGTAATCAGCAGGAGGTTTCCTTGCCCATGTTTGACGTGTTGCCATGAGATTTCATGGGGCCAGAGTCAATGTTGAGGACTACCAGGGCCCCTCCTTCCCAACTGTGCCACCATCTCTGGTGGTTCTGACCTGCCTGTGGGATTGGGCTCCAAGCTCTGCGCAATGCTCTGCGCAAGGTTGGTGCCGGATTTCTCCATGCTCCTTGAGAATGCACGCAGGCTTTCTGGCAGGCCTGCCAATGCACCAAGCATTTAATTGTGCATACCCATCAGCCTTCTTCGGTAGGCCACCCCATTGAAGTCCTCATCTGAGTCCTGTGCAGCAGAACTCCTGTGCAATCTTGCCCTCCGGGGAGCTGGCACCTGCACTACCATTGCCCCTTGCCCTGGCTGCAGACCACTCGGACCCGGTGTCTCACCACGTGCAGATCCCGTCTAAAGTACACGGAGTGTCAGTATCTGAGCTGGTGGCTGCGAGTGTGAAATTGAGTGATGGTGCTGTGTCTTCAGCATCACTGCCTTCTTCCTCTTCCAGTTCTTGCTCCTCCACCACTGCTTGGCCAGGTTGCAGTTCTTGGCTATCTGAAAGGTGAAAGGCACAAGGGTAGGGTTGCGCTGAGGGGAGCCAGGGAAAGCAAGAGGTGCATGCTTACACCATCTGCAGCTTGTAAATCAGAAGAGATTGTTGGATGAGGAGGAAGTGGGATGTGAGAAGGAGGATTAGTTATGAGGATCCCCCATCTTCGATTGTTTCAGCCCCGGCGCTGGCCACGGGCCGCTCCAATAATCTCCAGCACCGTCTCCTCCGTGGGGGTTTAGGTCATGCAGGCGCACCTGTCTCCCTGCGGGTAGCCCCTGCTGCCTCTAGTTATGAGCCATCTTGTCCTGCAAGAGAGAGGGAAGTGTGTCAGTGAGTGTGGAGCAGTGTGTTTATGTGATGTGTCTGTCATGGTGAATAGCTGGCAGTGTGTGCAAGCTGTGAGATGTGAGTGTGAGGCTTGCAGCAGTGCTAAGTGTGTGAGGGTGAGGTGAAGCTATGAATGTTGGGTATGAGTCATGATTGATAGAGATTGTTGGTAGGTGAGTGAATGGGGAGCGGAAGGTGAATTAAGCAGTGTCTAAGCCTAGAGACTCAGTTTTAAAGATTTGGCAGTTGAGGATGAGTTTACTAACCGTGACCACTCGTGTGAGGTCATTAATCATCTTGCGGCACTAAATTCAGGTCCTCAGGGCTGCATTGTTGGCATTGACCATGACAGCTATCTGCTCCCATTGCCTTCTCACAGTGTGTCTGGAGGGCCTCCTGGCCCCTGTGGATAGAGGACCCTTCTTCTCCTCCTGTCCACATCCTACACCACAGCCTCCATTGCTGTATTAGAAAATATTGGAGCTCGCTCACTCCCCTGTTGTGCCATTAATACGTCTTCTTCCTGCTCAAAATGTCTTCCCCAGCCACTTACAGCAGCTGCTCCAGCCAGAATAGAACTTTTTTTTAAAAGTTGCAGGCTGGCTTTAAGTAGTACAGGATAGCTTAAAGTGGTGCTAGCCTCACGTAAACCTGGGCCCCCTGCTGAGGCACTGAAAGGATTCGCAAAATTTCACGTGTTCCCCCCCCCCCGAAGATTTTATTGGACTTATTAAAAGGAACCCTGGTCAGACTGAGTTTTAAAATCCAGGGCATATCAAAATGGCTGCGACCAAGAGCCTGGCAGTTTTCATTTCAGACTCTGGCAAACTATCAGCTTGTGTATTCCGATTTCCTTATGCATTGGGGACAAACCCAATTACAATCAGGTCTACGCATAAGGCTTTCAAGGTGTTTGCTCAAATAATCAGCGGGGACATTGAGACTGGGCTGGCCCATCATCGAACCTGTCAGACAAAGGGAGCAGTTGAAGAACTGGCATGATACAATTACCGGCCATCTAACATGATGGGCCAAGATCGGAACCTTTTGTTAAAATTCATTATACCCAGTTCAGACAATCATCGAACCTGTCGGACAAAGGGAGCAGTTGGAGAACTGGCATGATACAATTACCGGCCATCTAACATGATGGGCCAAGATCGGAACCTTTTGTTAAAATTCATTATGCCCAGATCAGACAATAGAAATGAGCTGATCTGGCGGGAGATTAGGATGACCGGGAGGGTATAACTGGGAAGACCCAGCCACTCGCTCTCTCTCTCTCTCTGCCTCGGTCTCGGGTACCCTGTCTGTCTGCTAGCAGCCAAGAAAGAAGACCGTCCAGAAACTTCGTAGCCACGTTTCGACGGCAGAGACAGGGTACAGGGCCAGGTTTTCCATCCATTTCACCGGTGAGCATTATCTTCTTCTGGCTGTCGCAAGACAATTTTAGTTAGGCGTAAGGGTGGGAATTAATGGGGATATTGCTAAAATTGTAATTTTAGGATTTTCCCTCGATGTGTCCGTTCTCCTCCCCTGTTAAAGTGTAAAACCGTACTGCATAGTGATTTTGTTTTCTTCATATAATACTGTTTCTCTGTAGTTTTACTTCTGTAAATAAACATTGGTTTTCCTTGCACCAATCCACGGGTCTGTTCATTTGTCCTTATCGCCGCTCGATAAGTCCTGGGCTCAGAACTAGGAAGGGGATAGCGATTCGCAACCGCACAGCGGGCAGGACAGCCCAGGAAAACATAACTGGCTGACCCACAAATAAGCCCCTGAGACAAAAACCCCTTACAGCATGCAGCCAATGAACAGTGCATTCAGCGCTGGGCTGCCCGCTACTAACATGAAAATTACCAGGCAGCACAAAGTTTACGTGCTGCCTGCATCAAACACAACTGTTGAGGTTTAATCGTGCATCGTGATACCTGCGCCCATTTTCGGGGGCTATCAAATTTAGCTCCCAGTATGTCTACAAACAAGGTGGGACCCACTCCTGGGTCCATCTGCGATGGTGACCCATTACTTCCCATTGTTGCTTGAATCACAGGGTGACACTCTAGGTGCCACTTTTGGCCAGGTTTGACAACGCAACAGTCGGCACACTCAGTTGCTCTGTAGTCTACCCTGATGAGTGGATGGCCACACTGAGGTAGTCCAGAATATCTTCAGGACTTGGTTGGTTAGCAAATCAATCAACTTGTTTGCATCACCGGAGAATCACCATTCTGCTCAAGGACCTCAGGCAGTCAGGGTGGAGGCTAGGACAGTCTATCATTCTTTTGTTTCTAGATTCTGTTGTTCAGGTTTTCCTGATCTCCAGGATGCTACAGGGAATTGTAGCAGAAGGTGGTTCTGGTTAATCCTTTACTGGCCTCACAAGACATGCAGATAAGGCACCCCAGTGTTGAATTCTGCGAGTATGAACTCAGGAGCCAACGGGAGAATGCCAAGTCATTTGAAGAGTAAGGATAGCACTACTTTTGTTAGGAAATCTTTATTCTTCATTCCAACATGCTCCACACACTGCTGGACACTGTCCAACTGCTGCTTGGGGTGAGAAGTGCTGGCCCTGCAAGGGAACAGAATCCAGCTCCCAGGAGAAATAGATCAAAGTGAGTGTTGTGCACGGGCGCAAGATCCAAACAGTAAGCTGAACTGTCAAGATCTGGATCTGGTTCCTGCCAGCTTCTGCCATTCTGCCAGTGCCATTTACACTTCATCTAGAGTCATCTTTTGTTTCTTAACTTGTCCCATTACCATCTCCTTTTGCCTTGCACCATCATTCCTTTTGTCTCTTAATCTCTCCAGCCTTCCAACCTAGCACAGACCTTCCCTTTTGTTTTTTCCTCCCCTCCCCCCTCTCCCTGCCCCTACACTTGCTTAAAAACCTGTTCCATCTCCAAATTTTTCCAGTTCTTACGAAGGGTCATCGCCCTGAAACGTTAACTCTGTTTCTCGCTCCACAGATGCTGCCTGACCTGCTGAGTATTTCCAGCATTTTCTGTTTTTATTTCAGATTTCCAGCATCCGCAGTATTTTGCTTTTGTATTAGTGGCCTGGATTTAACCTGGTTTTTCACCTCACTCAGGAGTTCACATGGTCTCGGGTGGAGTGGGGTGTCAGCATATTGTGATGCACAGGGCATCGCAGTTGAGTGGAACAGGCTGAATGGATCAGAGGGTCTTTTTCTGTGTGTCATTTTTCCTATGTTCATGTGTTTTAAGAGTCACGTTATTTCAACGATTTAAATGTGAGAAATTTAACAGTTGGAAATAAATGTGGAAGCAAAACTAACTAACTGTGTTTTCTGATTTATGCCTGGATCATAGCAAGGAACAGAAAGGGGAAGAAAGTCCGACCATCCCTTCCATTTCAAATAACCACATTGCATCCAATCCCTTCATCATTTTATAAACATCACTCATATCCCTGCACTTCACCAAAGTAAATAACCCGACTATCACAGCCTATGTTCATATAACTAAGAGCTTGAAGATATGGTATCATCCTGCTACTCCTTCTGCATCCTGTTCAATGCCTCAATATCACTCATCAAGTGAGGGGTCCAAAACTGGTCACAATACTCCAAGTGTGGATGTACCAAAGCCTTATGTAGCCTAAGTAGTATTCCTCATGTGCCCTCAGTGGTCCTACCAATACAACAACAACAACTTGCATTTATACAGCACCTTTAGCATGGTAAAAAGTCCCAAGGTGCTTCACAGGAGTGTTATCAAACAAAATATCACACTAAGCCATTTAAGTTATTAGGACAGGTGACCAAATGCTTGGTCAAAGAGGTAGGTTTTGTGCAGCGTCTTAAAGGAGGAAGGAGAGGTAGAGAGGTAGCGGAGGGCCTAGGCAGCTGAAGGCACGGCAGCCAATGGTGGAGCAATGTAAATTGGGCATGCTCAAGATGCCAGATTTGGAGGAGCGCAGAGATCACAGAGGGTTGTAGGGTTGGAGGAGGTTACAGAGCTAGGGATGGGTGAGCCCTGGAGAGATTTGAAAACAAGATGAGAATTTTTAAATCGAGGTGTTGTTGGACCGGGAGCCAATGTAGGTGAGCAAGCACAGGGGTGAAGGGTGAACGTGTGAACCCCAAATCTCACAGTCTGTCCTGACAATTAAGAACTTGAAGATTTTATATCATCCTGTTACCACTTCTGCCTAAGTATAATATTCTTCATTTGCCCTCAGTGGTCCTACCAACACAACCTAACACACGGTTTTCTTTTCCTATAGCAACCTCACACTGCATGTGCAATTTAACATTGATGAACTTCTATCCCAGGGTTCTTTCCTGATATGTTCATTTCGCGGACACCTTTGCACAGTATAAACATTGCTGGAATTTCCTAGCCCCATATATATAACACTCACTTGTCCACATTCATTAATTTAAATTATGAAGGGATTCAATCGGGTAAACGTAGAGAAAATGTTTCCACTTGTTGGGAGTCTAAAACTAGGGGCCATAATTATAAGATTGTCACCAATTAAATCAATAAGGAATTCAGGAGAAATTTCTTTACTCAGAGAGTG
This sequence comes from Squalus acanthias, assembly GCA_030390025.1. NCBI lineage: Eukaryota > Metazoa > Chordata > Chondrichthyes > Squaliformes > Squalidae > Squalus > Squalus acanthias. The sequence goes on from CM059426.1 coordinate 179,315,602, forward strand.
CTGAGAATGTGGAACTTGCTACCACATGTAGTTGAGGCGAATAGCATAGATGCATTTAAGAGGATGCTTGGTAAGTAAATGAGGGAGAAAGGAATAGAAGGATATGCTGATACGGTGAGATGAAGTAAAGTGGGAGGAGGCTCATGTGGAATATAAACACCAGCGTAGACCTATATGGCCCCACACGGGCCAATTCACCAATTAATCTAAATCCACCTGCAACCAACAGACTGATCAACAGTGAATTTTAGAATATTATGTTTAGTCCTCTTTTGGATCAATAACATAAATGAACAGTAATGGATCCTGAGGAAAACCATTTAAAACCGGGACCCAATCTGAACCATTATCATTAATATCAAATGATTATATCTGATGTCAATCGATTGCATGAAGTTTCTACTAATCTCATGAGATCTATTTTTTTCATGCTCTCTCTCACCAGCACCTGCACAGATCCATCCAGCGCGGGGGTGGATTTGGACGATCAGCTTCAGCCAGCACTGTGGGGGATTAGTAGAGCAGAAGTGAGCAGGAGCAAAAGGAGGTGCTAGATGAGAAGCAGGAAGCATCTGGGTGGAGATGCCCGCCTTTGCTCCACATCCCTTGATATTCTTACCCAACAAAAATCTATCTATCTCAGTCTTGAAAGCTTCAATTGAACCCCAGCTTCCACAGTCTTTTTGGGGAGAGAGTTCCAGATTTCTACTACCCTTAACGTGAAAATTTCTTCCTGATTTTGCTCCTGAATGGCCTGTCTATAATTTTAAGTTTTGCCAAACACTGTTTCATCATGTTTAGGCCCCCGTAACTGGACAGGTCAAACCGTGACATCACAGGGCAAGTCTCACCCTCATACTAAGCATCACAATGAGATCAGACATCACAATAGGTTTGTAAACTGAGTAGGTTTGAGGCAAGAGGCTGCACAACCAGTTTAATTGAAGGAAAAGCAGCTGCACGGCCTTTGACTAACACGCAGATCTAGCTAAGTGAATACAGTCGGGTGGAGGATCTGAACAAGTTAATGTTCTAAAGGGAACACAAACAATGAAAATGAGAAAATTAGACAGAAGGTTGTGGACATTGAAAGGTTTGTCTGCACATGGTTATTGTATCATTATTTGTGAAGACATAACTAGCAATATGATCAGTTTAACAGACCCCGTAATATTGATGCACAGCCAGGTGGAGCAGCTAAATTTGATGTCAATAGTAGATCTTCCATGGTGTTGCTCATAAGTAGTCTGGGGCCTGGAGCCTGGTTGATGATGGTTACACAGCCACACTCACAGGTCCCTCCCTGCTGCCTTCGCTGACCAGCTGCTGCCAGTCCTTGAGTTTGGTGCTCACTCCCTGTTTTGTAAATGTATACAACTGCTTAACATTATTGGTAGATCTCCCACGGGGTTATCCATAGGTAGTCTGGAGGGTGGAAAATAGTTATAAATGTTTACTAGGCCCCACTCCAAAGTCCCAGGCAGACATTTACCCCCTGCTATCTGCAGGTACATAATAGAGCTTAACGGAACTGGTTCATCTCCCATGGCCTTTCTCTCAGGCAAGAACTTGTTGATAAGCCTCAGCTCCAACAACACACAGAGCCCAGCAGGAATTCGATTCAGCTCCATGTGAGGCCCCCACCAGCACTGGCCAGGTCCCCAGCCTCGCTGGCACCAACCCAGCATCAGTTGGTCCTGATCAATGGTATCTGCCACCACCGATGACCTGGAGCGCCCAGCTCTAACCCAAGAGACACAAGCATTATTTCAGAAGGACATTGGAGTGTTGGAAGCATTCTCCACCAAGAGAAGGGGGCAAGGAGAAGCCAAACAATCCCATCACTGTCAATCGCCCTGTTCTCTGGCTCATAACCATATGAAAACCTGTTATCGCATTCTATTTCTTCAAGTCTTTGCAACCTAAATTAAGGCCAAGGTTTTACCAAACACTGTTTCATCAAGGTGAAGCCCCCTTAACTGGATGGGTCAAACTGTGACATCTCAGGGCAAGCCTCACAATCATACTGCACTTCACAGTTACATCAGACATCATAATAGGTTTGTAAACTGGGTAAGTTTGAGCAGGAGGCTGCACAACCAGTTTAAGTGAAGGAAAGGGAGCTGCACTGACCATGACTGCGGTCAGTAGAAGATCTGAACAGCTTTGCTTTGTGAAGGGGGTGTGAATAATAGAAATATCGCTAGCCAGCTGACACTCGGAAGGTTGATGCTGTAGAAGGTTTGTTTATACCTGTAGTCCCAGCTTGTGTCATTCGCTGCCAAAGTCAGAGTGAGTCACAGTAAAATCTGCTGTAGTGACCGTGCAGATATAAAAGCTCAAAACCTGGAAATTGAAATCATTCCATATAAAATATGCAGGTTTTCCTGGTCAGTACATGTTGGTTGTTCTGATCAGCTTGCTCTGGACCCTGGGATAGTCCGCCGGGCAGCTCAGCTTGAACCGACAAATTAAACAATCGAGGGAGTCAGCTCAAAGCGACATTTTAAACTGTTGAGAGCCTCCCTATTTAAACCGCTGATTAGTGTAGAGCAGTGTCCCACTAAGTGTGCAGTTTTCGGATAGAATGAATGAGTCTAAATAAGGGGAGAGACAGAGAGGGAGAGATAGAAAAACAGGATAATCAACCACTCATAGGGCTGGATTTTGAATGACCCATGGAGTCGGGTTTGGAGGCGTGTGGGGGGTTAAATTTGCGGGGTCGTGGGTCCCGACCCCATCCCGACTCCATCCTGCCTCCACGCAATTTTGACAAAATCAGTCGCGGAGTTCCCGACTCCGTCCCGCCTCCAAGAGGCGGGAGAGGCCATTAAAGCCCTTAACAAGCCCTTAATTGGCTCTGAAATGCCATTTTGAAACGTTTTAGCTAGTTTAACCCTTTTCCGACGTGAAGTACGCCTGATGTGAAACACTCCAGTGAAACCTGACGGGAGCACAAGTGGATAGCTGACTATCAGCTGCAGGTCCACTATTACAATGGAGATATGATGAAGGTAGTAGTAGTATTAGGTCTGAAAGTCGCCTCTGATGCTGTTGCATTGAATGTCTTCAGAGACTGCCTGGCCTTTGCTGTGAGAGGACTTGGATGGAAAAAAAAACTCTCTCTCTCTCTCTCTCTCTCATATCAAAAACCAGGCAGATCCTCTCTCACCAACAGCCAGACAGTCTCTGAGACCAGGCAGTCATCAATCAGAGGCGACTTTCAGACTGAAACCACTAATTAGTTCATGGGTTCCCACATGCTGGAACTCAATTGCCCAATTAAGTGAAAATTGCATCATTCATCCACATTAATCTGGAGTCGGGGGGGGGGAACATGAAATGCGGATGACACGACCCTAACCCGACCCCAAGACAAAATCCAGCCCAAAGTGTCTACAAGCTCTGAGAGCTCAGGGTTAAGACTCGGAGACTGTACCGGGGATTTGAAGAAATTCTTCACACAGAGGGTTATTGGAACAAGCAGCTATTGAGACAGAAACTGTAAAATCATTTAGATTGGAGTTGGATATTTGAAAGCAACAACAACAACAACTTGTATTTATATAGCGCCTTTAACATAGTAAAACATCCCAAGGTGCTTCACCAGGAGTAGTGTAAGACAAAAAATTTGACACCGAGCCACATAAGGAAAAATTAGGGCAGGTGACTAAAAGCTTGGTCAAAGAGGTAGGTTTTAAGGAGTGTCTTAAAGGAGGAAAGAGAGGTAGCGAGGCGGAGATGTTTAGGCAGGGAATTCCAGAGCTTAGGGCCTAGGCAACAGAAGGCACGGCCACCAATGGCTGAGCGATTATAATCAGGGATGCTCAAGAGGCCATAATTAGAGGAGTGCAGATATCTCGGGGGGTTGTGAGGCTGGCAGAGATTACAGAGATAGGGAGGGGTGAGGCCCTGGAGAGATTTGAAAACAAGGATGAGAATTTTGAAATTGAGGCACTGCTTAACCGGGAGCCAATGTAGGTCAACGAGCATAGAGGTGATGGGTGAACGGGACTTGGTGCGAGTTAGGACACGGGCAGCCAAGTTTTGGATGACCTCAAGTTTACGTAGGGCCGAATGTGGGAGGCCAGCCAGGAGTGCATTGGAATAGTCAAGTCTAGAGGTAACAAAGGCATGGATGAGGGTTTCAGCAGTGGATGAGCTGAGGCAAGGGCAGAGATAGGTGATGTTACGGAGGTGGAAATAGGTGGTCTTAGTTATGCCACAGATATGTGGTCGGAAGCTCATTTCAGGGTCAAATATGACACCAAGGTTGCGAACAGTGTGGTTCAGCCTCAGACAGATGTTAGGGAGAGGGTTGGAGTCAGTGGCTAGGGAACGGAGTTTGTGGCGTGGACTGAAAACAATGGCTTCGGTCTTCCCAATATTTAATTGGAGAAAATTTCTGCTCATCCAGAACTGGATGTCGGACAAGCAGTCTGACACCTTAGAGACCATGGAGGGGTCGAGAGAAGTGGTGGTGAGGTAGCGCTGGGTGTTGTCAGCGTACACGTGGAAAATGACATTGTGTTTTCGGATGATGTCGCCAAGGGGCATCATGTAGATGAGAAATAGGAGGGGGCCAAGGAGAGATCCTTTTAGGGACACCAGAGGTAACGATGTGGGAGCGGGAAGAGAATTTAAAAGGATTTAGTGAAAGGCAAGGATTAGATGACATCAGTTGAAGAGCTTGCACTGAGCACAGGTATTCGATCCAAATGGTCCCCTTCTGTGTTGTAACTGAGCAGCAGTAAATGGGGAATCAGAATGGTCAGCGACCTACAGTAATCAATTGGTCTTGCAGGCAAATCAATGCTACTGTGTGAACATTTGGTGAATAGTGGGGTAACATTAGCTACCCTCCAATCCATGGGTACTGTTCCAGAATCCATTGAATTTTCGTAGATGACCAGCAATGCATCTACTATTTCTAGGGCCACTTCCTTAAGTACCCTAGGATGTAGATTATCAGGCCCTGGGGATCTATCGGCCTTCAATCCCGTCAATTTCCCTAACACCATTTCCCTACAAATACTGATTTATTTCAGTTCCTCCCTCTCATTAGACCCTATGTTCCCCGACATCTCTGGGAGGTTATTTATGTCCTCCTTTGTGAAGACAGAACCAAAGTATGTATTTAATTGGTCTGCCATTTCTTTGTTCCCCATTATAAATTCCCCTGATTCTGACTGCAAGGGACCTACGTTTGACAGTGCAACGCTCACTGGACATCCGACCTCCCAACTTCATTTTAGCCACTTACCTTAACGGCAGCGCAGAACATAGAAAGGGAGAGCTGGCATCTACCAGCAGGAGGCAGCCTGCAGCAGTGATATTAAAATGTACCATCCCCATGGTTCTGCAGTTTCAGTGCCCGTTTGTTACTTCCTGCAACTGAAACAGCTTTCTTTACTTATTTCAAGTTTTTTTGGTGACAGGTTGTGTTGAGTTAAGTGCAGAAGTCACTCCTTATTTGTTAAAGGCTTCTGCTCACAACACTTCCTCACAGCCATGGGGGCTGCGGGATTGCGGAATTAGCTCAGGAGGACGACGAGGCAGAGGAGGATGAGGAGGAAGAGGATGAGGAGGAGGAGGGACAGGAGGGAAGGCGGAGCAGCGAGACAATCAGCCTTCTGGACGGGTTGCCTGTGACTGGCTCAAATGACTCCGATTCACATGAATGAAACCCCAGATCCTTATAGCTCACCACATCCCCATCATACAATCCCTGTCTCATGGCATATCACAGCATCCTCCTGGGCAAAAAAGTGAAATGAGAGAGACCACAAAATATTCCAAACACACTTAATAAATTTATCTATAAACATATCGCACATATGACATGAATTCTAATAACTAACGACCCTTGTGCCTGCCATAGTTGAATAGCTGTCATTGTGTGTAAAGTGTGAGATGTGGGTGTGAGTGATGCTAGGTAGAGATTGTTGGTGGGTGAGTGCTGGGGTTGTGGTGCATTGGACAGTGTGTGAAGCTTATGGTACAGATGATGGTATGTTGCATTTGTTGAAGCCATCAATCACCCTTATCACCCGTGTGAGCTCGTGAGCTTCTCCTGCACTGTGTGTGGGTCCTGGGGACCACAGTGCTGCCCATGACGTGGTGTGCCACCTCCCACCACATAGTCCGGCAGACTTGTGGCGAGGGCCTCCTGCCAGTTGACGGGTACAAGACCGCCTGCCTTCTCTCCACTGCTAAAACCAATGCCTCCAAAGCTTCATCCGAAAACCTCCAGGATCTCTCCCTGGGGCGGCGATCTGCCATCAGAATTTGTAAATAAGTGCTCCTTCTCCATTTCATTCTTCTTTTGCTTGTTGAGGTAGCTGCACACCCAACAATGCTGAGAATAACGTGCTGTAGCATCAATGAACCTCCCCTTTAAGTAGTAAAAAAAGCCAGTGGCAATCATTACTTGAGTTTAGACTACACCCAATATTGGTCCATTTTTCAGTGTAACACCAATGAGCTTGGGTTTTTAGATGAGAATCATGACTACAATCATTTTAATGAGGAGTGAGGATGAATTTTGCATGCATCCTAGACAATTTTTCACCTGGTGCTACTTAACCATTTTGAATCTAAACACTGCGCATTTCTTGGCTATAACGAATTTCTAGCCCAACAGATTTTAATTTGGTTTTTATTGATGGCCAGCAACCAACTCCCCACAGAACCATCTAAAAGCGCAGCCAATGGATGGAGATTGCATTAAACACACTCTTCCTTCTGGCGCATTTCTCTTCCATTCTCTTCCATTCCAGACACCCAGATTTAGCACCAGGTCTACTTTGTAGACTTCCCTGGATAAAATGATTAAAACAGATTCCAAAAAATGAGAATATTCAAATAATACATGGAATGCTTTGCCACAGGGAATGGTTGAGACAAAGATCATTGCATCTTTGAGTGGAACATTGGATAAATATTTGACAGTAAGGAAGACACTTGTTGGCCAGATTGCAAAGGCTCACAGAAGCTGCCAATAGTCTGTGGGTCGGATTTGGGCACTAAGGTCACCAAGACTTTTATTCATTTCAGCACTGCATTGACTTATTCTGACATTTATTTGTATTGTTAATTTGAAAATTTGTCCCCCTCCCTCCTGGTTTGGACCTTCATGTCTATCCCTCATGTCCCCGCATCGGCAACAAGCACCAACCCTGCTCCAACTCCAGGCTCAGTTCGGCACTGCTCGAGAGTAACTGGATTGGCATTGGTTAGGCCCCAGACCATACCATGACCTCTGACTGATGTTGGCCAGGAGTACACTTGGGGACTGAACAGGAAAGTCTCAAGTGGGTACACTTCAGTTGTTGCCTCGATGGTATAGAGTGAGATGGGTTGGGTGACGTAAGAAAACTACTAGGCACTTGGTCTAAGCATTAAACAAAGCTTTAATCAACTGTTTTACAACATGGAGATCTAGTTGTCCAATCTAGTTCCTGTTAAATAATGTCCTGAGCAAGCTGGGCCCATGCCCGAGTATTTATACTTTCCCTGGACAGTGCCACCAGCAGGCCGCCCAGTATTATGTCATAAGTCATTTCCCATGAATGACAAGATTCATGTCACTGGGTAAGGCCACACTGGTGACACCAATTCAACCACGGTACATTGGTCTCCAGTTGACGCCAGCTCATTTGGGGGCACCATCTGGTGAGGACTCACACAGGGTCGCCTATGCTGCGTGTGAGTTCCACTTTAGTGAGGGTGATCGTGGTTCACCGTTCGCATTTTTTTGATCTGTGTCCCCCTCACTCCCCCACTGTGGAGCCACCTTCAGCTGCTCCCTTCAACTCCTGAGGGGCATCCAGGTTCCAAGGGCTCTAACTCCCAGGGAGATTACGTGTGCCTCAGTGGCACCTCCCTCGAGTGGCAGGGGTTCATGTCTCGAGGTGCTTGTATTCGTGAGCTCGTAGCTGATATGGCCGCCCTCATCCGCTGTCTTCCCTGCTCCCAGGGCCTCCCTATCAGCCTTCATTGTTGGTTCAGCCCGAGGAAGCTTCCGGTTATAGCCAAAGTAGGCAGCACCAATAGTGCCTCCGCTGCCCTACTTCACACCTTTTAAATCGCTGATGCAGCTGGCGATCTTCAGTCGTGAAAGCATCAGACATCCCAGGATAATAATCCTGCTCCATCCATCAGAATCCAAATCGAGGGAAATGTGGATGAGGCATAACTTCCTGCAGGATTTGGCGCACATCCATATTCCCTGCCACCAAATCCACTGGGGACAGCTTTTATTATCGGGAGGTTAATGCTGCGCAGGTGAGTTGGGGAGCAATCCATGTCACAGAGTGAGGACCACCTTCACAGAGCTTCACTGCAGCAGCAGGCTGTGTGGGTGCCCTCAAGGTAGGAGCAGGATCTATCATCCAGTGGCTCTTGCATCACCACATAGCTTGACTGCACACCTTGGGGTTCCTTCAGGAACTGAAGCAGCCGCTACTGCAGATGTCCTTTGATAATGAGGGCTTCTTTAGAGAACAAGTGGAGGAGCTGCTGCAGGCAGACAAGCATCTCCAGCAGAACCTTCAGGCATTCCCGGATTGGCACCCAAGGGGTCAATGTCTCACTGCCAATGACTTGGAGTGCCCAGCTCTGCCATGTTCTTAACCCAAGAAACACAAGCACTGTTTCAGAAGGACATTGGAGCATTGGAATCATTCTCCACCAGGAGAAGGGGCAAGGAGAAGGCAAACAATCCCATCATTCCCGACACCCACGCACCCTGTTCTTTGGCTCGTAACCACATGGAAACGTGTAATTTTATTCTAAGTCATCAAGTTATTGTAACCTAAATGAAGGCCAAGGGTTTACCAAACACTGTTTCATCAAGGTGATGCCCCCTTAACTGGACGTGTCAAACCGTGACATCACAGAGCAAGCCGCACCCTCACACTGCGCTTCACAGTGAGATCAGACATCACAATAGGTTTGTAAACTGGGTAAATTTGAGGCAGGAGTCTGCACAACCAGTTTAAGTGAAGGAAAGGGAGCTGCACTGACTGTGACTAACTAGCTGATCTATCTAGGAGTGATTGTAGTCGGATAGAAGATCTGAACAGCTTTGCTTTTTGAAGGGAGCGTGAACAATGGAAATATCGCTAGCCAGCTGACACTCGGAAGGTTGTTGCTGTAGAAGGTTTGTTTATACCTATAATTCCAGCTTGTATCATTCCGTGTGGAAGTCAGAGTGAGTAACAGTAAAATCTGCTGTAGTGACCGTACAGATATAAAAGCTCAAACCTGGAAATTAAAACCAGTCTGTATTAAATATGCAGGTTTTCCTGGTCAGTACACGTTGGTTGTTTTGATCAGCTTGTCCTGGACCCTGGGATAGTCCACCGGGAAGCTCAGCTTGAACCAACAATTTAAACAATCAAGGGAGTCAGTCCAAACTGACAATTTAAACTGTCGAGAGGCTCCCTATTTAAACCGCTGACTGGTGTTGAGCAGTGTCCCACTCAGTGTGCAGTTTTGGGATGGAATGAACGGGACTAAATCAGGGGAGAGGCTGAGAGAGACAGAGAAGAGATAAACTGAATAATCAGCACTGAGAGCTCAGGATTAAGTCTCGAAGACTGATGCGGGGGATTTGTAGAAATTCTTCATACAGAGGGTTATTGGAATAAGTGGCTATTGAGACAGAAACTGTAAAATCATTTAAATTGGAGATGGATATTTGAAAAGGAAGAATTTAAAAGGATACATGGAAAGGCAAGGATTCGGTGACATCAGTTGAAGAGCTTGCACTGGGCACAGGTGGACAATCCAAATGATCCCCTTCTGGGCTGTAATTGAGCAGCAGTAGATGAGGAAACGGCTGGAATGGTCAGTGGTCGACAGTTATCATTTGTTCTAGCGGGCAAATCGAGCGGATTCTACTGTGTGAACATTTGGACAGTTCCAGTAACACTGAGCTACAGCAGGGTCGAGGGCTTCATTTGGCGTCACTGCGAGAACTCCCGTAACTTCACCCACAGGTAGGCCAAGGGAGTGTGGTGACTCCTATTTACTGGACACCCCCAAGTGGAAACTTAGGGCTGGATGTTCCTCCTTGCCAGTAATCACCCACAGGAGCTGTGTTGACTGAGCTTGGTTCCTGCCTCACCACTCCTGACACTTGCCCAGCTGTTAACTTTCAAAAGGGAGTTGGATACATACTTATAAAGGAGACATTTTCAGCACTATGGGGAAAGAGCTGGGGAGTGGGACTGATTTGATAGCTCTTTCAAACTTGTGCAGTAAAACAGTAGTCAGAATGGAAATCACAATTCCACAGCTACGGAATCCCAGCCTGGCCACACGTCATGCTTAACCGATTTTCCTGAGCTACAAAACTCAAAATAAATTTTCCTCATTGGAAAACCGATTACAAGTTTTCTCAATAGAATGCACTGAGCCAGATGAGTGACAGAGAACAGAAGTCTTGGAGAGTGAGAGAAGACATTGCTATAGGAAGAGCTATAGATAGCGAGTAGATGGAGAGAAAGAGGAAAGAGAGACAGACACAGAGAATATGAAGGGAGCTCAGAGAGGGCTGTGGGAGAACCCTCTCACGGAGGCAGCTATTGCAGCAAATCGGTATTGTGCCAATTTCTTCCATTCTTTTGAGCCTTAGGAAATAGCTGAAACACAGAAAATGCTGTATTCTGGGGGGGGAAAAGATAGTGGCTGATTTAAACAGGAAATGGAAATATTGCTCCTGAATTATTTTGTTCTGGAAACGTTTATTTATTAATTGAACTCAGAGCGTTGGCACACTATCAATTAAAAACGTAAAAAATCTAGAGCTTTGGCTTTGCCTCAGACACTGGTACTGAAGGAGTCAGGGTGAAACTCTTGACCCAGGTATTACTGGTGTTGTCTGGCCTTGCCAATCCCTGGGTCATTGCCAAGGACCTCCCAGGACAGCTGGCTCCGGTGCTGCTCTCTAAAGCACTCCAATAGTGTCAGACAGCTCCTCTTGTGCCCAGTGATCCTGGTTAACTTGATGGCATTGCAGCCATTCTGGACCTTCTCTCGGATTCTGAAGAAGGTATCAATTGTCCAAATCGTCTGCCATTATTACTTGGATGGCATCGCAATCTGTGGCCAGTAACGTTACAATAAATGAAATGTCGATAACGTTTTGCACTCAGAATCTGCATTAAGTATTTACAGGTTAATTATTTACAGATTAAATGGTTTACTATAGGAGGGGTGCTATAAAATGCCTATAGTTGTCCTTGTTGCACTCCAGTGTTTTTGAGTGTAATTTCTTCTTCTGCCACAGGTACACAGGGCCGCGATTTCCCCTACCTCGGCGGGTCCGTGGCAGGCAAGGTAGGTGGCGGGTCCCAACCTCGCTGCTGTCTCCAGCCCACTGTCCAAAATGATTTTCCCCTGATTGGGCTTCTTAAGCCCGCCCAGCGCATTTAACAGCCAATTAGTGGAAGCTGGGTCTGATGATGTCATTTGATGATGTCATTTGATGACACGTCATCAGCCGGTTTCCTTAAAGGGACCATGTGCAAATTGATTTTGACAGTTGTGCTGTCAGTGTTCTACAGCATTGAGGTGCTGCAAACACTGACAAGCACTGCACAAAGGGGCACGGCTGCACCCAGGCTCTCACACGACTCCCTCCATGGAGGGAATCACAGCACGCAGGGAGGTCCCCTTCCCTTCCGATGGGTGGAAGAGACCTCCCTAGGACATCAACGCAGCCTGGTTGCACATTGCACAGGAGGGCACAAGCAGGGATGTCATCAAGAGGACCAGGCTGCAGTGGCGCAAACCTTTCAATGATCTCAGTAGATCACGAAACGTTAGTACAAAGCCACACTCATCCTCATCCTGCACAGGACAGAGGGCATCAACACCCAACCACATTGCTGCCCAGGACGCCAGTGATGGCCTCACCATGGCCAGATTTACTTCACTTGACGCTGTACACCCTGGCTGCCACATGATGTGCCAGTTTGGCACCACCCCACACCAGCACTATAAAGCATCCCTGCAATGCCCAAGCCATTCCTTTCACACTCATGACCATTGTGGGGGCGTACCATTATGTCTCACCATTCACTTCAACTCACTAAGCCACTTACAAAGGTGCACATAAACCTGTCCAAGAACGCGAAGTGCTGAAAATAAAGGTTTCAATGTTTGACACCACATTAACAGAAACTTTACAAGATCATTGCATAAAACACCCAAGTGCTTACCCTTGTGTGTTGTTAGTTGGTGTGATTGGACTAGAATGAGGGTGAGTGTAAGGGGTGGCTAGTGAGATGGGGAAGTGATAATGTAGATAGAGATGGCCACCACCGTGTCCCACCACGGACCCGCTGAGGTTGGGGAAATCACGGCCCTAGTTTTAGCAAAAATGTAAGGGTCGACCCACCAGGTCTACCTTACACACGTCCCAGGACAAAATGATTAAAATAGATTCCAAAAAATGAGCATAACGAAATAAGACAAGAATTAACAATACAAATAGATGTTAGATTAAAGAACGAATCATAAAATTCTGCAGTATTTTACTTTTGCATAAAATTGAAAGTTAGGAGCTGGTTCATTGATTCTGATGATTCAAGCTAAGAATGTGCCCGGAGAGAACCTTAGCCCCTTGCTCTATTGGTTGTGCCTCATCCTCAGGCCCATCCCCCAATCTCATCCAGCCGTCAGTGCTAAGACTAGTGCTAAGGCTCACAGAGGCCGGCAATATTCTGTGGGTCAGAGTTTGGACACTAAGGTCACCGAGACTTTCATCCATGCGACCTCTGCCTTCACTTATTCTGACATAAAATTTGTATTGTTCATTTTAAAATTTGGCCCCCTCCCCCTGGACTGGACTTTCACCAACTCTGCTCCAACTCCAGGCTCAGTTCGGCACTGTTCACGGTTAACTGCACTGGCGCTGCTTAGGCCCCATTCCATATGGTCATCTCCGACCAATGTCGGCCAGGGTCCACATTGGGACTGAACAGGGAAGTCTCAAGGGGGTGCACTTTGTTTGTTGCCTCGATGGCATAGAGTGGGATAGGCTAGTTAAGGCCGCTCGCCAACCAGTCCCTGCCATCCCCGTCTACCACATCGAGTGAAGTCCCTGTACCAACTTGTACCATGGCCTCCCAGGATAAAGAGGAAGAGTCCTCTCTCAAACCAGCTGTCTCTGAGGTGTCTGCGTCTACTGGTGCCGAACGAAGCTGGTTCTCCCAAGCACCGCCAGCTACTGTTGGTGTGTCCTTCATTTGAGGCATCTGTCAACCACTTTGGTTACAACTGCCAACTGCCACAGTGGCACCTCCCCTGAGTGGCAGGGGCTCATGTCTCGAGGGTAGAAATCAAGTGACACTTGTAATCATGAGCTCGTAGCTGATATAGCCGCCCTCATTATTGTCCCCAAGGCCTCCCTATCAACCTTCACAGTCGGTTCAGCCCGAGTAAGCTGCCCGGAGGCTTTCCACCTTCAGAAGTCAAGTTGGGAGCCTGAGTCAGACCGCGACAGCAGTTGCTGAGGCTTTTTCATATATTCAACATAAGGGTGACCTAGAGTCTGAAACTGTCACTTCCAGAAGTCCCTGCAGCTGGAGGGTTGAGTCATTACTTAGGTCTTCTAAAGGCCACAGGCATCAACTTTTGTTGGGTTTGTCCTACCAATCTCCAAGGCAGTACGGGCAGACTTGATAAGGACCCTCCAGTTATGGCCAAGGTAGACTGTGTGCATAGTGCCTCAGCCCCTGCATCTTACATTTTACTTCGCAGATCCAGCTGGTGAACTTCAGTTGTGAAAGCCACCAAACTACCCAGAAAACTTGTTCTGTTCAACCCACCAGAATCCAAATGGTGGGACATGAAGGTCTCGTGAACCTTCCTGCAGGGTTTGGCGCATATTCCCTGTCACCAATTCCACTGGTGCCAGCTTTTCTTATCGGCAGGCTAATACCTTGTAGATGAGTTGAGGAAGCAATCCCTGCCAGAGAGTAAGGACCACTGTGCGGGCACCCTCAACGTAGGAGCAGGGTCTAGTGGATCTTGCATCATCACTTAGCTTGACTGCCGCCTTGGTGTTCCTGCAGATACCCTTCGATGCTGAGGGCTGCTTTAGCAAGCCATTGGAGAAGCTGCGGCAGGGATACAAGCATCTCCAGCAGAACCTGCAGGCGTTCCCGGATTGGCACCAAAGAGGACACTGTCTCACTTTGGAGCTTAGCCCACCCATCTTTTTTTAAATTCATTCATAGTAAGTGGGCATCGCTGGCAAGGCCAGAATTTATTGCCCATCCCTAATTGCCCTTGAGAAGGTGGTGGTGAGTTGCCTTCCTGAACCGCTGCAGTCTGTGTGGTGAAGGTACCCCCACAGTGCTGTTTGGTAGGGAGTGCCAGGATTTTGACCCAGCGACGATGAAGCAACGACAATATATTTCCAAGTCAGGATGGTGTTTGTCTTGGAGGGGAACTTGGAGGTGGTGGTGTTCCCATGTGCCTGCTGCCCTTGTCATTCTAGGTGGTAGAGGTCGTGGGTTTGGGAGCTGCTGTCGAAGAAGCCTTGGCGTGTTGCTGCCATGTATCTTGTACACACTGCTATCATGGTGCACTGGTGGTGGAGGGAGTGAATGTTTAAGGTGGTCGATGGGGTGCCAATCATGCGGGTTGCTTGGTTCTGGATGGTATCGAGCTTCTTGTGTGTTGTTGGAGCTGCACTCTTGCAGACAAGTGGAGAGTATTCCATCAGACTCCAGACTTGTGCCTTGTAGATGGTGGGAAGTCAAGAGGTGAGACACTCACCACAGAATACCCAGCCTCTGACCTGCTCTTGTAGCCACAGTATTTATGTGGCTGGTCCAGTTGCGCTTCTGGTCAATGGTGATCCCCAAGATGTTGATTGTGGGGGATACGATGATGGTAATGCCATTGAATGTCAAGGGGAGGTGGTTGGACCTTCTCTTGTTGGATATGGTCATTGCCTGGCACTTATGTGGTGCAAATATTACTTATCACTTATCAGCCCAGGTCTTGCTGCATGCGGGCACAGACTGCTTCATTATCTGAGGAGTTGCGAATGGAACTGAACTCTGTGCAATCATCAGCAAACATCTGCATTTCTGGCCTTATGCTGGAGGGAAGGTCATCGATGAAGCAGCTGAAGATGGTTGGGCCTTGGACACTGCCCTGAGGAACTCCTGCAGCGATGTGCTGGGGCTGAGATGATTGGCCTCCAACAACCATAACCATCTTCCTTTGTGATAGGTATGACTCCAGCCAGTGGAGAGTTTCCCCCCTGATTCCCACTCACTTCAATTTTACTAGGGCTCCTTGATGCCACACTCAGTCAAATACTGCCTTGATGTCAACGGCAGTCACTCTCACTTCACCTCTGGAATTCAGCTCTTTTGTCCATGTTTGGCCAAGGCTGTAATAAGGTCTGAAGCCGAGTGGTCCTGGCAGAACCCAAATTGAGCAGGTTATTGGTGAGTAAGTGTCGCTTGATAGCACTGTCGACGACACCTTCCATCACTTTGCTGATGATTGAGAGTAGGCTGATGGTCGCTATACTGGAACAGCTTGTCTAGGGGCACAGCTAGTTCTGGAGCACAAGTCTTCAGCACTTCAGCCAGGATGTTGTCGGGGCACATAGCCTTTACTGTATCCAGTGTGCTCAGCTGTTTCTTGTTGTCACGTGGAGTGAATCGAATTGGCTGAAGACTGGCATCTGTGATGATGGGGCCCTCAGGAGGAGGCCGAGATGGATCATCCACTTACCACTTCGGCCTGAAGCTGGTTGCAAACGCTTCAGCCTTGTCTTTTGCACTCTCGTGCTGGGCTCTGCCATCATTGAGGTTGAGGATGTTCATGGAGCCTCCTCCTCCCGTTTGCTGTTTCGTTGTCCATCACCATTCATGACTGGATGTGGCAGGACTGCAGAGCTTTGTTCTGATCCATTGGTTGTGGGATTGCTTAGCTCTGTCTATAGCATGCTGCTTCCACTGTTTAGCATGCATGTAGTCCTGTGTTGTAGTTTCACCAAGTTGCAACTCATTTTTGGATATGCCTGGTGCTGCCCCTGGCATGTTCTTCTGCACTCCTCATTGAAACAGGGTTGGTCCCGTGGCTTGCTGGTAATGGTAGAGTGAGTAATATGCCAGGCCATGAGGTTACAGATTGTGGTGGAATACAATTATGCTGCTGCTGATGGCCCACAGTGCCTCATGGATGCTGTCGAAGTTTCGACTTCCGAGTAAGACTCTTGAAACATAAAGTATTGTCAAAGACAGGCTTTATTATTTACTTGCTCGCAAGGAGAATGCCTGTAGTCAACGGCAACATGACACTCTGCCGTACAGAAGGAAAAGCAGCATCTTTATACACAGAAAGCAACAGGCTTTTCTATATCACATAACATGTTGTTTAAAGTAAGCTAAGTTAAAAGTTAAAAAAAATAGAAATGCCTTAAGATAAGACTAGCTAATCTCTACAGTCATGGAGTCTGTCTGTCTGTTCTTCTTCTCCCACCAAGGCCAAGGCACCTGGAGTCAAAAGGCTAAATGTTTACTTCACTAGTCCTTGGTTATCTCAAGTTGATTAGAAGAAGCCTTTTTGTTCTGTACCAGTTGCTGCGAAAACAGCATAGTCTGCAAAGTTTAAATCACCATGAGAAGTCATAAACAACTACAATCTTTTCCCAGGCAAGTCAGAGTCGGCCATTTTGTATCTCTTATTCTGTGTCTAGGAAGCCATTTTGTGTCCAAGTAAAAAATGCACTTCCACAATGCCCAGTTTTGAGCTGGTAGATCAGTTCTGAATCTATCCCATTGAGCACAGTGGTAGAGCCATACAACATGATGGAGGGTTTCCTCAGTTTGAAGAAGGGACTTCATCTCCACAAGCACTGTGTGGTGGTCACTCCTACCAACACTGTCATGGACAGATGCATCTGCGACAGGTAGATTGGGGAAGACAAGGTCAAGTAGGTTTTTCTCTCGTATTGGTTCTCTCACTACCTGCCACAGGCCCAGGCAGCTATGTCCTTCAGGACTCGGCCAGCTCGGTCAGTATTGGTGCTACTGTGACAGTCTTGATGATGGACATTGAAGTCCCCACCCAGAGTACATTCTGTGCCCTTGCTTTTTCCAAGTGGAGTTCAAATTGGAGGAGTACTGGTTCATCAGCTGAGAGAGGGTGGTAGGTGGTAATCAGCAGGAGGTTTCCTTGCCCATGTTTGACCTGATGCCATGAGACTTCATGGAATCCGGAATCAATGTTGAGGTTTCCATGGGCCACTCCCTCCCGATTATATACCACTGTACCACCACCCCTGGTGGCTCTGTCTTGCTGGTGGGACAGGACATACCCAGCGATGGTGATTCTGTGAGTACGACTGTCAGGCTGTTGCTTGACTAGTCTCTGGGACAGCTCTCCCAATTTTGGCACAAGTCTCCAGATGTTAGTGAGGCGGTCGACTAGGCTGGCTGTGGCTGGGTGTACATGATTGAGTTCACTTGGCATTTCGACAGGCTCAAGGCATGAATGGTGATAGGACATTATCCACTTTCAGTCTCGGCGTGAGGCAATGAAGTGAGTCTCCAGACAGACAGTATGGGCTAGAAATTCGGCTCCTTTGCGTCTGCCGTTAGCGCCTTTGGGAGCACTAATGGGGCGCAAAGGGATTATCACCCGGAGGGGATGGGGGGAAAGCGCCTCCCGAGAGATTCGGCGGGGCATTGCTGAGGCACTACCCGAAAGCGCTGCGCCCCCACCGGTAGCGCCCCAGGGCACTGCGCCGCCAGCGATGACATCATCGCTATGCACGGTGACCCCTTATCGCCCCTTACCGCGGGTCACGAGCTGGGCTGACCACCGCTCGCGGGGCGGTATTTAAATGGGAGTTGCGGCCTCAACCTCCAGATCGGCCCTCCATGGTGGGCCATGGTGTGGTCCTGGCCGCCATCGCCCAGCCCGGCACTGCGTCTCGGCATCACGCCACCCTGGTGGCCTAGTGTGGGCCATCGGAGGCCCTGCAGAGTGCGCAGTGGCCCTCCCCTTTAACTGAAGGGGAGGGGCATTGAAACATGGCAGCGCTCGCGACCCGACATCGCCTCGGTTACCGCCCCACCAGGAAGTAGAGCACCTGAGATTGCGCTCCACTTCCTGTGCGGGGTGGTAAGGCAAATTTAGCGGCCGAGGCGGTACTTCTGTGCCGGGCGCTAAATGACCAGCCTTAACTCAGTTACCGCCCTCAAACGGGACGTAACCGAATTTCGCGCCCTGTGTCTACAAACAAGATGCCCCACTCCTGTGTCCCTCTGTCAAGATGATGCATTACTTCCCATTGTTGTTTGAACCACAGGGCGACACTCTAGGTGCCACATTTGGCAGGGTTGGACAACAGAACAGTCGGCACACTCAGCTGCTTTGCAGTCCACCCTGATGAGTGGATGACCACACTGAGATAGTCCAGAATATCTTCAGGACTTAGGTGGGTTAGCAAATTGATCGACTTGTTTGCATCATCGGATATTTACCAACCTGCTCGAGGATCTCAGGCAGTCAGGGTGGATGCTAGGACAGTCTATCATTCCTTTGTTTCTAGATTCTGTTGTTCAGGTTTTCCTGATCTCCCGGATGCTACAGTTAACTACAGCAGAAGGTGGTTCTGGTTAATCCCTTACTGACCTCGCAAACCATGCTGCTCAGACACCTGGTGTTGAATACTGCCAATCTGAACTCAGGAGTCCATGGGAGAACGCCACGTCATTTGAAGAGTAAAGACGACCCTACTTTTTTTAGGGTATCTTTATTCTTCATTCCAACATCTCAACACAGTGCTGGACCCTGTCCAACTGCTACTTATGTAATGCTACTGCTGTAATGCATGGCCTTATCAGGGCCAGAGTTATCTCTTGGACTAGTTTTGATCGACTAAAGTAGTTGGAGAAGTATTTTCCCAATTTTCATTTTCCCTAATTGGCCTGGCTTTTTCCCCTGGTTTATCGCCAAACCCAAAACATGACATGGTCTTGGTTAGGGTGGGCAGTCTATATATTGTGATGCACAAGGCATCGCAGTTGTGTGCAACAGACTGGATGAACCAGAGAGTCTTTTCTGGTCTGTAATTTTTTATATGTTCACATGTTTTAAGAGTCACGTTATTTCAACGACTTGTGAGAATTTAACATCTGGAAATAAACGTGGAAGGAAAACTAACTGACCGTGCGTTTTCTGATTTATACATGTACCATAGCAAGGAACATAGCAAGAGGAAGAGATTAGTTCTCCTCTGGGGATTGTAGACTGGATTGTCACTGGGCTCAGCTACTGACTGGGTGAACTCTCTGAGCCACACACCAGGCAGGCTCCAGGGTCCAGAGACAATCCCCAGTCTGCACATGCAAACATAAGTAAAGACTATCAGGCCCATCAAGGTCACCCCATCCAGTAGACAGTATACACTTGCATGCAGCCCTCCCACCTCCTAGGAACGCTGTCTCCTGAAACAGACAAAGAAAAGTGGCCAATTCAGGAAAAGCTCTCCGCCTCCCTGAGGCTGCAGGAGAAATGCATCACAATCTAAACTAACCACTAACTCCATGTAACTGCAATGCTCTCCCAGGAACTTGTCAAGTTCCCTTTTGAAGGACTGTAGTGGCCCCACACTCACTACATGTTGCATACGTTTGTTCCAGAGGGTAATGACTCTGTGACAACTAAAACCATCTTGCATCTATAGGCACGGCCTTCAATTCTACCATCCCATCCATTTCAAATAATCACATTGCATCCAATCCCATCAACATTTTAAAAACATCACTCATATCCCCTCTCAGCCTGAGCTTCACCAAAATTAAATAACCCCAACTCACAGCCTATCCTCATATTACTAAGAGCTCGAAGATCCTGTTGAACGTCCCAATATCCTTCATCAAGTGCGGGGTACAAAACTGGTCGCAATACTCTAAGTGCAGATGTACCAAAGCCTTATGTGGGCTAAGTACAGTATTCTTCATTTGCCATCAATACTCCTACCAATACAATAACATCAACAGAGCCATTAATGTAGTTAAACATCCCAAGGTGCTTCACAGGAGAGTTATCAAACAAAATTTGACACTGAGCCACAAAAGGAGATATTAGGACAGGTGACCAAAAGCTTGGTCAAAGAAGTAGGTTTTAAGGAGCATCTTAAAGGAGGAGAGAGGTAGAGAAGCGGAGAGGTTTAAGATGGTGAAAATGGTGAAAAGCTAGAAACAGTGGAGATCCAAAGAGACTTGGGGGTCCAGGTACATAGATCATTAAAATGTCAGGGACAGGTACAGAAAATAATCAAAAAGGCTAATGGAATGCGACCTTTATATCTAGTGGACTAGAGTAGAAGGGGGTAGAAGTTATGCTGCAGCTATACAAAGCCCTGGTTAGACCACACCTGGAGTACGGTGAGCAGTTCTGGGCACCACACCTCAGGAAAGATAGATTGGCCTTGGAGGGAGTGCAGTGTAGATTTACCAGAATGATATCTGGACTCCAAGGGTTAAATTACGAGGCGAGATTACTCAAACTACAATTGTATTCCCTGGAATTTAGAAGGTTAAGGGGTGATTTGATCAAAGTTTTCAAGATATTAAGGGGAACTGATAGGGTAGATAGAGAAAAACTATCTACGCTGTTTGGTGAGTCCAGGATTAGGGGGCATAGTCTAAAAATTAGAGTAAGGCCTTTCAGGAGTGAAGTTAGGAAACACTTCTACATGCAAAGGGTGGTAGAAGTTTGGAACTCTCTTCCACAAATGGCAATTGATGCTGGGTCAATTGTTAATTTTAAATCTGAGATTGATAGTGATGTAGTCCAATCTGAAACTAAGGTCTTCAATCCAAACAGAGGAAACTACAAGGGTATTCGGGATAAGTTGGCCATGGTAGATTGGGAGACTATACTAAAAGGTATGAAGGTGGACATACAATGGCTAACATTCAAGGAAATAATGCATAATTTGCAACAAACATATATTCCTCTAGGGCATAAAAACTCAAAAGGAAAAGTGATCCAACCATGGCTAACAAAAGAAATTAAAGAAATTAAGTCAAAGGAGGAAGCTTATAAAGTTGCCAGAAAAAGCGGTCAGCCTGAGGATTAGGATCGTTTTAGAAATCAGCAAAGGGGGACCAAGAAATTTATAAAGAAAGGGAAAATGGAATATGAGCACAAACTAGCGAAAAATATAAAAACGGATTGTAAAAGCTTCTATAGGTATGTGAAAAGGAAAAGACTGGCGAAGGTAAATGTAGGTCCTTTACAGTCAGAGATGGGACAATTTATAATGGGGAATGAGGAAATGGCGGAGAAATTAAATAAATACTTTGTTTCTATCTTCACGGAGGAAGACACAAAAAACCTCTCAGATATACGAGAAAACCAAGGGTGTGGCGAGAATGAGGAACTTAAAGAAATTATTATTAGTACGTAAACAGTACTAACAAAATTAATGGTACTAAAAGTCGATAAATCCCAAGGACCGGATGACCTACATCCTAGGGTTTTGAAAGAGGTGGCCATTGGGATAGTGGACGCATTGGTTGTCATCTTCCAAAATTCTATAGGGCCAAAAATTCATCCCGCTGTGCGAGAGTACGCACTGCGTACTCTCGCGTATTCTCTCTCCAATTGCCGGTTCTCTGCATGCCCTGCGCATGCGCTGAAAACCGGCACTTGGTCTTTGAAAAGGGGGCGGTTCCTCGGTGCATCGCGTGCGCACTACAGGCTGCGCGCACGCTGTGCACTTCGTGCTTTGGACGCGCAGGTAAGGACGGAAGATTTTAGAAATGGAAAAAGGAGGAGTAAGACCCACTTTTAACAAGGTAAGTAGTGAATTAAGTATTTTTTTGAATTTTTTTTAACAGGTATATCTTTTTTAGAGACTTTAAAGACAGGTAAGTTTATTTTTATAACTTTTTAAAAGATTTTAAATTTTTTCAAAAATTTAATTTTTTATTTAAAATGGTTAATTTATTTAACTATACTTATTTTATTAATGTGATGGTTTTTTTTTAAATTTAATTGAGGTTTAGCTGTTATTTTGGGGGGGTGTAAGATTCATAGATTTCACAGCACGTATGTGAAACTTATGAATGGAAGATGGTGTGCTGCCATTGGCTCTAACTGAGTCACGTGATCCCACAGCTCGCACGAATTCACTACGCCGGTGGGATACGCAAGCACTGCCCAGCTGATGTCTGGAACATCAAGTTCGTGCGAGCTGGATCTGAAAAAGCCAACGCGGAGTGAGAGATCGCGGGGAAGCCTTACCCCCGCGGGAACAGAGCGAGATCAATTTCTGGGCCATAGATTCTGGAACGGCTCCTGCAGATTGGAGGATAGCAAATGTAACCCTACTATTTAAGAAAGGAGGGAGAGAGAAAACGGGGAACTACAGACGTGGTAGCCTCACATCAGTAGTTGGGAAAATGCTGGAATCTATTATAAAGGATGCAATAACTGGGCACTTAGAAACTAATAGTAAGATTGTGCAGAGTCAACATGGATTTATGAAAGGGAAATCCTGTTTTACAAACCTATTGGAGTTCTTTGAGGATGTAACTAATGGAGTAGTCAAAGGGGAACCGGTAGATGTGGTGTATTTGGATTTTCAGAAGGCCTTCGATAAGATCCCACACAAGAGGTTGATGAACAAAATTAGGGCACATGGAATTGGGGGTAATATACTAGCATGGATTGAAAATTGGTTAACAGACAGAAAAGAAAGAGTAGGGATAAACGGGTCTTTTTCAGGATGGCAGGCTGTGACTAGTGGGGTACCGCAAGGATCGGTGCTTGGGCCCCAGCTATTCACAATCTATATCAATGATTTGGATGAGGGGACTAAATATAACATTTCCAAATTTGCTGATGATACAAAGCTAGGTGGCAGTGTCAGTTGTGAAGAGGATGTGAGGAGACTTCAAGGGGATCTCGACAGGCTCAGTGAGTGGGCGAGAACATGGCAGATGGAATATAATGTGGATAAATGTGAAGTTATCCACTTTAGTAGAAAAAACAGAAAGGCAGAGTATTTCCTAAATGGTGAAAGATTGGGGAATGCAGATGCTCAAAGGGACCTGGGTGTCCTTGTACATGAGTCACTGAAAGTGAATGTGCAGGTGCAGCAAGCCATTAGGAAGGCAAATGGTATACTGGCCTTCATTACAAGAGGATTTGAGTACAGGAGTAAAGAAGTCTTACTCCAATTATATAGGGCCTTGGTGAGACCACACCTGGAGTACTGTGTACAATATTGGTCTCCTTACCTAAGGAAGGATATACTTGCTGACGTAAGAAAACTACTAGGCACTTGGTTTAAGCGTTAAACAAAGCTTTAATCAACTGTTTTTCAACATGGAGATCTAGTTGTGTCCTTCACTAGTTCCTGTTAAAGAATGTCCTGAGCAAGCTGGGCCCATGCCCGAGTATTTATACTCTCCCTGGACAGCGCCACCAGCAGGCCGCCCAGTATTATTTCATAAGTCATTTCCACATGAATGACAAGATTCATGTCACTTGCCATGAACGGAGTGCAACGAAGGTTCACGAGATTGATTCCTGGGATAGCGGGGTTGTCGTATGAGAAGAGATTGAGTAAACTAGGCCTGTATTCTCTTGAATTCAGAAGAATGAGAGGGGATCTCATTGAAGCATACAAAATTATTACAGGGCTTGATAGGGTGGATGCTGGGAGAATGTTTCCCTTGGCTGAGGAGTCTAGAACCAGGGGCCACAGCCTCAGGATAAAGGGTAGGCCATTCAGAACTGAGATGAGAAGAAATTTCTTCACACAGAGGGTGGTGAATCTTTGGAATTCTCTACCCCAGAGGGCTGTGGAGGCTCAGTCATTGGGTATATTCAAAACAGAAGTCGATAGATTTCTGACTAGTAAGGGCATCAGGATATGGCGATAAGGCCGGTGAATGGAGTTGAGGCAGAAGATCAGCCATGATCTCATTGAATGGCGGAGCAGGCTCGAAGGGCCGAGTGACCTACTCCTGCTCCTATTTCTTACGTTCTTATGTCCTTATGATAGATTTTTGTTAATAAAAGTTATTAAGGGATATGGGGCAAAGGCAGTTATATAGAGGCATGGCAGGGCACCTCAGTCCCGTGGAATGCACATCTTGTGCCATGTGGAAACTCCAGGACACTTCCCGTGTCCTGGACAACCATGTATGCAGGAAGTGTTGTCAGCTGGAGGAATTCAAGCTTCGGGTTTCGGAGCTTGTGCAGCAGCTGGCGTCACTGCGGTGCATCCGGGAGGCTGAGAGCTATGTGGATAGCATGTTTCAAGAGGTGGTCACCCCGCAGCCTAAGAGAGCACAGGCAGAGAGGGAATGGGTGACCACCAGACAGACAAGGAAGGCCAGGCAGGTAGTGCAGGAGTCTCCTGAGTGCATCACACTCTCTAAACGGGGGCGCTAACGAGAGGCACAAATGCACCAAATTTCTAGCCCAAAGTGTTTTGCTTTTGCTGTGTTCTTTTTGGAAAAAGTGATGATGTTATTTTGAAAGAGCTTGAGCATTCACCAGCACATGTGCGCAACATGAAGTCACGGCAGAATCTGAAAGCAGGGATCAGTGACAATAAAACTATCGGCAATGTGAACATGGAGTTACTTTTTGTACCGAGACTCATTTGTATTTTTTTCATTTGGCTGAATGGAATCTGGTGTTTTGTGGAACTACAGAAAACCTTCATGATTACTGGAATAGAAATCTCTTTGGTGAAGTTGAATTGCGGGCAACGGTTGGTTGACCCAATATTGAGTGAAAATTATAGGTAATTTTTTTTAAATTTGTTCATGGGATGTGGGCGTCGCTGCCAAGGCCAGAATTTATTGCCCATCCCTAGTTGCCCTTGAGAAGGTGGTGGTGAGCCGCCTTCTTGAACCGCTGCAGTCCATGTGGTGAAGTTACTCCCACAGTGCTTTAGGGAGGGAGTTCCAGGATTTTGACCTAGCGACGATGAAGGAACGGTGATATACTTTCAAGTCAGGATGGTGTGTGACTTGGAGGGGAACTTGGAGGTGGTGGTGTTCCCATGCACCTGCTGCCCTTGTCCTTCTAGGTGGTAGTGGTTCGCGGGTTTGGGAGGTGCTGCTGAAGAAACGGAAAATGCTGATCTTTACTTTAATACAACAACAACAACAACTTGTATTTATATAGCGCCTTTAACGTAGTAAAACGTCCCAAGGTGCTGCACAGGAGTATTTTAAGACAAAAAAATTGACACCGATCCACATAAGGATAAATTAGGGCAGATGACCAAAAGCTTGGTCAAAGAGGTAGGTTTTAAGGAGCGTCTTAAAGGAGGAAAGGGAGGTAGCGAGGTGGACAGGTTTAGGCAGGGAATTCCAGAGCTTAGGGCCTAGGCAACAGAAGGCACGGCCACCAAAGGTTGAGCGATTATAATCAGGATGCTCAAGAGGGCAAAATTAGAGAACTTCAGATATCTCGGGGGCTTGTGGGGCTGAAGGAGATTACAGAGATAGGGAGGGGCGAGGTCATAGAGGGATTTGAAAACAAGGCTGAGAATTTTGAAATCGAGGCGCTGCTTAACCGGGAGCCAATGTAGGTCAGCGAGCACAGGGGTGATGGGCGAACAGGACTTGGTGCGAGTTAGGACATGGGCAGCAGTAGTAAAGATATTTACTGCCTGATTAGGAAAGCACATCCTTCAGGCTATTGTTGAAAAGGTTCATTTTACAAAGTATTTTGGAGTGATCGTGGACAGACATACGTTGTCAATTACATTGTTAATTGTGCATTATTGGTTGGT
This sequence comes from Squalus acanthias, assembly GCA_030390025.1. Lineage (NCBI taxonomy): Eukaryota > Metazoa > Chordata > Chondrichthyes > Squaliformes > Squalidae > Squalus > Squalus acanthias. Next base: position 179,341,424 of record CM059426.1, read on the forward strand.
GTGTTAATTTTGGAACATTTTACTGGATTTCTTGGTGTTGAGGCGATTACCAATGAGGCCTTGTATGATACCTTTTAGGGCATCGCAAGAACTCAAAAATCAATATTGATGACTGCAGAGGAGGGGGATACGACAATAAAAGCAATATGAAGAGCAAAAGCAAAGTGTCCAACAAAGAGTGCTGGACATTACCAGTAAGCCCTGTAGCAGTTACAGCCTGAAATTGGTCATTTGGAGGACCAGGGATAATGCTCACCAAACCTTTGACAGTTGGGCTAAATCGCGGTTTAGGGGTTCGCTGTTTATGGCGGTTAGTGTCTGCCATACCCCGTACGCGGTAGAGGACTTCACCTGCGCATCTGGTCAATCTTCGCGAGTCCGCTGATGCGGTAGGATGTCGTTTTGGATCTATCTGGTGAGTACCCAATTTCTTTGGTTTAGCAGTAGGGTTTAGAGTCTTTGGGGAAAATCTTACCCAGGGGTAAGTCAGGAGTAGATTGTAGAGTGGAAACTTTGCGGTTCTTCGGGTTTTTCTTCCCTTGAGTTGGTCTTTGTTGGTCGCGGTGGCCTGCTATTACCCGGTCAGTTGGGGGTAATATGCGATTGTTGGTTTCTTGAGGCCTTTGGTTTCCGCGATGGCTTTTAGGCCTTGTCTAGTGTGTCGGTCGACCTCGTGGAGCTGTCGGTGACTTGTTGCTGCTTGTTGCTCCGGGTGACTGTGTTGGGACCGTTGTTGGAGGTCCGTCGAGGTGGTATCTTCACGAGCTGGACTCAGGTGTGTCTGAGTGGTGAGCGATGCCGACTCGCTTCCAGCTCGGCTTGTCTTATTCCTTGCTTCTTCTTCTTCTGATGACCACTGACCTTGAACTGCTTAACGGGCCTTCAATTATACAGAATTGAAGTGGCCTTATCTACCCGCCAAATCTACTCAGTTCATTGTCTGGTTTTGGCGGGCTCGTTAATCGGTAACGACTTACTAGCGTGTTAACTGGTTTTTTAACAGGCCTTCAATCTCACCCATTGAACGTGGCCTTATCTACCCACCAAATCTGCTCAGTTCATTGTCTGATTTTGGCGGGCCTGTTACCAGTAACTGCTCTGTAAGTGTCAAATGGCTTTTGGGATGGCTTGCATCCTGTCGATCTCCTTGGTTGATCACTGGTGATTGATTTTGTGTTTGGGTTTTCTAGGCTGGACTCGGTTTTTCTATAGAATGGTCCTGAGTGGGTTTTATTATGCATGTTTCTGATGGGCCCTGTAATCGATTTTGATGGGACCTGTATTTTGGGTGGGACTACTCTTTCCCTGGGTCTATTGTTCAAATGTTAATGTCTGCTGGGGCTTGAGTGAGGTCATCCCGGTTCCCCAGACAGTGTAATTAACTGCACTAACCAAAACTGCTTTTACAGAGGTCAACCCACCTCCTTGTCCCTTTACAGGCCCAGACATAGTTTTAAAATGCTAAAACTTGGTTTTTGGTCTTAAATTGCTTAGGTTAGGCTCAAATGCATTTTTATCACTCTGAGGTAGTTCCAAAGTCCTTTTTCCTTAGGTTTTTGGGGATCTGCAAATTTTGGAAACCTTACAGTTGACAAAGAGAGTCAACAGTATCTCACCATCAACACACACAAGGGACTGTACTCATACACCAAGCTGCCGTATGGTGTAAAGTTCTCCCCAAAATCTTCCAGGCTATGCTGGGTAAGATTTTGCAAGGAGTTCCAAATTGCTTATGCAATCAAGACGATGTGTTGATCGCAACAAGCAGTGAGGAAGAAAATCTAGAAGTGTTAGATATAGTGCTTCAAAAGTTGAATGCCCACAATGTCAAATTGAAAAGGAGCAAATGTGCTTTTGTGTAGCCCGAGGTTGTGTACCTTGGTCTGAAAGTTGATGCAAATGGCTTGCAACCAGTGAAGGTAAAAGTTGATGCTGTCATCAATGCTCCAAAGTCACAGAACATGTCTAAGTTAAGATCTTTCCTTAGAATGGTCCAGTACTATGCACGTTTCTTACCTGAGTTAGCTCCATTGCACAAGCTCCTCAAGAAGGATGTCCAGTGGAAGTGGACGAAAGTAAAACAGGAAGTTTACGACGCTTGTAAGAGAAGTCTCTCTTGCGATGCTCTACTTGTGCACTACGACACAGAGCGTGAGCTTAAGTTAGTGTGTGATGCTTCCAGCTACAGTGTGGGAGCTATCATAAGCCACGCAATGGATGACGGCCAAGAGAAACCAATCGCGTTCGCATCGCGAACCCTCACAAAGAGCGAAAGAAACTACGCGCAAATTGAAAAAGAAGCACCCGCCATAGTGTTTCGAAACAAGAAATTCCACCAGTTCCTGATCGGCAGATGGACTGATCAGTGTATGGACACAGCATTGAAACCATTCCATAACCGTCATACTGAATTGACTTGTGAGCAAGGTTGTACAGTAAAAGGAGGCCTGGATAGTACAAATGGTGGGGGTTGGGCAAGTTGTAACTGTCCAAGAACAGCTGAGGGCTTAGTGAAAGGCAGGCAGAAGTCTCACACCTCACCTCACAATCTCAATTTCAAAGAACACTATGTCCTTAGATGGTAGCTTCAGCTGCCCAAGAGTATTCAGGAAGCAGGTCTGCACCATACATCGTGCAGGAGAAAATATGTGTCTTACCTGCTTGAGGGGGCGCAATGGGAGACCACATGGTACACCGCAGGCTGAAAATAAGGCGCACAATTCATTAGGCACAGCTGGACAGGAGAAGGCAGCCTAGGGTGGAGTCCAGAAGCAACAATCCGCTACCATCTCATAAAGAAAACTGAGGCTACATGGTGGACAGGCTGCATAAGCCACATTGGCAATTTGGGTTACCCCAGACAGTACAGGCGATCCCTGCCACACAATACATGGAAGTATAGCTAATGCAAGGGGTCAGAGGCACCAGGCACAGAGGTTGCTTGAATTTTAGAAAGAGTCTGAGAGATTCGGCAGGTATGGTGACTTACCTAGCGAGGAGTGTATGGTCTTCGTGAGTGAGCCATAGGGGGAGAAATTTGGTATCGCCCCGTTTGGGGTGCAATTATCGGCCGGGCGCAAAGTTTAACGCCTGGCGCTAATTATCGCCTCCGACTGCAAACTTGGCTTCTATCACTCCTGGAGGTGATTGGAACGCTATATCAGGTGCTACACACCTCTCTTAAGGCGCTAACGCCGAGGAGCGAGGCGCTACCTCAGAGTGCTGGTGAAGCTCATGTGCTGTCAGTCAGCAATGGAACACAGACACAATGGCGCCGGCCAGTTCTTAAAGGGGATGGTTGATCTTGCACCCCATCCACACCCTGCTCATTGCAGCCTTGAATTTCGGCCTGGAGAGACCTGTACATCAATTCTGCTGGAAAGAACAATGGAGAGGCCCAGGGAAAGAGCTCAGAGTGCAGCCCCCAAAGTCTCTTCTAAATCGATGCAAGGAAGGTCAATTCAAAATGAACCTGCAAAGTACTGCTCAGTACCCAAAACTCCTTCACACAGCGTTGAATCTCTCCAGAAGTCTCTCTCTCTCTCAGAATGCGTGGTGCAAAAATGTCGCTGACAAAAAAAGGCAGGAAGCGGTCGCCTTTAAATAGCGCTCCCCCAGTCCCTTCCTGACTGCAAAAAGTCCCCTCAACCTGTCGTTGCTAGTGGCAGGCGGAAAGGCAGGGGGCACCACTCAATATCCGGTCTGGGGTGCTACCGGGGCGCTGCACGCTAGACTGAAGTCACGATCTGCGGGCGCAGGAGATCGTGGCGGTAGTGTTTAGCGCCGCCGCAAAATGTCTGGTCAATTCCGTGAGCGGCGCAAACATCGCCGCGCCCAGGCGCTAGTTGCTTTGCACCCCATTAGCGCCCTCTTAGGGCACTAACGGGAGGCACAAAGCAACCAAATTTTTCCCCCATAGAGTTTACACATGAAGGACCTACTTATGGGGAGGAAGCTATGTCATGCTTCAGGATTGCAAGCGGGCATCCTGTAATGGCACAGGCACCCCACAGCCCCATGCAAATGTGATACTCTTCCATTGACCCTTCAAATTCTGATTGGGCCAGGATTGCAGCCTGCGCATTTTTAGGACCCATAACTTAAAAACTATTCATTCTAAAAAGACAGACAAAATGTAATTTTTAAATCATTTATTAGGAAGAATTTTTATTTTGAAATGCCTGGATCTGGTATGTTTCCCAATTGGGGTCACTATATTGCTGAAGCTCGGTGCTGTAACTTCACTTTGGGATACCAGTATATAAGCTCTCATGCTCATATGTAATTCTTCTGTTTGCTATTTTAACATAGGTGCTAACCTGCTAAATGGATTAACTCCTCCATTAAACTAGCAGAGCAAGGGGTTTCATATGAACACATTAAGCATTCATATGCTGGTATCCCATCATGCTATTTCAAAGGAGATGCGTCTTTGTGTTCAGCTACCATCCTCCTTTCCATCTCCACAGAATGCAATAAACACTCAAAAGTAACACCATTGTAGAGTCTTATCAGAAAGTATTACATCAATTAATCTCTTAATCCCCTACTTTGTCATATTTTGAACAATAATACAGCATATGATTTATAATTGTCTAGTGACTATAACCATAATGCTACGTAATAGCTGTATTAATCAAGTAATGAATATGCCAGTACAGCTAGGTGGGAAGAAAAATTAGAGTATATACCAGAATTCAACAGGTCATTATTTTAAAGATGAAAGGAATATTTCATACTAGACCATTAGAGCATCACCATATGGTTTATCTCATTCTGGTGTCTGACATATTAGATGCAAAGCATATTAGATTCCAGATAAAAGTTCTTATAACATTGCCTTCATGATGAAACTGTCATTTGGTAGCAATGGTATAAAAGGTGCTGTGATAGCACATAGTTAGTGTGGTTGAGGACCCTTTGTTACCATGGAGTAACCATAGAAAAGCCCATACCACCTCTATTAGAATGGTTAACATCCATGAGGAAATACAAGGAATTACATTAAAATTCAGTAAGGATATAATAGATTCATAGCTCCAGACTCGAGGCAATTAGTCAAGTGAATCCAAGAGCACACACCATCCTGACTTGGAAGTATATCGTCGTTCCTTCATCGTCGCTGGGTCAAAATCCTGGAACTCCCTCACTAACAGCACTGTGGGAGTACCTTCACCACACGGACTGCAGCGGTTCAAGAAGGCTGCTCACCACCACCTTCTCGAGGGCAATTAGGGATGGGCAATAAATGCTGCCTTACCAGCGACGCCCACATCCCATAAATGAATTAAAACAAACAACATTCAGCTCCCCTTGCCTGTTCCTGGAAACAATGGCCTAGAAATTCATTGGCGCAATAAGAACATAAGAACATAAGAATTAGGAGCAGGAGTAGGCCATACGGCCCCTCGAGCCTGCTCCGCCATTCAATAAGATCATGGCTGATCATCAACATCAACTCCACTTTCCCGCCCGATCTCCATATCCCTTGATTCCCCTAGAGTCCAAAAATCTATCTATCTCAGCCTTGAATATACTCAAAGACTCAGCATTTACAGCCCTCTGGGGTAGAGAATTCCAAAGATTCACAACCCTCTGAGTGAAGAAATTCCTCCTCATCTCAGTCTTAAATGGCCTACCCCTTATCCTGAGACTATGCCCCCTAGTTCTAGACACTCCAGCCAGGGGAAAGAACCTCTCAGCATCTACCCTGTCAATCCCCTTCAGAATCTTGTATGTTTCAATAAGATCGCCTCTCATTCTTCTAAACTCCAGAGAGTATAGGCTCATTCTACACAATCTCTCATCATAGGACAGCCCTCTCATCCCAGGAATCAATCTAGTGAACCTTCATTGCACCGTCTCCAAGGCAAGTATATCCTTCCTTAGATAAGGAGACCAGAACTGTGCACAGTACTCCAGGTGTGGTCTCACCAAGGCCCTGTACAATTGTAGCAAGACTTCCTTACTCTTATACTCCAACCCCCTTGCAATAAAGGCCAACATGCCATTTGCCTTCCTTATTGCTTGCTGTACCTGCATGCAATGCCCATTTTACAGGTGTAAAACAGGCGCCTAAGCATTCAATATGGCGGGCGGCATGTGCACGCACATTCTGTGCCAGAAGTGCCCTGCGTGTCATATTAGTAAAGGTTCCAGTATAGGCGTCCAAGGCCAACACCTGAAACAGGTGTTAGTCCCTTTGCATATGCAAATGGAGGCCTAACAGCTGTTTTAGGACTCCTTCCCGAAATTGGGCTGCGCTGAATGCAGCCAGCACAGGGTCGGCTGTGTTCAGGAAAACCAGGTCTACATGCGGCCTAACCAGCGATCCTTAAAGTGACCGCTAAAGGCCGCTACCAAAAAGGTAAATAAAAAGATAAAAATACTTATCTGAATGTCGAGCCACAGGAGCATAAGTACTCCTCCCAGCAGTCCTGAGAACCATTGCTGGCCCCTGCTCGGCTCCGTCCCGATCACCTCCTCGCCCTTCCCAGGACCTACCTGAGGACCACTACTGGCTTCACAGTGGCCCTAAGTTGATGCCCGATTCGCTGGTGAGCTGCCTGGGGCTGGGCAAACAGGTGCCTGCAGCTCGCTGGTCTAATTTAAATGAGGTTCGAAGCCCAATTTCAATCGGGCCTCGGGCCTACCTGTTCTGGCACGGGAATCGTTCCCTGCGCCAAGTTCACGTTGTCAGGCCAACACTATCCAAATTCCTCCCTACACATTTTTGAGGACTTTTTTAGTAATTGTTATGACAGTGTGTAATGATTTTTATACCAGTGGAAAAAAATAAACCTTTGTGACAGGTTCAAAGGCTTAGAATAACAATTGAAGGCAGTGGAAATCCAGCTGCTGCTACAGTGGTACAGCACCATAATAAACATCAGAAACGACACTCCGGGTCCTGAACTACCCGTGAAAAACACCATGAGCAATCTATCAGTCTTAACAAATTTATATACTAAAATGCAACTGGAGGGAATTATACAATGGAGTACAATAGGGGTAGAATAATGTGTAAATTGACCTTTGCATAAGTAGTTCCATATCAGCATTCGATCTTGAATAATTCTTGAAAGTCTCCTTGAGTTAAAATGATTCCAACCAGCAACACTAAAGGATTAACTACATCAGGCCTATAGACTGTGGGCTATCGGATAAAGAAACAGTAACGTCTCCATTGATTCAAGTGATAAACACTGCAACAACTTTTTTTTAACAAGTTCTAACAGCATGTTGTTATCTGGAGCAGTGTTTGATCCCAGACTAGTAGACAGAAAGAGCATGTGATTTTTAAATTCAGGCTTCAAATGATGTGCTTTGATATGAAATATGTATTGCACCTTCTGCTGCAGGGCTTTGACTCTGAGACCACTGGTGAACTATAGATCCTGTATTGTAGCAAGGAATATACTGGTGTGTAGGAAGGTAATGTACCAGGCATTTTGTAATACAAAAGCAAAATACTGCGGATGCTGGAAATCTGAAATAAAAACAGAAAATGCTGGAAATACTCAGCAGGTCAGGCGGCATCTGTGGAGAGAGAAACAGAGTTAACGTTTCAGGCATTTTGTAATCTAGATTTGTTTTTATTGCTCTTAAAATTTATGAGTCATATTTCATACATTGCAACCTTTGGCCTTCTATTCACCTTGATACCTCTACTTCTGTAGATTTGTTCAGCTACTCCCTTACCTCTACTTTTAATGCCCTTGTCCCCAGCAAAACCTTTACACTCTCCTATCCCTCCCATTCCCTCATCTCCATCCCCAGGATACAGGGAAACAAATTTGAGCAAACTTGGCTCGTAACTGGCTTAGCCATTCACTGCCAGATATGGCTTGACCACATTCAATGTCTTTCTCCCAATCTCCACGTTCCCCAACTAAATACTGCACCTGCATTTTGTCTCGCACTAAATCCTGGACTCTCATTGCTTCTATCCTCATCAAGCTTTACTCACTCCTTGTGCTCCTTGGGATTAACTGTAAGATCCTCATCCTCATTTTCAAATTCCTCCATGCACTTGTACTAGATCACCAATCCCCTCCAGTCATACCTTTCCGTATGTACCCTCTGCTCCTCCAACACAGGGTTACTTCTTGCTCCTATGCTATGACCTATGCTCTTCCATCAATAGCCATTCTTTTCAGCCACTTTGCTTTTACGCTCTGTAACTCTTAAAATCTTTCTGCTTGCCATCTCTCCCTGCTTTGAAAAGCCTTCTAAAAGCCCTTTGAAACATATAAGATTTTTAGGGGGATTGACAGAGTAGGTGCTGAGAGGGTGTTTCCCCTGGCTGGAGAGTCTAGAACTAGGGGGCATAGTCTCAGGATAAGGGTCGGATATTTAAAACTGAGATGAGGAGGAAATTCTTCACTCAGGGGGTTGTGAATCTTTGGAATTCTCTATCCCAAAGGGCTGTGGATACTGAATCGATGAATATATTCAAGGCTGAGATAGAGAGATTTTTGGACTCCAGGGGAATCAAGGAATATGGGGATCGGGCAAGAAAGTGGAGTTGAGGTCAAAGATCAGCCATGATCTTATTGATTGGCGGAGCAGGCTCGAGGGTCCATATGGCCTACTCCTGTTCCTAATTCTTATGTTCTTTCTTCAATTATGCTTCACCCCCTCCATTTCTGTTTATGCTTTCTCCCCATCTCAGTGTCCATCTTTCTTCCATTCTTTAAAGTGCTCTGAGACGTAATCCCTTGGTATCAATCTGTTTTCTTCTTCTACCAAGCTCCAGGGCCACTGGAGCTGACTCTGCTTTGCCAGTTTTTCATTTTCCCTCACTACCTGCCTTACCTCCCACCTCTTTAACTATCCCAATATTCTCCGTGCCTCATCCATGTCTTTTATTTTTTTGATTTATCTCGTTATGCTTCCTATTGTCTCGTACTAATATCACTTATGACATTTAACCATCTCCTGTTCTCCACTTAAGTACTTTACAGGCCATTCTATTTCATTGCCTATGTGTGTGATTAGTTTCACTTTCTCCCTTGCACTTGTTCTGTTTATTTTTAAATTATGTTCATCTGTAATACCTTCCAGTTCTGAGAAAAGGTCCATACCTGAAATGTGTTGCCTGTTCTTTTCACAAATGCTGCCTGACCTGTTCAGTGTTACCAGCATTTTCTATTTTAGTTTCACTTTTCCAGCATCTGTAGTATTTTATTTTTTGTTCTTAACTCCTATTCTTTGTTTCCTCCCTTCTAACCAGTTTTTAATCCAATTTGCTACCCTTTCCCTAATTCCATACCCCTTAATCTTTTCCGATAATCTCCTGTGTACTACCTTGTCAAAGGCTTTCTGACATTGCATGTACACCACAGTCACTGCATTTCCCCATCCCCCATATCTGCCACCTCCTCAAAGAATCAGAAAATAAGAGAACCCCTGTGGAATACCAGGGCTGGTTTCTTTATGTGAGGACAGCTATAGAAAAGCAAGTTGTTGTAGTATGTGGAGTATAAAGTTTCCATATGCATATGTATAGTCCTCCATTCAAGCTTATGACATACCATAAACCCTGCACCTATCTTCGGAAAGTTGACATTGAATCCTTATTTCAAGTCCAGAGATGGTTCTTGAACTTATAGTCACATAACAGTTTTGGTCTCCTAACTTGAGGAAGGACATTCTTGCTATTGAGGGAGTGCAGCGAAGGTTCACTAGATTGATTCCTGGGATGGCCGGACTGACATATCAAGAAAGACTGGATCAACTGAACTTGTATCCTCTGGAGTTCAGAAGAATGAGGGGGGATCTTATAGAGACGTTTAAAATCCTGACTGGTTTAGACAAATTAGATGCGGGCAGAATGTTTCCAATGTTAGGGAAAACTAAAACCAGGGGTCACAGTCTAAGGATAAAGGGGAAGCCATTTAAGACTCAGATGAGGAGGAACTTCTTCACCCAGAGAGTGGTGAATCTGTGGAATTCTCTACCACAGAAGGTTGTTGAGGCCAGTTCGCTAAATATATTCAAAAGGGTGTTAGATATAATACTCACAACTAGGGGGATCAAGGGGTATGGCGAGAAAGCAGGAATGGGGTACTGAGGTAGCATGTTCAGCCATGAACGCATTAAATGGCGGTGCAGGCTCGAAGGACCGAATGGTCTACTCCTGCACCTATTTTCTATGTTTCTATGTTTCTATAACGTGATTGTAGTGTATCTTGCAGGAAAAGAAAACCTGGCTAGCAACATGTCATGACATGAAAACCCAGACTCTCTTGGGAGCCATTCTTCAGAATTCACTAAAGACTGTATCAGCTTTATTGCACAGTATACAAGGCAGGTATACTTGATGAAGCCAAACAAGAAATAAAGATAGATTCTGCACTACCGTGATGTGTCACTATACAGGAAAATTGTACAAGATAAAAGAGGCATTGTGGAATGTAAGGGAAGATCATTGAGGTGTTCTCAGATCACACAATAACCCTTGCACCTAGTACTACCAAGAAATTGGGAAGTCTAAGGGTGCGATCTTGCCAGCCCTGGGGAGGTGGGTTTGGAGGTGGGACTGTCGGGAAAATGGCAGAATCTGGGGGCGGGTGCCCATCCTGCCCCCAACCCGCCTCTGTGCCATCTTCCTGGGAGGTGGGTAGCCGACCCGCGCCGGGTCCCATCTCCTGGAGGGGGGAAGGGGATTACAGCCACTTAACTGGTAGTTAACAGGCAGTTAAGAGGATTATCCCCATTTTAACCACACAAGTGCGGGCTTCCCGAAGGCTGCGAACCCCGCCAGGGTCAGCGAGGCGAGCAGTGGGTCTGCGGGGGTCGGAGGGGTGCAAAAGTGCGCTGTGAAGGTAAGTGATGGGTGCAAGTGTGGAGAGGTGAGTATGTGAGGCGAGTGGAAAGTGATAGAAAATGTTTACTTACCTTTGTTTCTTCCTGCAGGCTTTGAACGTTGGGGATGCGGAGAGTCTTGCATCTCACCGGCAGAGATGACAGATGGCTGCTGCATTCTCCAATGCAACAACCATCTAATTTCTGCTCACAAAAGAGGTTTGATGAGTCTTGAATACAAGAACTCATCAAACAACATAGAATGTCAGTGTTTGACAGTTTCACAGAGCTGTCAAACGATGACAATTCATCTGTCAAAAATTTTTGACAGATGAAACGTCATACGCTGACATGCTCTGTAACCGGCTTCCCCTTAATTGGCCTGCTAAGCCCGCTGGGTGGGCGTAACAAGGTCAATCAAGGGAAAATAGCGTGGGTTGGCCAGAAGTCAATGGAGGTGGGACTAAAACCCAACAAGTGGGAGTCCCGCCTCCAAAAGCTCCCCATTGGCAAAATCCAGCCATTAGTCATTAATACGTAGTTCCCTGGCATCAACGAGAAAGCTAAGGTAGTTTGAATTCCTGCCTGGGTTGCCAGGCAATACAAAGAGATTGATGAGTACATTTGTCAGTGTATATTAGTTACGGTCGTGCTAGTATTATTATAGCTTATTTCAGAAGTTTACTGTTAAGATATATATAAATATTCTCATCCAGAAGTGCTGCTTATTGTGTCACTAACCTTAAAGTCAATTGCTATCAACCAAATAGCAAACAAGTCAGTGTGTTTGTACATTTAACTTCTGAAGGAAATGGTTATAAGCCTAGAAATAATTGTTGGTGATGCTATTTTAAGGGAGGCAATAAACTATTTAACATGAACAGCAACATTCATTTCTCACTACCAATGAGAGCATTGCTGGCACTGAACAGGTGTGGAAGGGCTCGGAAATCGAGCAGGAATCTCTTTCACTAACTTCCTGCTTAACTCATTTCTGGTCTATTTATGTTGACCTAAACTGCACTTATACAAAACCTGCGGCCACATTTGTGCCCGGGTGGCCCTGGAGATGGAGGACGTGGTGTCCGCCGGCACGCTCGAGGCCTTCCGCGACCGGTGGGCACCGCAGGGACTGGAGTGCATTATCACCACCGGCAATGGAATTTTTATTTAATTTATTAAGTTTCCTTTCATGTTTTAAGTTACAGTTTATTTGTTTACAGCTTCACCAGAAGAGTACACTCTTCTGACCCAGAGGGACTGGAGTGCATCATCACCACTGGCAATGGAATTTTAATTTAGTTTATTAAGTTTCTTTTAAAGTTTTAAGTTATGTTAGAGTCTATCTGTTTTTGTGTGCATTAAAAGAGTACACAAAACCTGCAAAAGCAGCTTCAACATAATCCTATGTAAGTTGTTATTTTCCTTTAGGATAGAACTTTTAGTTTTTGTTTGTACATGAGGACATCTATGGAACGTTATGTTCATACAAAAGTAGCTGAATATTGTCTGCAAAATAACCAAAAAGCTGACTACAATTGAAGATTGACGAAAGTGCATTAGAACAGGAAGATTGTTAATGAAGAGGAGTTCTGAAAGGTGTTGGAAAGCAAACTTTCACTTCACCTCAGGGACTAACAAAGCATCTAACCACAAGCTGCAGCGTCCTGTGTCATCTGGCAATTCAATTTAAAGTTAGTGATGGGGGTTGCTTTTAAAGCAGCTCAAACGTAGCATTTCGTGTTTCGAGGGGTAAAATTGAAAGAAGGTATGCCAAGAAGATGAGCTGGACTGCCCATAGCCACTATTATGTCACAAACTGCATCTGCAGGTCCTGGCATACTTGTCTGGCAATAACTTATAGGTAGAGAGGTATTTTCAGAGCTGTGGCATTTAATGTAAGGACACCTGCAGCCAATCTGCAAGTGGCACCATGGTCACCACTGCCCTTAAGATTTCTGCCTTCACTTCTTGCAGGATGGTATCGAAAGTATCTGCAGTGTCAGCCAACTTGTTGCCCGCAAGCACGTCATAAAGGTGACCGATGCATTGTTGAGCTGAGCCAATATTTTAATTTCCTTTCCCTCTGAATTGCAACCAAAATATAATGGAACTGCCCAATTGAACTTTCAAAAAAGTACAAGAGATCATTGATAAAATTGATGTGACCTTCTGGGCATTGATTGGAAAAGTCAGCAGATAACTGTTATTTTTGAAAGCTTGGCTTTGAATTTCCACAAGGGTTGTCCTTCTCTCCTGCCATAATTTCAACAGATCAGTGGACCCCCACCCCGAGAAATGGTGTGAACAGCTGGAAACGGCCGTTTACATAATTTCTCCAGCGGTTCCATCAATCTCCCACTGAAGTTAAGGTGGGAGATTGGGACAACACCCACAGACCATTCATGCCTTGATAAAAAACAGCAACAGGTTTAAGACAGCAACTGAACATCTCGAATTAAGTGAGGCAATTGGAGCAGAGTTACAGGGACTGTTGCCAATGGGTCCTTTTACAATAACTTATGACTTTCAACACTTAATTAAATAGAATGTACAGCACAGAAACAGGTCATTCGACTCAACTGGTCCATGCCAGTGTTTAAGTCAACAAATAATGGAGGCCAGTAAAAAGGTACGGTAATAATCATGGGTGATTTTAATCTCCATATTGATTGGACAAATCAAATTGGCCATGGTAGCCTTGAGGAGGAGTTCATAGAGTGTATCCGGGATGGTTTCCTAGAACAGTATGTAATGGAACCAATCAGGGAGCAGGCTATCTTGGATCTGGTACTGTGTAATGAGACAGAATCAATAAATGATCTCATAGTAAAGGATCCTTTAGGAAAGAGTGATCATAGCATGGTTGAATTTCAAATTCAGTTGGAGGGTGAGAAAGTTGTATCTCAAACCAGTGTCCTGATCTTAAACAAAAGCAATTACAATGGCATGAGGGCAGAACTGGCTAAAGTGGACTGGAAAAATAAATTAAAGGGTAAGACAGTTGAAATGCAGTGACAGACATTTAAGGAGATATTTCATAACTCTCAACAAAAATATATTCCAGTGAGAAAGAAAGATTTTAAGAGAAGGGAGCACCATCCGTGGCTAACTAAGGAAGTAAAGGATGGTATCAAATTGAAAATGAAGGCATACAATGTTGCCAAGATTGGTGGGAGGCCAGAGGATTGGGAAATTTTTAAAAACCAGCAACGGATGACTAAAAAAATAATTAAGAAAGAGATGAATTATGAGAGTAAACCGGCAAGAAATATGAAAACAGATAGTAAGAGCTTCTACAGGTATATAAAAAGAAAGAGAGTAGCTAAAGTAAACATTGGTCCCTTAGAGGATGAGACTGGGGAATTAATAATGGGGAACGGGGAAATGGCAGACTCTGAACAAATATTTTGTATCTGTTTTCACGGTAGAAGACACTAACAACATAACAATAATGGATAATCAAGGGGCCACAGGGAGGGGTGAACTAAAGACAATCACTATCACTAAGGAAAAAGTACTTGGTAAAATAATGGGACTAAAAGGCGACAAGTCCCCTGGACCAAATGGCTTGCATTCCAGGGTCTTAAAAGAAGTGGCTGCAGAGATAGTGGATGCATTGGTTGCAATATACCAAAATTCTCTGGACTCTGGAGAGGTCCCAGCAGATTGGAAAACCGCAAATGTAATGCCCCTATTTAAGAAAGGAGGGAGACCGAAAGCAGGAAACTATAGACCAGTTAGCCTAACATCTGTCGTTGGGAAAATGCTGGAGTCCTTCATTAAGGAAGCAGTAGCAGGGCATTTGGAAAATCATAATGCAGTCAAGCAGAGTCAGTATGGTTTTATGAAAGGGAAATCATGTTTAACAAATTTGCTAGATTTCTTTGAGATGTAACGAGCAGGGTGGACAAAGGTGAGCCAGTGGATGTGGTGTATTTGGATTTCCAGAAGGCATTCGATAAGGTGCCACATAAAAGGTTACTGCATAAGGTAAGAGCTCACGGAGTTGGGGGTAATATATTAGCATGGATAGAGAATTGACTAACTAACACAAAGCAGAGTCGGGATAAATGGGTCATTTTCAGGTTGGCAAACTAGTGGGGTACCACAGGGATCAGTGCTGGGGCCTCAACTATTTAAAATCTACATTAATAACTTGGATGAAGGGACCAAGTGTAATGTAGCCAAGTTTGCGGATGATACAAAGATGGGTGGGAAAGCATGTTGTGCAGAGGACTCAAAGAATCTGCAAAGGGATATAGACAAGCTAAGTGAGTGGGCAAACATTTGGCAGATGGAGTATAATGTGGGAAAGTGTGAGGTTATCCACTTTGGCAGGAAAAATCAAAAATCAAATTATTATTTAAATGGAGAGAGATTACAAAATGTTACAGTTCAGAGGGACCTGGGGGGTCCTTGTGCATGAAACACAAAAAGTTAGCATGCAGGTACAGCAAGTCATCAAAAAGGCAAATGGAATGTTGGCCTTTATTGCAAGGGGGTTGGAGTATAAAAGCAGGGAAGTCCTGCTACAACTGTACAGGGTATTGGTGAGACCACACCTTGAGTACTGCGTACAGTTTTGGTCTCCTTATTTAAGGAAGGATATACTTGCATTGGAGGCAGTTCAGAGACAATTCACTAGGTTAATTCCAGAGATGAGGGGGTTGACTTATGAAGAAAGGTTGAGCAGGTTGGGCCGATACTCATTGGAATTTAGAAGAATGAGAGGTGATCTTATTGAAACATATAAGATACTGAGTGGGCTCGACAAGGTAGATGCAGGGAGGATGTTTCCCCTCGTGGGGAAATCTCGAACTCGGGGGCATAGTTTCAGAATAAAGGGTCGCCCTTTTAGAACTGAGATGAGGAGGAATTTCTTCTCTCAGAGGGTCGTAAATCTGTGGAATTCTCTGCCCCAGAGAGCCGTGGAGGCTGGGTCATTAAATATATTTAAGGTGGAGATAGACAGATTTTTGCAAGATAAGGGAGTGAAGGGTTATGGGGAGCAGGCAGGGAAGTGGCTTTGAGCCCAAGATCAGCCATGATCTTATTGAATGGTGGAGCAGGCTCGAGGGGCCAAGTGGCCTATTCCTGCTCCTATTTCTTATATTCTTATGTTAACAAAGTAGAATTATAATCTACACAACATCAGAGCACCAGTGTGGATTACTGCTCCTACATACTGGGACACAGACAAAATAGTGAAAGAATCACAGAGAATGAGATCAGGTAATAAGATTCGACCTTATTAAAAGAAATATGGAAAACTCAAGGCAATTAGGTGTAGATATAATACAGGTACTGTACAGGTTTGGATAGAAAATGTGCAGTATGACTGAGGCAAATAATTTAGCATGGTGTGCCATCCTCCGACAAGTCATATGACAAATCTTGTGAATTTCTACACTTAGCACTACTTACTGCCCAAGTAAGGCTCTTTTTATATAAAAAGTCCTAGAGGCAATGAAAATGCCAGTTTCTGAGAAGTTCTGAGAGATAACAAATTATTACCCCAACAAATCACGTTTCCCAAAATATAACTAGCGTATCTGAGTCAAATCATTCCAAAAGAAATCTCTTATAGCATTGAATACAAGAATAAGGCATACTCCCAAACTTTTTTTTATCTTAAGAGGCACTGCTGGAATTACTCTGATTCCCTATAGTAGCTGAGTGTCTGTCCCTCAGTTTGACGTAGACATTTTATTAGGTCAAGGGGATATGAGAGGGTGCTATTCAATTACTGTATTTCAATCTGAAAATAACAGGGTGCAATATATCAAGAGTTTGCCGGGGAGTGACATTACCAAAGAAACAGTTCAGAGACTGATAGGCTGAAGTAATACATTCAAGGACAATGATAATACATTTGGAAATGAAAATTTGTGCAGGCCGGTCTTTTTATTTGAAGCTATGGACAAATAGCCCAGAGTTACGAGGAGGCACATAGTTAAGACCTTTGCTGAAGAGTTGAATCTTAATAACTGGCTCTGATCTCTGCAGTCATCTCATTAAATCTCTTAAAACTAATCGGTTCAAATGGCATAAGCTCTACCATTAAATGTGTCAAGTTTGTAAGATTCAGTACTGAACTTGACTTTTCAATTCCATTAATGACCTAGTTAGCTGCAATCAACGCCAACTTCCAAACAGATCCTTCATATTCTAATGCATACCTCCTGTTTTAAGACAGTCTCCCAAGAAATATTTAACTGGAATGTCCCAAGTGAGTACATTGGATAGTTTGTGAACAACAATATCCTGCCAGAACTGTTCTATTTGTAGGCATTCCCATACCATATGTATTAATGTGCTCGCTAGTCTCCAGCACCTCCCACACAACTTATCACCAGACACACCAGCTCTGTGCATTTTGACAGGATTTCAATAGAGTCTTAAAATGGATTATTTAACAGTAATTGGTTTAATATCTTTAAATTAATCTTTTAGAATGATTTTCCAGTTTCACGTGGGAAATATATGATTCCAATTTCACATTCATAATTACCCTTAAACTATCTCTTTCTAAGCCAATTAGTTTGCAGTATATTTTCAGTACAGTGCAGCTGATAGCATACTAAAGAAAATATAACTACTCTCTTTGCATTCTGATTGCCATAGATACAGGAGTAGGCCATTCAGCCCCTTGAGCCATTTAATCAGATTAAGGCTGACCTGCACCTCAACTCCAACCTGCCTTTGTTCCTTTTGGGGGAGAGAGTCCTAAATGTCTACGACCCTTTGTGTGAAAAAGTGCTTCCTGATTTCACTCCTGAGTGGCCTAGCTCTAATTTTATGACTGTGCCCCCTTGTTCTGGATTCTCCTACAAGAGGAAATAGTTTCTTTGTATCTACCCTATCAAATCCTTTTATTGGGCCAGAAATTCAGCTGTTGTCGGGTGAGTACGCGCTGTGTACTCACCCGTAAGGCCACCTGAAGTGTCGGTTTTCTGCATGCACTGCGCATGCGCTGGAAACCGGAACTTCCGTTCCCCTGAAGGGAGGGGTTCAGAAGTCGAACATGTGCGCAGGAGAGGCTGCACGCACGCAGCGAACTTCGTTTTTTTTTCAGGTTTCTCCGTGAGGGTAAGTATGGAGAAGCTGCACATTTAAAAAAGAGGCGCAAGGCCTGTTTTTAACAAGGTAAGTGGTTAATTAATTACAATTTAAACATTTTTTCAACAGGTTTATCTTTTTTACATACTTTAAAGAAAGGTAAGTTTATTTTTAGCACCGTTAAAAAGTTTAATTAATTTTTTCAAAAATTTAAATTTTTGTTTAAAGTAGTTAATTTATGTAATTTATAGTTATTTTAAAAATTTGATGGTTTTAAAAAATTTATTTGAAGTTTTAGTGTGGTTTTGGGGCCGATCTCTATTCATAGATTTGACAGGTCTTCCTGTCAAATCTATGAATGAAAATGCCCTGCTAGGATTGGCTCTCCATGGCCCACGTGATCCCAGGGGACGCTTCGAACTAACTGCGCCCCTGGGATATGCAAGCACTGCGCACCGGCAGCTGCAGGAGGCCCAGGACCCGAATTCCTCGTGGGCCCGAAGCACAATGGCAGGCGCGGTATGTAAGTACGTGCGCGATGCTTGCACCCGCAGGAAGCCGGAGAGACGAATTTCTGGCCCATTATTTTAAACTCTCTGATTAGATTGCCCCTCAACCTTCTAAGTCAGAGCACAGCCTGGAGCATCCTGGATCATGAGGGATTGTCATGCCCATTCTCAATACTGAACTGAAAGTGGGATGAGCCGAGCAAGAGGATGTCAATATTTCTTATGGTGAAACAACTTGCTGTTGCACATAGGAACATAGGATTATAGGAACAGAAGTAGGCCATTCAGCCCCTCAAGCCTGCTCCGCCATTCAATGAGATCATGGCTGATCTGCAACCTAACTCCATATACCCGCCTTTGGCCCATATCCCTTAATACAGAAAGTGGTGGGTGGGGGGCTTAAAAATGAAAAACACGGGAAACGTGTCCCAAACCCAACCTGTCCACTTCCGGTTTTAATGGAGGTGGGTCGGTTACTAAATCTTTTGAAGGACTGCGTGCCTCCATGTTAACTCAAGTTTTATTTTTACACCTGCAGGCTGGGATTCTGGTGCCTTGGGAATCCCAGCAGATGAAAGAAGATGAGAAGGGCAGGATTCGTGAGGTAATTGCCTTTATTGCGCTGCTTGTGGGTCAGGAGGAGCAGAAGTGCTTACACCGGCCCACCAGCTTACCTTTTAGACACCCCGTGATGGGACCTCCACGATCGGCCTACACCCCCGCAATTTCCGATTCCTCTCACACCCTTGCGATGCCCGATTCCCTTCACCCACCCGCGATGTCTGATTCCCTTCAAACCCCCGCGATGCCCAATTCCCCTCACCCCCGTGATGTCCCATTCTACTCACCCCCCTTAATGTCCCATTCTACTCACCCCCGCATTCTCCCAATCCGCTCTCCCCCTACAATATCCCATTCACCCCCTCCCGCATTGTCCCATTCACCCCCCGCGATGTCCCATTCACCCCCCGCAATGACCCATTCACCCCCTCCCGCATTGTCCCATTCACCCCCCGCGATGTCCCATTCACCCCCCGCAATGACCCATTCACCCCCTCCCGCATTGTCCCATTCACCCCCCGCGATGTCCCATTCACCCCCCGCAATGACCCATTCACCCCCTCCCGCATTGTCCCATTCACCCTGTAAAATTCGCAATTATCGCGATTCAAAATAACGAGAGAGAAACAGATTCGTTTAATCAGTTTATTTAAACGAAATGCTGTCATGATTAAAAAGGACACAGAAGCCTGTAAAATGGCCGCCACGCATCGTGACAGAAGCTTCCAGAATTTTCAGTGGGTAGACAAGATGGCGTTCGAATAAACATTTCAGTATAAGATTGGATAATACTCAGCAGACATTGATAAAGACAGGATGCAACATGTTTGCATTCGAAACAATAGCATAAGATATGAGTGCTGGAATCGTTTTCCATGCACAAGTAAGGACCATTGTACATAGATACATAGATACATAGAAGATAGGAGCAGGAGTAGGCCATCCGGCCCTTCGAGCCTGCTCCGCCATTTAATGAGATCATGGCTGATCCTCCAATTCAGTATCCCGTCCCCGCCTTCTCTCCGTAACCCTTAACCCCTTTTGCCTGTAGAAATATATCTAATTCCCTCTTAAATATATTTAATGAGCTGGCGTACACTGCCCTCTGTGGCAATGAGTTCCACAGGTTCACCACCCTCTGAGTGAAGAAATTCCCCCTCATTTCTGTCCTAAATGGTTTAGCCCTTATCCTTAAATTATGTCCTCTAGTTCTGTTCTCACCCGCCAAGGGAAACATTCCTTCTGCATCTAGTCTGTCTAGACCTGTCAGAATTTTATACACTTCTATGAGGTCCCCTCTCAATCTTCTAAACTCCAGTGCGTACATCCCTAAACTACATAGTCTCTCCTCATAGGTCAATCCCGCCATTCCTGGTATCAGCCTGGTGAATCGCCGCTGCACCCCCTCCATGGCAAGAACATCTTTCCTCAGATGAGGCGACCAAAACTGTACACAGTACTCGAGGTGTGGTCTCACCAGTGCCCTGTACAGCTGCAGCAAGGTATCCCTGTTCCTGTATTCCAACCCTTTTGCTATGAAGGCCAGCATACCATTTGCCTTCTTGACCGCCTGTTGCACCTGCATGCTCGCCTTCAGTGACTGGTGTACAAGAACACCCAGGTCTCTCTGTACTTCCCCCTCTCCCAATTTATTGCCATTTAAATAATAATTTGCCCTCCCGTTCCTGCACCCAAGGTGGATAACTTCGCACTTGTCCACATTATAGTGCATCTGCCATTTATCCGCCCAATCACCCAGTCTGTCCAAATCGCTCTGGAGCTTCCTGGTCTCCTCCTCTGAGCCCACCCCCCCTCCTAGTTTAGTGTCGTCTGCAAATTTGGAAATGCTGCATCCGACTCCCTGATCCAGGTCATTAATGTAAATTGTGAACAGCTGGGGACCCAGGACAGATCCCTGTGGTACCCCACTTGTTACTGCCTGCCATTCAGAAAATGAGCCGTTTATTCCAACTCTCTGTTTTCTATCTGACAGCCAGTTCTCTATCCACGTCAATACTTTCCCCTTTATCCCATGAGCTTCAATTTTCCATGCTAATCTTTATGTGGGACCTTGTCGAAGGCCTTTTGGAAGTCCAGGTACACCACATCTACTGGCTCTCCCCCATCTATTTTACCAGTTACTCCCTCAAAAAATTCCAATAGATTAGTCAAGCACGATTTACCCTTTGTAAATCCATGTTGACTCTGTCCTATCCTGTCCCCATTTGCTAAGTGCTCCGCTATTTCATCCTTAATGATGGACTCCAGCATTTTGCCCACAACTGATGTAAGGCTTACAGGTCTGTAATTACCTGCTTTTTCCCTACCCCCCTTTTTGAATAGTGGGGTAACGTTAGCTACCCTCCAATCCATGGGCACTGTTCCCGAGTCTAATGAATTCTGAAAAATCATACTTAGTGCATCCGCTATCTCTAGGGCCACCTCCTTCAGTACCCTAGGATGCATGTTATCAGGCCCTGGGGATTTGTCCGCCTTCAATCCCTTTAGCTTCCTTAACACCATATCCTTAGAGATATTGATTTGCGTCAGTTCCTCCTTTGCCAATGTCCCTATTTTTCCCGATATCCCAGGGAGGTTTTTTGTGTCTTCCTTCGTAAAGACTGACCCAAAGTATGCATTTAGTTGGTCTGCCATTTCCTTATTTCCCGTTATATATTCCCCCGTATCTGACTGCAATGGACCAACTTTGGTTTTCACCAGTCTTTTCCTCTTGATATACTTATAAAAGCTTTTGGAGTTAGTTTTTATATTTTCCGCCAGCTTGCTTTCGTAAGCTATTTTGCCCCTCTTGATTAAGCCCTTTGTCCTCCTTTGCTCTATCTTAAACTGTTCCCAATCTTCCGCTCTGGCTCTTTTTTTGGCTATTTTATACGCCCTATCTTTGGATTTTATGCTGTCTCTAATTTCCCCTGTTATCCACGGTTGAGTCACCTTTTTAGGTTTCCTTTTATGCCAGATTAGTATAAACAATTTTTGCAATTTTGTCATTCTATCTTTAAATGCTTGCCATTGTTTATCTACCTCCAGTCCTCCCAGGAACGTTGTCCAATCAGACCTACTCAGTTCCCGTCTAATGGCATCATAATTCCCCTTGTTTAAATTCAGGACCGTAGTCTCTGAGTCAATTTCTTCGCTCTCCATTTCGAGTGAGAAATCGATCATGTTATGATCGCTCTGACCCAAGGGTCCCCGTACAACAAGATTACTAATTAGTCCCTTCTCATTGCACAGTACCCAGTCCAATATAGCCTGTTCCCGAGTTGGTTCCTCGACATATTGATCCAGATAACCATCCCTTAAACACTCAAGGAATTCCTCCTCCTCATTATTTTTACTGATTAGGCTAGTCCAATCTATATGTAAGTTAAAGTCACCTATGATGTACTGGGCAATCGAAGGCCCATCCAGACACATCAATACGCAAATACCCCCACGGCTCTACAATGAGAGAGCCATTCTCGGGTGATTAAACAAGTATTCGGGGGCCCCCAAAACCCAGCCAGGGAGGCTCCGAGCCGGTTCAACAATGGGGAAAATATTAACGGGTAGTTGACCAGTCTCAGGTGCTACCGAAACCCGTTAAAGACAAGAATCACCCCATGCTGGGAGTTTTGAGCGCCAATATTTCACAAAGGACAAACATTAAGATTTGAGCGGGAGATAAGGGAACACAGCACTATAACTATAGACAACAAATGTCCATCGCGCTCTGGATTCGGCTCTTATTCTCTTACTCCCTTGATTCGATTCTTATTCGCTTGATTCGTGCTCTTGTTTCTCTGGACTGTTGACTCTGGACTTTTAGCCGCACTGGACGGTTATTCGAATGTTGGGTGGAGCTCAAACGGGATGAGCCGCCTCGACGAAGGGCGAGTAACCGGGTGCACCATCCCGAGTGTCGGTAAACGGTGTTCTGGACCCGAAGGCCCGAAGAGACGAGACGAAACGAGATGAGAAGAGAAGAAGAAGAATCCACGTGCCGCCGTGGTCAGTGAACCCCGACCGCGCCCGAAAATATATAGACCATTTTTGAACTCTACAGGTTACTGCACGAACTGGTCAAAGACTCTTCTTTGAATTCTACCGGCAACCGGTGTCGGACACAGGAAGACTCTTCTTCGAACCGGGCCCAAGCACTGTCGAGTTCTTCATGACAACGGGGAGCCCAGCCTGCTTGCAGCAGCAGCGAAAGTAAACAAGTGGGGTACAGAGACCCCTCAAAACACGTGACAGTCAGGCGCTGCAGCGAAACGAGCCGAGCGCCTCACTTTAAAATTCTCCGAAGTATCACGAGTGGTGAGCATATTTCCCGATCCTACAAATCTAGATGTAGTGTAGGTATTGATAGGGGAGGGTGGTTTTATTAAGGATAAAGTATAATGTGTTCCCCTTTTTACGATGTGCCGTGCGTTCTTCATTACCATAGACCAAGCTTTATGAATGTATGTATACTTGTACTATCGTTAATTTGTGCCTATGACATGTACTTCATGATTTTAGACGCTATGCAATAAAGATTTCCATTTCGTACTATTCAACCGGGTCTATTTGAGTTTTTCTCTGCATTACTGCTCTCGCACCTAAGTCCAGTGTTAGAACCGTAAGGGCGAGTGGGTCGAACCACTCACAGGTGCTTATTGCAACAAGGCTGGCCGGAGACCAGAACAAGCAATAGTATAGGCAACCAAGGCCTAATCCCGCACCAGCACCGTCTGCGATACAAGCATGACACGCACAAACCCCTTATAACCCCCCGCAATGACCCATTCACCTCCTCCCACAATGTCCCATTCACCCTCGACAATGTCCCATTCACCCCCCGCAATGTCCCATTCACCCCCCACAATGTCCCATTCACCCCCTCCCTCAATGTCCCATTCACCCCCTCCCGCAATGTCCCATTCTCCCCCTCCCGTAATGTCCCATTCTCCCCCTCCCGCAATGTCCCATTCTCCCCCTCCCGCAATGTCCCATTCACCCCCCGCAATGTCCCATTCACCCCCTCCCGTAATGTCCCATTCTCCCCCTCCCGCAATGTCCCATTCTCCCCCTCCCGTAATGTCCCATTCTCCCCCTCCTGTAATGTCCCATTCTCCCCCTCCCGTAATGTCCCATTCTCCCCCTCCCTCAATGTCCCATTCTCCCCCTCCCTCAATGTCCCATTCACCCCCAAAATGTCCCATTCACCCCCTCCCGCAATGTCCCATTCTCCCCCTCCCGTAATGTCCCATTCTCCCCCTCCCGCAATGTCCCATTCTCCCCCTCCCGTAATGTCCCATTCTCCCCCTCCCTCAATGTCCCATTCTCCCCCTCCCGCAATGTCCCATTCTCCCCCTCCCGCAATGTCCCATTCACCCCCACAATGTCCCATTCACCCCCTCCCGCAATGTCCCATTCTCCTCCCACAATGTCCCATTCTCCTCCCACAATGTCCCATTCTCCTCCCGCAATGTCCCATTCACCCCCACAATGTCCCATTCACCCCCTCCCGTAATGTCCCATTCACCCCCTCCCTCAATGTCCCATTCTCCTCCCGCAATGTCCCATTCACCCCCTCCCTCAATGTCCCATTCTCCTCCCTCAATGTCCCATTCACCCCCAAAATGTCCCATTCACCCTCCACATTGTCCCATTCTCCTCCCGCAATGTCCCATTCTCCCCCTCCCCTAATGTCCCATTCTCCCCCACAATGTCCCATTCACCCCCTCCCTCAATGTCCCATTCACCCCCAAAATGTCCCATTCACCCCCGCCTGCGATTTCCCATTCACCCCTTCAGATGTCCATTCAGCTCCCTGCAATGACCCATTCAAAATCCCCCTCCCCCCACCCCCGCCACGTGTCCTGCAGTTTTATTCAACAGGACCTGGGGGAAACCAATGCTTCCGGGTTTCCCATTCGAAAAAAATTCTGCCCCCACCCCAGCTCTTTTCCTGGCTCTGAGTTATTATCCGGCCCAAAGTCTTGTATTCTGAAGTAAGTCTGTTCTTTGGTTTTTGTGTTTGAGGGGTTGTTTGGGTCAGTTTACAATGGGAGACAGAGGGTTTCTTTTATGTCTCCTTACTGAACTGTTGCTTTCTTAAGAAAATCTTTTCCGAGACACCATCGAGGGAGTGGTGTGATCAGTAGACTCTGGTGGAAGAGAAACTCCTAGCTGGTCTTCTGCTTTGGTGCAGCTTATCCTATGTGACTTATTTTTCTTCCTGCTTGCTCCTGTTATGCCTCCATCATAAGGATATATATGGGAATGGGCATAGTGAACTGGGTTCATGACAGAAAGCTGGGAGAAACATGATTTCCGTGCCTCAAACTGCTGAAAGGCAGTGTGGAAAATCCTGTCTCAGCAGCACAGCTGAGAACAGATGTTTCGAATTGCTTCAAAGCTGACGTTTCGGAAAAAAAATGTGATCATTCAAAGCTTATGAACTCAAGCATTTCCGAGTATGACAAGTCATGCAGGTAACATACCCTGCTCCTGTACAGGCTTAAATTAAGACTAGTTCAGTTTAGGTGTAAATGGTGGAATTCCGAGGCAGCAGCTTTTGCCCTGATTATCCCGTCATTTATATACATGCACCATTTCAGGGGAAGGCACATCTCATCCAGCAGCCAAATCTACTGGAATTTAGCCTATATTTTAGAATGGATCTATCCGACTTAAGCTCCAAATTCTGGTCTATGCCAGAACTGCACCACTTTTGCACCTTTTTAAAAAAAAAATTGGGCCTTTTATATGCACAGTGTAAGAATGTGTATCAAAACATCCAGCTAACATTACCATATCTTTCAACATGTTATAATCATGCTTTGAAACGGTTGTTAGATGAGGTGAATAAAATTTTAACGACTGTACCAAGTTTCTGTCTCCTTAAATTCCCATGAAATAGAGAGAGTTCAGTTATAACTAGCTCTAGTGTTTCCTTCTTTAATCTTTGGCAGGATCTTTTGATCTTAGTAGAAAAAACCCAAGCTTAATGTGAAACAGTAATTCTAAATTTGGAGACCACTCACTTGGGTAATTTTTCTACGCTGAGGTTGTTGGCTTTTATGAGAATTTCAGGCTATACACATCAGAGATAAGGGTAAGTGAACTCTTTCACTTATTGAGGGTATCCTGATTAATGAAAATGCAAATTTAAGTAGTCCAAAGTGCTTTAGGCCCTACTGGGACTATAAAGTTTCAGTCAGAGCTTACTTCCTGCAGTTAATATTGGTGACATGATCAAGGGACTGGAAAATAACTAATAAAATCAACGAGTTAAGGACATGTTAATAATCATAGTGAAATGCTGTTTTGTCAGAATCCTGCTTTAAATCAGAGTTAAGGAAGCTTATTTTCAATAGGGAGTAATATTAAGCAAGAGTAAAGATAACTTGGTTTGAAAAGGTTTCAGTGTAGCATAGGATGTAAATGTAACCCCGGTCTTTAAAAAAGGAGGGAGAAAGAAAACAGGGAACTACAGGCCACTTAGCCTGACATCAGTTGTCGAGAAAATGCTGGAATACATTATTAAGGAAGTGGTAACAGGGCATTTAGAAAATCATAATATGATTAGGCAGAGTCAACATGGTTTTATGAAAGGAACATTGTGTTTAACAAATTTATTATAGAGTTTTTTGAGGATGTAACTAGCAGGGTAGATAAAGGAGAACCAGTGGATGCAGTATATTTGGATTTCCAAAAGGCATTCGATAAGGTGCCACATAAAAGGTTGTTACACAAGATAAGGGCTCATGGGGTTGGGGGTAATATATTAGCATGGATAGAGGATTGGTTAACAGACAGAAAACAGAAAGTAGGGATAAATAGATCATTTTCCGGTTGGCAGGCTGTAACTAGTAGGGTGCCGCAAGGAACAGTGCTTGGGTCTCAACTATTTACCATTTATATTAATAGCTTAGATGAGGGGACCAAGTGTAATGTATTCAAATTTGCTAACGATACAAATCTAGGTGGGAAAGTAAGCTTTGAGGAGGACACAAAGAGCCTGCAAAGGGATATAGACAAGTTAAGTGAGTGGGCAATAAGGTGACAGATGGAGTATAATATGGGGAAATGTGAGGTTATTCACTTTGGTAAGAAGAATAGAAAAACAGAATATTTTTTAAATGGTGAGAAACTATTAAATGTTGGTGTTCAGAGATTTAGGTGTCCTCGTACAGGAAACACGGAGAGTTAACATGCAGGTACAGCAAGCAATTAGGAAGGTAAATGGCATGTTGGCCCTTATTGCAAGGTGTTGGAGTACAAGAGTAAGGAAGTCTTGCTACAATTGTACAGGGCTTTGTTGAGACCATACCTGGAGTACTGTGCATAGTTTTGGTCTCCTTATCTGAGGAAGGACATACTTGCCTTAGAGGTGGTGCAACAAAGGTTCACTTGATTGATCCCGGGAATGAGAGGGTTGTCTGATGAGGAGAGATTGAGTAGATTGGGCCTATACTCTCTGGAGTTTAGAAGAATGAGAGGTGATCCCATTGAAACATATAAGATTCTGAGGGGGATTGGCAGGGTAGATGCTGAGAGATTGTTCCCTGGGCTGGAGAGTTTAGAACTAGGGAGCATATTCTCAGGATAAGGGGTCGGCCATTTAAGACTGAGATGAGGAGGAATTTCTTCACTCAGAAGGTTGTGAATCTTTGGAATTCTCTGCCCCAAAGGGCTGTGGATGCTGCATCGTTGAGTATATTCAAGGCTGAGATAGATAGATTTTTGGGGGAAGAAATTCGGCATGTTAGCACCCCGCCCCCCCACAGGCACTAACGGGGTGCTAATGGGTTTGCGGCGGGGCACGACGAATCCAACGGCGCACGCGAAATTCACCCAGGATTTAGCGCTGGTGACAACATTTAGCGCCTAGGCCTTTAGCGGCTGCCAGATCGTGATGTCAATGAGTTTGGAACGCCTGTTAACGGCCCAGATGCAAAATTGACTGTCGCCTCCTGCCTTAGCGCCTGGCCTGAACAACGGCAGGAAGAGGAGGCATGATGCAGTCGGATTGCCACTGTAGGAGCAGTATCTAATGGGATCAACATTCGGTTTCATCTTAGTGGCCAATCAATGCTGCCTTTTCAGATTGACAAACGGAACAGCCGTTTTCAGTGAGTTAAACGTTTCTTATTTTCAGGAGTGTTCAGCCTGCTAAACATTTGTCACTATCATTCTGCTAAGATTTCAAAGTCCTACACTTGGTTACATTAATGGGGGCTATACTGGCACTCGACCTCGCCCTCCAGCATCAATGTCGGAGGCAGCGGAGGCAGAGACAAAGATTGGAAAATGTGGCCAGAGGGAGGAGGGCCAACAGGGCTCTCAACAGGAGGCCTTACCCTCCCAGGGTATTCCGGAGCACATCTCCGACATAAATTTAACTGAGGAGCAGTGTCTTAGAAAGCTCCACTTCAGCAAGGAGGTGGTCACAGAGCTCTGCCACCTCCTGCAGCCAGACCTCGAGCCTCAGATCAGGACCACCACGACTCTCTCAGTGGCAGTCGAGGTCACTGTTGCACTCAATTTCTATGCCAGCGGATCCTTCCAGTCTACAGCAGGAGACATATCTAACATCTCGCAATTCGCCATCCATTGCTGCATCCGGAAGGTCACAGAGGCTCTCTACAGAAGGAGAAGGGGCTACATTTGCTTCTCCATTACCAGAGAGAAGCAGGATGAGCGTGCATGTAGCTTTGCCAGGATAGCGGACTTCCCCATGGTGCAGGGTGCCATTGAGCTGCACCCACGTCGTTTTGCGG
Source organism: Squalus acanthias (assembly GCA_030390025.1). NCBI lineage: Eukaryota > Metazoa > Chordata > Chondrichthyes > Squaliformes > Squalidae > Squalus > Squalus acanthias. Next base: position 179,370,135 of record CM059426.1, read on the forward strand.
GCACCACATAACAATCCTGAGGTCTTCTGTAACAACAACAACAACTTGTATTTATATAGCGCCTTTAACATAGTAAAACGTCCCAAGGTGCTGCACAGGAGTATTTTAAGACAAAAAATTTGACACCGATCCACATAAGGATAAATTAGGGCAGGTGACCAAAAGCTTGGTCAAAGAGGTAGGTTTAAAGGAGCGTCTTAAAGGAGGAAAGAGTGGTAGCGAGGCGGAGAGGTTTAGGCAGGGAATTCCAGAGCTTAGGGCCTAGGCAACAGAAGGCACGGCCACCAATGGCTAAGCGATTATAATCAGGGATGCTCAAGAGGGCAGGATTATAGGAGCGCAGATATCTCGGGGGGTTGTTGGGCTGAAGGAGGTTACAGAGATAGGAAGGGGCGAAACCATGGAGCGATTTGAAAACAAGGATGAGAATTTTGAAATTGAGGCGCTGCTTAACCGGGAGCCAATGTAGGTCAGCGAGCACAGAGGTGATGGGCGAACGGGACTTGGTGCGAGTTAGGACACGGGCAGCCGAGTTTTGGATGACCTCAACTTTACGTCGGGTGGAAAGTGGGAGGCCAGCCAGGAGTGCGTTGGAATAGTCAAGTCTAGAGGTAACAAAGGCATGGATGAGGGTTTCAGCAGCGGATGAGCTGAGGCAACGGCAGAGATGAGCGATGTTACGGAGGTGGAAATAGGTGGTCTTTGTAATGCTGCAGATATGTGGTCGGAAGCTCATTTCATGGTCAAATATGACACCAAGGTTGCAAACTGTGTGGTTCAGCCTCAGACAGATGTTAGGGAGAGGGATGGAGTCAGTGGCTAGGGAACGGAGTTTGTGGGGAGGACCGAAAACAATGGCTTCGGTCTTCCCAATATTTAATTGGAGAACATTTTTGCTCATCCAGAACTGTATGTCAGACAAGCAGTCAGACAATTTAGAGACCGTGGAGGGTTCGAGAGAAGAGGTAGTGAGGTAGAGCTGGGTGTTGTCAGCATGCTGTGGAAACTGATGCTGTGTTTTCGGATGATGTCGCCAAGGGGCAACATGTAGATGAGAAATAGGAGGGGCCCAAGTATAGATCCTTGGGGGACACCAGAGGTAACTGCGGGAGCGGGAAGAAAAGCCATTGCAGGTGATTCTCTGGCTACAATTAGATAGATAAGAATGGAACCAGGCAAGTGCAGTCCCACCCAGCTGGACAATGGTGGAGAGGTGTTGGAGAAGGATGGAGTGGTCAACTGTGTCGAAGGCTGCAGACAAGTCAAGAAGGATGAGGAGGGATAACCGCAAAGGCTACCACTCACTTGATGTCCAGTTGGTGTGTGACCACAGACAACGGATACTCACCGTCAATGCCGGCTATCTTGGCAGCAGCCACGATCCCTTCATTCTGCACCAGACCGGTGCACCAGCACTCTTCCAGCCAGCACATCAAGCTCGCGGCTGGCTTCTCAGAGACAAGGGCTATTTGATCTCCACCTGGCTCATGACTTCCCTCCACAACCCCAACACTCCTGCCCAGCACTCATATAATGAGAGCCTTGCCGCCACCAGGAACATCATCGAGCAGACCATCGGAGTGCTTAAGCAACGGTTCTGCTGCCTTTACCGCTCGGGAGGAGCACTCTAGTACTCGGCTGAGTAGGTGTCCTTTTCATTGTGGTGTGCTGCATGCTGCACAACTTGGCCATCATGAGGGCCCAGCCATTGCCACCAGGCATAGCGGGACCACCTCAGGAGAAGGGCGCGGAGGAGGCGGAGGAACAGGAGATGGAATTGCAGCAAGGCAGGAGGCAGCCACTCAGTCGGCCTTCTGGAAGGGCGGTCCTTTGACCGCATCATCAGACTGCGGTTCCAATAAATTCTGCCCCTACATCCTGGTTGCTCACCACATCTCCATCATTCCATACATTTCGCATGCCATATCACAGCGCAAAGCTGAAATGAGAGACAGCACAAATTCTGCAAAATGCAATTAATAAATTTATCAACATTCAGTAAACACATATATACAACAACAATATTAACTAATCACCCTTGTGCAAACCCTTTCTTCCCCTTTGCCTAATCTACTGCTCCTACGTAGTCTGTCCCCAGTGGCTGCAGCACAGCTGGTGGAAGGCTGCTGAGTGTCGGTGCCAGAGACTAAAGATGTCCTTGCAGGATGCCCTCGACCAGCTCTGAGCCTGGAAGCCCGGCACCAGCACAGGCTGGCCGGCGGCACTCTGGCCTGACTGGGTGACAGGCAGCGACAAGGGCAATGGCAGAATGGCAGTGGTGGGAGCAGGAATGCTATCATCCTGAGAGAGGACAGCAGGTTCCTGCTCCACTGACCCACTGCCACTCCCCCGGGGCAGCACCTCAGCATCCCTACCAATCTGCTGGAGCACAGATTGCTGGCCTGCTGCGGCACTGTGAGATCCCCGGTGGACTGTGGTGGACCCAGCGATGATGGCAGCAGTCAGAGCTTGCGTGGCATCAAACTGAGACTGCATGAGAGCAGTCTGAGACTCGATGCCAGCAACCATTGACTGCATTACAGCACTAAGACGTTGCGTGGCTTCCGCCTGTGCTGCAATGGATACTGCCACGCTGCCCTTGACATGCAACATGAGGTCTGGGTCCCCAAAGTCTCTCAGGGAGTCAACCATCTCTTGCAAACTGCCAAGGATGGGCTCCATGGTGTGCGCAGAGCTCTGTGCAATGTTGGAGCGGACTCCTCCATGCTCCTTACCATTGCCGACAGGCTCTCGGGCACCCTTGCCGTTGCACCTATCATCTCGGTGTGCATGTCCATCACCCTTCTTGTGAACGCCTCCCCATTGAGGTCCTCATCTGAATCTTGTGCAACAGAACTCGCGCGCGAACTCGTCCTCCGGGGAGCTGGCTCCCGAGCTACCCTTTCCCTGGCCTTGCTGCAGCCCGCTCGTCCCCGGTGCATCACACAGTGCAGACCCCTCTACTAAACTTGCCTCTACAGATCGCGTAGTCCCAGTATCTGAGGTGGTGCCTGCGGGTGAGAGATGCAGTGACGCGGTGCCTCACTCTCACTGGGAGGCTCAGGGATAGGCTGGTCAGCTGGTTGCTGATTACCTGAAAGCATAAAGGCACAAAACTTGTGCTAAGGTGAGGGCAGGGGGGCAGGAAGGGAGCAAGGAATGCAGACAGTATCAGGAGCTGGAAAGTGGGAAAGGTTTGTGGTGTGAGGGGGAAGTGGGTTCAGAGAAGGAGAGGGGATGAACATACCGTTGTAGCCCCCAAGGGAGTCGACGTCGACAACGGCCACGCCGCCCACCACCTGGTGCCCAATGACTCTCAGCACTCACTCCTCCAGGTCTGTAAGCTGTTGATGTCTGCTTCACCCCCGCCTGTTCGTTCCTGCTCCCTCCTACTGTGGCCCAGCTTGGCCTGCAAGAGAAAGGAAAGTGTGTGAGTGTGCAGCTATGTGTTTGGGAGATGTGCCTGCCATAGTTGAATAGCTGTGATTGTAGGCAAGACGTGAGATGTGGATGTGAGTTTTAGTAGATGAAGATGATTGGTGGGTGAGTGGTGGGGGTGTGGTGGTTTGTGCAGTGTGTACAGACTGAGGTTCAGATGCTGGTATGTAGGACTTCTTGAAGCATGTATTCATCCTGACCACCCGAGTGAGGTCGTTGAATTTTGTACGGCACTGTGTGAGGGTCCTGAGGACCACACTGCTGGCCGAGACGTCCTGGGCATCTTCCCTCCACATTGCCTGAAGACCTGGGGCAATGGCCTCCTGCCAGTGGCCGGGAACAGCACTGTCCTCCTTCTTTCGACTGATGCGACCAATGCCTGGTCGCTGAAACGGCGAGCTCTATCCCTGGGACTGGGATCAGCCATGAGGATAAGAGGTGTAGCTGTTGAGTTGCTTGGAGGTCGGCTTCAGAGCCAGCAATGTTGAGAATGAGGTTGTGCAGAATGATTGAACCTCCCCTTTAAGAACTGGAAGGAGCCAGTGTGAATGATGAGTCCCGATTGCAGTGCACCTGAAATTGGTTATCGATCTGCGGGTAGCGCCCCGCTCTCTGTGTGTAGCGCTCTAAGTTAGGTGATTAGTGCTCCAGTTCTTTCTTGGAGGGCTAACAATCAATTTAGCAGGAGGTCAGAAGGATTAGTGCCTGGCGCTAATTCTCTAACTTTTTTAATTTCGCACCCCAACCGGGGCGATACCTGAATATCTAGCCCTTGGACTCCAGGGGAATCGAGGGATATGGAGATCGGGCAGGAAAGTGGAGTTGAGATTGAAGATCAGCCATGATCTTATTGAATGGCGGAGCAGGCTCAAGGGGCTGTATGGCCTACTCCTGCTCCTAATTCTTATGTTCTTATGTAGTCCAAATGATAACAAGTAGCGATCAATTGATATTCAAAACTAAAACAAATTACCAGTCAGCAAAGACAGCGCGGTCCTGGATGTTGAAATGAAGTTGAAACCAGTTAACCAGGATATTCTTAATAAAGACAATCTTTTATAGAGGGCATTTTAGAAAAGTTCAATTATTTCCCAACATTTCTTGCTTTGATGAAAAAGAATGGTTTTGCTTGAGGCTCTTTGGTAAATGATACAATTAAAAAAGCCCTCACCAGCAAGACCACTTTCAAAAACTGAATAACTATAACGAATTATGATCTTTTCGTTTTGTTCTGTCCAGTTTGATTTTTTTTTTGAATATTTATCTTTGCACTGTGAGTGCTGATTGTATCGTTGGGGGTGCTGACTTTGAAATATCACATGACGGACTATATAGGAGACCTGAACTAATTCTCAAGTACAAAGATGTGTACACACAGTCAATGCTGAATCATTTCTGGTCTTATGCTACCACCTCTAATAAGGAAAATATGCAGTCTAGCTCCTACAAGCAGTACCTCTAATTGTATCTCACGCAATTACTTAGAACCATAAGGGGAAAAATTGAGTCGCGCCCCCATTGGGGCGCTAACTTCACTGTGGCGCTACTTTTGGCGCCCCAAAAAAATTAGCACCCCCGCAGCCGAAATTCATCGGTAGCACCCCAAAAGGGAAGCGGGGTGCTACTGGAAGCGCTCCGCCTCCCTCTTGGTGCCCTGCGAGTGAATATCGCGGTGCGACGTGGCGCTGCGGCACGTCGCGCCGCGGTACTGCAGGCCTTCCTCCCCTTCTTAAAGGGGAGGGGCCTTGCGCAGCGCGACCCTGGGCCCAGCTGGGCCACCAGGGATCGGAGTGCCGGCAAAAGAGCCCAGCACTCAAGAGAAGTGCCGGGCTCACGGAGCGCAGCCGGCACTCCATGGGGGGGGGCTGAAGAGGAGGCCAGGGACAGCAACGGGGGCAGGTGCTGGCAGGCGACCAGCAACAAAAATGGCCACCTGACACCGCGCCTTTAATTAGCGCCGCCGTGGCCCCAGGTAGGCCCCCCTGACCCCGTCGGACATAGCAGTCCAGCGATAAGTCAGGGGGCGCTACCGAAGATCGCGGCCAGGGCGCGAGCGGGGCGCTGCGCACAGCGATGATGTCATCGCCGGCGGTGCAGCGCCGCGGGGCGCTAACGGTTACCGCCGCCGCTAACCTCACGCTGAATTTCACGGGAGGCGTTGGCGGCGCTGCGCCCGGGCGCTAGTTGCTTTGTGCCCCGTTAGTGCCCTCTTAAGGTGCTAACGGGAGACGCAAAGCAACCGAATTTTTCCCCCTAAAACTTTACATCACTGAAGGAACTTGGCCCATCTTTGCTAGAGCTAGCCAAAAGTAACTCCATTGCCCTGCTCAATCACCATTGCCCTTTTTCTGCTTCAAATGCTTATCCAATTTTCCCTTAAGAGACGTAATGGACCTATAAATTTGATCGTGCCAGGCTGCTGACGCAATCTGGGTGATGAGAACAATCCCTGCGCCTGAATGGGTAGGTCCAAGGCTCACCCGATCTTGGACCTCAAGCCTCATTTCAATAAGACAAACGAGCTGCGGACAACTGCTGAGTATCCCCAGGCAGCTCGCCGGTGAAGAGGCTTTGAATTTCGGGCCACTGCGTCATCAGCAGCGACTGTCAATAGGAAGGGCGATTGGGAATATAGGGGCTGACCAGGAGATGATCAATAGGGTGACCGGAACGGGTGTGCGGTCGGGACATAGACATCAGGACAGCGGTCAAGGTGGTGATCGGGAAGGGAGTTGAGACAGCGATCGAGTCGGTGGGGGAGGGGTGCGAGGAGGTGATCAGGAAGGGAGTTGAGGTGACAATTGGGAGGTGGCCGGCAGTGGCCCACGGTTTTAATGTGGGGTCAGGAAGAGCATGAGTTTTTTTTTACAAATTTACCTTTTTGGTTTTCCAGAACACATTTGGGGGGCCTCAAACAGGATTTGGCTCCTTATTTTCAAATGGAAAGGCCCCAATGCCTGTTTCAGGTGCAGGTCCTGGTTGCCTTTTTTTTGCCTTTAGCAATATGGCGAGTGCTTCCTGCCTGCCATATTGAAGGCTTAGGTACCTGTTTAGCACCTGAAAAACAGGTGCAGCACCATCAAATTTCTAGGCCATGGTAGCTGCCTCAATCACTCCCTGTGCAAAACATTTTTTGATCTAACAACCTTCTGTGTAAAGAAATTTCTCTCCTCACCCTCTCAGTGGCATAAAGCAATGCCTTACAACAAGACCTTAATTGATTTTTGAACAGAAAATCCTGCCAGCCTGTCGGTGCAATCTGGGTGCAGGGAACAATCCCTGTGCCTTGATGGGTAGGCCATCTACATGCTGCCCCTCGGCGGCAGCATCTGAAAACACAGCATCAGTTTCCACACGTATGCTGATGACACCCATCTCCATCTCACCACCGCCTCGCGATCCCTCCACTGTCTCTAAGTTGTCACACTGCTTGCCCAACATCCAGTACTGAATGAGCAGAAATTTCCTCCAACTAAATATTAGGAAGACCGAAGCCATTGGTCTTCGGTCCCCACCACAAACTCCGTTCCCTAGCCACCGACTCCATCCCTCTTCCTGGCAACTGTCTGAGGCTGAACCAGACCGTTCGTAACCTTGGTGTGGTATTTGACCCCGAGATGAGCTTCCGACCACATGTCCGCACCATCACGAAGACCGCCTATTTCCACCTCCGTAACATCACCTGACTCCGCCCCTGCCTCAGCTCAACTGCTGTTGAAGCCCTGATCCATGCTTTTGTTACCTGAAGACTTGACTATTCCAACGCACTCCTGGCCGCCCATCTTCCACCCTCCGTAAACTTGAGGTCATCCAAAACTCTGCCCCTGTCCTAACTCGCACCAAGCACCGTTTTCCCATCACCTCTATGCTCGCTGACCTGCATTGGCTCCTAGTTAAGCAACGACTCGATTTTAAAATTCTCATCCTTGTTTTCAAATCCCTCCATGGCCTTGCCCCTCCCTATCTCTGTAACCTCCTCCAGCCCTACAACCCTCCGAGATATCTGCACTCATCCAATTCTGCCCTCTTGAGCATCCCCAATTTTAACTGCTCCACCATTGGCGGCCGTGCCTTCAGCTGCCAAGGCCCGAAGCTCTGGAATTCCCTCCCTAAACTTCTCCGCTTCCCTACCAATGTTCCTGTTAAGCTGCGCAGCGCTCTGGAGGTCCCGTGCAGGCTGCTCAGTGGCTTGTCAATGAAATAAACGCGCATGCGTGGTAATTTGAATGGGCTGCGCAACCCGTTAAAGGGGATTAGTAGGAGCATTGCTCTCTACCTCTCTTTCCTCCTTTACGACGCTCCTTAAAACCTACCTCTTTAATCAAGCTTTTGGTCAACTACCCTAATATCTTCTTATGTGGCTCGGTGTCAAATTCTGTTTGATAACGCTCCTGTGAAGCGCCATGGGATATTTTACTACGTTAAAGGCGCTATATAAATACAAGTTGATGTCGTTGTTCTATATTTTACTAGGGCTCTATATGGAATAGAATATTAAAGCAAAATACTGCAGGTGGCTGGAAATCTGAAATAACAACAGAAAATGCTGGAAACACTCAGCAGGTCAGGCAGCATCCATGGAGAGAGAAACAGAGTTAACGTTTCAGGTCTGGGACCCTTCATCAGAACGCGTTCTGATGAAGGGTCACAGACCTGAAACGTTAACTCTGTTTCTCTCTCCACAGGTGCTGCCTGACCTGTTGAGTGTTTCCAGCATTTTCTGTAGCAGTAGAATATTCTTCAGTACTTGTAATGTAGGTCATTGAACGTTTAATTGGCTACATTGTCAAGAAGTGATAAGATCATTAAGTCATTAACAAAACATTGGTTCATTGAAGTCAAGCTAGGGGTAAAGTAACAAGCAATTAACAAAGCATAGCAACAATCTGTGAAAACAGTACTATGACCTGGAAGAAAGAGCCCTTTCTCGATAGCTGGAGATAGCTGCATAACATTATTATTGGAAAAAAAGCAGAATTAGTAAACTGAATTTTTCTAAACACTAATGTCATGGTTTAGTCAACAATGCAGACTATTTTACACTGGAATAGGAGACCAGGACACAACGAACACACTTTAATCTGTTCAAAATGGTCATAATAGTAGCTGATAACAATATTGTAATTTTTTTAGCCTTCTTCCCTTCTCAATCATAACATTAATTATGGGGCAAATTCCACAGCAGTCCCATTCACTTTAATGGAACCTGCACTTTAGAGCAGTATGGAAGCTGATCTGGAGCTGCTAGGTTCTGGAAAAAAACATACTGCTGGCTGGATACTGCTGATTACTCAATCAGTAGAGAGCTCCCTGGAATTGGATAGTTCCAGATTGACTCCAAGGCCAGCCCCTATGAAAGCAAATGGAGACAGTCTGGGCCGAATGGGCCTTTCATCATCTCTGACATTACTCAAGCAGTTGAGGAGACCTGAAATGAAGGGTTTCATGATCCTAGAAAATTAATCATATTTTCTATCAGGTAATAGATATATTTATGGCTATGTCTTTTCTAAACAGCAGTAACAGGAGTACTTTTAGCAGAAATTATTCATATTGGACTTTCTTTACCCTTCAAGAATTTAACACATTTTCTTTAATCCATTTTTTACCAGTAGTTAATGACGGCTAACCAAGCAATGCTACCTAAACAAACAAAATGACTTCTTTACCGAAATATGGTCCTCAAAGTATATAAAATGTTAAATTGTATAAATACAATATTGCTTCAAAGTAACCCAAGAAAGTAAGACCAGAGAATAAATGGAAAGGACATTAGTGAAATATAAATTATGTACAGTTTAGAATGATGAATGTTTGTCACAGTCGCATCATAATAGAAGCAAAACAATGGATCATTCAAAATACATAGATGCTGTGATGGACGAGTTACTGTACAAGAGAGATGTGTGTTGAAGGGCAAATGGCCTTTTTTCATCCATAACATTTCTAATGTTCTTATCTATCCCCTGTCCAGATCACTTCTGTAGCCAGACGCTAGGAGATGCAAGGGAATAGATCAAGTTGCAATTTTTCTTTTCCTGGCTGTGGAGAAACAGTCTCTCCAACAGCAATTTAGAACTTTAACTGTACATTCAGTGGAGTAAATGCTCATCTTCCCTGACTGGGCAGTAATCTGGTGGAGCAGATCGCCCGCCCCTTGTGGAACCCGTCCAATTTTCATTTCCTTGCAATCAATTGAAGGAAAACAGGGTGGGTTCTACAACAGGCGGGTGGTTCCACCGCCAGATTAACGCCCATGAGGTGAAAACCAAAATTTACCCCAGTGTGTCTATGTCAACTCCTGTATGCACACAGGTTGCATTGAAGAGATGGTAAAACATTACAGGGGTAAAATTCGCTAGCGACCATTTTGGGTCGCTAACATCACCTGAGTGCTAAATTTAGCGCCCGGCAAAAATTAGCACGCCGATCGTTAAATTCAGTTTTAGCACCCCAAGAGGGAGGTGGAGCGCTAATTCAAGTGCTCCACTTCGTTCTTAGAGCGCTAACCCCGAATATCGGGGCGGTTCGTTCTGCAGCGCTATGCACTGGGCCACGTAGCGTTACCGCATGGAAGGGCTCTTCTCCTCGTTAAAGGGGCGGGCCCAAGCCCACAACTCTGCGGGGCCCTACCTGGACCACCGGGGAGCGGGGTGCCATGCCAGCAGCCCGGCACACAAGCGGAGTGCCGGGCGGCCAGATCACGGCACGGACCCCACGTTCAAAGAGGCAATGGGCCGCGACAGGTAAATCGGACGATTTTTTTTCCCCTGCCCGCCACCTCCCCTTTACTTACCGCCCCCCCGAGCCTCCTGCCGCTCTGTTCCCGCCCCCTGGATCGGTCGCTGCCATCGCCCGGTGCAGATTCAGAGGCCACGGGCCAATTTTGCAGGCGGGGCAAAAACGGGGAGCTGTGCACCGTGATGATGTCGTCATCACCTGCGCAACGGAGCGGGGCGCTACCAGTTACTGCCGCCGCTAAACTCCTGCTGGATTTAGCGGGAGTCGTTAGCGGTGCCGCGCCCAGGCGAAAAGTCGTTTGCGCCCCATTACTATAAACTTCAAAACTGACCTGCTTCTTTTTAACACCCATCGCCACCAGGTAAAAAAACAAAAGAAATTGCTACAATTCTAGCCATATTCAGTTCAATTTTTTTCACAATATTTAGCCTTGCAACAGCTTCAATGATTGTTATAACCTACAGCAGAGCTCTCACGGTGAGAGATTGAAAAAGCTTATCGATAATTGCGAGAATAATATTTCTATGGAAAAACACCAGCAAGCTGGAGTAGAAGGGCAATGGAAATTACAAGCAGGGCTGTGTTGTACTTTGTCACATCATCGAGAGTTACTGTGGTGCTGGTTACTTGACTAACAATAAATTCACTGCTGTCAAATATTAACACAGATGGGATTCTAATAATGTTAACATTAATATTCAGAGTAAATTGCCAAGAGCAGAATGTCTGTGTGAGTTCTGAACTCATTTTAAAATATCTATTTTGTTAGAGGTTATAAATAAGCTGAAAGCTGAGCTCCACACTTACAATACATTCCAATGCAGACATCATAGTTATAGATAGATAGCAATAGAGCAAAACATTTTAGAGACATCTCAAGCTGTTTTTACATGGAGGCTTTCTGTCAACCATAAAAAAAGATTAAATATGGACTGCTTGAGACTTTTTATAGTTTTATTTCCACCAGTTGCTGTTCTACTACTGTTGTACTACTGCTGCACTACCGTTGTACTACTGCTGTACTACTGCTGGTTTGAAGGCAAATTGGTGTGAAATTATGTTTTTGATGTGGCCTCACGCCATTTGTCTAAATTGGATTTGGGTGACTTCACACCTGAGTTATACCATGCATTTCCCATTGATGTGAAACCTAAATCACTTTGGGTGAAAACTTTTGCCTGCTTTCCCTTCTTACTCCTAACTTCTTAATTATTCACTTATATTTGAACCCTTTGTCACAGAGTAATTTGCATGGATCAGCTTTGACAATTTCCTTTCTCATTTTGAAATTCCCGTAACAATCTTAAGGTGTAATGTTACAGGAACATGGGAACAGGAGTAGGCCATTCAGCCTCTCAAGCCTGTTCCACCATTCAATAAAATCATGGCTGATCTGTATCTTAACTCCATCCACCTCCCTTGGCTCCATATCCTTGTATACCCTTGTCTGTCAATCTCAGCTTTAAAATTATTAAATTCAAATTATAGTCAACTTTCCATCTTTCTACAAAATCCCAATCAAAACTAGAAATTTACTGATGGGACAGTTAAGTATAACTTGAGCAACATGTCAGAATCAAACCTGGATCCAAAGCACAAGGAATCAAGTTACTGTAATGTTTCTGTAAGTTAATGGCTGGATGGTCTAGCTGGTGTTGGTAGTAGATATGCAAGGAACAAACAAAATTAAAGCTGACACAATACTGGTGCTTCAGTTCCAGTAGAACATGTTTGGCAGCTTTAAGGTTAACGTATTGACATCTCACGCATACATGGCTCTGCATAGAGCATAAAGCAATTTGTGGTAAGTTCATCGAATGTGGGAAGAATCCAAACCGTCCTTATTGATTTTATGATGGTTTTGTTTGATGCAGGACCTGGTATTTCTAACCAGCACGTCCTGAAATCCATAGTCTAATTATACAACTGCCTGTGTAGTTTTATATTTACTCAGATCACCAACTGTCTCATAACCCCTCTAGGAAAGCAGTTAATTAATTCAAAGAAAAATGCTAGCTATTCCACAGTGTCATTTATCTAACTAAAAATATAGTCTAGCAAAAAAAACAGTTAAACTGTCACATTATTTTTTACTGAGATAAATAACAGGTCATGTCGGTCAGCGTTCATGCTGTGCCCCTCCCCCAACAAAAAATGCAATTATAGTAAAAGACAACAGACTGTTAGAACAAAGTTACAAATAACCTAATGAAACGATGGGTCCTCGCTCCTAAACTCTCTCTTTACAAATAAATAAATGAGCCAATTAATATATACAAATTCATAGATAGATAGGCTTCAGTTTCCACCCTATGCCTCTCCTTAGAATGATGTGGAATTTTTTCTAGTAGTTTTTTAGATTTATTGCCCTGATTCCTCCTCAGCTCCCTTTCAGGATCCCACTGCTTGATTAAATACTACATGAAACCAAGAAACAGTCGCTGATGAATCCTGATAATCAACTGAACGATGGTGGAAGAATTTCTACAGAATACTGAAGCCAGGAATAAAGCTGGAACACTAAATTAAAATGCTCAGTGTAACTGATAGCGCACCACACAATCTCCACATTAAAAATTCCTGAGCAGGAGGTGGAATGTTCACTAAAACCTTCGTATTCTCCACAGTACTTTAAAGTGCATCACTGATAGTTTAATTAAATTGCTGACACAACGGGGTGATTTTCATTATAGGTGGACATTGGGCGGGCAGTGGGCGGAGCAATTGAACTGTCCAACCAATATCCTCGGTGAGAGGCCCGAGCCACTTTGATGGTCGGATTTCAGTTAGATCTGATTGGTGAGATGCAAGCACTGACCCAGCACTCACGGCGCTTATCGGGAGAGGGAAGTCCAGAAACTCCTCCAGAAATGAGAGATTAAAGGGGGAAGGCAATCATGCGGGGGAGAGGGTAGTGGGATGGAGGGACCACCAAAGGGTGTGAATATTGTTGTCGGGCCAGGAGGAGCAGTACCCCACAAAAAGCACTAAGTAAATGGAAACTTAACAGTTTTGTGAGTGGCTTGCAGAAGTCCCTTTAAGGACCTCTGGGTAGGCCGTGCTACATCTAGTACCAATAGGCGGAGCATTCCTTGGCCAATCGTCTGAAACAGGCATGTAGTCTAGCAAACCAGTGCCAGGACCAGTTGGAAATGGTGGCAAGCGGGAATGGCATGGGTAGTTTGGTGCCACAATTTTTGGAGCGCTACTGCCTCATTCCTCAGGCAAAGCATTAAAAATTGGCCCCAATAGGAATAATGTTCACAGAATCACAGAATCCCTACAGTGCAGATAGAGGCCATTTCGGCCCATCGAGCCTGCACCGACACATATCCCACCCTATCCCCGTAACCCCACGTATTTAATCCCCCTAACACTAAGGGTCAATTTATCATAGCCAAATCAACCTAACCCACACATCTTTGGACTGTGGGAGAAAACCGGAGCACCCGGAGGAAACCCACGCAGACACGGGGAGAATGTGCAAACTCCACACAGACAGTCACCCGAGGCCAGATTCGAACCTGGGTCCCTGGCTCTGTGAGGCAACAGTGCTAACCACTATGCCACCGTGTTGCCCCAAATGTTCAACAAAGGCAAAATACTGCGGAAGCTGGAAATCTGAAATATAAACATAAAATGCTGGAAATACTCAGCAGGCCAGGCAGCATCTGTGGAGAGAGAAACTGAGTTAACGTTTCAGGTCGATGACCTTTCGTCAGAACTAGAAAAAGTTAGAGATGGAACAATTTTTAAGCAAGTACAGAGGCAGAGAAAGGTGGGGAGGGAAGGAAAGAACAAAAGGAAAGGTCTGTGATAAAGTGGAAGGCAGGAGAGATTAAATGAACAGCAGAATCATTACCAGCACCTACTGTCCGAAAAAATGGGAGCCGTGATTATGATCTGAAATTGTTGAAATCAATGTTGAGTCCAAAAGACTGTAAAGTGCCTAATAGAAAGATGAGGTGCTGTTCCTCAAGCTTCTGTTGAGCTTCATTAGAACAGTGTAGGAGGCCGAGGTCAGAGTGGGAGTGGGGCAGAGAATTAAAGTGACAGGCGACCGGAGGCTCAGGGTCATGCTGTATCTACCAGGGCAGTCCTGTTTCTGGCCCTCGTAGACCCATCGTTTCAGCCTGTTCTTGCCTCATGGAACTGATTTCTTACTATCTCGACTCTATTTTTTCTCCCCTTGTCCAGTCTCTTCACACCTACATCCACGACTCTTCCTATGCCCTCCGCCACTTTAACAGTTTCCAGGTTCCTGGCTGTAACCATTTCCTTTTCACCATGGACATCCAATCCCTCTACACCTCCAACCCCCACTAGGACAACCTGAGAGCGCTCCACTTCTCCCCTGAACGGAGGCCCAACCAGTCCCCATCCACCACCACCCACCTCCGCCGAGCTGAACTTGTTCTCACATTGAACAACTTCTCCTGTGACTCCACTCACTTCTTCCAAATATAATGGCCCATAATTTGCGTACACACTTGTAAGGGCCGCGCAAGTTCCGGGTTTTCACTATTTGCACAACTTCTGCCAAGCGAATGCATGTGAAATTCTTATACCAGCGTAAGGGGGAGAAATTCGGTGGCGGCCCCTTTGGGTGCTACTTTTAGCGCCCCGAAAAAGTTAGCGCCACTGCGCCGTAAATTCAGAGGTAGCGCCCCAAGTGCTCCCCCTCCTTCTTGGGGTGCTACCAGTGAATTTTGCAGCGCTACGTGCAATAGCGCCATGCCCCGGGATACATGGGCCTCTTCCCGCGTGTACCCAGAGAGGCCCGGGACAGCGAGTCTCCATACCTCCCAGACCACCAGGTATGCGGGCATTTTATTTGCGGACCGGAGGCATTTCCCCGCGGGAAGCCTCCGACTGCAAATTCAGGGCCATTGTGTTGCTATGGGAACCCACAGGGGTCCTAGCCATGCCTGTCTTTTTGTGGGATATGTGGAACATTCTTTGTTCCGGTCCTACTCAGGTCCCCTCTCTCACCTCTTTTTCCGGTACATTGATGACTGTATTGGTGCCGTTTCCTGCTCTCGCCCCGAACTGGAAAATTTCATCAACCAACATTTTCTGTTTTAATTTCAGCTTTGCAGCATCCGCAGTATTTTCCTTCTTTATTAGTGGTTGAGACAACTAGCTTAGATACTTTCAAAAGGAAACTAGATGAGTTCATGAGAGAAAAGGGAATAGAAAGATATGCTGAAAGGGTGAGATGAGGTCGATGGAATGGGAGGAGACTCATGTGGAGTATAAACACCAGCACAGACTAGTTTGGCCAAATGGCCTGTTTCTGTGCTGTATATTCTATGTAATACCTCTGTATCACCTCTCTTGAACCCAGCACTCCCTCTATGTTGTCAGACTGCTTGCCTGGCATCCAGTCCTCGATGAGCCGCAATGTCCTCCAGTTAAACATTGGAAAGAATGAAGACTGCATGTTTCGCACGCGCTACAAACTGCGTACCCTTGCCACTGATTCCATCCCCCTTCCCAGCCACTGTATCAGGTTGAACCAGAGTGTTCGCAACATCGGCATGCTCCCCTGAGTTGAATTTTCAACCCCATATCCTCTCCATCACAAAGACTGGCTACTTCCACCTCCGTAACATCACCCATCTCCACCCCTGCCTCAGCTCACCTGGAGCCGAAACCCACATCCATGCCTTTGTCACCTCCAGACAATGCTGTCCAGCCTGGCCTCCCATCCTCTACTCTCTGTAAACTTCAGCTCTTAAAGCTCTACTGCCCATATTTTATCCTGCACAAAGCCCCGCTCACCCATCATCCCTGTGCTCGCTGACCTACATTGGCTCCCGGTCCCCTAATGTCTCCAATTTTAAATTCTCTTTCTCATGTTTAGAGCCCTTCATTGGCTCACCCCTCCCTATCTCTGTAACTGCTGTGCAGGCTGAGGTCAGTTTTTACAGGTGAAAGTATGCAAACCTTTAAAGGGACCGTTGGAGGCTGCCAGTAAAAAAATATTTTTACTTACCTGAATGTAGACCCAGGAGTATACCTCTTGACTCCACATTAATATTGTGGGCAGCTGCCAGCCACCACTCACCTTCCCGATCTCCTCCCCCCTCGGACTCACCGTGGGCACAGTGCCAGTGTCCCCACCGGCCGACTCTCATCTTCTTCAGGACCGGCACACTGCCTCTTGGATCATGACTAGAGCCGCCAGCACAACAGTGACATCTTAGTATTGCTAGAAGACCATTTTTGTGTGGTTCTCTTGCGTATCAGTTTCAGTACAGCGGTTCGGGGCCACCCTTGGTTTCACACCCAAAGTCTGGCGAGAAACAACTTCTAGGCTAGAATCTTTACAATTCGAATAAAGAGCTGTATGCTTTTAGCAAATGTTCAATGAGAAGGCCACCATCGGGCCTAAACTTGTAATATTCCCTTAAACAAATGAGAGTACATGTCAATGCAAATTACGCATGGCAGATAGGAAGAAGTAGGTTCAAGAGGCCAGCTGGCTTTTTCTTATTCAATGCCTTATTTTGGGTGAGTATTCATTTTTCTCTGAGTGAACCTAAAAGCTAAAAGTAGTCATTGTTAAAAATGACTGACATGGTGTGCTGTAATTTTATTGTAACACAGTTCATCTTGAATGTTTCTTTTAGGATGATGACACCCTATGGGGTGAATGACAGATTGTGATTGTCTCTTCATGCCTATCAGCACTAAAATTGACAATAACAAGATTCCTGCAATCTAAAATAAATGGTGCTATTTGTATTCAGACTGGAGACTGGTGATGCCTCTTCTCCTGCTCCCTTAATGAATAGGTCACTGAAAAAGCGGAGTGGATAACCCTGCCTTTACATGGCATATTGAACGTACTGAATCTGATCATTTACACAGCATCTTCATGTCCCTGGAGTAAGGCATGTGGTGGGTTGTATCAAATTACTGTCTGGTGCACGTACTGGGTTGTACAACAGGGGCAGCAATCTAATGGGGAATTCAAACCAGGTTGTTTGCACAGGTCTGACTCAAATTTTCTGTGATTCGCAGTTGCTTTAAACCCAGCAGAGTGCAATTTTCCTCCTTCTCCTTCATGAGTAAAAATGGAGTATACAAGTTTGCATGCTCCATTTTAACAGGGAAACAGATGTAGGTTGAATACAAAACCAAATTAACAGCTGCTACGTTAATGGAGGTCTCGATAGATTACAACTTTATTGCTGAAAGTGGACGACATCAGCTGCGAGGAAGTTAAGATTTAAAAACTCTGAGTAGAAAGCATATGGAACAAATATGATTTCACCCCCAAAATCGTAAACTATAGTGGAATTCATGTCCAGCACCAAGGATTTCAGGATTCACAGAAAGTTATGTTTCATTTAGTGAGGGAACCGAATTAGCTGTCAGGTGTCACAACAGCACCCTCTAGTGTGCCACGCTATGTAGTGATGCCAAATGACATATCTGCCACTGCTGCAAGATATCCCAGCTGCACCTCTCTGAACAGCACAGCAGTCAGTGTCTGGATGTCGGACCTTTGGACCTTTGTTTTTTTTTTAAGGGAATCATTGTCAATTGTTTTCGAAAAATATTCTGGGAATATTCTGTTTTTCAATTTCTCTAGGTTTTCATTTTTTTTCATTTTCTGAATATGAACTGTTTTTTTTTTATTTCCAAAAATGGCCTTCTAATTATTCCCAGGATTTATTCAATAGTTTCTCTCATTTTCAAGGCAATTTTTTGCTCTATCCAATTTTTCTGCATTTTTCTGGGTTTTTTTATTTTCAGGAGATGTCGCACATTTTGTAAATTACAAATTACTGTGCAATCTTTTTTGCGGTTAAACGACTCTCTTGCTCCTCGATGATTGAATGGATAAGGGCGTGGCTTTGCATGAGATTCAGCTGTGCAACCCCATACAGTCCAGGGTCAGCCTCTATTAAATTTGTTTCAGACAGAGAAAGGTCAAGAAATGTATACGTGTGTGTGTTTGACTTGTAGAGATTTCCAATTATTTTCTTTTTTACAGAATAGTTTCTACTTTCTCTTGTTATTGCTTACTTAATTATTTCATTTATGATTATTTAAGTTTTCCATTAATTTTTTTAAAATTCAATGTCTGTATTATTAACTGTCTTATTTTCTGTCATTTTTCACTTTTTGCCCCAGAGAATTAAAAATATATATTTTTGTGTATTCTTGTACAGCCTGCTGTGGTTTGCATAGTTCCCCAAATATTCCCAGTTTTACATTAACACAGTAAATCCAGGTGAAATATATCAAATTCATTTTTAAGAGCTCTTTACAAGCGGTTCCCACTTCAAGCAAAGCATAAGCAAAGAACAACTTAGTCCTTTTTGCTGGCAGTTTAATGGATAAGTTGAATCGCAGATACCCAAAAGGTTCTCGCCCTACTGGATATTTAACCTGTTTGCTCCACCAGAGAAAGTCAAAGAATTTTTAGCCTAGAAATTACCGGCCAGAATTTTTACCTGCAGACCCACTGGGAGCAGTGGGGTCCGGGAGTGCGTGGGAATCCCGGAAGTCTGGGTTTCGCTGCATGCTGTGGAAATTTAACTCCACAGCATCTGACATCATTGACAGGTTCCCTGCCCGGAAGTGAGCCTGATTGGCAGGCTTGGATTCCAGTCAGGCGGGGAACGCAAGACCCGGTGGGTCGGATCCCTGACCCCGGGGTGGAGTTTGATCCCCGACCCTGGGGAGAGGGTCCGATCCCTGACCCCTGTAAAGTTTCCAAAATTTGCAGATCCCCAAAACCTAAGGAAAAAGGGCTTTGGAACTACCCCAGAGTGATAAAAATAAGGAATTTAAGACCAAAACCAAGCTTTGGCATTTTAAAAGAACATGTCTGGATATGTAAGGGAGAGGGGGCTGCACAGGATGTGGGATCAACCTCTGTAAATAGCAGTTTTGGGTATTGCATTGTCTGGGAATTCAAGCCCCAGCAAACATTAACATTTGGACAATAGGCCCTGGGAGAAGGCAGCCCCACCCAAAACACAGGATCCATTAAAACCTATCACAGAACCCATTAAAGACATGCATAAAGATAGGAGTGCTAGGCCCAGCAAGAAACCCAAAACATGAGGACAATGCAAACTCCGATTAAACAACAGATCGACAGGACGCAAGCCATTCGACACTCAGTAAAGTCGTTACTGTTGACGAGGTCTTACAATGACCAGGATTTGATTTGGTTCTGACAAGGCCACTTCAATTCAGTATAATTGAAGGCCCATCAAGCAGTTACAACAGTTCAGTAAGAAGAGAGTTCAGGACAATTTAACACCAAGTTAAACCCATCAAAACTTAACAAGCCCGCAAAACCAAGACAATGGAATGAACAGGCCTCAACTGAAACCTAAATCACTTCAACACGAAACCGTTTTAGTAAGGGGTTTTGGTGCGAAAAAGACAAAGGGGTCCGAATAGTATAATTGAGGGCCCAATCCCCCAAGAAGCTCTCTCTTGGCTCTGTTCCAGAAGCAGCACGTTCCAGCAGGACACAGACGGGTCTACCAGCCACACGACACGAGCAGGAGGAGGAGAGAAGCAGCAAGTTCCAGCAAGACACTCGACGACCAGACCACCATCGCAATCAACTTACCTGGCTGGATTTCACACTGTTAAAACCCCTGTTTGGTGAGCATTATCCCTGATCTCCTGAAACCGAAACCTAGCTAGATAGTGGGATTTTTGGGAGGGATAAGGGTTTTTGTATATTGTCCTCCTCCCTCACCTGTACCGTGTTTTCCCCAACCTGTTTAAGTGTTAAGTGTGTTTTAAGTTTGTTACCTTTTTCTTTTAATAAAAGTCAAAATTCTTTCATCGGAACCTGTTGTCTACTGCATCTTTATTCACAACCCCTAAATAAGTCCAAGGTCTGAACCTGGGGCGTGGGAGCGATTCGAACCACTCACTGAGTCAGGGGTAAGGCTGACCCCTACCACACCACCCCCTACACCCGGGGGTGGTGTCCGATCCCAGGGGGTGTTTGTATGTGGGGGTGCTGATGGTGGGGGAGCTTGGGGGGGGGGGGGGGGGCTGGGAGGAAGCACTCCTACTCCTCCCGGCCCACAGGGGTTGCTCCACGAGGCTGTCTCTGCCTCGCTGCTGCTGTCGGGATTCCCTAGGCCCAGGAAACCTGGCTGGCCACAGTAAAACTGGCAAAGCAGGTTAAGTCCAAGGCTTCCAGCCTCATTATCATATTTAAAGTGCCAACCCGCCTCCTGGGAAAGGGTTGGCTGCCTGCTCCTTGTCCCACCTGAGTAAAAGCCGGAAGTCGGCGGGTTGGAGCTGGCTTCACAACACGCTTCCAATTTTTCCCCATTGAATCCCTCACCCATCCCCACCCGCTCACCTATGTTAAAATTCAACCCACTGTTTCTGATATCAGCTTAATACATCTGTATCATATTGCTCTGGCCACCATTTTAACAGAGGCACTAAACCATTTATTTTAGATAGGCTATTGCCTCTTAAAAATAACAGGTAGCGTAATGTAATAGGGACACATTAAGCATTGATACACTAATGTCACCAACAATAATTTTGAGATTTGAGTCTTAGCTTGTAAAGTGCTTTGGGACACCTTGAGGACGTGAAAAGGATTGTATAAATGCAAGTGTTTTCTTTTCTTTCTTTGTATCTTTGGATTTATTGGGGTAGATTTTGACTTTATGCGATAGTGTAAAACAGGTGACAATGAATCGGCAGCCAGTTTTACGTCTCTGCCGATTTGTTATCACCCATTTTACATTATCGCACAAAGTCAAAATCTACCCCAGTGATTCTGTTTTTACTTTTTAATTTTCTGGGGGGGGGTTTCCTTTTTTAACGTTTCAGAGGAAATTTATAGAAAATCTTTAGTTATATATCTTGATTTTGCTGTTCAGTGTTCCTTTCCTTAAATTTCTTGAGGCGCTTTTTTTTCTATTCAGGGTAAGTCTTCCAGTATGAATTTAGCAAATAAAAGCCATATTAAATACTAGCTTTCAAACATGTACATCCAAATTGATTCTTTTAGAGTTCTTTTTTGTTTTCTTAAAAACTGTACAGTAATCGTGAACTGAACTTGTTTTCAGTGTAATGGAGGAGATTCAGAGGGGACATAATCCAAGATTTACGATGCTGAGAAGAAAGGACGATGTAGGTGCTTTTAATAGTGTTACTAAATAAAGGTTTTGAATTTCAATATAAATACGTGCACAGAACAACAACTTGCTTTTATATAAGCGCCATTAATGGGCCAGAATTTACTCTCTGAGTACGCCGTCATACCGCCTTTGAAATGGACAGCAAGTTCAGGATAAAGCGCATGCGCTAAATCCCGAACTTGTGATCTGTCAAGTTCCGACTTGACAGATGATCCGCACCGACATTGAAATCCTAATTGCTGCCGCACAGTTGGGCTAATTGCCCACCAACTGCCCAGTAATTACGTATGAAAATTTTACGGCTGGTGCAAACAGGCGCAGGTCCTGATTGCACAGCATAAGGGGAATACCTTCTGACAAATCCAAGTAATATATTTAATTTTAAAAGCTATATGAAGCTGGAAATGGAAGCATTTACATATGACTCACAGGATTTTGTCCATGAAAAATATTGGGCAGAATTTTCATTACCTGGGCGGGTCAGGTGCGGGTGGTCGGCATTCTTCTTTTCATCCCGCTCCTCAGAGTGACTTTCCGTTAATGGCGCCTATTAAGGCAGGCCTGAGCATTTCCCACCCCTATTAAATAGTGCGGGTCTGATGACATCATCGATGACTCATTTCCAGCGAGGATATTTAAAGCAGCCTTGGCCACATTGCATTTGAAGGTTCATCTAGGAGTGTGTAGGCAGTACAGATCACCATCTGGTTATTGCTGAGCCTTGCACAGATGGCTTCACAGAGACAGAGGGCTGCACCCAGGTTCTCAGATGACTCCCTACATATTCTTGTGGAGGGAGTCAGAGCACGCAGGGAAGTCCTCTTCCCTGCTGCTGGATGAAAGAGACCTCCCCAGGAGACTAAAAGAGCCTGGCTGCAAATTGCAGAGGAGGTCAACAGCAGGGATGTGGTGAGGATGACCTGGGTGCAGTGCCGGGAGCACTTCAATGATCTCATGACATCAGGAAAGGTGAGTGCAAAGTCACACTCAACTTCATCCTGCTGTGCCTGTATTCACATCCCCATCACTCTGCCTTCCCAAGCCTACTCCTGCGCATCATTACTCACACCAACATACGCATCCTTCTCTCTCTATGTACTCACATCCCCATCTGACTAACCAGCCCTCACACTCACCCTCATCCTAATGCAATCATATTAGCTAACACCACACAAGGAGGCCACTTTGCATTAGCATCGGCACCACACTCCCTCATAGTCACCCTCTAAAGATGTAACCCACACATTCCTTACACTCATGCCATCACTCTCACTCAAACATCTCTTCTTTGCAGAAGAAAGCCCACAATAACAGGGAAAGAACTGGAGGTGGGCCTCCATCCTTCTCCATGTTGACAGCAGCAGAGGAGGTCACCCTGGAGGTCTCAAGAGTTGCGGAGCAGCTGGTGGTGGGAGACGGAGAGAGGGACATCTCAGCAACCTGGTGATAGAATTACAACTCATACAGCCAAATGGCATACAGCAGTCACTACTATGGGGACTGATGTCAACAGCCAGTGAATGTTCATCCTGTGCATAATGGTATTGTTACCCATTCTTGATAACATTTCTAAATCATCTCTTTACTCTCCCACAGGCCCATCAAGAGCACCACCCACTATCCAGGTGGAAGAGGAAGACGACTCCTCAGAGGAGCCTCCAGCCTCCGAGGGTGCACCATCAGCAGGCATAAGCGCACCCAGTACCAGCGCAGATATGCACACCTGGATGGGTTCCACGTGAGACAGAGTAGTGTTGTCACCTGGTGTCTCATACGTCACAAGTGAGCTAGAGGAGATGGTGGAGACAGGGACAGAAGTGGAGATTCCTCGCCGGAGGGCGCATGACACTCCCAGCTCTGCTCAGCTGTATGCAGACACTGAGCTTCAGGAGCCATCGAGAAAGAGGGCGATCCTGGAGGTTCTGGAAGAAGTGCAGGGGGCTTTGACAGGTTTTGTGACCGCGATGTCTGAAAATGTGCAGAGAATGGAGGAGTTCATCTCCAACATGAGCACCACCATGTCGCAGGCGAATGTGACTGTAGGCTCTTCCATGGAAAGGATGGAGCAGCTAATGCACCACTCACATGAGCACATGGTCTCTATGGAGAACAAATGGCAGAGGCTCATAGACCTCCTCTCTAGGAGGGATGTCAAGGTAGACTTGGGTCCTCATGGCCCCACTCCTGTGCAGCAAGGTGCTCTTTAGCTCCTTGCTAGCAGGGAAGTGCGGGTGGCCCGTGACAGGGATGATGGTAAGAGGGGACATGGAAGTGTGGGGTCCTCTTAAAGCAGCGCATACATCTCCCCTGTTGCCTCCCCCTTCAGTCAGAGCCCCAGATGCCTCCTTGGTTTGCAATAGCCAAGTCTGCCCCTGCACAATGACAAGAGGAGTAGAATTTGGCGGGTCCATCACAGGCTCCAAAACCCAGAGGACATCTACCAAAAGTATCTATGCAGTCGCAGCAGGGAAGTGAGCAGGCTGCCTCTACCTCTGCTGAAGCCACAGGGGTTGCACCTTGTAGAAGCACGCGTAAACGAAAAATGACACAGAAGTAGATGCACAAGGGTAAGCACATGAGTGTTTAAAGAAGTGGTTCCGTTACGCTTATATCACATATAAAACTGTTTGGGCTAGAAATTTATTATAGACCAGGAATGGGCGGTAAAATTAGAAAAGTTGGAAAATTAGCACCAGGCACTAATGCTATAGACTGCACGCAAAATTCTGCTCACTGCTCAAAGAAATGATTGGAGCACTAATTCAAGTCTTTAAGCCCAAGCTCATTGGCGTTACACGCAAAGGGTGGACCAATATCAGCTGCAGTCTAATCACAAGTCATGATTGCCACAGGCTTTTTCCAGTTCTTAAAGGGGAAGTTCGTTGATGCGGCAGAACCTTATTCTCAGCATTGCTGGCTGTGCAGCTGCCTCAGCAAGAAGCATCAGGTCACAGAGAAGGAGCCGAAGGATTGAAGCAGCTGTACTCATGGCAGATCCACGTCCCAGGGCGAGATCCCGCAGATTCCACAATCAAGCATTGGAGGCATTGGTGTCACTGTGGAGAGACGGAGGGCGGTGGTTTACCCAGCAAATGGCAGGAGGCCCACATCGCAAGTCTTCCGCACCATGTGGTAGAAGGTAGTGCAGCATATCTCGGGCAGCATTGTGGTCCCCAGGACGCACACACAGTGCAGGAAGAAATTTAACGACCTCATTCAGGTGGTCAGGGTGAGTGAATGCTTCAACAATCATCACAGCCCTAGGACATCGCTGCAGGAGTTCCTCAGGGCAGTGTCCTAGGCCCAACCATCTTCAGCTGCTTCATCAATGACCTTCCCTCCAACATAAGGATGTTCGCTGATGACTGCATAGCGTTCAGCGCCATTCACAACTCCTCAGATAATGAAACATAGAAAAATAGGAGCAGGAGTAGGCCATTCGGCCCTTCGAGCCTGCTCCGCCATTCAATATGATCATGGCTGATCCTCTAACTCAATACCATATTCCTGCTCTCTCCCGATAATTAAGCAGTCCATGCCCACATGCAACAAGACCTGGACAACGTTCAGGCTTGGGCTGATAAGTGGCAGGTAACAATCGCGCCACAGAAGTGCCAGGCAATGACTATCTCCAACAAGCGAGAGTCTAATCACCTCCCCTTGCCAATCAATGATATTACCATCGCCGAATCCCCCGCCATCAACAACCTGGGGGTCACCATTGACCAGAAACTTAACTGGACCAGCCACATAAATACTGTGGCAACAAGAGCAGGTCAGAGGCTGGGTATTCTGCAGGTGAGTATCTCACCTCCTGACTCCCCAAAGACTTTACACCATCTACAAGGCACAAGTCAGGAGTGTGATGGAATACTCTCCACTTGCCTGGATGAGTGCAGCTCCAACAACACTCAAGAATCTCGACACCATTCAGGACAAAGCAGCCCGCATGATTGGCACCTCAAATACCACCTTAAACATTCACTCCCTCCACCACTGGCGTACCGTGGCTGCAGTGTGTACCATCTACAAGATGCACTGCAGCAACTCACCAAATATTCTTCGGCAGCACCTCCCAAACCCGCGACCGCTTCCACCTAGAAGGACAAGGGACAGCAGGTGCATGGGAACACCACCACCTCCAAGTTCCCCTCCAAGTCACACACTATCCTGACTTAGAAATATATCGCCGATCCTTCATCGTGGCTGGGTCAAAATCCTGGACACCCGACCTTACAGCACTGTGGGAGTACCTTCACCACACGGACTGCAGAGGTTCAAGAAGGCAGCTCACCACCACCTTCTCAAGGGCAATTAGGGATGGGCAATAAATGCTTGCATTGCCAGCGACACCCACATCCCATGACCGAATAGAAAAAAATACAAATGCTACATAACACCATGGGAACCATAGGGCTGGATTTTGATACTGGGGTGAGCTGGGGTCGTGTCATCCACTTTTCGTGTTATCCACCCAACTGCAATTGGATGTGGAAGATTGATGCGATTTTCAGTCTGAAAGTCGCGTCTGATGATGTCATCATTGCTGCTGCATTGAAGGTCTGCAAAGACTGCCTGGCCTTTGCTGTGAGAGGACCTGGATGCAAAATGAGCAGCAGCAGCCCGAAGTCTGCTCCCAGATATTTTTACACCACCACCACCACTCCCAGGTATGATGCCTCCTCCTCCTCTTCCTCCTCCTCCTCCTCCTCCTACTACTACTGCTACTACTACTACTGCAACATTTCCGTTGTAATAGTCGACCTGCATCTGATAGTCAGCTATCCAAATGTGCTCCCGCCAGGTTTCACATTCGTGGTTCAGAACAAGCGTGCTTCACGTAGAAAAAGGGTTAAACTCACAAAGGCCTTTCAAAATGACATTATAGAGGCAATTTAGTGCTTGTTAAGGGCCTTAACAGCCTATCCCGCCTCTTGGAGGCGGGACGGAGTTGGGACCAACAGACACGATTTAATGAAAATTGCGTGGAGGCGGGCTTGTGCCCGCCCGCCAGTTTTCACAATTTTAACCCCCCACACGCCTCCAAACCCACCTCCACGGGTCAATGAAAATCCAGCCCATAGTCTTCACACACTGCCCAAAGCACCACACCCCCAAGACTCACCCACCAACATTCTCTACCTACCAACACTCACACCCACATCTCACACCCTGCACACAATTACAGCAATTCAACTATGGCAGGCACATCACCCAAACACATTGCTCCACACTCACTCACACACTTTCCTTTCTCTTGCAGGCCAAGGTGGCTCATAACAGGAGGGAGCAGGAGCGCACAGGCAGGGGACAAGCCAACACTCAACCACTGTCTGTAGTGGAAAATAGAGTGCTGCACATTATTGGGCACCAGGTGGTGAGTGCCATGGCCACCGGCGAAGTTGACCCCCTTGGGGACAACAACGGTTGTTCATCCTGACGCCCTCTTCTCACATCCCACTTCCCCCTCACCCCACAAGCGTTTCGCAATTTCCAGCTAATCATGCTGTATGCATGCATTTCTCCCTTCCTGCCCCCATCCCCTCACCTTAACACGACTCTTGTGCCTTTATGCTTTCAGATAATGAGTAAGTACCTGTGCAGCCTGTCCCTAGCAGCACCGTAGAGAGCAAGGCAGGAGAAGAGGAGGAGGAAGATAGATCACACTGTGTCACTGCATGTCTCACCCGCAGGCACCAGTTCAGATACTGGCACTACACATTCTTTAGAGGCTAGTACAGTAGCAGGTTCTGCACAGGGTGAGGCACCAGGGGTGAGTGGGCTGCAGCAAGGCCAGGGGGAAAGGGTAGCTTGGGGGCCAGCTCCCCGGAGGGCGAGTTCGCGCGTGAGTTCTGCTGCACAGGACTCAGATGAGGACCTCGATGGGGAGGCCTTTAGAAGGAGGGTGCTGGGCATGCACACGGAGATCATAGGTGCAATGGCAAAGGTGCCCAAGCCTCTTGTCAATGATAAGGAGCGTGGAGGAGTTCGCCGCTAACATTGCACAAGGCTCTGCGCGCACCATGGAGCCCATAATTTCCAGTCTGCTAAGGATGGTAGACTCCCAGAGAGACGGTGGCAACCCAGACCTGATGCCGCCTGTGATGGTCAATCTGGCAGCTTCCATTGCAGCACAGGCAGAAGAGACGTAATGTCCTAGTGCTGTAATGCAGTCTATGCTTGGTGGCATCCAATCTCAGACTGCTCTCATGCAGTCTCAGCTTGATGCCACGCAACCTCTGACTGCTGCCATCGTGGCTGGGTCTACCACCGTCAACCAGGGCTTTCACGGTGTTGCAGCAGGCCAGCAACTTGTGCTCCAGCAGATTGCTAGGGATGCTGAGGTGTTGCCCCAGGGGAGTGGCAGTGGGTCAGTGAAGCAGGAACCTTTTTTAAAATTTGTTTATGGGATATGGGTGTCACTGGCAAGGCCAGCATTTATTGCCCATCCCTAATTGCCCTTGAGAAGGTGGTGGTGAGCTGCCTTCTTGAACTGCTGCAGTCCATGTGGTGAAGGTACTCCCACAGTGCTGTTAAGGAGGGAGTTCCAGGATTTTGACCCAGCGACGATGAAGGATCAGCGATATACTTCTAAGTCAGGATGTGTGTGACTTGGAGGGGAACTTGGAGGTGATGGTGTTCCCATGCACCTGCTGCCCTTGTCCTTCTAGGTGGTAGAGGTCATGGGTTTGGGAGGTGCTGCCGAAGAAGCCTTGGCAAGTTGCTGCAGTGCATCTTGTAGATGTAACACACTGCAGCCACAGTACGCCAGTGGTGGAGGGAGTGAATGTTTAAGGTGGTGGATGGGGTGCCAATAAAGCGGGCTGCTTTGTCCTGGATGATGTTGAGCTTCTTGAGTGTTGTTGGAGCTGCACTCATCCAGGCAAGTGGAGAGTATTCCATCACACTCCTTACTTGTGCCTTGTAGATGGTGGAAATACTTTGGGGAGTCAGGAGGTGAGACACTCGCCACAGAATATCTAGCCTCTGACCTGCTCTTGTTGCCACAGTATTTATGTGGCTGGCCCAGTTAAGTTTCTGGTCAATGGTGACCCCCCAGGATGTTGATGGTGAGGGATTCGGCGATTGTAATGTCGTTGAATGTCAAGGGGAGGTGGTTAGACTCTCGTTTTTTGGAGATAGTCATTGCCTGGCACTTCTGTGGCGCGAATGTTATCTGCCACTTATCAGCCCATGCCTGAATGTCGTCCAGGTCTTGTTGCATGCGGGCATGGACTGCTTCATTATCTGAGGAGTTGTGAATGGCGCTGAACACTGTGCAGTCATCAGCGAACATCCCCATTTCTGACCTTATGTTGGAGGGAAGGTCATTGATGAAGTAGCTGAAGATGGTTGGGCCTAGGACACTGCCCTGAGGAACTCCTGCAGTGATGTCCTGGGGCTGTGATGATTGACCTTCAACCACCACAACAAATCTTCCTTTGTGCTCGGTATGACTCCAGCCAGTGGAGAGTTTTCCCCCCGATTTCCATTGATTTCAGTTTTACTACGGCTCCTTGATGCCATACTCGGTCAACTGCTGCCTTGATGTCAAGGGCAGTCACTCTCACCTCACCTCTGGAATTCAGCTCCTTTGTCCATGTTTGGACCAAGGCTGTAATGAGGTCGGGAGCCGAGTGGTCTTGGCGGAACCCAATCTGGGCATCCGTGAGCAGGTTATTGGTGAGTAAGTGTCGCTTCATAGCACTGTCGATGACACCTTCAATCACTTTGCTGATGATTGTAAGTGGACTGATGGGGCAGTAATTGGCCGGGTTGGATTTGTCCTGCTTTTTCTGGTAAAGATATACCTGGACAGTTTTCCACATTGTCAGATAGATGCCAGTGTTGTAGCTGTACAGGAACCGCTTGGCTAGAGGCACAGCTAGTTCTGGAGCACAAGTCTTCAGCACGATAACCGGGATGTTGTCGGGGCCCATAGCCTTTGCTGTATCCAGTGCGCTCAGTAGTTTCTTGATATCACGTGGAGTGAATCGAATTGGCTGAAGAAGGCTTCTGCGATGGTGGAGACCTCAGGAGTAGGCTGATATGGATCATCCACTCGGCACTTCTGGCTAACGATTGTGGCAAACGCTTCAGCCCTGTCTTTTGCACTCACGTGCTGGGCTCCACCATCATTGAGGATGGGGATATTCATGGAGCCTCCTCCTCCCGTTAGTTGTTTAATGGTCCACCACCATTCACAACTGGATGTGGCAGGAGTGCAGAGCTTTGATCTGATCCGTTGATTGTGGGATTGCTTAGCCCTGTCTATAGGATGCTGCTTCCGCTTTTTAGCATGCATGTAGTCCTGTGTTGCAGCTTCTCCAGGTTGGCTCCTCATTTTTAGGTATGCGTGGTGCTGCTCCTGGCATGCTCTTCTACACTCCTTATTCAACCAGGGTTGGTCCCCTGGCTTGATGGTAATGGTAGAGTGAGGGATATGCCAGGCCATGAGGTTACAGATTGTGGTGGAATACAATTCTGCTGCTGCTGATGGCTCTCAGGATGACAGCATTCCTGCTCGCACCACTGCCACTCCGCCATCACCCTTGTGATCCACCTGTCATCCACCCAGCCCAGACTGCTGCAGCCTATGCTGAGTAAGGATCCGCTGGCAAAGAAATTGATGGTGACAGTGACCTCGACTGCCACTGAGCAAGCCGTGGTCATCCTGATCTGAGTCTGGAGGTCTGGTTGCAGGAGATGGCAGAATTCTGTGACCACCTCCTTGGTGAAGCGGAGCCTTCTAATACACTGCTCTTTACTTAATTGAAGGTAGAAAAAGTGCTCTCAGAATACCCTCGGAGGGTAAGGCCTCCTGTTGAGAGCCCTGATGGCCCTCCTTCCTCTGGGCACATGTTCCAATCTTTCTCACTGCCTCTGCTCCCTCTGTCGTACATCCTGGAGGGCGAGGTTGACTGCCAGTACAACCCCCATGAATGTAACCCAAGTGTGGCAGTTTGATTTTTTTAAGAATAAATGAAGCTAAGACCACAACACTCCTGAAACTAAATAACCTTGAAATTACGGAATGAGACTGTTGCACTATGTGAAACTGACAAGAAAGCACTGCAACTCCACTAACCTACAGCTGCGACTCATTACTGATTATCCCTTTAAATAACATCCCTGGAGCCAGCTTCTTGCTGTTTCACACCAGCTCTCCCTGTCGCTGTTTAGTCCAGGCACTAAGGTAGGTGGTGACAGTCAATTTCACAGATTGGGCGGCCAGTGAGTGTTGCACACTCACTGACATCACGCTCCACCTGGCGTTGAGGCTCCCGGCGATAACTGTTGACGATGGCGCTGCGGGGGGCGGGGGGGGGGATTTGGCGTGCGCCGCTGGATTCACCTCACCCCAGCAATAATGCTCTAGTGCCTCGTTAGCACCATCTGCTGGCGCTAAAGGGAGGTGCTAAGATACTGAATTTTTCCCCTATTTATTTTCACCACTTTCTTGTCATGCCCATTTTTGTCTGGTACTTTGGAAGTGGCTTAGTGAGTTGGAGTGAATGGTCAGACATAACGTTACCTCCAGCAATGGGGGTCAGCCTGAAAGGAATGACTTGGTCATTGTAGGGATGCTTTATGGTGTTGTTGGGTTGGGGGGGGGGTGGCAGTGGGGGAACCTGGCACAGCATGTGGCAGCCATATGGGTGCACTGCAGGAAGTTAAGTAAATTTGGCCATGATGAGGCCATTCCTGGCCTCCCGGGCAGTAATGTGCTGGGGTGCTGCTGGCATCTGGGCCTCAGGTACCTCCTGCTCCTCCTCATCTTCCAGCTGATGCTCTTCCTCCTCCTCTTCTGAAGAGGCTGTGTGCTCAGTGCCTTGCTCTTCATGCAGCTCTAATCTCGCTGCTGCGCTATGTTGTGCAGCAGACGACCAAAATTCTGGAGACGCTGGCTGGTGTGTATTGAAGGGCTCCTCCAGATCTGTCAAGGCATCTGAAGTGCATTTTCAGCATATTGTTTGCTCTATGACACAACTGGAGGACATATGGCTTTCATTATATCTATCCTCGGCCTCAGTACGTGGCCTCCTCAAGGGTGTCATGAGCCATGTCTTCAGTATATTGCCCTTGTCTCCAAGCAGCTAGCCGGTAAGTGTGTTTGGCCGTGTGAAGAGCTGAGGGAGGGTGGACTGGCACAGGACGAAAAAGTCATAACAGCTGCCAGGGAATTTGGCACACACATGCATAATCATCTTTTTATGGTTGCAAACAAGCTGCACATTGAGGGAGTGGAAGCCCTTGCAGTTCACAAACACTCCTGTGTGATGATGCGATGCTCTGATGGCCACGTGTGCTATCGATGATGCCCTGCACCCGCGGGAAGCCAACCCGAGTGGTAAAGCCCAGCGCCCACTCAGCAACACTGGCTTCATCAGTGGTAAAGTTGATATAATTGGCTGACTTGTCAAACATGGCATCGGTGACCTGTGTGATGCATCTGTGGGTGGCCGACTACGAGATCCGCAAATGTCTGCTGCAAATCTCTGGAAGGTGCCTGAGGCAAAGAAGTTGAGGGTGCTGGTGACCTTGACAGCTACTGGTAAGGCGTGTCCACCAAGTAATCTGGACTGCAGGCTGCAGTATCAAGTGCCAGAAATAGGAAAATAAAAGCTTTATTGTTGTCTAAGATAAAGCACATGGCTTTTTTTAATATTTGTTATTGAAAGTCTTTTGTTGGATCACATTAAATTTATAAATTCCCACCATTTTCCCTGTGTATCTCATTATTGAATGGCGAGTGACTATTCTGCTTTTCATTTGTTTGATGCTGAAAGTGGACAGATAAATTGACTGACATCAATTGGTGGATGTGGAACTAGTGGATGAATGGTTACAGGACTGTTTGTGTGAGGGGGCGGGGCTATGTTATTGTGACATTGGTCCAATGTGAGTGATTAACTTAAACTTTGAGCTATGAGGCCATGCTCGGCAACTCAAGCAGCAATATGATTGACTGGTCTTGCGTTGAGCGCCACATCCTCCTCTTACCATTGGAATCTTCATCAGATGAGTAGTCCTGAGCGGCTTATTCCTCCTGGACCTCTAACCCTCACTGCTGCGCTATGTTGTGCAGAACACAGCAGAGCACGATTAGCCTCGAGACCCTCGCTGGTGAGTACTGAAGGGCACCACCAGTCCTGTCTGGGCACCTGAACCACAACTTCAGCCTACCGATGGCTTGCTCGATGACACATCTGGTTGACATATGGCTGGTGTTGTTGTGCTCTTGGCTCTCATTGGTGGGGTTTCTCAGAGGTGTCATCAGCCAGTTTGAAGGGGGTATCCTTTGTCGCCTAGCAGCCACCCTTTAAGGTTCGTTCCAGCTCGGAACTTGTTGGAGATGTTGGACTGCAGCAGTATGAAAGCATCATGGCATCTCCCAGGAATCTGGCGCAGACCTGCATGAACTTATTTTGTGGTTGCACACCAGCTGCACATTGATGGAATGAAATCTCTTGCTGGTATTGATTCTCATTCTCTTTCTCTTCCTCAGTCCAATCGAGAGCAACCATGGCTCCACCCATTGTGAGCATTTCTGTCTGAAGAACTCAAATCTCTCCAAATAATTGCCTCACAACAAGTACTCGCACCAAACCGTATCCCAGAGGAAACTGAGAAAGGACCTGTGAGTACTGAACCTTTATTGACATCAGACCTCCTGATCTTTAAACACCCTGATAAACTGCCAAGCAATCTCACCTATGTTTCACTAGCGACTGTCCCCAACCTCGGGAAAAACCATGCAGCACCTGTTAAGTTTAATACGGGGTCCCAATTGCATTACAGGACCCCGATTTAAATATGTTAAGCTTTCTGCCTCTCCACAGTGGGACACTCGGACGCCCCGATATCCGCCGCTGTAAAAATGGTGGCAGGCATGTACGTGGCAGGTTGAGGTGGGGTTACACAATTTTTACATTTTAACCCCCATACCCCTGCACCCACCCACCCCCCACCCCGCCTTTCATGTGGGATTCATTTTGAGGCAGTTATGTGTACTGAGCGTTTTCTGATTGCAAATCCTCCCTCTTTTATGTTTTTCTGCAAAAGTATTCAACCCTTGTACACATCAGGAAGGATGAAAATGTAGAAAGAAGTCTTGTAAGCTGATAATAGTTGCAACTAATAATCAGTACATTGTTCACTTTTATTTAGGAGATTCTAACAATACTGCAATAAATTTTTAGATAATCAAAAGAAGACTTAAAAACATATAAGTGATCTGAAAAGGAAAAGAAGAAAAATAGGAACACAAAATTAATTAAAGATGACAATGAAAAAAGAGTAGGAAATGAGGAAGATTGGAAAGAAGGAAAATAATATGATTATTAAACTGATAAGAACTGTGTAAAATACATAAACTAATTCCAAAGTATATATGAGAAGATAACACACCTATCGATACAGGGTGTGAAAAATTACCTTCGTTCCCATGCTCATTAATTATTGGGCCGTATTTTCCGATCGGAGGCTTCCTGCGTGCGGAGGCCTCCGATCTGGAAAAAATCTACGGACTTAACTGAGGGCTCCCGAGGTGCGTATACTTCCGCTCCTGGGCCTTTCCAACTCGAAATGCGCAGGGCCCACGTGTCCCAGGGGTGCATGTGGTTCGCAAGCGTCCCTGGGATCACGTGGGCCATGGGGAGCCAATAGGAGAAGGGAATCTCCCTTCATACACTTGACAGATAGACCTGTCAAATATACCCCAAAAACACAATAAAACAATAAATACATTTTTAAAAAATCACATTTTTAAAATGAGTTGAAATTACAATAAATTAAATATTTTAACCAAAAATTTAATTTTTTGAAAAAAATAATTAAAGTTTTTTATGGGGCTAAAAATAAACGTAACTTTTTTTAAAAGTATTTTTAAATGATAAATGAGTGAAAAAATGTTTTTTTAACTTTTTTCAAATCTTATGCTGGTAAAAGCAGGCCTTACGCCTGCTTTTACCAGGCGTAAGATTTCTTAGGGTTTTCAGCGGGCAGAGGTTCTGCAGAAAGTGGAACTATCCGCCCGCAGAGGCCCTTCTCCAGGGCAGGCGTCCGATCTGTCAAGAGCTTTCTTGACAGATCGGAAATGCCGGTTTTCAGCGCATGCGCTTGGCATGCCTGAAACCGGCATTTCCAATGTCCCTACGGGTGTGTACACAGCGCGTACGCACCCGTAGGGATCGGCAAACATGGCCCAATATCTTTTATTTATGGGAAATTGGTATTTGAAGCCCTGACAATCATTTTGTGGAGAAGGGAATGATGGTCCCTGGTGATGATTCTGAAAAAGATAGCCATGGGCCAGTGCAGGTTTTGTCAGTATGTTTTCAAACCAATTGGCAACCAATTAAAAAAAAATCTGTGCCAGGCAGGCTTTTACTGTGTTTTTGCAAATTCCCACCTAAGCAGACTTTTAAAAAATGTATTAAATTCATCATTTTATACACTGATTATGTAATTCTCAAAATGAGACATGTTTCCTGATGTGAAATAACTCCAGTCAGTTCTTCTTTTTAAAATAATCTATGCAGAACTATTGATTATGCAATAATCAGCCCAATCCATATTCGTGAAATAAATAACAGGCCATCTCAATTGTTTTAAATTATTGATTAGTTCATAACGAGAAACTGTGATGAGGTATTTTGGGCAACCATTCAGTTTACAAAGTTTTTTGAGAAGATTCAGATTAAATTCTTCAATAAATTCTGGCAAAGAATGGGGGGAGCATCAAGAGCGTGTGGGTTGGGTTTTGGGAGGGTGGTTCAATCTGCTGAAAATGGAAGCGCGACAGGAACCCGGCTCCAATGCAACGACTTCTGGG
Organism: Squalus acanthias; assembly: GCA_030390025.1. Taxonomy (NCBI): domain Eukaryota; kingdom Metazoa; phylum Chordata; class Chondrichthyes; order Squaliformes; family Squalidae; genus Squalus; species Squalus acanthias. The sequence continues at coordinate 179,405,307 of CM059426.1, forward strand.
TTTAACTCAGACAGAGAGGTGGGTTACTGATTATAATATTTCAATTAAGCTATTTCAATTAGATTTTCATTGGCATTTAAATTTAACAATACATGCACGGTTATTCCGGCCTTCCTGAAAGTTGTCATTGTTGAGAAGATTGTAAGGCAATTTATGGAGCTAATTAAATGGAGTGATTATTTGCACCGCATTTCTGACTCTCTCTGCGCATGCGCGCCCATTTGGTACTGCGCACTTGTCGGGCAGTACCCAGCGGCGTGGCGGCTGCTGCCTGCACCGTCACGCTTTCCTCGGCTCCGTGCAGAGAAGGTCAGGGGATCTGTCAGTGGCTGGGGTGGGGGTGGGGGAGAGAGGGGGGTGGGTGGATCGGATGGGGGGAAGGGGATCGGATGGGGGGGTGGAGAGGATCTGACAGTGGGGGAGAGGGTCGGGCGGGGAGAGAGGATTCAGAGAGGGTTGGAGAGATGATCAGATGCGGGGGGGGGAGAGGATCGGATGGGGGGGAGGTGAGGATCGGATGGGGGAGAGAGGATAGGATGAGGGGAGAGGATCGGATGGGGGGGTGAGAGGATCCATTGTGGGGGGAAGGATTGGATGGGTGGAGAGAGGATCCAATGGGAGGGGAGAGGATTGGATAAGGGAGAGGATCAGATGGGGGGAGTGGATCGGGGGAGAGAGGATCAGAGGGTAGGGGAGAGAGGTTCGGATGGGGGTAGAGGATCGGATGGGGGGGAGAGGATTGGATCGGGGGGGAGAGGATCGGATGGGGGGAGAGGATCGGATTGGGGAGGGAGAGGATTGGATTAGGGGGGTGGAGGATTGGATCAGGGGGAGGGGATTGGATGGGGGGAGAGGATCAGATGGGGGGGAGAGAGGGGATCGAATCGGTAGCCTTGGGAAGCGCTCGAATTTGGTTCTAATTGCCGATGGCACAACGAGCAGGCGGGAGTTCCGCACCGGGGGTAGCAGCGGGCCCGAACACTTGCAGAGGAAAATGATATAGGGAGGGGGAAATAAAAAATGTGCGCAGCGACACAAAGGTGAAAACTTTGATGCCATCCTTGATTGAATGGTGGGCAACCATGCATTTACCCCAAAATATTGTAGCTCAGATCCGCAATATCAGAGAGCAGAGGCGATCAAAGAGGAAGAGAGAGGAGAGCGGATAAAAGGGGAAGAGAGAAGAGAGCAGATTGAATGGGTAGAGAAGCTCAGAGGGAAAGGAGCTCAGAGAGAGGAGTGTGGAGAGGGGGAGGTCAGGAACTCTGGGTGGGGGGGAATCAAGAACTCGGAGAGAGAAGGTCAGGAACTTGTTGGAGGGGAGCACATTCAGAACAGTGGGGAGAGGGGGGAAGAACGTGATCCAGATCTAAAGGAGGAGGTGGGGGGATGAGAGCAAGAACGTGATCCAGATGGGAAGATAGATCACATTCTCCTGTCCACTGTTAGGCCTGGATCACGTTCTTCCACCTCCACCCCCTTTACACCTATACCATGTTCTCCCTCTCCTCCTCGTGCGCCCCCATCCCACCCCCAGGCCGCAGCAGTTCAAGAAGGCAGCTCACTGCCACCCTATCAAGGGCAACTAGGGATGGGCAATAAATAACTAAAATTTTAAAAATGAGAGCCTATTCTGTGTTGGTCCAACAACATGCATAACATTACATTTATGTGCTATTTGCTGGACTCGACTATTCCAATGTTCTCCTGGCCAGCCTCTCATCTTCCACCCTAAATGAATTTGAGCTCATCCAAAACTCTGCTGCACGCATCCTAACACGCAGCAAGCCCCATTCACATATCACCCCCATACTCGCTAAGCTGTGCAGCTGTCTGGAGGTCCTGTGCAGCTCTTTAGAGGGGCTGTGCACCCAAAAAAAATTAGGGGGAACATTGTCCACCAACACCTTAATTTTAAAATTCTCATCCTCATGTTAAAATCCCACCATGGCCTCACCCCTTCCTATGTGAACTAGGCAGTGTGAGTGCTCCATACCCGGGAGGGTGGGCCCTGTTTGTTCTCTGAAAGCAGTAGTGTTAGCACTGTGAGCTCTGCACCCTGGCTGTCACAATGAAAGGATCAAATTACACATTGCAAAGATCTTGATTACTCAGGCAAGCAGGATATAATTACACATTCCAGACACACTGCTGGGCGTGTCTTGTCCTCCAACAGGACCAATCAGAAACCTGGCCTTGTCCTCCAAGGGGACCAATTAGAACTTTGGTGTTGCAAATAATTACAGCTCTAATTAAAAGGTACGAATATGGAGATCAATAAATACTCAGTGCTCACAGCTACTTTCTTACCTCCCTCTGGGAGATTTGTTGAGACTACTTGTTCTGAAAGGCTAATTTGTGGATTGTGGAGGTATTAACACTCAGAATATCAGGAATGGTGGCACCATGGCTGTTTTAGATTGGACTTCGGACAAGGAACAAATTGACCATCAGCAGCAGCAACAGCCTGCTGTGGAGAGACATGCAGGTGGTCATCAGAGAAGGGAGCAATAGAGGGGTTGAGGTCGCAGGAGGCACTACCAACGTACCCAGAGGCTCAGCTTCCTTGATCTCTGAGATTGTCACATCAGGTGGTGGCAGACATCTACTGCCGCCTAAAAGAAGACCTGCTTCCTGCTGGATCTGGTCGTTACGCGTTACAAGTGGCTGTGAAAGTGACCACCACCCTCAACTTTTTAGCCTCTGGATCCTACCAGGGCACTATTGGAGACATATCGAGGATCTCCCAGTCGGCTGCACATAAATGCATAAGGCAGGTGACTGATGGATTATTTGCTAGGGCTGCCAATTATGACAACTTCGTCTGTGATGATGCTAGCCAGAATGAGCATATGATCGGGTTTGCGTCTCTGGCTGGCTTTTCACAGATGTAGGGTGACATCGATTGCACATACGTGGCAATCTGAGCACTCCCATATCAACCAAGAATATTTGTCAACCGCAAGAGATTTAATTAGATCAACATGCAGCTGTACAACCACAAGAAAAGGTTCATATAGGTATGTGCCAGATTCCCTGGGAGCTGCCATGATACTTTTATCCTGCAGCAGTCCAAGTTCCCTGACCTCTTTGGACCTGCAAGCAGACTTAAGGGGTGGCTGTTAGGAGACAAAAGATACGCCCTTCAAACCTGGCTGATGACACCCATGAGGAACCCCACCAATGAAGCCCAAGGGCGGTACAATGACAGCCATACAACCATCAGATGTGTCATCGAGCAAGATGCGCTTCAGGTGCCTGGACAGATCTGGAGCCGCTCTTCAATAACTTGCCAGTGAGTGTCTCTAGAATAATCGTGGTGTGCTGCACTCTGCACAACATTGCACTGGGGCGAGGACTGGAGGAACAAAGCGCTCAGCACACATTATCTGCGGATGATACCAATTAAGAGAAGGAGGAGGACGAGGAGGAGGTGGTGGAGGATGAAGGTGGTGCCCCCAACGCCGCACCAGCCACTCACATTGCTGCCTGGGATCCAGGGATTCCCTTATAAGTTCAGTTAGTCTGGACCAATGTAACATTCACATCCAACGGGTACTCCTCCACCCCCCATCCCACTGACACTAACCAACTACCCATTGCACATCCCCCCCATTAGTCCCCATCAATTCATGTCTTCCCATTTATCAACAAGCAACTGTAAAGATATGTTGCCACCTGGCAGACAAGAATGGGCAACATGAGAAAGTGGTGCAAAGTAATAAGTTTTATATGATTCTAGTAAACAACGGAAACTTAATAACCTAACATTTGCAATAACACCCATGTGCATGCCATTGTTGAACGACACAGCTTTTCTCTTCCTTTTCCTACCGCTCCTACATGGTGCAACCACTGTGGCTTCAGCAGAGTTAGAGATCCCAGTCCTGACTGTTGAGATGCTCTTGACCGACGATCTCTGGGTGTTGGCGCCTGTGAGGGCCCTGGCAAAGACTGCTGCATCTGCACCTGTACAGGGGCAGACTCGGCCATCCGGAGAGGAGGCAGGCACGTCCGATACTAATTAAGGGGTCAGGGAGGGGGAACGGGTGACAAGTGGGAGCGCTTTGAATTCCCACTTCCATATTCCCTTTCGTCATCATTCCAGGCCTGCAAGGACTCCTTTGATTGCCGCGATTAATGTTCCATGGAGAAGGCCAATCTATCCATGGAAGAAGACATCCTCGCAATGCCCTGCGACATCAACCCACTCATACTTGAGCTGGACTCCTCCATTTTCTCTGCAATTCTGGACACTGTGCTTGGAAGGCCTTCCAGTACATTGCATATTTTCTGCTGCCCCTCAATGATTATCCTTTTTATTGATGGCCCGCGGCGTACAGCATCTGTGTCCAGCTGAGCAGAACTTGGAGAGGGCAGCGCCCTCTGACACGGACTCTCCACAGCTGTCCCTGCACCACTCTCTGCTCATGCTCACTTATGAACTGTGAGTTGCCAAATGAAAACCCAACTAACAGCCTAACTGGACCCACTGAACTGCGAGTCTCTGCACTGGTGCATGGTAAGCTTGTGTCCTGTGACGGTGCACCCTCAGAAGGAATCAGCTCTTCTGAGGAATCGTTGTCTGGGAGCTCCACCGACTGCTGCTGTATGCGTGAAGGCCCTGGCGGAGAGAAACAATATGAATTAGTACTGGCAAGGTAAAAATGTTGCAGCTTAGCATTATGAAGATCATCATATTTAATTTGCTGCTGAAATCAAGTCAACATGACTGAGTGTTGTATGACATGCGAGGCTGGCCCGACACCTGCCATGCTCATCACCGACTAATTTCTTGATTGGGTCCTTCAACAGGCATTAATAGACTGTATAATTTACTTACTTAAGGAGCTTAACGCCTGTTTTAGGGTGGGACACCTAAAAAAAGGCCTCCATAATTTTAGCAACGCTTGCACAGATTGGGTGCAGGCCTTCCCACTGCTAAATTGGTATGCTCTGCGTCCGTTTTACACCCGGAAAAATGGGCACCACACATCTGAACTTCTGCCTCATCAACCCTATTGAGGAAAGGTTTGGTCTTTGACTCTAACCAGCATTTTATATAGAATGTATCGGTAGAATAAATATTCAACACTGCAGTTTTAACACAGGTTTCACTGCGTTTATATTAAACTTATATTTCAGTCATTCTGTAAATACTAACCTATGAACAGTTTATAAATGTTTGATTAGGTGATGCAGTATGTATTATTAATTTGCAATAAACACTGGTTATAAAACATTTAAAAATATGCAGCTGTGACAATTACATCTACTATCTGTGGTTGACCTATTCATACTGAACCGTGAAGAAAACAGGATACATCACCGAGTAATGAGTAATCACATTTGAGATGCACTGGAGCAAATCATTCCATAAAGACAATCCCTCATTTTAATTACCCAATATAGCATCAAAATCAATCTATAATATGTTAAAACAAAATCCATAACATGGTATTAAATTATTTGCAATAATGTATTCGGCACTTAACATGAATGGATGTCCTTGTATAATGATTTGATGGCAGCAAACGTGAAAGCTTCACATTTGTAAGTGTATCATAGGAAATGTTTAGTAAAAAATTTCTGCATCCAGTGCTTTAATAGAATATTACCAGTGGATGAGCACTCATGGTCTAACATCTGAGGAAATGTCAGCATTCAATCTAATGTGACCCCAGGTACATTGGGTATTCATAGTTCAGAACAATACTTTCTCCACAAGATCATTCCTTTTCTCCGCAAAGTTGCGAGCAAAATAGTGGCATTGGTTACAAACTGATCCTTTTCTGTGAAAAAAATCACACACAATATAGCAAAAAGTAAAATAAAAAGCTAGAGTTACGTACTTGAAGAGAGCAATATTTCCTCACAGGATTATACCAAGAGCAAGAAGTAGCCAATAGTTTTCACACTATTCCAAATAATGCCTACTGTCAATAGCCATTTTTTTGCCGTTTCTTGTCTCCAACCCCCGATGGTCATGGATTACCTTTCCCTATGGGCACAATTCTGATGGCCTCTGGCCAGGGGGAACAATCGAGTAGCTTGCTGAAAATTGCAGCAAGAACTTACCGTCCCGCTCCCACTCCTGAGCTACTTGCCTCCATTTTCCTGAGGACCTACACTAGGCCAGTCCAGGCACCTGCCTGTTTCAGGTAGGAGCCGATATACAATATGCTAATCAGGGTCCTACACAAGTTGCAGTGACCCTAATGCAAGGTACAATTAGGTACAGTGTGTAGTGTGCATGCTCCACCCATTGGTACTAGGCACTGACCAGCCTAACCAGCACTTCTGGCGGTTGTTGACCTGCCCGTGCTTCCAACTTGACGCCACAGTAAAATTGCCAAACTTACCCCCTCCCCCCTCATCTGGTGAGCTACCTGTAAGCGCTGGTTCATTGCTCACAGCTCACTGGCATTAAAAAAAAGGAGGCCCAGCTCTTAAAACGGCTCGAGCCTCTTGCCTGCTGCTCACCCGAAGTCCACCTGAACTCAAAATTGCCCCCCATATGATCTCTTCTGATGCTACTTACTCCTTCTCCCTCTTGCAATCATAGACACTGAGGAAAGACTACAGGGGCACAATGATTCTGATTCCTTAGCACAATTATAAGTTAGAGCTCACTTTCATTCATGTTTAAATTGCCTTGCCCTTCGGACTCTTGCCATTAGAAGGAGTGAGTGACAATTGCATAGAACAGAGAGAAAGAGAGGTGGGAAAGATAATTTATGCAGCAGGCAGTGAACAGGTGAGGGGGTGGGGGGAGAGGAAAGGGGGAGTGCATTAGGGAGACCAGTGGAGGAGATGGGAAATTGTGAGAAACTTGAGTAGACACAGGGTTGGAACTTTAGTCATATGTGGAGGAGAATCTCAAAGATATGGAGGAGGCAGGAGCAGGATCAGAGGAATGAATGATGTGCATAAGGGTTCTTAGAGCCCCAGAGTGGATGGGAAAGGGAATCCCAATAATACAAAACAATAAATTATCTTGGAGACACTGAGCAGGTGGGAGCAAGAAATACAGAAAATAGTTTAGTAGGTTTTAGGAGCAAGACTAGAAAGGAGAGAAGGAGGGAGATCAATTGTCTTAGACATAGGAAATGATTTGACTTTATAAAAATCAGTGTTAATAGAGTGGTAATGACCTCAAAATTAGGTCAGTAGACAGGTAGGCTTACCACTCCGTTAACACCAACACTCTGCCACTGTCATTTTTATAGGGGCCTACCCCATTAATGTTACCCTGTTAATATGCAAATGAAAGCAATATAACATACATATGATACCCATTTACCATTTTAGGGCAGAACTGGTTGGAGCGTGCGCCGTGCATTCTTCAACCAGTTTTACTGGTGCTACGACTGAAATGGCCCTGTAAAGGCAAGTTTAACATTATTGTTGGGGGGGCTAGAAAGAGCAGGAGAGATCCTCTGGGCTGCATGCAAATAATCTGGGCTGCTGCTGGCCTGGGCTTACCCTCCCCCCGATCGTGATCTTCTCTCCCCCCCAGGATTTACCTTGCTGCTAGCCGGGCAGCCTCTGGGCTGGTCTGAATCCAGCGAGCTGCATCAGGGCGTCATCTGAGGCAGGCAGCCTGCCCAGTTCTACTTAAATAAGGCCCGGCCCTCAAAATGGCACCAGCCTCTTTGCTGCCTGAGTGGATGGGCGCTCCATGGGTCAGTGTCCAAAAGTTAAAATTGACCCTGTCGAGTAGCAAGGGGGAGAGGGAGAGAGAAATAGACATAGCATGATTGGGAGTAGAGATGGAGATGCAGGAGACAGAGGTGAATGAAAAACATGGATAGGAACAAGCAGCTTGAAATTTTGCACTTTGATTATCAGCCTAGGAACAGTTTTGCATTCATGTGAAATTCCTTTCACCACTATTTTAGCAAAGGCGCTGTCCAATTTAAAATAAATGGGGGTGAAATTAGCCTGAAATTGGGAGTGAAACAGACAATAACGAATTGGCAGTCCATTTTACACCCGGCCCGATTTTCTTAGAAAGTGATTTATATTAATTCTCCTACTTACTCCTCTCTCTAGTGATTATGGATGCAGAACCAGAATCCTGTTGTGGAACAGGATCTGCCCATTCCATCATGGAACTCTCAAGCCACCACTACAATTACCTAAGAGAGTCAGGCTTAGGAATGTGTGGTAATAGATTTTTGCAGAAAATTTATTGTGATTTCCAGATGCATTGAAGGGATAATTACAAGTCCTAGCCCTTTTCGGGCTACCCCAGATCAGGCGTATTCCGCAGACATTCACCTTCAACTAAAGTTAAAGATAGCCGAATTCTATAAGATGCATAATTGGGTCTAAAGGTCAGACTACCTCTCCCTAAAGGAAAGGAACGACGTGAAGATGTTACCGTCTTCCGGATAGCACTTTTAATAAGTTTAACTAGACTGCAACTCCTTTGAGTATACAGAAATTGAGTTTGTGAGTTTATACAGAAATACTCTGTGAGACAATTCTAAAAATATATGGATTTATTAAAGAACCGACATTTAGTTAACAGCTGTTATGGCAATCGCAACTTTAACCGTTCAAAATACAAATAGCTTACATTTCTTATCAGAGATCCTTATTCTCAAATCTTAACTTCGTTACATTTCCACACTTCTACTTATTTCTTAATCCAGAATATCCACCAAAATCAAATACCTTGATTACTCGAGACTCAGAGTTGTAAACTTACAGAGTGTGCCTGTGAAGTTGAGAAACACTTGCCCTTCCAGCGACTTCTGACTTTTCATCTGAAAAGCTCTTATTTTTATACTCTTTTTTAGTGGTATTTTCTTTGAAGTATTCTGCTGATGTAAGCTAATTGTCTCTAGTGATACTCTATTGAATTGTTTTCTATTCTTACTGTTGTTTCAACTGTTGCAACCAGACTTGTGTCTCTACCTTTAGGTGTTTCAAAAACTTATCATTTTTATGGTTATTATTGATTTATCTATTTGATGCTATTCTTAGGAAGTCTTTCTATTGAATTTCTAATATCACTTAACTACTTGTAAGCCAGACGTCGTGTCTCTTAACTATTCCATTTTCAATACAAACACAATGTAATTGCTTGGTGTCATCTATTGATATTATATTTTCAATGCCTTCCTATTTCTACCTTTTACAACTTGTAAACACTTCATTTAGGGTGTTCCATGCATTTCTTATTTACTTCAATTGGTTGTATTAAGAATCATGTCTCCTGTTTCTAAGTTTAACAGAAAACTATTTTACGGCAGGTATTTCTTTTACTTGATGTCATTTTTCAAAGGCACTTGTTTTTTTTAATGTTCTGTGCACCTGTTCGACATATTAAATTTCAACACTTTACTTGGGTCATTCCGTTGTGTTGGTTCCAATGTTCACACATAGAGGAACCTCCAGCCTGCTGTTTCAATAGGGCCATGTCTTTGTATTTACAAACATTTCCCATTTCAAAGCTTGTGATGTTTACAACTTTGTTAACAACTGATCCTTATCTCAGAAGCCTGTATTTCTGTTTTACGGCTTGTGTCATTGAGGCTTTTAGATTTTTAACCCCAGTTTGTCATGTTTTAATATTATCAAATCTGTTTATAGGATGATGTATTTCTTGGAATATGGCTATTTCCTTCACAGCATAACCTCAAGATGTTCCAGTACTTAATGGAGACCCATAAGCCAAACACAAGCCAGTATATTAATGTTAAGGAGAGCTGAAACTGCAATTTGTCTCACGTTTCCTGTCTGCGCATCTCACTGACTACAAGAAGTATGGAACAAGTTTAACACTGAAATACATACATTTAATATTTACTATTATTTAATCTGAAACTTTAATATTGTATGAATGCTCAAAGTATAGATCTCTTGTGGAAATAGAAATATCTTTCTTGAAAAAATGCAGAGGACAGATCTCAGATGTCCCACTTCGAAGTATTCTCCCTTACAATCTGCAAAACTTATGACACAGCTCCTCCTGCTGGAGCAAGCAATGTCATTCAACAACCAGCTGGTGTCTCTTTCACTGCATGTTATGTGATGAAATATTAATAATTAAACCAAACATTAAAACAAGCAATCTGTGTGCCTTCATCTAAATTAACAACAACAACAACTTGTATTTATATAGCACCTTTAACGTCGTAAAACGTCCCAAGGTGCTGCACAGGTGTATTTTAAGACAAACAATTTGACACCGAGCCACATAAGGATAAATTAGGGCAGGTGACCAAAAGCTTGGTCAAAGAGGTAGGTTTTGAGGAGTGTCTTAAAGGAGGAAAGAGAGGTAGCGAGGCGGAGAGGTTTAGGCAGGGAATTCCAGAGCTTAGGGCCTAGGCAACAGAAGGCATGGTCGCCAAATCAAACAGTGTGCTGCTTTATTAGAACAAGGGTGTGAAATAATTGTTATTTTATGACTGGTTTAAACAGCTCAGTTCTTTGCACTCATGCTCACAACACAGTGGTGCTGGCTATACTTTGGTATTTGTTCTTGGTATAAATGTTTCCCTTTCTGGTGTTATTCACTATACAATATAATTAATAAAAGGGGCTATGGTCAAACTATGAGATCAAACTTAATGGGCTAGATTTTGCAGTGTGTTGGTGGTTAAGGATATTTGAACAATAAATCAATGAAAATACTGCCTATTTGGCTCCTGAGCACTGACACAAGATTGTTAGTGTAGTAATACCAGCAGTGATGTTAGTGTTAAATTGCACTGCATTAGTGGCAGTGACAAATTGAGTTATCCAACAGGAGATAATATGAAATAATACAAATCATTTACGATGCAGAAGATGTTGGAGAACACTGCTTTAAGAAGAATTTTACAAGAAGAGTCAATGAACTTCTGAAGCTATGTGGTCACAACAACTAGGCGATGGCAAGCTTGTGCAGAAATTGCCAATACGATCAAGTGGCATCAGCAAATGGGACCTGAGGACTGCAGGAAGCATTTCAATAATTTGACAAGGGCTCTAAGTGAGGAGATAAACCATAACAATGGTCTTAGACTTTAATAGCAAAGAGGAAACAGCAACATCAAGAAATTTTCATTGGATGCAGATAAGGTGGTAGCCCTAACCATTCAAATGCTGAGGGGAGACGTGATCATGCCTGGCCTGTTCTCAGAATCGAGTGAAGACACACGTTAACAAATTTTGGAAAATAAACTTTGTGACAAAATGTTATAAATTTGACTATTGAGAGACTTTTTAAAAATGTGTTTATGGGATGTGGGCGTCGCTGGCAAGGCCAGCATTTATTGCCCATCCCTAATTGCCCTTGAGAAGGTGGTGGTGAGCCGCCTTCTTGAACCGCCGCAGTCCGTGTGGTGAAGGTACTCCCACAGTGCTGTTAGGTAGGGAGTTCCAGGATTTTGACCCAGTGACAATGAAGGATCGGTGATATACTTCTAAGTCAGAATGGTGTGTGACTTGGAGGGGAACTTGGAGGTGGTGGTGTTCCCATGTGCCTGCTGCCCTTGTCCTTCTAGGTGGAAGAGGTTGCGGGTTTCGGAGGTGCTGCCGAAGAAGCCTTGGCGAGTTGCTGCAGTGCATCTTGTAGATGGTACACACTGCAGCCACGGTACGCCGGTGGTGGAGGGAGTGAATGTTTAAGGTGGTGGATGGGGTGCCAATCAAGCGGGCTGCTTTGTCCTGGATGGTGTCGAGGTTCTTGAGTGTTGTTGGAGCGGCACTCCTCCAGGCAAGTGGAGAGTATTCCATCAAACTCCTGACTTGTGCCTTGTAGATGGTGGAAAGGCTTTGGGGAGTCAGGAGGTGAGACACTCGCCGCAGAATACCTAGCCTCTGCTCTTGTTGCCACAGTATTTATTTGGCTGGTCCAGTTAAGTTTCTGGTCAATGGTAACCCCCAGGATGTTGATGGTGGGGGATTCGGTGATGGTAATGCTGTTGAATGTCATGGGGAGATGGTTAGACTCTTGCTTGTTGGAGCTAGTCATTGCCTGGCACTTCTGTGGCGCGAATGTTACCTGCCACTTATCAGCACAAGCCTGAACAACTACAAGTAATATCTGTCTGTAATCTGGATCATTCCTCTCTCACTGTTTAAGATGTGGATAACTGACATACTATTTGTCGAAGGGATAATTAGAAAGGCATGATGTTAACACCATGGGAGGTCATTTTAACCTAACACAGCAGGAAAGTGCTGGGATTGGATTGGCTGCTCATTTTATACCCTGCCCAATTTTACTTTCTTTGTTATTCAGCACAACGTGAACTTGAAGTTGCAACAACAACAACTTGTATTTATATAGCGCCTTTAACGTAGTAAAACGTCCCAAGGCACTTCACGGGAGAATTATAAGACAAAAATTTGACACCGAGCGTAAGATGGTGGACACACATTTAGCCAGGAAGTGGTGCCATTTTAATAATGGTTTCCTGTATTTGTCCAGTTTAGTTAAATGTTTCAGCAAGGAATAAAGCATTGAAGTATTAAAATAATTGATTGTTGCTACGCTAATCCCTCAAGGCTGCCTAACCCTGTGATCCTCATATGATTCATCAGCTATTAGCAGATGAACATTCCATAGAAAATATAATTTATCTACCTACTATGGACTGTGGTGTCAGGCTGTCCTCTTGTATGACTTCTGTCACTCTATTACTATGGCCCTCCTGGTGGAAGGAGGATAAATCCAGATGAAAGACTTTTAAGGTGCACAGAACATAGGAACATAAGAACAGGAGTAGGCAATTTAGCCCCTCAATTCCGCCATTCAATTAAATCATAGCTGATCTGTACCTTAACTCCATTTACTCACCTTTGATCCATATCTCTTGATACCCTTTCCTAAGAAAAATCTATCGATCTCAGTCTTGAAAATTCCAACTGACCCAACAATCAAAGGGGGTGAAATAGGGTGCCTTTGCGCTAACGGGGCGCAAATGGCTTTGTGACTAGGTGTGGCACTGACATCGACTCCTGCCATATTCAGCGGGAGTTTTGTGGCGGTGCTACGGCGTTGTATCCCGATCTCCTTCACCCGGAGATCATGACGTCATTGCTGTGTGCTTCGCCCCGGACCTGAAATTGACTTCCGCCCCCTGCAGCAGCACCGATCGAATACACTGACAGCTGCAGGAGGTGTGCATCGGGCAGCCGGCCGCTTCGAGGCGATGATTAAAGGCGAGGTGGCCGAGGTAAGCGGGAAAAAAACTTATCTTTCCTGTTCCAGTTTTTTTCACGGGTTCCTGCCCGTGATCGATCTACCTGGCACTGCTGGGCTGATCGTGCGGGATCGCGGCTGCCTTGGTGGTCCAGGTAGGTACTTTTTAAATTGCAGAGCCTGCAGCGATGGCCCTTCCCTTTAAGGGAGGGAAGGAGCCTTTGAACGCGGCAGCGCTGCACGGCCCAGTGTGCAGTGCTGCTGAAGTCTCCGCCCTGCTCTCCGACGTTAGCGCCCTAAACAGGAGGTGGAGCGCTTGATTTAACGTTCCACTTCCCTCTTGGGGCGCTAAAACTCAATTTCGCAGTCGCCAGCACTAATTAGCGCCGGGTGCTAAAGTTAGCGCCCAGGCAATGTTAGCACCCTAAAATGGCCGATTCCGAATTTTTCTCCAAAGCCTTTTGTCAGAGAGAGTTCCAGATTTCCTTCACCCTTCTGAGTGAAAAAAGATTTCACTCCTAAATAGCCTAGCTCTAATTTTAAGATAATGTTCGCTTGTTCTTGCTTCCCCCACTAGAGAAAATAGTTTCTCTGTATCTACCTTATCAAATCACTTTATAATTTTAAAGATCTCAATTAGATCACCCCTCAACCTTCTAAAATTCAAGGGAATACAAGCCACGTTTATGCAAACTGTCCTCATAATTGAACCCTTTAATCCCTGGTATAATTCTGCTGAATCTGTGCTGTACCCCTTCCAAGGCTAATATATCCTTCCTGTGCCACGGTGCCCAAAACTGAAGCACACCAGATCAAGGCTCTGTACGAACTGCAGCATCACTTCCTCACTTTTGAATTCCAATCCCCTTGAGATAAAGACCAACATTTCATTAGCTTTTTGATTGTTTTTTGTACCTGTGCACTAGCTTTTAGTGATCTGTGCACATGGACATCTAAATCCCTTTGCACCCCCGCAGCTCCTAGTCTCTCACCATTAAGAAAATTGCCTTTCTCAGATCCAAAGGGGATGACCTCACACTTCGCCACATTGAATTCTATCTGCCATAGTATTGCCCACTCACTTTGTCGGTCTACGTCCCAGCTCCTATCTATACAACTTACTGTACCTCCTAATATAGTGCCATCTGCAAACTTGGAAATACCTTGGAAAGTCCTTCATCCAAGTCATTAACATATATGATGAAATGCTGAGGCCCCATGACAGATCTCTGGAGAACACCACTTGCTACATCTCCCCAATCAGATAATGTTCCTTTTATCCCTACTCTCTGTCTCCTACCTCCCAACCAATTACCGACCCTTGTCACAAGGTTACCTCCAATTCCATGCGCTTTCATTTTTGCTAATAATCTTTTGTGTGGAACCTTATCAAATGCCTTCTAGAAGTCCATATAGACAACATCCGTAGACACTCCTCTGTTCACTATGCTGTGACTGCAAAAAGATCAACTAGATTGATCTGTATTTTGTAGTATTTCGATTGTGACCTGATGCACTAAAGTCAATTGAAATGTCTGATTATAATTTTTAATCACTCTTGACATAATTTAGATAATTTAAAAGGTCAAATGTTTTCTTTAAACAAGCATAAATATATTACAAACTGTTTGCATTTCATCAAATGCACAGATAGATTTTTGTCTCAGGGTCTCTGCTAGGTGTCCAATGGAAGTGTGGCCTAGACATTCGGCCACACAGCCTGACATGAATCTTGTCATTCATGTATGAAGTAATACTGGGCGGCTTGCTGGTGGCGCTGTCCAGGGAGAGTATAAATACTCGGGCATGGGCCCAGCTTGCTCAGGACATTCCTCAACAGGAACTAGTGAAGGACACAACTCGATCTCCATGTTGAAAAACAGTTAATTAAAGCTTTGCTTAACGCTTAGACCAAGTGCCTAGTAGTTTTCTTACGTCATAGCCTTTATGCCACAGGCTCCTTTCAGGCTACAACAGGTGAAATCAGTGATACCTCAGTTCGCAGTACATGATGTATTAGGGAGTTCACCGAGGCTCTCTACACCAGGAGGAACACTTACATCTCCTTCCCTATGGACAGAGCAAAGCAGGATGAGGGAGTACTAGGCTTCGTCCACATTACAGGCTTCCCCAGGGTGCAAAGTGACATAGACTGCACACACATTGCCTTGTGTGCACCCTATCACCAGCCTGGCATCTTTATCAATCGAAAGGGATTCCACTCCCTCAACGGCAGCACGTCATGCAGGTCTGTGCCTCTTTCATCCTGCGCCAGTCCTCTGTGCTGCCTTTATTCCAACCAGGTCGCCAAGTTACAGGCTGGCTATTGGGTGACAAGGGTATTCCCCTCCAGACATGACTCCAGTCAGACATGACTCCAGTCTGGAACCCGCGCAAAGCTGCAGTGCAGGCCTACTGTAATATATTTGGGTAGATCAAATGAGGGACAGTGAGACAATGAGTTGCTAGTCTATGTGCTTTTTTATTAGGCCAGCGCGAACTGAGCATGCTCATACGAAACCATGTGATAATGCATTACACTGCTCTCCCCCTTAAAAAAAAGTGTATGGATTCCCCTCTCAAATACAACAAAACTATGCTCTTATTTTTCTCAGTATTACATGTACCACATAACAAAGACTCCTGTCTTTTTTCTTTTAAATGAACTACACATCCAGTTTAATAACAGGTTTGCAAAGCTTACTTGATCTCTTTACAGAAGGTTTTGGTGTTGAACCAATTTTCGGGCGGTTATGTTTTGGTCCCGAACTCAAAGATGATCCTTTTTCCATCTTAGACTTGTTTGAACCAGGTACTTCAGTTATTGAAGTCTGAACTGAGTCAAACTCATGTATGAGTTCATGATCGAATGGTTCATGTCTTGGTTCATCTCGAGCAGAGATCATTTGATCTACATGAACACTTCGGATTTTGTCACTAATTTCAACCAAATATCTCTTGGTTCCACCAACCTCTACTATGGTTCCTACCTCCCACTTGTGTGAACTAGACTTGCCAGGGGGACTGAGAACACAAACACACTTGTATTTTTTGAAACTGCGTTCTTTCTGATTGGTGTCATAATGATGTTTCTGACTCAACTATTTCTGTTCAACTCTTGAGGCCAAATTTGGTTGAACAAGACTCAATCCTGTTCTCAATCTCCTCTTCATCAAGAGTTCTGCTGGGGTATGTCCAATTGTAGTGTGTGGAGTAGTTCTGTACTTCAACAAGAAATTTGCCAAAAGTTGCTTCATGCTGAGGCCCGAACAACCCTGCAATACTTGCTTTTTGAGAGCTTCTTTCACTATCAGGTGTGTTCACTTCAAGATTGTGAACTCCTCCCTTTTGTTGTCACTGTTTTGCATTGCCACTAGAATGGTTCTTACTTCCTGCTTTAGGTCTAGCTCTGCAAGGTGTTGAAATATGGCCTTGCTTCTGACAGTGAAAACACTTTGCATTTCTGTATTGCCAGGACTGTGCTAAGTAGTTTCCATTGCAGCGATAACAATTCACTGAACTGCTCTCACCAACATGCTTTTGACTCGCTCTCACAGCTTTAGGTTTTGATGTGGCTTTGTGACTGTAGGCCTCAGCTGCTCTAGTCAATTGAGTTGGACAGAGTTCCCTAGCATTCTTAGATGCCACCTTCATAGATAGGGCAATTTTGCATGCTATATCAAATGATAGGTTTGGAGTGTTCAGTAACTTGGACTGTGTGTGCTCATCCACCAGTCCACACACAAACTTATCTCGCAACGCACGATCCAAAAATGTGCGGAAATTACATTGCAAAGACAGGTTCTTAAGAGCTACAATGTACTCACTGATGGTTTCACTTTGTTTTTAGTTTCTGGTACCAAACTTATAGCTCTCTGCTATTTCTAACGGCTTTGGGTTGAAATGTTCCTCGAGTTTTGCGACAATGTCTTCAAACGACGCATCCTTCGCTTTCCCTGGCGCGAGTAGGTTTGTCAACGTTCATAGACATCTGGCCCGATCTCCGTTAGAAAAATTGCTTTCTTCCGTTCACTAATTACTTTATTTTGAGTTTGAACATTCTCATCTGCACCTTCAGTCTCAATAATGTTACTGGCCCTAAAAAACATCTCCATCCGCTCAATGTAAGAACTGAATGGTTCGCGAGCTTGGTCATACATGCTGAGGCTTCCGATGAATCCTGTAGGCGTGGCCATGATTGTCCCGATCCCTTTGAACAGTGACTCAGTACATTACCTGTGTACATGAGAATCAACACCGCTGTTGCTGTGTATACACACACGCGAAGATGAAGCACAGACGATTCTGCATGAGCATTAACGGTAAAACATCGCAAAAATTCAGTTTAGGTGTCACAAATTCACCGTAAACTTGTCCACTCGAAGGTTGAACACTGTGTCCTTCCATGATCCCTAAAAATGGCTTTGAAATCTCATCCTCGTTGCCAAAATGTAATATATTTGGGTAGAACAAATGAGGGACAGTGACACGATGAGTTGCTCGTCCATGTGCTTGTTTATTAGGCCAGCGTGAACTGAGCAGCATGGCTCTCATTGTAGGTGTAATGTATTATCACAAAAACACGTGTTAATACATTACACCTACAGCGAGAGCCATGCTGCCACAAGAAATATCATCGAGCAAACAATCGGTGCGCTCAAGCAACGTTTCCACTGTCTGGACCATTCTGGTGGAGCTTTTCAGTACACCACTGAGCAGGTATTCAGATTTGGGGTTGTCTGCTGCATGCTCCACAGCTTTGCTATCATAACAAGCCTTTACCACCACCTAGGCAGCAACAAGTGTAGGAGGAGAAATAGGAGCAGGAAGAGTGGGAGGAGCAGGAAGAGGAGGAGGAGGAGAGGAGGAGGAGCAGGAAGAGAGGCAGCGACCACTTGTGCGACAGAGCTCTCAGAGACCAGCTCTTCGATGAGTGCTTCACCTAAATCAGCCCTCCCATCCCCAATACACCAACAGTCCCACAATCCTTACTACTTTCTTTACAACCGCCATCTTTTTTTTTCAACCACCATCAGATTGCTTTCCTTCGGTTAACGTTTATGGGTCTTGCCCTTACTTCACTACAAAGAAAAACACCAACACCAAAATCAGAACAAAAAAAAACAAATTTATCCATCAACTCAATTACATCTCTATCTGATAGTTGAGAGAAATTAAGAATCACCCTGGTGCCAGCCTGTAGTGCCTGTCCTGCATGTTCCTTTCCCTATCCTAGAGCTCCTACGAGGTGTTCCCTCACTGGCTACAGATTGGGAGGTGGAAGACTGCTGAGCTTCCATTGAGGACACTTTAGGTTACTGTGGTGGATGGCCTCAAGCAGCTCTGGGCATAGAGGACCCGGCTGCAGCCAGCAGCATCTTGGTGTGGACCAGGGCAGTCTAGCTCAGCTGGCTGTGTGGCACTAACAAGGACATTGGCAGGGGAGCAGGCATGCTGTAGCCATGATAGAAGTCAGCAGGTGCCTCTCCCATGGAGCCAAGGCCACTGTCCTGGGACAGTACTTCATCATTCCTATGGCTCTGCATGAGACCAGAATGCAGGAATGATGTGATGCTCTGGAAGCCCCTGTCAACAGTTGCCCCAGAGCCATGTCGCCAGCTATCTGAGCTTCCATGGCAGCAGTGTGAGCTGCCATGGAAGCTGTCAGCGTTGTTACCAGACGCTCCATCATGGTGGGCACCACTATTCATGGAGCTGACCACTCGCTCCATGTTGGACAACATAGTCTCCATGCTCTGTGTGAAGCCCCAGCTTAAATTGGTGCTGGACTCCTCCATGCTCTGAGTGATTGCGCATAGGCTCATTGGCAGACTGCCCGAGCATTTCATGGTACATGCCCATCATCCTTCTACAGTAGCCTGAGCCCTCAAGGTCAGCATCTGAGTCCTCTGCAGCAGAACTAGTATGCGATCTCACCCTCTGGTGAACTTGCACCTGTGGTGTCTTATCTCCCTGCCCTAGCTCCGGTGCGTCACCACATGTAGACACCTCCTCTAACTAAGCCTCTAAAATCCACGTGATGCCAGTATCTGTGCTGGTACTTGTGAGAGTCAGGTCGAGTGTGAAGAAATCATGTGCAACGCCTCCTCCAGCATTTCCAGTTGCCATGGCCATGACTTTGCCCCTTCCTTTGATGGCCAGCATGTTTTCCTCCAGAGGAGTGTGTATTGAAACGAGCTCTGCCTCCTACAGTGGTGGCCTCTTTTCTCAGATTGTGCACAACCTTCTCCTCAAAGACAGAAGAGATTGTTTGTAACATCCTTCTGAGGTGTTTAGAGAATGTGCCAGTCATAGTATAATAGGTCATCTGCAGTGTGTCAGATGTGAGGTGTGGGGAAATGAGGGTTGGAATAGTGGTGAAAGTAGGACGTGCTGAGTGTGTGAGTATGAGGAGAGGGAGGTGTAGTGAAGTGTGGTGCAGTGATTGTAGGAGAGTGAAGGTAAGTGGGGGAGAGGAGTATTTTAGGTTGTGAGACTGGAGGTGGTGGAGGTGTGAGCAGACAGTAAGAGAGCAGTATTGCTACCTTAACTCTGGGCAGGTCACTGAACTTCTTCCTGCATTGCAGCCATGTTCTGGGAGCTTAGCTTCCGGCATTCACTACCTCAGCAACTTCTTCCCCTTGGTGGTGCAGATGTTGCCTGGAGGGCTTTCTGCCCCTGGGGGGAAGAGCATCTCCCTACTGCTGTCCACTGCCTGTACCAGGGTCTCCAAGGCAACATTACATAATGTGGGGACCCTGTCAATGTGTGTTTCAACCATCTTTGTTCTGAAGCGTTCTTCCTGTCTGCAATCCAGGGGGATCCTCCCCTTTAAGATGTTCTGGCAGCTTTTAATTTTTGTCTGTTAACCCTAATTTCCACCCTCCCTTCCCAAACAGGTGTGCAGCCAATGAATAGGTAGCGTGGTTAGCATGGGCTACCTGCCTGCCACATCATAAAGAAGTTCCAGCACGAATTTCACATGCTGGCTGAGACCAGGCAAACAGGCATGTGAGTTGCAAACCTCGCCACCTGCACGCTTGTTTTTGGTTGCGATCAGATTTATAGGTCACTGTGCAAAGCTAACCAAGCTCTTCAGTCTTTCACATCATAGTGGGTGCCTTGGATCAAAATGCCAGCAACTCCGATGACAGCCCAACCACTTCCAGATCCACAACTGCTGCCACCTTTTAACTAATTCCGTCCTAGTGTCTTACCTGCGCAAGAACCAGCACAGAGACACCCACTGACATGAGTAATTAGTTAGACAAGCAGAAGAGTTGTCACTGGGTGAGTCACTGAGCCCTGGTGCGTGGAAGAGAGGGAATGTGCTATTTCACCATGTAGGGTGAAAAAAAGCCACCATCGACTCAGAGCCTTGGGACTCAGGACCCGGTTTTAAAGGGATGGGTACAGTGCGTGCAAGCCCCGAAGCGGTCGCTGCATCAGTGGAGTCTGGGGACATGGAGGTCTGGCCAATCTTAACGGCCGAGCCTTATTTACATAAATTTTCCCGGAACCTGGTTAGATCCACTATCAGGTTGGCGGGCAGCAGAGGGAATTCAGAGAGGGCGGCAGGAGACCGCAGACAGCAACCTGTGGGAACGGTCCTCGGCAAGGAGTTGAGTGGTGGGGGGTCTCTGGATGCGATCGGTGGGGGAGGGGGCTCTGGCTGCGATCAGGGGAAGAGGGGGAGTCCAGGGCAAGGTCTCTTCTGGCCTACAATAAGGATCCAAATAGGTATGGACAGAAAGGGAAGCCGTCACTGCTCCCCGCTCAGCCTCTGACTTATATTGCAGAACAGGTCCCAATGACATCATCAGACCCAATGTGCATATTTAAAGAAAGACTTTGCTTCCTTCCTGCGGGTGTCCCGCTCGCCTACTCAAGAGAGTAGGTTAAGATCTGGACATGGTAGGAAGGCAGCGGGATCACAGGGGATAAGTGACTGGCCCCATTTTAACTGGTCCCCGCATGGTTTCTGCAAGGAGGGGGCAGTTATAAACGGAGCCTCAGTCTTCAAAAGAGTAATGATTTGGGAACATCAATCTCATTTTCAGGCAGTGGAGAAGGTTTTCATGCATATGGTTGAAATGATGGATAAGTGGAAGGAATCCACTATCTACGTCTGCAACACACTGCAGGAAGTTTCTCGTGACCTGCAGAACATCCTGGATACAGTAAAAGCCCAGAAAATTATTGCAGCATCAATATGCCAGGAAGAACTTCCAAGGAAATTGGTGGCTTCCGGAGTGGCAGCTACCACTGTTCCACAGATGCCTTGAGCAGAACAATTTCAGAGGGCTGTCAAGACCTAATTGGACCTAAACAATGGTTTGGGCATGTTTCAAGAATGGAAACAGCTCGATTACCTTTCATGACCCTGCATACAGAGGTACATGGAACAAGAAGCTGAGAAAGACCAAGGAAGCGCTGGATATATAATGGCAAGAGTGATCTGTCGCAGAAATGGATACAGATGACTGAAGTGGCTAGACTAGTACAGAACCGACAACAATGAAGTGAATTAATTTGGCCCCATCTTCGCTGTTGAGCTGATGGGCAGGAATTTAGTAGTAGAAATATTAATAGGTCCTTGGTGACACTGACCAGTAGCACCTCTGAATCTGTGTCCCTCACTTGTTGGCTACAATGAGTGGGTGCAAATATCACTGTCTCTTCAGAGAATGCCAGTCAGCTCATTTCTTTAAGGCCCTCTCTAATATTTTCACATGAGGAAGCTTCAGACATAGGTCCAGCACCGCTTGCAACGGCAAGCGCCAGGTTGCCAGAAGCTGATATTTCTGGGACAGAAGCTACCCGGAGGCAAGAGGGTACCATCTCACCTAGGGAGCAGTTTTTAGGAGTAGTGGATTTGGAACTAGAGTAAGTTAATTGGCACAAAGGGTAGGCACTATAATAAGTAGTTGTAGAAAGGGAGAATTGATTTTGTTGCCAGTTTCTGGTGAATGTTGTTGCATAAAGATAGCTTGATCACCTAGTGATTGAGCTCATTTATGTGTACGCTTTCAACTATTTGCAGTTGGAAGACGGCATAGGGAAGTGTAGACTTCTATCTTATGAATGAACTTAGCAGATGTCTTGGAAAGTGAGGAACTTTGTGTGGAGAAGAGGAGAACAGGTAGGTGTTAAGAGATGTTATTTGGTGAGTCAACCTATATTTCTTGAAAGTTCTGGGCTATCAAATTTTGCTCTCCTTTCTCTGGCTACTGGCTCTCCTGTTCCACTTCCTTTCCTTCTTTGCACCCTGCACAAAAAGTGGTGTAGGGTGCCTAAATAAGATTTTCTTGGTCTGTAGACTACATGTAGAGAAGAGAAACCTTGGGGGATGCCTTACTCTAAGAACCTCCAACCTAGCCTCTTCCATGTCTTCATCCTTCTCCTATTTGTAACATCCAAATAAATGTATTCTATTAAGGAATCTATATCCAGAATGCAAAGAGTATTTTGAGCAGAGCTGAGTAAAAGTAGCAGAGCACTAAAAAGATCAATATGCAACAAAATACCAACTTTCAGTAGCAGCATACAAAATGGTGTCCTCATTTTGCTGTCTGTGCTCGCCCAGGCAATGCTTAACGCCCAGGCAGCAAAGACAAAAATCTACTCCATCATCTTCATAACAGAGCTTATTGAAATTCATCTACTCACTGCCACTGCGTAGCGCCATGAAATGGCGATAAAATGGCGGCCTGCTGCTCTTTTCGCCAGCTGGAGGTGGTTCTCACGATGGCTGCCATATTGCTCTCCCTCTGGCAGCGCACTGGAAAAAAAATGGCAGGCATGGTGATGTCAATCGGCGTGCAATGCCGACTTAACATCACCAATGCGAACTTTGACCCTAGCACTGAATTCAGCGCTGGGTCCTAAGCGCGCCAGCAAGCAGGCTGACAGTGACAATGTCTGCAGCTCTTAAAGGCACACACATCATTCAGGTAAGTTTGAATTTAAGGGTTTGGACTGTTTTTTTAAAAATGTTATTGAAGTGGTGGCTTGCTGCAATAGATGTGAAAAGTTTTTAAGTGTGTAGGGAGGGCTGCTGGACGCTTGCAAGGGCTCGGATGGTAAATGAAGGCCTTTGAGAAGACAGAACATGCTGCGAATACTCAGTAGGTCATGCAACATCCGTGGAGAGAAAAACAGAGTTCTCGTCTCAGGTCAACATGCTGCCTGACCAACTGAGTATTTCCAGCATTTTATGCTGTCATTTCACATTTACAGCACTCGTTTGCAGAGGGAAGAGGAAGACGCAGAAGAGGAGGAAGCCGAAGAGGAAGAATCAGACGAAAGGATGCATCCCAGACAACCCCTTTGTGGCCGGAATATCTGGGATGGAATCATTCGCCTGCAGTCCTACTGGCTGGGCAGGCTGCCTATTCTTGTTGACCCACTGGCTGGGAAGACTGCATTTCTTGGGTGTGTGAAATGAGGAAGGCACAAGGGTGGAGTTGTGCTGACAGGAGGGCGAGAAAGCAAGAGGTGCATGCGAGAAGGAGGATAACGTACGAGGATACCCACATCTTGCATCCTTTCAGCCCCGCCGCTGGCCAAGGGCTCAACCATGTCCCTGCCAAGAATGGCCTGCACCATCTCCTCCAAGGGGGTGAGGTGAGGCTAGGAATGGGAGATATGCCTCGTTATTGGTGCAGATTGTTGGTAGGTGAGTAATTGGGGGTTGTGCATTGAGCAGTGTGTGAGGCTAGTGGTGCAGTTGGTAGGAGACGGCTTTTCAAGATGCATTCACTGACCTTGACCAGTGGTCTGAGGTCATGAAGCTTAAGAACATAAGAACATAAGAAATAAGAGCAGGAGTAGGCCATACGGCCCCTCGAGCCTGCTCCGCCATTCAATAAGATCATGGCTGATCATCGACCTCAACTCCACTTTCCCGCCCGGTCTCCATATCCCTTGATTCCCCTACAGTCCAAAAATCTATCTATCTCAGCCTTGAATATACTCAAAGACTCAGCATTCACAGCTCTCTGGGAGAAAGAATTCCAAAGATTCACAACCCTCTGAGTGAAGAAATTCCTCCTCATCTCAGTCTTAAATGGCCTACTCCTTATCCTGAGACTATGCCCCCTAGTTCTAGACACTTTAGCCAGGGGAAACAACCTCTCAGCATCTACCTCTGTCAATCCCTTTCAGAATCTTGTATGTTTCAAAGAGATCACCTCTCATTCTTCTAAACTCCAGAGAGTATAGGCCCATTCTACATAAACTCTCATCATAGGACAGCCCTCTCATCCCAGGAATCAATCTAGTGATCCTTCGTTGCACCGCCTCCAAGGCAAGTATATCCTTCCTTAGATGAGGAGACCAAAACTGTGCACAGTACTCCAGGTGTGGTCTCACCAAGGCCCTGTACAATGGTAGCAAGACTTCCTTACTCTTATACTCCAACCCCCTTGCAATAAAGGCCAACATGCCATTTGCCTTCCTTATTGCTTGCTGTAGCTGCATGCTAGCTTTCTGTGTTTCTTGCACGAGGACACCCAAATCTCTCTGAACATCAACATTTGAAAGTTTCTCACCATTTAAAAAATATTCTGTTTTTCTATTCTTCCTACCAAAGTGAATAACCTTACATTTCCCTACATTATACTCCATCTGCCACCTTACTGCCCACTCACTTAGTCTATCTATATCCCTTTGCAGAATGTGTTCTCCTCACAGCTTACTGTCCCACCTAGCTTTGTATCATCAGCAAACTTGGATACATTACACTCGGTCCCTTCATCTAGGTCATTAATATAGATTGTAAATATCTGAGGCCCCAACACTGATCTTTGCGGCACCCCACTAGTTACAGCTTGCCAACCTGAAAAAGATCCGTTTATCCCTACTCTGTTTTCTGTCCGTTAACCAATCCTCTATCCATGCTATTATATTACCCCCAACCCCATGAGCCCTAATCTTGTGTAATAACTTTTTTATGTGGCACCTTATCGAATGCCTTTTGGAAATCCAAATATACTACATCCACTGGTTCCCCTTTATCTACCCTGCTAGTTACATCCTCAAAAACCTGCTAATAAATTTGTCAAACATGATGTCTCTTTCATAAAACCATATTGACTCTGCCTAATCATGTTATGATTTTCTAAGTGACTTGATACCACTTCCTTAACAATGGATTCCAGCATTTTCCCGACGACTGATGTCAGGCTAACTAGCCTGTAGTTCCCTGTTTTTTTCTCTCCCTCCTTTCTTGAATAGCGGTGTTACATTTGTGACCTCCCATTCTAGACTCTAGGGTATTTTGGAAGATCAAAACCAATGCATCCACTATCTCTTCAGCCACCTCTTTTAAAACCCTAGGATGTAGGCCGTCAGGTCCAGGGGATTTGTCGGCTTTTCGTCCCATTAGTTTCTCTAGTACTTTTTCTCTACTTATATTAAATATATTAAGTTCCTCACCCTTATTAGGCCCTTGGTTCTCCACCATTTTTGGTATGCTTTTTGTGTCTTCTACTGTGAAGACATACAAAATATTTGTTTAACGTTTCTGCCATTTCCTTATTCCCCATAATAATTTCTCTTGTCTCAGCCTCTAAGGGACCAATGTTTACTTTTGCTACTCTTTTTCTTTTTACATACTTGCAGAAACTCTTACAATCTGCTTTTATATTTCTTGCTAGTATAAGCTTCTTTGGGCAAAGGAGCTAGGTGATTGGTGGCGGGGGGACAACACTGCTGGCAGTGACGTCTTTAGTGATGTACTCCCATATCATTCTTTCTGGAAGGCTTCCTGGCACCTGTGGGTAGAGGGCTGCTCTTGCAGTGCTGACCCCCTGCACAAAGCTGGAGTGCTGCGTGTCAGACCCTCGGTGCCCCTGCCCTGGCTTGCTGGGCCATTTGTGTTAGTGCTGAGGCAGTTTTCCCATTTGTTGAGGTTAGGAAGGTAATTCAGCTTTAACAGTTGAATATTCATATTTGGAACTTCTTTTAAATGTTGAATATTTTTTAAAAGGCAGAAAAGGCTGAAAAATGTATTGATTCACTGCATTTTATTTTGTATTGCTTCAGTGTGCATGGCCCCTTTAAATCTCAGACCTCTTCCTTATCCACAATTCTTTGCGAGCTCCACAGCTTCGCTCACAGAGGCTGTGGGAAGCTTCAACGCCGGACCTGGACAGGAACTTCGTCCCGGATCCCTCCAGCAACACCTCCAGGACGGTGTTGCATGGAAGGTGAGCACTGCGCCACCTATCTCCATGCCCCCCAGACCAATTTCACTCGCTTCGGGTTGCGGCCATTTCCAGCGGCCGTTAACTGCAGTTGCCGATGACACCGGCAACTTTGCTGGCGAACACGAATTTTTTCCCCCATTGTGTCGTAACGATGTGCTTGTCAAGTCTTTGTGCCAGATAAAGTTTCTCAATTGGGAATAGCAAAAATAGCAAATAAACTATTATTATGCAAAACCTGTCCCTCTAATTTCAATTTTCTTCCAGATCACATTCCAGGCGTGCAAAATGGATAGAGAAAAACTTCGAAAGAAAAAAGTGTGAGAGTCATTGAGAGAGAGTAAGATGTATAGAAAAAAGGAGACAGACAAGGAAAAACTTACACACAGGGAGAGTGAGGAAGAAAGTTGTAAACAAATTCAGAGATGACAGGGAGAAGGAGAGAGAGAAACATAAAGGGGATGAAATTCTTCTTGGGCTGCAGCCTGGAATGAGACTGTGGCATAGAAGTTGAGGGCCACTGTAAGCTTCACATCCATAGGCAGTGTCGAGTGTACCCTGGTGTTTGGCTCCAATTCCTGCTGCAACAGGTGACACAGGTCAGTGACTGCCTGCCTGCTGAAGCGCAGCCTCCTCATGCACTGCTCCTCCGTCATGTTGAGGTAAGACGCCCTATTATGAAATACCCGCTTATTCTAAGTCCTCCTTTTCCCGTACTGCCTTTGCCCTCTTCTTTGAGCCTTCATAGGTCTGTGCTGCCATGCTTTCTGCAGCGGCTGTTGCTCCAGCTCCTGCAGCCAATGAAGTAAAACAGTGCAGATGCAGCGAAAAGTCAGCTCTCGCAACAGATCAGTAGTATCAAAAACTTCTCGAGCAGCCAAAGCAGCAGAAATTGACCCCAAAACTCCCTGGCAGATAAAATCGACTATCCGAAGACTTACCTAAAGGGAGGTTGGGACCCCCTTAAATATTGCTGCTTATTGTATTGTTTTTCTGATGTAAGGAAACGATTTAGTGCTGAGTTATCATTACGAAAGTATGAACTTTGCTCAGTGATAGCACTCTTGAGTTAGAAAGTGGTGGGTTCAAGCCCCATTCCAGGACCTGAGCAGATAATTTAAGGTGACATCAATACACACACTCTCCCTGAGTGAGTGCTGCATTGTTGGAGGTGCAGCTATTTGGAAGAATATTAAACCAAGGTCTTGTTTGGGTAGATGTAAAAGATCCCATGGCACTATTTGAAGAAGAGCAAGAGAGTTCTCCCAGTGTCTTGGCCAGCATTTATCCAGCAACTAACCCCACCAAAACAGATTAATTGGGATTTATCTCATTGCTGTCTGTGTGCAATTTGGCTGTTGTGTTTGCTTGCATAACAACAGTGACTACACTTCAAAAATAATTCTTGAGGATATGAAAGGCGCTATATAAATGTAAGTTAATTCTGTTTGTAATGGGGAGGGTGGTGCATGAGGTTGCACTGTCTAACAGATAGAGAGAACATTAATGGGTCTATTGGTAATTTCTCGCCCTTTGTTTCATGTGTTTGTAGGTGAAACAGAATGCCAGATATAGAATGAAAAATGAAAAGAGTTGCAAATTTATAAGGAACACTGTTTGACAGCCCAAGTACTGTCTACTTAGTATACTAAAAGGAAATTATTGTCATTTAGATTTTTTTCACAAGGTTTATAAACAGAAACTTGCACAATGGGATGATCAACTTTTGATCAACTTCAAAAGATGAACTAAAAACAGCATCAGATGGCGTTTTTGGAGCAGTCTGGGGTCATAAGAACATAAGAAATAGGAGCAGCAATAGGCCCTATGGCCCATCGAGCCTTCTCCGCCATTCATTAAGATCGTTCATCAACTCCACTTTTCCGCCCTATCCCCATATCCCTTGATTCCCTTAGTGTCCAAAAATCTATTGATCTCAGCCTTGAATATACTCAATGACTGAGCATCCACAGTCCTCTGGGGTAGAGAATTCCAAAGATTCACCACCCTCTGAGTGAAGAAATTTCTCCTCATCTCAGTCCTAAATGGCCAACCCCTTATCCTGAAACTATAACCACTAGTTCTAGACTTTTCAGCCAGGGGAAACAGCCTCTCAGCATCTACCCTGTCAAGCCCTCTCAGAATTTTATATGTTTCAATGAGATCACCTCTCATTCTTCTAAACTCCAGAGATTATAGGCCCAATCTACTCAATCTCTCCTCATAGGACAATCCTCTCATGCCAGGAATCAATTTAGTGATGCATCCCCTCTAAGGCAAGTATATCCTTCCTTAGGTAAGACCAAAATTGTATACAGTACTCTAGGTGTGGTCTCACCAAAGCCCTATATAATTGCCATGATGCGGAGATGCCGGTGTTGGACTGGGGTGGACAAAAATGAGAAGTCGCACAACACCAGGTTATAGTCCAACAGTTTTATTTAAAATTACGAGCTTTCGGAGCTGTTGCCCCTTCGTCAGGTAAAGGTACAATGAGGGAATCTATTACACAGTATATAAATACAGAAAGCAATTTGTCTGCAGAGATACAATCTTTCAGGGAGGCATTACATCAAAGACACACCAGAGCACAGCCAAGAGCATGGCTGTGCTCTGGTGTGTCTTTGATGTAGTGCCTCCCTGAAAGATTGTATCTCTGCAGACAAATTGCTTTCTGTATTTATATACTGTGTAATAGATTCCCTCATTGTACCTTTACCTGACGAAGGGGCAACAGCTCCGAAAGCTCGTAATTTTAAATAAAACTGTTGGACTATAACCTGGTGTTATGCGACTTCTCTATATAATTGCAGCAAGACTTCCTTACTCTTATACTCCAACTCGTTTGCAATAAAGGCTAACATACCCTTTGTCAGCCTAATTGCTTGCTGTACCTGCATGTTAACTTCCAGTGATTTGTGTACAAGGACACCCAGGTCCCTCTGAATACCAACATTTCCCAATCTCTCACCATTTCAAAAATATTCTGCTTTTCCATTCTTCCGACCAAAGTGGATAATTTCAGACTTCCCCAAATTATACTCCAATTGCCACCTTCTTGCCCTATCACTTAACCTGACCATATCCCTTTGCAGCCTCATTGCGTCCACCTCCCAGCTTTGTATCGTCAGCAAATTTGGATATATTACACTCCATCCCCTCTTCTAAGTTATTGATATAGATTGTAAATAGCTGAGGCCCAAGCACTGATCCTTGCGGCACGCTACTAGTTCCACCCTGCAATCCAGAAAATTACCCATTTATTCCTACTCTCAGTTTTCTGTCTGTTAACTAATCCTCAAACCATGCTAATATATTACCCGCATTCCCATGAACCCTAATCGTGCTGTAACAACCTCTTGTGTGGCATTTTATTGAATGTCTTCTGAAAATCCAAATATACTACATCCACTGGTTCCCCCTTATTTACCCTGCTAGTTACACACTCAAAAAACACTAATAGATTTGTCAAACACGATTTCCCTTTCATAAAACTGTGTTGACCCTGCCTAATCATGATGGCTGGAATTTTCAGAGGTAAGAATGGGTGGGTTGGAGGAGTGGGGAGAAGTGAAAGATGTAAAAATGTAAAACCCAAACCCAACCTGCCTCCAACCCGTCCACTTTTATCGAGGCTTGGGATTCCCAGTGGCTGCAAAAAGTCGGTCTTAGCCTTGGGGAGCAATCCTTGTGGGCTGGTAAGAGCAGGAGTGTTTCCTCCCTGCCCCCCAAGCTCCCCCACTATCAGCCTGCACCCCTGGGGTTGGGGTTCGGACCCCCCCGGGGCCAGGGATCGAACACCCCCCCCGCCCCCAGGGGATCGCAACTCCGGCCCCGGGGTCGGGGAACGGACCCCTCCCGGGGATCGAGCTCACCCCACCCCCCAAACTTCCGTCATCTCCTGGGTCCCCCCGGATCATGCGGGTGGGATCTGGATAAATCCAGCCCAATGTTGATTATCAACTTTTCTGTTACCATTTCATTAATAATAGATTCTAGCATTGTCCCCACTACTGGTGTCAGGCTGACTGACCTATTGTTTCCTGTTTTCTCTCTCCCTCCTTTCTTGAATAGTGGGGTTACATTTGCTACCTTCCAATCCATGCGGACCATTCTAGAATCTAAGGAATTCTGGAAGATCAAAACCAATGCATCCACTATCTCTGCAGCCACCTCTTGTAAAACCCTAGGGTGTAGGCCGTCAGGTCCAGGGGATTTGTCAGCTTTTAGTCCCATTAATTTTTCCAGTACTTTTTCTTTACTGATATTAATTACTTTAAGTTCCTCACTCTCATTAACCCTTGGTTTCCCACAATTTCCGGTATGTTCTTTGTGTCCTCTACAGTGAAGACAGACACAAAATATTTGTTTAACGTCTTTGCCATTTCCTTATTCCTCATTATAATTTCTTCTGTCTCTGCCTCTAAGGGACCCACATTTACTTTCACTAATCTCTTGCTTTTCACAGACTTGTAAAAGCTCTTACAATCTGTTTTTATATTTCTTGCTAGCTTACTCTGATATTCTATTTTCTCCCTCTTTATCAATTTCTTGGTCTTATTTTGCTGATTTTTAAAACCCTCCTAATCCACAGCCTTACTACTCTTTTTGGCAACATTGTAAGCATCTTCTTTTAATCTAATACTATCCTTAACTTCTCGCGTTAGCCATGACTGTACCACTTTCCAGTGGAGTTTTTGTTCCTCAAGCGAATATATATTCATTGAGAATTATGAATTATTTCTTTAAATGTTTGACATTGCTTATCTACCATCAGATCTATAAATCTAATTTCCAAATCTACCTCAGCCTAAGTGCTATCAAGTGGCACTTACACACCAATAACCTGCTTACCGGTGCTCAGTTTGGGTTCTACCAGGACCACTCGACTCTAGACCTCATTACAGCCTTGGTCCAAACATGGACAAAAGAGCTGAATTCCAGAGGTGAGGTGAGAGTGACTGCCCTTGACATCAAGGCAGCATTTGACCGAGTGTGGCATCAAGGAGCCCTAGTAAAATTGAAGACAATGGGAATCAGCGGGAAAAACTCTCCACTGGCTGGAGTCATACCTAGCACAAAGGAAGATGGTTGTAGTTGTTGGAGGACAATCATCACAGCCCCAGGACATCGCTGCAGGAATTCCTCAGGGCAGTGTCCTAGGCTCAACCATCTTCAGCTGCTTCATCAATGACCTTCCCTCCATTATAAGATCAGAAATGGGGATGTTTGCTGATGATTACACAGTGTTCAGTTCCATTCGCAACTCCTCAGAAAATGAAGCAGTCCATGCCCGCATGCAGCAAGACCTGGATGACATTCCGGCTTGGGCTGATAAGTGGCAAGTAACATTCACGCCACACAACTGTCAGGCAATTACTATCTCCAACAAGCAAGTGTCTAACCACTGCCCCTTGACATTCAATGGCATTACCATCCCCAAATTCCTGGGGGTCACCATTGACCAGAAACTTAACTGGACCAGCCACATAAATACTGTGGGCGAGGTCAGAGGCTAGGTATTCTGTGGCGAGTATCTCATCTCCTGACTCCCCAAAGCCTTTCCACCATCTACAAGGCACAAGTAAGGAGTGTGATGGAATACTCTCCACTTGCCTGGATGAGTGCAGCTCCAACAACACTCAAGAAGCTCAACACCATCCAGGACAAAGCAGCCTGCTTGACTGGCACTCCATCTACCACCTTAAACATTCACTCCCTCCACCACCAGTGCACCGTGGCTGTAGTGTGTACCATCTACAAGATGCACTGCAGCAACTCGCCAAGGGTGAAGGAGACTTGTTATGTTAGGACACGTGCAGCCTAGTTTTGCATGACCTCAGGTGTACAGAGGGTAGAACGTATGTGGCCGGCCAGGAGTGCATTGGAATAGTCAAGTCTAGAGGTAACAAAGGCATGGATGAGAGTTTCAGCAGCAGATGAGCTTCGTCAGGGGCGGAGTCAGGCAATGCTACGGAGGTGGAAGTAGCTGGTCTTAGTGATGGCGCGGATATATGGTCGGAAGCTCATCTCAGGGTCAAATATGGCACCAAAGTTGCGAACAGTCTGGCTGAGCCTCAGACAGCTGCCAGGGAGAGGGATGGAGTCAGTGGCTGTGGAACAGAGTTTGTGATGGGGACCGAAAACAATGGCCGGAATTTTCTGCACCTGGGCGGGTTGGGTTGAAGGGATAATTACAAGTCCTAGCCCTTCTTAGGCTACCCCAGATCAGGCGTATTCCCCAAATGTTCCCCTTCAACTAAAGTTAGAGATAGCCGAATCCTATAAGACGCTTAATTGGGTCTAAAGGTCCAGACTATCTCTCCCTAAAGGAAAGAAACGACTTGAAGATATTACCGTCCTCCAGATAGCACTTTTAATAAGTTTAACTAGACTGTAACCTTCCGGATATTATGAGGGTACGGAAAAGCCCCCAGAATTCTGCAACTCCTCACAAAAGAGTGTACTGAGATTTGAGTTCGCGAGGTTGATACAGAAATACTCTGTGAGACAATTCTAAAAATATATAGATTTATTAAGGAACCGACATTTAGTTAACAGTTGATGAGTCAATCGCAACTTTAACAGTTCAAAATACAAATAGCTTACATTTCTTATTCTCAGAGATCCTTATTCTCAAATCTTAACTTCGTTACATTTTTACATTTCTAAGTCTTATTCTTAATCCAGAATATCCACCAAAATCAATTAAAGTACCGTTTGATCCCCGAGACTCAAAGAGTTAAAAACTTACAGAGCCTGCCTCTGAAGCTGAGAATCGCTTGCCCTTTCCAGTGACTTCTGTCTTCCCATTTGAAAATCCCATATCAGGGGTCACTGTCTAAGAATAAGGGATGTGTTCAGGAGGACTTGGGTGCAGTGAAGGAAACGTTTCAATGATCTCATTAGATCAAGAAAGGTGAGTACAAAGCCATACTAAACTTCATCCTGCTGTGCTTCTCATCACATCCCCATCACTCTGCCTTCCCAACCCTACTCCTGCACATCGTTACTCACACCAACATACCTTGCATGCCCACCCATCCCTCTCTATCTACATTATCACATCCCCATCTTACTAGCCACCCTCACACTCACCCTCATCCTAATGCACGCAAGGAGGCCACTTGGCATTGCCATCCCACTCCATCATAGTCTCCCTCTAAAGATGTAACCCATCCATTCCTTACACTCATTCCACCACTCTCACTCAACCTTCTCTTCTTTCCCTCCTTGCAGGAGAAGAGAGTGCACAATAGAGAGGCTACAGAGCATTTTGGAGGGGGAGGGTGAACAGCCAGTTGTCGTGGTGCATATAGGTACCAACGATATAGGTAAAAAACGGGATGAGGTCCTAAATGCAGAATAGAGGGAGTTAGGAGGTAAATAAAAAGATAGGACCTCAAAGGTAGTAATCTCAGGATTGCTACCAGTGCCACGTGCTAGTCAGAGTAGAAATAGAAGGATATTTCAAATGAATACGTGGCTAGAGGAATGGTGCAAAGGGGAGGGATTCAAATTCCTGGGACATTGGAACCGGTTCTGGGGGAGGTGGGACCAGTACAAACTGGACGGTTTGCACCTGGGCAGGGCCGGAACCGATGTCCTAGGGGGAGTGTTTGCTAGTGCTCTGGGGGAGGACTTAAACTAAAATGGCAGGGGGTTGGGAACCTGAGCAGGGAGACAGAGGAAAGGGAAACAAGGATAGAAGCAAAAGACAGGAAGGAGAAAAGCAAAGGTGACAGTCAGAGAAATCAAGAGTTTAAATTAAACATGGCCACAGTAAATAATAATTCTAAAAGGTCTAAGAGTGTTAAAAAAACAAGCCTGGAGGCTTTATGTCTTAATGCGAGGAGCATTCGTAATAAGGTGGATGAATTAGCTGCGCTAATGGAGGTAAATGGATATGATATGATTGGGATTACGGAGACATGGCTCCAGGGTGACCAAGGCTGGGAATTCAACATCCAGGGGTATTCGATATTCAGGAAAGACAGGCAAAAAGGAAAAGGAGGTGGAGTAGCATTGCTGGTTAAAGAGGGGATTAACACAATTGTAAGGAAGGATAATAGCTCTGATGATGTGGAATCCGTATGGGTAGAACTGAGAAATACCAAGGAGCAGAAATTGTTAGTGGGAGTGGTATACAGACCCCCAAACAGTAATGCAGAGGTTGGGGATGGCATTAAACAGGAAATTAGAGACGCGTGCAATAAGGGCACAGCAGTTATCATGGGTGACTTTAATCTACATTTAGATTGGGCTAACCAAATTAGTAACAATACTGTGGAGGAGGAATTCCTGGAGTGTATACGGGATGGTTTCCTGGACCAATATGTCGAGGAACCAACTAGAGACCAGGCCATCTTAGACTGGGTATTATGTAACGAGAAAGGATTAATTAGCAATCTTGTTGTACGGGGCCCCTTGGGGCGGAGCGATCATAATATGATAGAATTCGTCATTAAGATGGAGAATAAAATAGTTGACTCAGAGATTAGGGTCCTGAATTTAAATAAAGGAAACTACGATGGTATGAGGCGCGAGTTGGCTAGGATGGATTGGGGAATGGTACTTAAAGGGTTGACGGTGGATAGGCATTGGCAAACATTCAAAGATCGCATGGATGAACTACAGAATTTGTTCATCCCTGTCTGGCATAAAAATAAAACAAAAAAGGTGACTCAACCATGGCTGACAAGGGAAATCAGGGATAGCATAAGATCCAAGGAGAGGACATATAAATTGGCCAGAAAAAGCAGTAAACCTGAGGATTGGGAGCAGTTTAGGATTCAGCAAAGGAGGACAAAGGGATTAATTAAGAGGGGGGAAAATAGAGTACGAGCGTAAGCTTGCAGGGAACATAAAAACTGACTGTAAAAGCTTTTATAAATATGTGAAGAGAAAAAGATTGGTGAAGTCAAGTGTAGGTCCCTTGCAGTCATAATCAGGGGAATTTATAATGGGGAATAAAGAAATGGCAGACCAATTAAATACATACTTTGGCTCTGTCTTCACAAAGGAGAACACAAATAACCTCCCAGAGATGTCGGGGAACATAGGGTCTAATGAGAGGGAGGAACTGAATGAAATCAGTATTTGTAGGGAAATGGTGTAAGGGAAATTGACGGCATTAAAGGCCGATAAATCCCCAGGGCCTGATAATCTACATCCTAGGGTACTTAAGGAAGTGGCCCTAGAAATAGTAGATGCATTGCTGGTCATCTTCCAAAATTCTCTAGACTCTGGAAGAGTTCCCATGGATTGGAGGGTAGCTAATGTTACCCCACTGTTCAAAAAAGGTGGTAAAGAAAAAACAGGGAATTATAGACCGGTAAGCCTGACATCGGTTATGGGGAAAATGCTAGAGTCCATTATAAAAGATGTAATAGCAGAGCACTTGGAAAACAGTGACAGGATTGGACAAAGTCAACATGGATTTACAAAAGGTAAATCGTGCTTGACTAATCTACTGGAATTTTTTGAGGATGTAACTGATAGAATAGATAAGGGAGAACCAGTGGATGTAGTGTATTTGGACTTTCAGAAGGCTTTCGATAAGGTCCCGCATAAGAGAATACCGTGTAAAGTTAAGGCACATGGGATTGGGGGCAAGGTACTGACTTGGATAGAGAACTGGTTGGCAGACAGAAAGCAAAGAGTTGGAATAAACGGGTCTTTTTCCAAGTGGCAGGCAGTGACTAGTGGGGTTCCACAGGGATCGGTCCTAGGACCGCAGCTATTCACTATATATATTAATGATGTAGACGAGGGAACTAGATGTAATATCTCCAAGTTTGCAGATGGCACAATGCTGGGTGGGCGTGTGTGCTGCGAGGAGGATGCCGAGAAACTCCAGTATGATTTGGACAGGTTGGGTGATTGGGCAGAAGCATGGCAGATGCAGTATAATGTGGATAAATGCGAGGTTATCCACTTTGGTGGCAAAAACAGAAAGG
Organism: Squalus acanthias; assembly: GCA_030390025.1. Lineage (NCBI taxonomy): Eukaryota > Metazoa > Chordata > Chondrichthyes > Squaliformes > Squalidae > Squalus > Squalus acanthias. Next base: position 179,441,618 of record CM059426.1, read on the forward strand.
CAGATTATTATCTGAATGGCAATAGATAGGGAGAAGGGGAAGTGCAACGAGACCTGGGTGTCCTTGTGCACCAGTCGTTGAAGGTAAGCATGCAGGTACAGCAGGCGGTTAAGAAGGGAAATGGAATGTCGGCCTTCGTAGCAAGAGGGTTTGAGTACAGGAACAAGGATGTCTTGCTGCAGCTGTACATGGCCTTGGTGAGACCACATCTTGAGTATTGTGTGCAGTTTTGGTCGCCTTATCTGAGGAAGGATGTTCTTGCCATGGAGGGTGTGCAGCGAAGATTCACCAGACTGATACCTGGGATGGCAGGAATGACGTACGAGGAGAGATTGGGTCAATTGGGCTTATACTCGCTGGAGTTTAGAAGAATGAGAGGAGATCTCATTGAAACTTATAAAATTCTAACAGGGCTAGACAGACTGGATGCAGGAAGGATGTTCCCGATGGCGGGTGAGGCCAGAACAAGAGGTCACAGTCTAAAGATAAGGGGTAAGCCATTTAGGACAGAGATGAGGAGGAATTTCTTCACCCAGAGAGTGGTGAACCTGTGGAATTCTCTACCACAGAAGGCAGTTGAGGCCAAGTCAGTAAATATATTCAAGAAGGAGTTAGATATATTTCTTAAGGCTAAAGGTATCAAGGGATATGGGGAAAAGGCAGGGACAGGGTACTGAGTTGGATGATCAGCCATGATCTCATCGAATGGCAGAGCAGGCTCGAGGGGCCGAATGGCCTACTCCTGCTCCTATCTTCTATGTTTCTATAAGAGGGTGAGGGAGAGAACTGGAGGTGCGCCTCCATCATTTGAGACCCTCACAACAGCAGAGGAGGCTGCGTTGGAAGTCTCGGGAGTGGCCGAGCATCTGGAGGTAGGAGACGGAGAGAGAGGGACATCTCAGCAACCTGGTGACAGAATTACATATCATACAGCTACATGGCATACATCAGTCACTCATAGGGGGACTGATGTCAGCAGCCACTGAATGGTCATCATGTGCATAATGGTATCTGTACCCATTCTTCAAATGGCATATCTAACTCATCTCTTTACTCTCCTACAGGTCCATCAAGAGCCCCACCATCCACCGAGCGCCATCCCCCCCCCCCTCCCACTGTCCAGGAGGAAGAGCAATACGAGTCCTCAGGGGAGCCTCCAGCTTCTGAGGGCACAGTATCACCAGACATAAGCACACCCAGCACCAGTGCAGAGACGCACACCTCGGTGGGTCCCACGCGAGATAGAGTAGTGTTGTCACTGGGTCCATCACAAGTCACAAGTGAGCATGAGCAGATGGTGGAGACAGCAGTGGAGACTACTCGCCGGAGGGTACAGAATGCTCCCAGCTCTGCTCAACTGCATGCAGGCGCTGAGCCTTGGGGGCCATCCAGAAAGAGGGCAATCCTGGAGGTGCAGGAAGAAGTGCAGGGGGCTCTGACAGGTTTTATGAGCCTGATGTCTGCAAACGTTTAGAGAATGGAGGCGTTCATCTCCAACATGAGCACCACTGTGTCGCAGGCGATGGTGACTGTAGGCTCTTCCATGGATAGGATGGCCACCTGCATGCTAATGCGCCACTCACAGGAGCACATGGTCTCTATGGAGAATAGATGGCTATCTATGGAGCATAGATGGCAGAGGCTCATTGACCTCCTGTGTAGGAGGGATGTCAGCGCAGATGTGGGTCCTCATGGCCCCACTGAAGTGCAGCAAGGTGCTCTCCAGCTCATTCCTAGCAGGGAAGTGCAGGTGGCCCATGAGAGGGATGACAGTGAGAGGGGACATGGAAGTGTGGGCTCCTCTGAAAGCGCTCACACTTCTCCCCCATTGCCATCCCCTCAGTCAGAGCCCTAGATGGCTCCTCGGATCACAGGCTGCAAAACCCAGAGGACGTCCGCCAAGAGTGTCTAAGCAGTCGCAGCAAGGAGGTGAGTAGGCTGCCTCTACCTCTGCTGAAGCCACAGGGGTAGCACCTCGTAGAAGCACGCGGAAGAGAAAGATGACACACAAGTAGATTCACAAGGGTAGCCACTTGGGTGTTTTAGTCAATGCTAATGGCAAGGTTCCATTAATGTATTGTCAACCATTAAAATCTTTATTTTCACCACTTTCCCATCTTGGAAACATTTGTGTGCACCTTTGGAAGTGGCTTAGTGAGTTTCAGTGAATGGTGAGACATAACGGTACCTCCAGCAATGGTGGTCAGTGTGAGAGGAATGGCTTGGTCATTATAGGGATCCTTTATAGTGTTGCTGTGGATGGTGCCAACCTGGTGCAGCGTGTGGCAGCCATATGGGTGTACTGCGTAAAGTTAAGTAAATCTGGACATGATGAGGCCATTCCTGGCCTGCCGGGCAGCAATGTGCTCGGGTGCTGGTGGGGTCTGGGCCGCAGGTTCCTCCAGCTCCTCCTCCTCGTCTTCCAGCTGATGCTCCTCCTCTGAAGAGGCTGTGCATTCAGTGCCTTGCTCTTCATGCAGCGCTAATCTTCGCTGCTGCGCTATGCTGTGCAGGGCGCAGCAGACCATGACAATTCTGGACACCCTGGCTGGTGCGTACTGAAGGGCTCCTCCAGATCTGTCAAGGCATCTGAAGCGTATTTTGAGCATGCCTATTGTCTGCTCTATGACACATCTGGTGGAAATGTGGCATTCATTGTATCTCTCCTCGGCCTCAGTATTTGGCCTCCTCAAGGGTGTCATGAGCCACGTCTTCAGTGGATAGCCCATGTCTCCAAGTAGCCAGCCGGAAATTCTGTTTGGAGGAGTGAAGAGCTGAGGGAAGGTGGATTGGCGAAGGATGAAAGAGTCATGGCAGCTACCAGGGAATTTGGCATACACATGCATGATGATCTTCCTATGGTTGCAGACCAGCTGCACATTGAGAGAGTGGAAGCCCTTGCAGTTGACAAAGACTTCTGGATTATGATGGGGTGCCCTGATGGCCACATGTGTGCAGTCGATAACGCTCTGCACCCGTGGGAAGCCGTGGGAAGCCAGCCAGTGTGGCAAAGCCGAGCGCCCGCTCAGTAGCACTGGCTTCATCAGTGGCAAGGTTGATATAATTGGTTGACTTGTCAAAGAGGGCATTGGTGACCTGTGTGATGCATCTGTGGGCGGCCGACTGCGAGATGCCACAAATGTCTGCTGCAGATCCCTGAAAGGAGCCTGAGGTGAAGAAGTTGAGGACGTTGGTGACTTTGACAGTGAAGGATCCTGCTTGTTCCCAAAGAATGCTGGGATACTTGACTACATTACCCTCTACTTATTTCGGATAGTAGGTTTAGCTAATTAAGGCATATTTGTAGACTGGAAGGTGCCTCTCTCCCCTTATCAAACCTTGGAATATATGTATTCACAACCTCAGTAGAGCCATTGTCAAAGCACAGCCTGGCCTCCCAAGAGATAAGGGAGCAATTAACAACCAACACAGTTCCAGGCACGGGGGTACATCTACTATTCGAACCGGGTCTCCCAAGAGATAAGGGAGCAATTAATGACCAACACGGTTCCAGTCACTGAGCATCCAAGCCATTACGGCCTTGAGCCACCCCGCTCTGTCCGACAGCCAGGGATAAAATATGTTTTCTCAAACTATAAACTATGCCCGCAAAGGAAGAGATAAAAGCAAGAATTTGGCGAGTAGGATGAGGCAACCAACATCTGTGACTAGCATGGTCAGGGTTCAAGGGGAGGGCCCGACAGTTGAGTGACTAACCATATAACCAATAGAGAGTAACTGTAGTGACACTGTTTGTACGTGTACGCCCTATTCTGTAGTAAGTGGGCGGTGCTTATAGAAATGTATAACTTGAATGAACCGTTACTTGTTCCTCAGAGAGTGCGCCCCTAGCTTGAGGAAGCTGAGTGGCTCTCCCTTGTGCACAAGTCTTTTGTTTATTTTAATAAATTCTGAACTTGTCCTCAATTCCGTCTCCGTCTAGAGTTTCTCCAAATTCGAATCTAACAGTTGGTGTCAGAAGTGGGATACTGCAGGTAAGGACCATAGGAGTTAAAGACACAGGAAGTGACGGTTAAAGCGAGAACCGTGTCGTGTCCTAAGGGAAAAGCCAGAGTAAGGCTTTTAGGAGGAACAAGGACTCGCTCGTCACCGGTGGGGCTAAAACCGTTTATGGTTCAGTCAGTATAAAAGTACCCACAACTTAAATTATTCCTCACGGAGACCGGACTGACGGAATTGATTAGACATGTGTTTTTTTTCTGATTTAGAGTATAAGGTGATAAGTGTATATTTCTGATTTAAAGTATAAGATTGGATCCTTGAGAGTCACGGGTGATCGACACGGACAAGGGTGGTTGTCTATCTCAAACACCTAGCCTGAGCCTGAATTAAGAGGGCGATTGGGCCCCACGTGACGGCCAGGATCAAGTAGGTGTAGAGAACTAAAACACCACAGGATCGTGATCCCGTGACGATTAAGTGTACGCAAAATACCGGGTGACGACCCGGAGGGATTTAAGTTAGAGTCTGTTTAGAGTGTAAGTTTGTGTCGCTTGTGCCGATTAAAGTATAAGATAGAGTATAAGAATACACGTGACTATTAATATGGATCACATGGGAAACAAGGGGAGATCTCTTTCACCCGGCGTTCCGGCTATGGCCACCAGTGTCACTGTCGTTCAACAGGTCCGAGAGGCTAATTTGAAACTTCAGAGTGAAATGGTTAAAAAGGGGTGGAAAGAAACAAGCTCAGTAGCTGACCAAATAAAGTGGTGGGCGGAACAAAAAGAAGCCAAACAAGCTAAGTACGGGGCGGTTCTGTGTATTAGTTGGATGGATCAGATGGGATCTATAATCGTGGATAAGGGGGGAAGACCGACCCCGTTTCAAGGATTCTTGAGACCTATGCAGGAGGTTAAAGTCCAAGTTAGCAATCTCCTGCACCTTAAGTCACCAGGGACTGAGAATCTAGACGATTTGAAAAACTGGGGGGACATTGTTGAGGCTCTACAAAAGGAGACTCGAGACACACCGATCCTAGAACCCCGGCCCCATCGGGGACCGTAAAGGTTCAACGAGTTGAAGCCATCCAACCCACGTGCCCCCCCGAATACACACGTATCTATCCCACCTTACCGCTTCAGTCTGGGGCAGGAAAATCCAACCCCACGGCCCCCGTCCGAGTTAATCCGGCAGCAGGAGCCCAAAACGCAGAGATAGGTGGACGGGGTACGATGGGCGAGGCTCATTCTTTTACGCCCCAGGAGAGATCCAGCGTCATCCTCCTCATTCCCGACCTCAAAAGATACAATCCTAACGTCGAAGTATGGGCAAAAATACGAAGTGCTGCTCGGCACTTTAATTTGTCCATACAAGACATAAAAGATATTATTGAGGTAAAATGTCCCTCTATGGTTTATGGAACATTGGGACCCCATGTCTTAAATGTCCCAGCCACGGTAGCAGAGTATGAGATCCAATTCAATGGTTTAAAAACCTGGGCACAGGCTGGACTGGGCAACGGCACCGCTACCTGGGCGGGGCTCACCGCCCTGCGCCAGAGTCCCGGAGAAAACCCCAATGTGTACATTGATCGAGTAATCGAGCAGTATGAACATTGGGGCCAGACGAATAACATTCCCGCTAATCATGACGATCCACGGTTCTTAGATAATCTACTCCAGGGGCTGGAAAAGCCCTACCAAACCGCCCTCCGAATGGGGGCCAGCCCCCAGCCCACGGAGGCCGGAATCCGGGAGTGGGCTAGTCGACTCTTTGGGCTTCACCAGACAGACCTTCATGCCTCCGGTCAAGGATTCACCCCAGCTTCTCTGCCCTGGTCCACCAAGGCACCCGGGGGTATTAAAATGGAGCCAGACTAAGCCAGTGACGGGGCCCGGGGAAGAGATTTCCCCACCTCTTGGAAAAAAAAAGTTAAATCCAGAATTTGCTGAGCGAAAGGAATCTTAAAGGGAATGCTGAGATCTCAGTCTGTGTGTAAGTCTGTGTGAAAGTCTGTGTGAAAGTTTCCTGACTATAAACTCTAAGAAGTTACGGTATTTCCTTGGTCTGAAAGTCTGTTTTAAAAAGGGTGCCTGTTGTATCTGTTAGCTCCACCCACCTTTTGGTACAGAGAGCTAAAAGCTGTTAACCCTTTTGAGGAAATGTCTGTTGTATCTGTTAGCTCCACCCACCTTTTGGTACAGAGAGCTAAAAGCTGTTAACCCTTTTAAACTGTCAACCCTTTTAAAGACATATCTGTTGTGTTCGTTTTACAATTAAAAAGAAATAAAAACAAGTATTGACCTGCCTTTTCTCCCCTATACTTGATCAGGACCGGATTTCGAAGGATTAAGTCGGTTCCTCGGGTTGCTATTTTACCTGTCTCTTTCTTACAGATGAGTGGGTCCGACCTCAGTACTGCCACCACTACCGGGGATGTCGACCTTTCCACGGTCCAGGCTTTCGACTTAACCAGGGATCCCGCGAACTCACATTATTATACGACTCTAACCTTCCCCGGGATTCACCCCTTGACTCTAGAGTTCCGGTTATCTCCCTTTTGTGGTAGGGCCACCGGACCCCTCGCTTTACATCCCAACAGAACTCAGACTCTTTTATTCACCCTACCCCATGCAGGGGAGACAGACCGGTTCCGAGATACAGCTGCTCTTTGGGAACCGCTGGTGTCGGGACTGGAGGACCTTCCCCAGGGGATATCCACTCCCTATTATAGACCCTCCTACCTCCGAAGGAGGACAGTGCAACCTGTCTTCACCCATCCCCGTCCGACAGCTCCTAACCCTTACCGGATCACGTTAAGTCAGGTAAGTTACATTGAGCCACTGTCACAAGGCCACCGTCTCCGCCTCAATGCCACATATGAAGTAGCCCTAACCCCGCTCCGAGCCCTGCGCACACGGCCAATACCCGGACAGACAGGGAGAGAGACAGAGAGAGACAGAGCGAGAGAGAGCCTGCTAGTTACTACTGTACAAGCTAGTGTCGAGACAGATAAACAAATTGGACTCCTTCTGCCTAGCGGTGGTATAGGATAACCATGGGGTGGCTTATCATGGGAATGATAGGGATACTGATCAGTGAACAAACAACACCCATCACGGCACTGGGGTTCTGCGTCGACCGGTCGGGAGCCCCCTTTTTCTGTGAAATGACTACTGGTCCACACAAAACGCACAGGGGAGTTTGTACCAGTAGAATCACAGGGAAGACGGACAGGATATGCTGTCAGAATAATGCGGGGCACTGGGACCCCTCATGCACTCCTACCTCAGAGAGATGTCAGACTTTCGGGATCATAGAACAATACGAGGAGCCCGGGCTACCGCTGGTGATCGACTGCTACTGGGGTGCCCCCCCGACACCCCTGCCCCCAATGGTTTCCACAACACCTTTCCCCTCTGAGCGCGAGCCACTGATCTGCCCCCCCCGTGAAAGAGGGACCCGCTAGTGGGTTGGAGTTCACCAGTACTGGGGATATATTGTATGATAACGTGCGTCATGAATTAGTGTCTGTGATGCTAAACCTAGCCAACACCGCCCTGCCTGCTTGGTGCTCACCACAAACCCAACAGTTATACCAGCGCCTTCTAACACAGGTATTGAAACAAGGCGCGGATCGTAGCGGAGGCGGATATAGACAGGGAAGCCGGCGGGTATGGCGACGTAAGAGGTCTTTAGTTAATGATGCAGCAATGATTTTTAACACTGGCACGTCGGTCGTTAACACCATTGATCTGGCTACCGTAGATCAGAAGGTCCGGGATCTGGGTTCCCGCATTAAAGCTATCTTACAAGAGCAAAATAAGAATGAGGACCAAGAGTTAAAGGAGGACCAGATATTAACCGTATACCTGCAGGATATAGCTACTGTGTTAGAAACACACGCACAGACTATAAATAAGTTAATTAAAGAAGAATACAATGCCTCACAGCAGGCAGCAGCAAACGACGTTTGCAGCACATATGGGAATTAGATAGTGGAGCAAACCCGAGAAAACCTGGAACAGATACAGGCAGGTGAGGTACCCCTGTGGACTACCAACCAACAGTTAAAAGGGACCCTGACTCGCGGACACGCTGGGGCGGGAACGCCCAAACATCTCTTAAGTAGCCTCAATATGACAGTTTGTCAATTCCGAGCCATGGTACGGGTATTCCCCATGCAGGTTGAATGCAGACCAGACGGGGGGGGGATTCCTGGGGCTAATTCTGGTCGTCCCGGTAATGACACCAGAGACACAAGGGCGGGAGGTGTATCAGGTACAAAATATTGGTATATTAAAAGATGGCATGCATATATCTTACCACAATATGTTACCTTACGCAGTGATGGTGAAAGGAGACTGGATGGGTACCAAGCTGGACGGATGCGTCACCAGACATGCCATCATCATGTGCCCGCATGCAATCAGCCAAAGCCCGCAAGCCCAATGTGGTTTTAATAACACAGGCATGGAAATTAACTGCACCATGGAAGCATTGGACGCAGCCTCAAAGCCTACCCAGGTGGCGTACGCCGGCAAAGGCGAATACTGTGTGACGACCAACCTGAAAACGTTTGAGTATGCCAATCTAACTTGCAACATCCCCAGTTCAGAGTTCTGCTTCACCCCTGCAGTTCCGGTACGGATTGGGCATGAGGAATTGGTGGACATACACCAGTTTGATATTACCTTTCTTCAAGTGTCTGAAGACATCAAGTATGGATTATGGGACTACATCAACACCTTTGGGTATCCTATACCCCTGCCCGAACACCTGAGGCAGTTGCGAAAGGAGATACGACTCTCCCAGAAGGTGTACTATACTCTACAACAACGGAACACGGATCTGAAGAAAGATATCGACGCGATCAAGGTGACCACATGGCTGGATGACATTTGGGACTGGGGACTAAATATACAGATCCATCCATGGATTCGATTGATTTCACATGTATTAGTCATGGTGCAGTTAGTAATTGTCCTGACCTTGTTGTGTATGACATGCAGGAAATGTAAACGGACTCGGGCTAAACAAATTGCAAACCAAGTGGTTAAAACTGTTAATGCTTGTACTGCTCCTACTCCAAGTGTTTCAGATGATGATTTTGACAACTTGTTGGAGAAATCATGTGCATGAATAATGAAGCAATCATATAATGAATCGGGGAATGCCTAAATAGCAACTTCACTCATCTGATGCATACCTGGTGCCTAGACGGGTGGCCACCCCGACAGGACTCACACCAGACCATATGCAACGAATGTGCGGCCTACCTGGAATAGCCAAAGGCCTAGGGGGAAGTATAGAATAAATTGGGTGGGTTTATAGGTAAACCTTCATCATTCGTGCTAGTTGATCCGGGAAAAACCTATATGCGTTTCTGACATATTATACACTCACTAGCTTATCACACTATTTAGCGTAGAGAGCACACTCTCCAACCCCCTTCAAGGGTCCTTTTCGGGGGATTGGAAGGGGGGACTGAAGGATCCTGCTTGTTCCCAAAGAATGCTGGGATACTTGACTACATTACCCTCTACTTATTTCGGATAGTAGGTTTAGCTAATTAAGGCATATTTGTAGACTGGAAGGTGCCTCTCTCCCCTTATCAAACCTTGGAATATATGTATTCACAACCTCAGTAGAGCCATTGTCAAAGCACAGCCTGGCCTCCCAAGAGATAAGGGAGTAATTAACAACCAACACAGTTCCAGGCACGGGGGTACATCTACTATTCGAACCGGGTCTCCCAAGAGATAAGGGAGCAATTAATGACCAACACGGTTCCAGTCACTGAGCATCCAAGCCATTACGGCCTTGAGCCACCCCGCTCTGTCCGACAGCCAGGGATAAAATATGTTTTCTCAAACTATAAACTATGCCCGCAAAGGAAGAGATAAAAGCAAGAATTTGGCGAGTAGGATGAGGCAACCAACATCTGTGACTGGCATGGTCAGGGTTCAAGGGGAGGGCCCGACAGTTGAGTGACTAACCATATAACCAATAGAGAGTAACTGTAGTGACACTGTTTGTACGTGTACGCCCCATTCTGTAGTAAGTGGGCGGTGCTTATAGAAATGTATAACTTGAATGAACCGTTACTTGTTCCTCAGAGAGTGCGCCCCTAGCTTGAGGAAGCTGAGTGGCTCTCCCTTGTGCACAAGTCTTTTGTTTATTTTAATAAATTCTGAACTTGTCCTCAATTCCGTCTCCGTCTAGAGTTTCTCCAAATTCGAATCTAACAACAGCCACTGGTAAGGCATGTCCACCTGCTCCTCTGGGCTGCAGGTCTTGCTCGAGCAATGTGCAAATGTCTGCGACGACCTGGCGTGATAGCCTGAGCCTCCTTTGGCACTGCTGCTCCGTCATGTTGAGGAAGCTCGTCCTCTGCCTGTATACCCTGTGTTGGGGGTATCACCTCTGGTGCGGTGCAGCCCTGCGCTGATGCCCTCTGTCCTGTGCAGCATCAGGTGGTTGAGGACAAGGTTGGTGGTGTTGCTGTTGGTGCTGCTGGTGTGCCTGTTGCTGCTGGTGTTGGGGCTCATCGTGGTCTGATTCTGAGGACCAAGATGACACAGTATAAACGGCACCCATGCTGATGGAATAGATGGCAGGTCAAGTAGAGAGCAGAGGAGCAAGCTGTCAATGATAGGTTGTAACAATGAGATGAGACTGGATGGCGACTTTGCTGGAAGCACTTGCAGCCTGTAGAAAGCTAAATGTGTGCTGGGAATACAGCCAGCAACAGCTTCTGCCTGAGGAGAGTGATCAGCTGTGAGGTCGAAGCTTTTATAGTGCATTTCATACTGTCAACTAATCAGCTGGAGCAATGGCCACTCAACTCCCACCTCAGGCTAACAGATGTGGTTCCCGAGCTGCGTGAATCCCGTGGGCAGCCAGGGAAATTCGAAAGGTAGTCTGAAAAAGGCTCTTAAGGGTCTGACAACTACCTGTTAATGATTTGAATTAGGTTGCCCGCCTCTGCCGGTCGGGTCACTGCCGCACCGGCAAGCGCGCCCGAGGGAAATGCGCGTGGGGGTGGGTTCCCGACCCGCTCCAACTTTTTTCAAATTTGTCACCCGAGCCGCCTCCAATTACGCTCACACGGACCCCAGAAAATTGCAGCCAATGAATTTGGTTTTCCCAATATATAGTTGGAGGAAATTTCTACTCATCCAGTACTGGATGTCGGACACGCAGTCTGATGATTTAGAGACAGTAGAGTGGTTGAGAGAGGTGGTGGTGACGTAAAGCTGGGTGTTGTCAGCCTACATGTGGAAACTGACGCCATGATGTCGGCGAGGGGCAGCATGTAGATGAGAAATAGGAGGGGGCCAAGGATAGATCCTTGGGGGACACCAGAGGTAACGGTGCAGGAAAAGAAGCCATTGCAGGTAACTCTCTGGCAACGACTAGATAGATAAGAATGGAACCAGGCAAATATAGTCCCACTCAGCTGGACGACGGTGGAGATGTGTTGGAGGAGGATGGTGTGGTCAACCATGTCAAAGGCTGCAGACAGGTCAAGAAGGACGAGGAGGGATAGTTTACCTTTGTCACAGTCACAAAGGATGTCATTTGTGACGTTGTCGAGAGCCGTGTTGGTACTGTGGTAGGGGCGGAAACCTGATTGGAGGGATTCAAACATGGAGTTCTGGGAAAGATGGGCATGGATTTGAGAGGTGACAACATGTTCAAGAGGAAAGGGAGGTTGGAGATGGGGCAGTAGTTTGCAAGGACGGCAGGGTTAAGGGTTTTTTTTTTGAGGAGGGGGGTGATGACGGCAGATTTGAAGGCGAGGGAGACAGTACCTGAGAGAGAACTGTAAACAATATCAGCTAACATGGGAGCCAGGAAGGGAACTGAAGTCCCACATCCCTCGTACTAATCTAGTAGATCTCCTCTGTGTAAGCGGTTTTGATCCTAGCCCAATTGCTAGACGGACGGTTTGAATCGCCCCCGCCTTACGAAAGTTCTATACCCGGGAATTATTATTCAGAGTGTAAATGAAATAAGTCACGGACAGGAATGCTTCGGTGAAAAATCAAACTTATATTTATTTGGTCTGACATACACTGGCTAAAACATGCACTACTAAATGAAATCACTGTCTCTGCGGAGAATAAAATCCAGGTTACAAACAACATACATACAATACAAAACTGAGGACTATGACAAGCAGTAATTTCCTTGTTGCTATGGTGGACTCTAATTCCACCCCTACCAACGAATTACCCAGTCGCATAAGCCCCTTCGCCTGGCTGAACCAAACGAAGCTCCCACCCTCGGAATAGCCCAAAAGCTTCACTTCTGAGAAAAACTCTGAGCCCTCTGGTTACCGGCTTGGGACACTCGAGACCATGCTTACCCCCACACACAGTCGGTCTCGATCGCTCCGCTTAGCTGCTTCTTCCTCTGGTCTTCTTGTTAGGTCGATCTTGGCGAGAGCGAGAGAGAGAGAAATGGTGGGAAAGGATCTATCTTTATAGGAGTCTTGCTACCCCTATCTTTCCCGCCAATCTTTAAAATCCTTTTGTTTCTAAGCACTCTAGTGCTTAATCAGTGATGGGTCATCATCAGACCCATGTGTACTCCATGATTGGACTAATGGCCCTAAGTCTGGGACATATTTCGGTCTTTGTGTTGGGAAAAACTGGCTCCTCTCCGGCTGGCTAGGCCAGTGGGTTCATTGTTCTGCTTCTCTTCTGAGATGGAGGTGAGAAGTGCTTTTGCATATTCTGGATGACTGACAGTTCTTTTGTCACAGCCAACTGCCATGCGTTCTCTGGAGTTTTAACAAACCAGTTTTTCACATATCTGCACAGGGTGATCCCATCACAGGGAAAATACCCTCAGAAAAATCCCATAAAGTCCACAAAATATTCTCGACTGAGTCCATTCTTCAAACAGAGACTTTGCGATCTCTTCATCTGCACCCTCTTTAAGTCCTTGTCATCCTTCCTAAAGTGTGGTGCTCAGAATTGGATACAATACTCCAGCTTTTGTACTCTATGCCTCTGTTTATAAAGCCAAGGATCCTGTATGTTTTTTTAACAGTCTTCTCAATTTGTCCTGCCACCTTCATAGATTTGTGTACATACACCCCCAGGTCTCTCTGTTCCTGTAGCACTTCAAAATTGTACCATTTAATTTCTATTGCCTCTCCTCATTCTTCCTACTAAAATGCATCACTTCTCACTTCTCTGCGTTAATTGCATCTGATGCGGAGATGCCGTATTGGTCTGCAATTGTAAAGTACACATGCTTTGTTTTCCATCTATATATGCTCTGGCGATTCTGTATCCAATTTACTTCACCTGAGGAAGGAGCAATCGATAGCTCCGAAAGCTTGTGATTTCAAATAAAACTGTTGGACTATAACCTGGTGTTGTGCGACCTCTCAATTTAATTGCATCTGCCATGTGTCTGTCCATTTTACCAGTCTGGCTATGTCCTCCTGAAATCTGTTACTATCCTCCTCAACGTTTAGGTCAATAGGAACATAACAATAGGTGTTGGCCATTCAGCCCCTCAAGCCTGTTTCACCATTCATGGCTAATCTGTATCCTAACTCCAACCATCTGCCTTGGCTCCATATCAACAACAACAACAACTTGCATTTATATTCAAGAAAGGAGGGAGAGAGAAAACAGGGAACTACAGGCCAGTTAGCCTGACATCAGTCGTCGGGAAAATGCTGGAATCCATTATTAAGGAAGTGGTAACAGGGCACTTAGAAAATCATAATATGATTAGGCAGAGTCAACATGGTTTTGTGAAAGGGAATTCTTTTTTGACAAATCTATTAGAGTATTTTGAGGATGTAACTAGCAGGGTAGATAAAGGGAAACCACGGGACCTAGTATATTTAGATTTTCAAAAGGCATTCGATAAGGTGCCACACGAAAGATTGTTACACAAGATAAGGGTTCATGGGGTTAGAGGTAATATATTAACATGGATAGAGGGTTGGTTAAAGGACAGAAAACAGAGAGTATGAATAAACGGGTCATTTTCAGGTTGGCAGGCTGTTATTAGTGGGGTGCCGCAAGGAACATTGAGAATATTATCTTGAGCCCCCACCACAAACTTAGTACCCTTACCACCAATTCCATCCTCCCTGGCCACTGTCTCAGGCTGAACCAGATGGTTTGCAGCATTGGTGCCCTATTCGATCCTGAGATGAATTTCCAGCCCCGTATACTCTCCATCACAAAAACCGCCAACTTCCACCTCCATAACAGCACCCGTCATTGCCTCTGCTTCAGCTCATCTGTTTTTAAACCCATCATTCGTGCCTTTGGCACCTCTTAGACTTGACGATTCTAATGCACTCTAGACCAGTATCCCATCATCCAACCTCTGTAAACTTCAGCTCATCCAAAACTCTGCTGGCTGTATCCTATCCTGTTCCAAGTTGCATTCACCCATCACCCCTGTTCTCAATGATCTACATTGTTTTCTGGTCTCCCAGTGCCTCAAATTTAAAATAATCATCCTTATACTTAATTCACTCCATGGCATTGCCTTTCTGCTATAATTATAACCTCCTCCAGCCCTACAATCCTCCCCACCGTTCTGGCCTCTTGTGCATCCCTCTCTCACTTCCTTTGCCCACTATTGGCAACCATGCCTTCAGCTGCCTGGGCCCTCCTGAAATCCCTCTGCTTTTCTGCCTCATCTTTTAAGGCCCTTCTTAAAACCCACCTCTTTGACCAAGCCATTCATCACCTCCTTAATGGCTCAGAATTTGATGATAAAATAACAGCATGTGAATGACTATTGCCGTTATTAATATGCAAATCGGCCACTAAATTGTGGTGAGGAAGAGATACCCCATAAATTGCGAATTGCCACAAGTTGCTGGATGATCTGTGCCGCTCCGCCGCTAACTTTGCGAAAATGGCATTTCGCCCTTAACCTCCCCATGGGTTTCATGAAGTTGCTGCATTTGCACATTAATTGCTCATTAAACCCGCCACATAAAGTAAAGTCTAGTAATTATTAGCGTAAGTACCCTTTTAAAATTGTGACAATTGTTAATGATTGCAATCAAACTCTCTGTAACAGAAAGTGAACAATTAAAAGTCTGGAGTCTCATTCGTTCAGGTTGTGAATTGTTTTGAGATTTAAAAAATGTCATTTTTCTCTCTCTCTTTATCCAATCTTTCTATATTAATGAATTAGATGAAGGAACCGAGTGAATTGAATCCAAGTTTGCTGATGCTACAAAGCTAGGTGGGAAAGTAAGCTGTGAGGAGGACACAAAGGCCTGAATTTTAATGGGGAAGGTGGGTTGGGAGCAGGGCAAGGGGCTTCGAAGCGGTCGGGAAACCCGGGAGAAGAGGTTTCCCGCAGGCCCTGCCGAATTTAACAGCAGGGCCTGATTTGCACGGGAAACCTCAGTTTCCCACCCGCAGCCAGCTAGATTGAGAGGCTGGCTGGCTCTAGGTGGTGGGCCGGGAGCAGCGTGGAAGGGGGGTGGCTGGGTGAAGATCAGGGGGCTAGGAGCAGCACGGGGGGAGGGTGAGGAGGTCAGGTGAGGATTGGATGTAGAAACCAGCATGGGGAGGGAGGGGGGGGCGGTTGTCAGGTGAGGATTGGGGGATCGGGGGGGGGGGTTTCTGTGAGGATCGGGGGCCAGGACCGGCACGGGGGGGGTGGGGGGGGCGATCGGGTGAGAATCGTGGGCCTGAGGAGCCGGGGGAGGTGTCCTGGTGAGGATCGGTAGCCGGAGGAGCAGGGGGGCTTGGGGAATGATCGGCGGCCAATGGAGCAGATTGAGGGCTGGAGGAGCATGGGGGAGGAGGGAAGGCCTCGTTGGGGGGTGAATCGGAGGCCTGGGTGGGGGGGATCGGAGGCCTGGGTGGGGGGGATCAGAGGCCTGGGGCCAGGATCAGAGGCCTCGAGGGGGGTCTCTGATCACGGTGGGTCGGTTAGGCATGGACGCTGAATCCAGGAGGTAAGTGTAAAGGCACTAACCTCCTGGATCTAGCAGTGCTCGCCTTCCATTAGCTGGCGGGTTTCATGAGGCCTGCGAAACCCGACCAGCTGAAGTTAAATTCAAAATGGAGGTTAAAGCAGAGGCTTCCAGTCTCATTATAATATTTAAATGGACGACCCACCTCTTGGCAGTGGGTAGGCTGCCCGCAACCCCCGTCCCGCCTCCATTAAAACTGGAAGTCAGCGGGTTGGGGTCGGGATTCAGATTTTTAACACTTTAACTTCCCACGTGACCTGCAACCCATCCGTTTTATTAGGTTAAAATTCCCCCCCAAAGAGTCTGCAAATGGATATAGACAGGTTAAGTGTGTGGGCAAGAAAGTGGCAATTTCAATATAATAAGGGGAAATGTGAGGTTATTCACTTTGGTAGGAAGAATAGAAAACAGAATATTTTTAAAATAATGAGAAACTATTAAATTTTGGTGTTCAGAGGGATTTGGGTGTCCTTGTACATGAAACAAGAACGTTAACATGCAGGTACAGCAAGGAATTAGTAAGGCAAATAATATGTAGGCCTTTATTGCAAGTGGGTTGGAGTACAAGAGTAGGGAAGTCTTGCTGCAATCATATAGGACTTTGGTGAGACAATAGCTAGAGTACTGTGTACAGTTCTGGTCTCTGTCCCTAAGGAAGGATATATTTGCCTTAGAGGCGGTGCAACAAAGGTTCACCAGATTGATTCCTGGGATGAGGGGGTTGTCCTATGAGGAGAGATTGAGTAGAATGGGCCTATACTCTCTGGAGTTTAGAAGAATGAGAGGTGATCTCATTGAAACTTATAAGATTCTAGAGAGGGCTTGACTGGGTAGATGCTGAGAGATTGTTTCCCCTGGCTGGACAGTCCAGAACTAGGAGGCATAGTCTCAGGATAAGGGGTCGGCTATTTAGGATAGATTTTTGGACTCTAAGGGAATCAAGGGATATGGGGATTGGGTAGGAAATTGGAGTTGAGGCAAAGATCAGCCATGATTTTATTGAATGGCGAAGCAGGCTCCAGGGGCTGTATGGCCTACTCCTGCTCCTATTTCTTATATTCTTATATAGCGCCTTTAAAATAGTAAAACGTTCCTTTATACCCTTGGCTAGCAAAAATCTATTGATCTCAGATTTAAAATTATTAATTGAGCAAACATCTACCGCTTTTTGTGGGAGAGTGTTCCACCTTTGCATAAAGAAGTGTTTCCTCATTTCTCTTCTGAATGGCCTGGCTCTGATTTTAAGGTTATGTCCCCTTGTTCTAGATCATCTGTAAATTTTGAATTTATGCCCTGTATACCCAAGTCCAGGTCATTAATATTATGTATATCATAAATGTATGAGAACATTCTGTTATCCGCTATTTGGGGAGGCACAGTAGGGACCTGAAAATCCATTGCTCCCGCTACTCCATGCGCTTTTTCCAGGTGTAAACAGCGGAGAGGCAATCAACTGAAAAACATCTGGAATCTTCATACAGGCCTTGTTTAGTGAAAGTGACAAGAATTGCGTGAAAAATTCCTGACGGCGCGATATAAAGGAACTTTCCATTCCCTTCTACTCGTGAAACTTTTTATGAATGTCCTCCCAGGACTTTTGGGCCCTACGTTGACATGATGCCGGATCTCCAGTCATGCTCCAGCTCCTCAGTTCTGCTGCAGTCTGGCCTCTCAGCCCAAACAGGTCATCCCGCTTGCCCAAAACGTTGTCCATAAGGACGTTTAGATCCGGAATGCTAAACCGAGATTTCCGCAAAACTATGACCCAAACATTGCTTTGCGCGACTGTTTTTCCTCGCGCCACAGCTGGACTATGCTTTTTTCTCCTGCTTTATATAGCCGTTAAGCACTTGGAGAAGTGTGAAGATGCATCTCACTTCAGGTTCTGTCTGGCTGCTTAATGTCAGGCACAGAGAAAGAATTTGTAAATTACGAGCTTGGCGTGAGGAAAACATGGGAGCGAAATATCCAAAAGGGCATGTAGCAGTGCTTCATGGCACCAGCCCGCTGTACTCTGAAGCAAGCACTTGAGGACGCTGTTGTATCGCCCGCTAATTCTCAGCTTGGCCGGGAAGCGCCCCATTAGCAGAAAGAAATGTCGCGCTGAATGACTCTTGTTATATTTTTCGCAATATGGTGCTGCAAGAATCAGAAAGTTCCTGGTGGTGCTGCTGCTTTATAAAATCTATATTCTTTCAGCTATAGGCTTAAAACGTTTTCAATGGGTATCTGCCCTCACCGTGACACATCGTCAGAAAGTAGCGAATTCCCTCTTCTATTAACTTATTTTAAAAGGGAGTTTCCAATTTTTGTCTTTGTTTAATAATTACAAAGGAATGTGTTTTGTAAAGTTAAACGTTGGGGGGTGGGGTGGGGGTGTTTATTTTTCGGGTAAAGCCTCACACACGGACCTAAATGGGTAAAGAGTTGACAGCTCAAAACCAATAGGGTTGAACGGCGGCTATGGGTCAACTCCGACAGCTGAGAGTTTGACACCTTTCGTCGTTTTAAAAAAATATGTGAAGCATGTAACTGTCCCGCTCACATTCAGCCACCCATCTATCAAAGTGTAAGACTTTTTTTGTCTGACCAACACATAGCAGAAGTCGATCGTGAGAGAAAAGCACGCCATTTAAATTTTACATCGGTTCATAATTGGAATTTCAAGTTTCACTTTAAAAATATGTCCCTCCCCCATCCCCCCCCCCCAAAAAAAAAATCTCTGGAGCAGTTTGCAAGCCCTGAACTTTAAACACGTCGCTTCGCGTACAGCCCATTTGCCACACAAGCCAGAGCCGCAAATCCCTGGAGTTATTCCTGTAACCAGCTAACGGTTCCAAGCACACGGCCCCCAGAAGCTACGCCCCCTTTTCCTCCTCATTTTTACCCCTCACCTCGCATGTCGGCTCAACCTACCTTCCCCTGGGGGAGAGGAGGAGGGGGAGGAGGAGGAGGAACCGGCCGCCACTCAGGGTGACTGACGGGGGCATTGACCACAGGGGGGGAGCTCTGTCGGGGAGGGGGCGCGGCGGGACGCGAGCCCGGGCCAATGAGACGCGCGGCAGCGGGAGGTTTGGGGCGGGCGGAGTCTTCCTGTGCTCTGGAGTTTGGTTGCGTTGGGAGCGAGCAAGATCCCGGGGAATGACCAAAGCGAGTCATGTCTTTACTGGTGCCAGAGCGAAAGCGGCAGTGCGCTGAAACAGTATACGAGCACCCTCTCCCACTGCAAGTTAAAACATAACAGGGAGAGGGAGAAAAACTATTTAAAAAGTTGCATTGTATTTTTTTAAAAAAAGTTTACAGAAACTTTATGAAAACGCCAAAAGCAGCCTTGAAAAACTTTATGAAAAGAATCGGTGGAAGAAAAACAAATTGGTATCTTTTATTTTAAATCGCGCAGTCGGTGCTTCACACAAGGTAACCTAACGGTACCTTTGCTGGAATTTCCCCCTGGCTTCACTCTGATTTGATGCATTTTGGAAAAGGTATACTTTGCTGGAAAGGTAGGCTAAGAACACTCTCTTACCATGGTACAGTTAGGTAGAGGCTGTAACTTTTTCGCCGTTTTGCTGGTGTTTTTGAGCTTTTGCTGGGATGCCGCGTCCAACCAACTCCGCCAAGTGTTTCAAATCGAGGAGGAGCAGCCGTCCGATACCCTGGTGGGCACCATACTCACCAAGCCGGACTTCACCTACCGTTTCAGCGAAAACCACGCTTTGTTCGCGATCAACGCCACCACAGGTGTCATCTCCACCACCTCGGTGATCGATCGCGAAAGTTTGCCCAGCGACGTGATCAACATCGTGGTGCTGTCCAGTCAGCCCACCTACCCCACCGAGGTCCGGATCATCGTCCTGGACATCAACGACAACACGCCCGTCTTCCCCGAGCCGACCATCGTCGTGACCTTTAAAGAGGACACCAGTGGCGGGCGGCAGGTGATCCTGGACACGGCCACCGATGCAGATATTGGCTCCAACGGAGTTGACCACCGGTCCTACCGGATTATACAAGGGAACGAAGACGGGAAATTCCGTTTGGATATTACAGTCAATCCGAGCGGGGAAGGTGCCTTCTTGCACCTGGTATCAAGCGGCGGGCTGGACAGAGAGTCTGCACCTTTCTATCAGCTGGTAGTGGAAGTGGAAGACCGCGGGCGGCCCAAGAGATTCGGCTACCTGCAGGTCAATGTCACCGTGCAGGACACCAATGACAACTCTCCGAGCTTCTCCAAATCCCACTACCAAACCAGCGTTTACGAGAACGTGGCCATCGGCTCGAGTGTCCTGCAGGTCACGGCCAGCGACAGGGACGAGGGCGCCAATGGAGACATCATGTACTCCCTGGACGAAGGGAGCCCTTTCCAGATCGAGCCCCACACCGGCATGGTCACCGTCCGGGAGAACCTCAACTACGAAACCAAGAAGGAGTATTCGCTGGTGATCCGCGCCAGTGACGGCGGCAGCCCCTCGCTGACCGGCCGCACCGAGGCCACGGTCAAACTGCTGGACGTCAACGACAACGAGCCGGTGGTGAAGTTCAGGTACTTACCGGCCAGCTCCAAGTTCGCGGCGGTGGACGAAAACGCCTCGCTCGGCACCGTGGTGGCCCTGCTGACGGTCAGCGACGCCGATTCCTCGGCCAACGGCAACATCTCGGTCTCCATCCTGGGGGGCAACGAGCAGATGCACTTCGACGTGCAGCGGTCGCCGGTGCCGGGTCTCAGCCTGATCAAGGTGGCCAGCGCCCTGGACCGGGAGCGGATCCCCTCTTACAACCTGACCGTCTCGGTGTCCGACAACGGGGTGCCCCTGGCCAGGTCCTCGCTGGCCAGCCTGCTCATCTTCGTCAACGACATCAACGATCACGCCCCGGTGTTTGAGAGGCCGACCTACCGGGTGGAGGTGGGCGAGGACGTGCCGGTGGGCAGCTACATCCGCGGCATCTCGGCCACGGACGGGGACTCGGGGCTCAACGCCAAGCTCAGGTACTCGCTGGTGTCGGGCAACCGCCTGGGCTGGTTCAACATCAGCGAGGGCAGCGGGCTCATCACCAGCGCCGCCGAGCTGGACAGGGAGACGGCGTCCCAGGTCAGCCTCAACATCAGCGCCAAGGACCAGGGGCTCCACCCGAAGACCTCCTACACCACCCTCGTCATCACCATCATCGATGTCAACGACCAGGCGCCCACTTTTACTCACAGCTCTTACCGTTACTCCATCCCCGAGAACTCCCCACCCGGCACCCAGTTGGCTATCTTCACGGCCGTCGATAAGGATTTGGGCGCCAACGGCACCGTCCGCTTCCTGCTCGACCCCGAGACCTCGCTCCACTATCACGATCTCTTCCGTGTGGACCCTGTCTCCGGCCGCTTAACCTGCGTGGCCGAGCTGGACAGGGAGGAGCAGGCGGAGTACACCTTGTTCATCCAGGCGCGGGATAAAGGCAACCCCCCGCTCTCCTCAGTGGCCGAGGTGAGTGTCACCCTGAAGGACATCAACGACAACAGCCCGACTTTCTACCCCGTCCAGTACTTTGCAAACATTAAAGAAAACGAGCCCCCCGGCACCTACATCACCACCGTTTCTGCTGCCGATCCGGATCTGGGGCGAAATGGGACCGTCAGGTACTCCATCACAGCGGGGGACACCTTCAGGTTCCAGATCAACTGGGACACAGGGGTCATCTCCACCAGGCTTTCACTGGACCGAGAGGAGAAGACAGCTTATCAGCTACAGGTAGATCATTTGCAAAAATAGATTTTCATTTTTTAATGTAAGCATGCAGTATAAATATTAAAAAAGTCCAATAATATAAAGACTTAATAGTCACCAGTCTGATTGTACATACTGTAAAGTGAAAGAGTGCAAAGATATATATAGCGCCAGGGTCAGTGCGAGCTGAGATTCCCCCCAAGGCTGGTGTTAACAGACATCCCAACTTTAAAAGTCCTGTTTCAGGGACATACTGCCACAGCTGTTGTCCCTCCCCCCACCACTTTTGGAAAAGCTCCAAACACATTTTCAAGGTATGTTGTTTGAGCATGTGCAGAACATTTTTCGTAATTTTCCATGGCGATTGGCCCGAATCAGGCATTAAAACGTTCACTGAATGTTACATGTTGTGCCAGAAAATGCTTCAGCCAGAGATTAAACTGATCTACTTGGGGATGAAGGACAACCAGGAAGAAGGATCTTGGAAATTCAGAGCTGACATTTGTGTTAATAATATTACTTTTGGAGAAATTGTAATTTCCTTACTATCTTGCTTGTAACAAATTTTGATCAACAGCCTTTTCCTATAACACTCATATACGGGCTTCCACAAAGAACTGCCACAACGAGTTTTCCTGATTTTCACTCACTCCCTATAGTGAAGTATCTTGTCTAGCTGAAATAATGAGCTCATGTGAAGAATCATAGATCCTAGCAGTCTGTGAGGAACAATATTAATATAACAATACACTCAACCAACAGAGCATCCGAAAAAAAATCACATTGAAAGAAAGTCAAGATCACCAAAAAGTCACACATTTCTTTTTTTGTGGTGCACACCATAATTTTGCCTGTAGTTCCCTCCTCAGTGATGACCTTGGGCCATGTACCATCTGAGAGGGTCAGCCTATAGCCTGTTTACAGACCACCACCAATGCTGATGTTGGCCAGTTGCCAGGAAATATGCTGCTTGGTGGTGACTCGTCTGATTTTTCCATCCCGTCTGCAAGGAGATGCAGAGTCTCCACTCAGCATCTTTCATGTGGAATGGACAAGATTGGGTGTTCAAAGGGTAGTGCACAGTTGAACCTGCAACCCTTCAATCTCTGGGACCACACTGTTGGTACAAAACTGCCTTGTCCCCTAACCACATAACTGTTAAATGCCAAATTAGAGTTTTACGTGATTGCATTTTCTACATCAAATACTTAAAGGAACTCAGATCGTTGATAAATTAATAGCATTTTGAACACTCTTGCTGGTTAAAACTTTATTTAGTATAATGTTTTCTTTCCCTGCTTTTCCCTCCCTACCTCCTTTTTGGAAGGCAATATCCTATACTAGGATGCAATTCTACAGACAGGGTGGCCCTCTGGTATCTTATCCAAATGGCCAACTTTCCCAATTCATTGCATCTAATTGTAGTGCCTGAACTGTTGCCCAACTGAGATTAGCTAATTCGGCACAGACTAGGGATCAAGCAGTTTGCATAACTCAGTAACAAAACACATAGTGCACTTTCTCAATGAGTCAATGAGAGATAAAAAAATTTTCACGTACAAGAAACTTAAATAAGACTGATTTATTTTCACACCATACTGAATCTACATCAGGATCTAATTATGATGCACCAGTCTTGATATTATTCAGTTTTGGAAAGCAGGATTCTGCATTATAGAGTCGTGGCTAAGCTCTTAACTTTCACAAATTTAGGGTTTCATCTAGTCCAGTTGCAGTACTGTGTTATAAATATTTAATTCCAGAAGGGGGAACATTGTATTAAACAATCAAATCAATGTATTATGGAATGCAAAGGACATGGGTCTGATTCCTCGTATTCTACTGAGTTCCTGAATCCAGCTGCAATGCTACGTGGAAGCACAGAGCTGAAATTGGCACTTTCTCACAAGGAGACTGAAGGATGTTGCCAAGCCACAGTTACACAACTCCCAACATCTAGCTAAGAATGACATTGAAGGAGACCTAGAGCAGGTTTCCCCCTTTGCCTCCAAGAAGTTGCATGGTCCGAAGAGGTCTACATAGGCAGATGTAGGAAATAAAACAGAGAGATTTCATGCCTTCAAAAAATAAATGTTTATAATCAGCATCACTTTTATCTTATATTTTCCTTAGATCGTACAGATTTTTTTGTAGCGACTATTTTGAATTCATGTAGAATCTCGAAGATATAAGAGCAACACAAATAATTAAATCTGTCACGTGACTAAAGATACAAAAAGCATTTTGGAAAACAAGAAAAATGCAATTACCATGAAAAGCAGTGTACAAGTCACAACTTTATACATGTTTTCTAGTTTCTTGAGTATAGTGGTGTGATTTAAGTACTGGTTCAATTCATAATCCAAATTCTTGTAAGAGAGATTAACTGACCAGGTTTTCACATTCCTAGTAATATGTGCATGGGAACACCACCTCCTGCAAGTTCCCCTCCAAGTCACACACCATCCTGACTTGGAAATATATCACCGTTCCTTCATCATCGCTGGGTCAAAATCCTGGAACTCCCTACCTAACAGCGCTGTGGGAGTACCTTCACTACATGGACTGCAGCGGTTCAAGAAGGTGGCTCACTACCACCTTCTCAAGGGCAATAAGGGATGGGCAATAAATGCTGGCCTTGCCAGCGATGCTCCCATCCCATGAATGAATTAAAAAAAATATATCCCAGCTTATCACTCAATATTAGAGTACTATTTGAAGATAAATCAATATTACGAGACTATATTAATTTTCTCTATTGCATGGAGTGGTGACATCATAAATGGTAAGTATAGGCTACCTGATTTTTTTAAATACTTTTTTTGCTAAAAGAAAATAAGAGCTGAAAAGTGTTAGAAGGTTTCAGCTCCTAAATCTTGAAATTATACTCTACAAGCACCTTTTGAATGCTTAGCATGTTGGTATGCAATTTCTTTGTCTGCCACTTTAATGGAGAAATGGGGAACATGTTTACTAAAATAGCGGTCAAAGAAATTTCATACAATTACATTAATACATTCCATCTTCATATCACACAGTGCAATTTCAAACCATTGGTCTGCATAGGCCTTATCAATATTCATAAGATTTCCCACAGTTTAAGAATGGAGGGTGATACTCTGGTTTTCACTTATTTTAGTGAAAAAGTCAGTGTGCATACAAAGTAGAATGTACATTGATTTGTTTTTAGGAAACATGCCAATTGAGTGAATAAATTATATCAAGAATTTTTTTTTTGTTTTATAAACAATTGAAATGATTCATTAATTACACTTGTCCAACTTGTCTGGAAAATCTATAGTCATCAGTTTCTGAGGTAGATATGGCCTTGAGCTCCCCCAGTCCATTGTAATATTAGGCAGGGTTGGACTGATGTTTTCCTATCCTGTGTTGTAACATGGGTGAAGTAAACATGTAAGCTACCGTCACTATGATGTTATGCATGCTTCTGTGGTTCAAATTGTGCATACAGAGCTGTTCCCAATCTCAAAACAATCATATTGTTTGTGGTAATTACGAATTGCTTTATATGGAGGTCACTGAGCATGTATTCTTCTCCCTTCTACCCCTCTCTTATGCATGTCTTTGCTGTCTTTTGGTTTAAAAAGTAATTTTGACATTATTAGGAGTAGTATTATAATTATTATTTTCATTTCTTTGGCTTCTAATTTTTACACGCATTTCCTCAACTGAGAATGGTAGACATCACAATAATGAATGACAGTGGTATGAAATATATATAAAAAAAACAAAAGTTGTGGCTACAATTGCAGGAAAGATGGCATGGAAACAAATAGTTTTTTTCACTGCCCAATGAGTCCCCTCAACCTTGTTGAAATTGCATTTTTTCAGCTCCACTGTACTTTGCCACAGATGAGTAGACTCATTTGTGCCTCAGTTCTCCTCTGCCTCAGCTTATCTGCTGCTGAAACCCTCATCCATGCTTTTTATACCTCCAGAATCAGCTATTCCAATGCTCCCCTGGCTGGCCTCCAATCTTCCACCCTCCATAAACTTGAGCTTATCCAAAACTCAACTACTCATATTCTAATTCCTGTTCACCCATCACCTCTGTACATGCTGACCTACATTGGCTCCCGGTCCACCAATGCCTTGATTTTAAAACTCCATGCCGTTGCCCCTCCTTATCTCTGTAACCTTCTCCAGCCCTGCAACCCTCCAAGATCTTTGCATTCCTCCAACTCTGGCCCACTTCCTTCACACCACCATTGGTGGCCATGCCTTCAGCTGTCTAGGCCCTAAGCTTTGAAATTCCCTCCCTCAACCTCTCTGATTCCACCACTTTAAGACACTGCTTAAAACCTACCTCTTTGACCAAGCTTTTAGTCACCTGTCCTAATATCTCTTTCTTTAGCTCTCTGTCAATTTTTGTCTTATTACGCTCCTGTGAAGCACCGTGGGAGCGTTTACCACGTAAAGGCACTATATAAATGCAAGTTGTTGTTGGCACTGCAGGGAAGTGTCAAAGAAAGGTCAGGTATTTCTCATTTGGAAAAAGAGCCACTTTCATCTCTTTCACATTGCTCTGCTCGATCTTCTCATGACTGGTTTCACAATAGCGTTGATGGAAGCCTGAAGCAGGTTCCTCGAGCAGCAGATTTTAAAAACAAAATCATCAGTTTAGAGGGAGAAAGAAATGTGCACAAACAAAGTTGATGATTAGAATATATATGGTAACCTGTTTATAGATTATCTGATGAGATTATTATTTTTGCACAACTGAACAATTAATTATGGTGCAAGGAGACACAAGAATAGGGGAAGAGGAAAAAAAATACCTTCTAAAGAGGGAGTGTGACCATCAATTAAAAAAATAAGCCTGGGGAAACTCAGTGGTACAATGAGTTAGTCTTTCAACTTTGGCACCTGGGTTCAGATCCAGCCCAGATTGATGGGACGCTCCAACACGTCCCACAGTGACAAGGCTGAGATTGGGGAGAACTGAGGTACAAACCTGTTCCCTACTCGTCTCTGGCAAAGTGCACTGTAGCTGACAAATCCAATTTCAATATGATTGATGGGAATCATTAAGCACTGAAACCAAAATGTTTCATGCCGTCTTTCCTGTAATTGATGGGATGAAAGTCTCCTCTGCCTGCTAGTTGTAAGGGTTACGTGAAATGAGTTAACCCAGTTCCTAATATGCATAGGCCTAAACCACAAAACTGTCCTTAATTCAGAACTTGTCAGCCATGTCACTTAGACAAGGCTTGATTGGTGTGGCAAATTGAACAAATTGTCATACTGGTGCAGTAAGAGGTACTTTTCTGAGGTTGGGGCTGAAATACAACGTTGGGGCAGAGTAAAGGAAACTTTTCTCTGCATCTGGCATCTGACCAGGGAGTCTAACATTGGGTGCCTGAAATGGAATCTGTTCCTCACTCCATTATGCAGATAGTATGCAGAGCCTTACAGTGGGAATGGGGGTGGGCGGGGTGAAGCAGAAATGCAGCTGCAGGCTTCAAAAGGGCTGGGATTGGCCTTCCTACCTCATTTCAGTACTGCAGATGCAGGCCCAGTTATGTGCATTCGGGATCTCCAGGAAGTCCTGATGGAATGTAGTGGGGTGGGAGACCTGATGCCACATCAGATAATCCATAAAATAGATTACAAATTCCACTCATCAGCTTCGTTTTATACATTTCTCTATTCTTTGAATCAAATATAATGATTTGATTATCTCAAGTAGAGTTCTGTGTTTTTTCTTACTAATTACAAACCTACCAATTACAAAATCCTTTCTTACTAATTAATCTTTTTCATCCAGTGACAAATCACAATAAATGCTTGTCCGTTTAAATCATCCTCTTTTAATGTTTTTCTGTGTAATTTTTGGTTGCAGGTTGTTGCCACTGATGGTGGAAATCTCCGCTCCCAGAGTCCAGCTATTGTAACCATCACGGTTATCGACACACAGGACACTCCTCCATCATTCAGCCAGAGCAGCTATAGTTTTGTTATTTTTGAAAACATTGCCATTGGTTCTCTTGTTGGCACCGTATATGCATCTACACTTGACCTTAATACCAACATCACTTACCTTATCACTTCAGGAGATCAGAGGGGCATGTTTACCATTGGTGGATCGACAGGTCAAATCAATACTGCCAGCACCATAGACAGAGAAGAACTAGCATTTTATCAGTTAAAAGTTGTGGCAAGTGGTGGTACTGTGACTGGGGAGACTTTAGTCAATATCACGGTCAAGGATCTGAATGATAATTCTCCTCATTTCCCTCATGCAGTTGAAAATATTAATGCAGTTGAAAATTGGGGTTCGGGACACACAATTTTCCAGGCTAAAGTGAAGGATCCCGATGAAGGCATCAATGGCATGGTTTTATACTCCTTGCGGCAGAATCCTAAAGATCTCTTCTACATTGATGAGAAAACTGGAATAGTAACTTTAAATGGACCTCTTGACATAAATGCAGGTTCATACCAGGTGGAGGCAGTGGCATCTGACATGGGTGTTCCCCAGCGTACATCTAGCTTAATCTTGACTGTCTACGTGCACGATGTGAATGATAACCCACCCGTATTTGACCAGCTTTCGTACGAGATCACAATTTCGGAGGCTGAACCTGTGAACTCTAGGTTCTTCAAAGTCCAGGCTTCTGACAAGGATTCAGGAGTGAATGGGGAGATCACCTATGACATTGCACAAGGAAACAGAGAGAAGAAGTTTGGTATTTTTCCTGACGGGCAGTTGTACATTAAGGCGGAATTGGATCGAGAAACTCAAAGCCATTATGTCCTGATGGTTGTTGCTGCAGACAGAGCAGTGGAGCCTCTGAGTGCAACTGTGAATGTGACAATAATACTAGAAGATGTAAATGACAACAGACCTTTATTCAACAGCACAAATTATGTATTTCATTTTGAAGAGGAGCAGAAAGGTGGTTCAACTGTTGGTCACATTAATGCTGTGGACAAAGATTTTGGATTTAATGGCGAAGTGAAGTATACATTTGAAACACCCCAGCTTGATTTTGAGCTGAATGCAGTCACTGGGGAAATCACCAGTCTACATCAGCTTGACAGAGAGGTTCTAATGAGGCAAAGAGGGGCTGCGGTTTTCAGCTTTACAGTAATTGCATCAGACCAAGGGTTGCCAAAACCTTTCCAGGACCATGCTACTGTACAGATATATATCAAGGATACCAATGACAATGTACCTAGATTCACTAAAGACCTATACCAGGCCACTATATCTGAATCAGCAGGAAACTTGACGCAAGTACTTCGTATCAGTGCTTCAGATGTTGATGAGGGAAATAATGGTTTGGTACATTACTATATAATTGAAGGGAATGAAGAAGAACAGTTTATGATTCAAAGTACCACAGGACAGGTGACATTGGTAGGAAAGCTGGACCACGAAGCTACAGCTTCCTATTCTTTGACTCTTCTAGCAGTGGACTTGGGGAGTGTACCTTTGAGTTCCACATGTACCTTAATCATCAGTGTGCTAGATGAAAATGACAACACTCCCTCATTTCCTAAGTCTGTGATGCACGTTGATGCATTAGAAAATATGAGAGTTGGAGAGCTTGTAGAATCTGCGACTGCTACTGATTCAGATTCAGGGGACAATGCTGAGATCCATTACAGCATTACAGGAAGTAACAATCATGGAACATTTAGCATTAGTCATAATACAGGTAGCATCTTCTTAGCAAAAAAAATGGACTTTGAAACCCAATCTGTTTACCAATTGAACATAACAGCAAAAGATAATGGAAGACCACCAAGATCCTCAACAATGTCGGTAGTGATTCATGTTAGAGACTTTAACGATAATCCACCTAGTTTTCCTCCTGGAGATATTTTTAAATCTATTGTGGAAAATATTCCTGTTGGTACATCTGTACTGACAGTAACTGCCCAAGACCCTGATGCCGATATTAATGGGGAGTTACAATATTGCATAGCCCAGCAAATACCAAGAGGAAACCATTTTGTAATCAGTGCTTCAGATGGGACACTGCGGACCAATGCAGAGATTGACCGTGAATTTTCCAATCTGTTTGAACTTACTATTAAAGCCATTGATCAGGCAGTTCCACTAGATTTCAGACGTTTTGCTTTAAAGAATGTCACCATCTTAGTAACAGACCAGAATGATAATGCTCCTGTATTTGTATCACAGAATGCTCTAGTCGCAGATAGTGCTCTTGTGATGGGTTCCATTCTCACAACTATCAGGGCTATAGACCTGGACGAAGGAACAAATGGAGAAGTTGAGTATGAACTAGTCAATGGAGATAGTGACACCTTCATGATGGATCGATATAATGGAGATATTCGAGTAATAGCACCTTTAGTTCCTTCCAGACTCACATACCATCTTGTTGTGTCAGCTGTAGACTTTGGACCAGAGAGAAGAACAACTAGCACTGAGCTGACTGTTATTCTTCAGGGTGTAGATGGACCTGTCTTTACCCAGCCAAAATACATCACCATTTTACGTGAAGGAGAGCCTGTGGGTACCAGTGTGATCTCTTTAGAGGCAGCAAGTCCAAGAGGTTCTTCAGCATTACTGGAGTATTACATAGTTTCAGTTCGCTGTGGGGGGAAATCTGTTGGACGCCTTTTCACAATAGGACACCACAGTGGTATCATCCAAACAGCTGCAGTGCTGGATCGAGAGCGAGGTCCAAATCTATACCTTGTGGATGTTTACGCAGTTGAGAAATCTTCTAGTTTGCCCAGAACACAAAAAGCAGAGGTAAGTGGATATTATTTAAATTATAATGCACAGGGATAATGGGTCAAATGGACTCCATCTGCGCTGAAATTTCTATGATTCTGTGTTTGCTTGATGACTAAAGGTGGGTTTGCTGCAGATTGAAATAAGTGGACTAATAGAAACCATTTTAACCACCATGGCAGAGGAGACATTTTGCTTATTTAAAAGCATATATTTTCATATTGTAAGACTGCCCTTTTAACAATGGAAGGGACACACTGACCAGAACTATGTGAGAAAGATTTATAATCAAGGCTTATAGTAATGTAAGTATTATAATTAATTATTACATTTTGCTCCTCACTCTTTGAGAGAACTAAGTTTTTGTAGAACTGATTACAGTATTCCACTTTTTCACAAGTCATGACATTTTCCATTACAAAACTGTAATTTTATATGACCGTGTACTTGCAACTAAGCAGAATGCTTTGGATAATCTAACTATCTGTATGACAGAAGATTTTGTTTATCCATTCATTACATCAGGTTTACATCTTTTTTTAAGATAGCCCTTTCTTTATAGATGCAGATTAGCAAAGGAGGATCCTAACTTGTTTTGCATGTGAGTGCCCTGATTCTATAATCTGGAAACAGTGATCTACATAACTGGTGACTGAGAATGCCAAGGTTTGACATAGTGAAGAATATGAACTTAATTTTATCCCATGAGTCAAGCAGACTTTATAACCCACAAATGGCAAAGCCCCAAGTGAATCATCAATGCCTTACTCCCCATCATGTGACATAAATTCAGTTCCCTACTGTCCACCATTGTATATTCTATTTTCACCACAGGTTAAAAAAAATAAACAGAGCCTAATTTTAAATGCATTAATAGGTTGCTTTTAGGTCTCTTGAACACCGAATGAAGACAATGAAGTAGCTTGGTGACGTCAAAAGGCAGGTTTGTGGTGTCGTGAGAGAACAATGTAACATCAGAGCAAATAGTGTGAAGTTGTAAAGGGATTTACATTTATGAAATGTGTGCTAACTGTCATACAAGTGATACAATGTAGAGAAACAGATGTCTGATGATAAAGAACAAACAATGGGGCAGGAGCAGTGTTGCCCGACATTTGTCAGGAAGAGGCCTGAAGTTTCCTTCATATTTTGTTAATTTAGTTTGTGTTACGAGGCATAACGTGAGAGGTGTGAATGGCATTATGACCTGTAAAATCCAATCAGTCATCGGATTCCTGATGATACTTTATGAGCTTGAATACACACTTAATTAGTTTGCATTATGGCTGCTAGTTTTCCCCATGTGGTTTCCACATCAGGAGCGTTTTTTTCCAACAAAATGACTGAAGTTTCGTAGTATAATTAAGGTAAGAGAATTTTACTGATGTAACGTTCCTGTACATGTATATATATAAAACATGATCTCAGTAACATGATGAGGAAGTGTTTGCAAGAACTTTCTATTTTGTCGTGTAAAACTGTTAAAAGTGAATGCTTTTTCCAAAGACTTTCTCATGCCACTTCCTGTCACATGGTGTTATCTCCCTGTTACAAAGATAGTCCTTGCTACTTCCTGAGTTATGATTTCAGTGACAACCATACACCTTCTAGTCAGTAACTAGTGAGTTTAGAATGAAGAATAATGATAATTGAATTGTACATGCAGGATCTATATACTATTAA
Source organism: Squalus acanthias (assembly GCA_030390025.1). NCBI lineage: Eukaryota > Metazoa > Chordata > Chondrichthyes > Squaliformes > Squalidae > Squalus > Squalus acanthias. The sequence goes on from CM059426.1 coordinate 179,473,698, forward strand.
AATGGTGGGTGGCCACAACATTGTGAAGGTGTGCTTGTAAGTGATGCTGTAAGGGGCACATTATATGACCCATTAAGTTCAGTGGGACCCATCTAATGTTGCGTGACAGCCCCAATCTACTCACCAGGATCTCACGTTGCATCTCAATTAATGTTGGAGGAGTGCCATAGGTAGTAACTTGACATGCTGCTGGTACTTATTAACTCCTTATGTTTTGATCAGAAACACCACAACCTGCTGACTCAGTCTGTCCGCCGCTCCCGGGTCCTACTTAATTCCTCTTCCCTCCCCACGTTATCCTTCCCCCTCCCTCCTTTTCTCATCTATGGACAAAATCTGTGTATGTGGCAGAGATTTATAACTGGAGTTGTAGTTTTACCTCTGCTTCAGTGGAACTACAGACAACACAAGGGCAGTCAGGTAGAGCATTCACAAATAAGAGTTATGAGCAGCTGGAAACACCACAAAGAAAAAGATTTCATTTTTATCAGCATTTTAATACAATTTAAACCATTTAGAAGAAAATCTGAGCTAATGGTGTAATTTGAATGAGTGCATTTTATCTTATCAAAACGGACTGATGTTTTTCCGGGGCCCAGAGGTTTATGAGGTATTTGGACATTACAACTGGAATCAGTCTGTCAGCCAGGCCTGAATCATGGCGAATGGCCACCTGTTCAGGAGCTGGTCACTGGAAACAAGGTATTGGGAAAAATCTACCTGGGTTGTGCTACATCAACAACAGCCCCAGCAGGAACTACAGGCCCACCGTGGGAAGTAAAGGGGGGAAAAAAACTATATTATAATCATGTAAATAACCAAGAAAAATAAGGGAAAGATAATAAAATATAAGGTACTTGCATCTTATGCAAATCCTGCAAACACACCATGAGAGGTTGAGCAGAGGTTTTGGGTTGGAAGAACAAACAAAATTACAGAATGAAGTTTTGTGTATTAGTAAGTAAATAGTGACTGTAATTTTTACCTAACTCATCTGGCAGGAAACTGACGGATTTTATCGGTCACCCGATTTACATCACGTCCGATTTTACTTTCCATGAAATCAATAGAAATCCTGTCAGTTTCCGGCTGAGCGTGTTCGGTTAAAATTAACCTCAGTGTTACAGATATATTTATAGCTTTCACTATCAGTGAGGTATGCAGTATTTTATCTTGTGTCAGTCATGTGATGCATTGCTTCAGTAAATTTGCTGTGTCACAGTAATGGGTGAGCTACTGTCATGTTTAAGCTGTAGCAAAACTGCAATAACATCAAAAAACAGCAGCTCCCAGACTACCTGCGAGCATTGCCATGGGAGGTCTACCCATATTCAGAAGACATAATAAGGATTTTCGCCGTTAATTTCTGCGGGGGTTCTCCAGATCGTCTGCCTTAACTTTGGCAAAAGATCCACGGAAACCCCAGAGAAACGACATACATGGCGTCTGGGGTTTCCGCAGATCTTCCGCTGGAGTTCTGGGAGACAACCGGGAGGAAACCCTGCAGAAATTCTACTCTTTTGAATTCCCATTTTCCTCCTAGTCTCCTTCATTATAAACAGATTACAGCTGTGCAGGATTGCAGTCATGGTTATTCTATTGACAACATAAGATGCGATTTATATTGATTTTTTATAAATAAAAGGTCTGTGAGACATTTTTCTCTGAAGATGCAGATTGTTTGCTTATGTTTGGGTAAGATTACCAGTAGTGTGCCCTTTTCCTTAAACCAAAGGTTTTTATTACTAGTGGTCTACATTTCAATATTCACAACCTCCTATCCTTCAGAAATCCTTGGTATTTCAAATCCCTTGAGTGTACTGTAGAAGGAAATTGGTAGTGAAAGATTTTGAAACTGGAAAGTAAAAGAGGCTCTTATGTCTGGGTTATGAGGGGTACATTGCCTAAGGTTTTTGGCTGATTATACTCTGCTGTGATGACCTTTTGGTTGTTTTAACATGTTACTAACTATATGTGGCACTAATCCTAAATGTGGTTTTAACTAACATTGCAATGGTGTGCAAACGGGGATCGGTCCACCCGAGCTTCTCATAATGTACGAATAACAGGGGAAAGATACAATGGAGATAGTACACAAATACGGGGTTCCACTTTGATGGACAGCAACGCAAGGCAGCCAATGGCAAAAGAACGCGCTTTGTTTTGTTTTTCCTAGACATTCCCATGAAAGTTGGAGATGACAGCACAGAGGAATAAATGGAAAGTCTCAACTTTACTATTTGAGTGACAGTGTCATGCCACTTTTGCATTATTAAGGTGGCCCTGGAGGAGCATTGCTCAAATGGAGACCCACAATCTCTTTGCATTGCAGTCTTCATTCACTTTTTTCCTGATACTACCCTCAATCAGGAGTTAGGAGGACTCACCATTCCCACTGCTAAAAGGGAATCTGTCTCTCTGCTTGTAGTTTGAAATGGAGACCTGATGGCAGCTTGTAAGACTCACACATTTTGAGTTTCCTTGGCTGGTGGGCTCCAGAGGGTGGGTTCCTTACAGAGTGCCATTGACTGGGAATATGATGTGCTAGCTGTCAGTGGCACTACAAAGTAATGATGCGGAGATGCCGGTGTTGGACTGGGGTGGACAAAAGTGAGAAGTCGCACAACACCAGGTTATAGTCCAACAGTTTTATTTGAAATCACAAGCTTTCGGAGCAGCTGCTCCTTCGTCAGGTGAACTTCACCTGACGGAGGAGCAGCGCTCCGAAAGCTTGTGATTTCAAATAAAACTGTTGGACTATAACCTAGTGTTGTGCGACTTCTCACTACAATGTAAAGCTGTCTTCAGAAACGCCTAGTTAAAATAGTGCACAGATGCGGTGCTGAACTCCCTTCTCTGATGTTATTTGAAAGTGTGGCTAAAGTCAGCCTTAGAAAAGTACCCCATACTTTGTGACAAATTATATGTCTGAGTTTTTGGTTTGTTCTGAAAAATCTTTCTGTGCACAGAGATTACATTGCTTGGTGTGTGCCTTCAAAAAGAAATTGTGATGACGTGGTGGCAGCTGCATTTTACATTCACTACCACATTGTCTACAAATAAATCCAGTTTTATCAACTTCTTAGTTGTAAGAGAATATTTTATGTTGAAGTATAACTGTATTCCCTGGATTAGATGCAATATGAGGAAAGAGGCACACACCCTACCACATTTATCTGCCCTTCTGAAAATCAGTTCAAAGTGGTCTGGCTAGTTAGTGTGTCAATACATGGCACCTTGCGGTAGTAAGGTGCAGGCTCTGAGTATGGCATTACCCAGGAAGAAAGTTCCATTCTACAATGGGAGCTAATGAATGGAGGCTTGGACAGAGAGAGAGGGAGGTGGGGGGTTCAAAATTGAACGGCAAATTGCCCTGATAAAAGAGGTGTCTGTGCAAAAGCTTGGGAACAGATTATCTACCTGTTGTGCCTGTCAACAGCATATACTTTTCAAAGGGCTCCTTTTAAGTATGCAAATGATAGACGTCTCTCCTAAAAAAACTGGCATTACAATCTTTTGCAGATTATTGGCCATCAGAACTATTTTTGTCTTGTATTTTAACATCCAGCAAAATGTGCCAGGAACAGCATGTATGACTGGTGCAAAGGGTGAGAACGAAACTAGTATTTTGTATCCCTTTTCACAATTGACAATGACCCTATTTACAAGAAGTAAATTACCTACGAATTTCTTTGCTTTCATGGCCGGTTCATTCGATAATGCAATGAGATGGCAGAGGGTGGGGTTATTCATTACTTAAGTTTCAAGATGTTTTTGCTGAGAAACTTGAGTGAAAGGCCGAGGCCACAGTGCAGGATATCACCAACACTGAAAAGAGTAGGAGAGAAGATAAGGGCTCTGAAGTCGTGGTCGGCGGCGTAGCTAAAGAGTATGCCGCCGACATCCGAATGAAATCTGCACTTGCCTCGTGCGGACCCCCCTTCGAAAAGTTGCTTTCAATTGCTGCAGAGTTGTGCGCAGCGTAGTGGCCCACGGTTCCATGGGGCGCACCTGGGATCACATGGGGCGGTGCTTCTTTCGCTTCCTGACTCTTAGCCAATCAGGAAACAGAGGAGATTGCTGATTTGCCCACAACTCATTTAAATAATTTCGCAGCCAGAAATGCTGTTTTATTAATAAATTACGATCATTGCAATAGTCTTTAATACATAAACCAAGATTATAATAGACAAACCTATAATTTCAGTCTTCTAGTCTTATCGAATTTGTTTCTCCTCTATTAGATTAACTAGCTTTTGATTAATTTAAATAATCTAAAATCGAGAGTTTAAATGTCTGATAACATGAGGAAATCATGAAAGTGAATTAAATCCTATCTAAATAGAAGTTGGGAATTAACCCGAAACTACAAAAGGATTTGGGCAGCAAAGACGGTGACACAAAAAGGCCCTGTTTTCAAACTTGAACAAATGAAAGTTTCTTTCAAAGTTTGTATCCATTCAGACACGAACCAGTGCCTCATTGTTATGGGCTGTAGCATAAACGAATAAAATTTTCTCACCCCCCCATCCCTTACACTGTACAACAGGCTCCTGTTTGCAACAGACATAAAAAATTTCAGGGTAATTAATGCGCAGTAGGTGGGCAATTAGCCCAACTTTTTGCTAGCATGTTGATTTTGAATGGGTAGGTGAAACGTGCAGTGAAGCCAATGCACAGTCGGAACTTGACAGTTCGGGATTTAGCGCATGCAAGCACATGTGGAAATCCCGAACTTGCGGTCAATTTCAAAGATGGTATGACCGCGTACTCTCAGAGTACGCCGTCATAACGATCGCAAATTCAGGGCCATTATAAATCAAGAAGTATAGTTAATTAGTATGGATTATAAAAACTTGCAGGAGGAAGTGAAGACTGCAAGGTAAGTTTTCAGGTGCTAGTAATTAGAGTCATAACAGCACAGAAGGAGTCCATTCGGTCCATCGAGTCCGTGCCGGCTCTCTGTAGAGCAACCCAGTCAGTCCCATTCCCCTGCTCTATCCCTGTAGCCCTGCAAGTTTATTTCCCTCAAGTGCCTATCCAGTCTCCCCTTGAAAACATTGAGTGTCTCCGCTTCCACCACTTCTGTCGGCAGCGAGTTCCAGCTCCTCACCACTCGCTGCGTAAAAGAGTTTTTCCCTCACATCCCCCCTGTATCTCTTGCCCTAAACCTTAAATCTGTGTCCCCTAGTCCTTGTACCATCAACTAGTGGGAACAGCCTTTCCTCATCTAGCCTACCCAAACCTGTCATAATCTTGTACACCTCTATCAAATCACCCCTCAACCTCCTTTGCTCTAATGAAAACAAATCCAGCTTCTCCAACCTGTCCTTGTAGCTAAGATCCCCCATCCCCAGAACCATTCTGGTAAATCTCCTCTGCACCCTCTCAAGTGCCTTCACATCCTTCCTAAAGTGTGGTGACCAGAACTGGAGGCAATACTCCAGTTGTGGCCTAACCAGCGCTTTATAAAGATTCAGCATAACTTCTCTACTTTTGCACTCAATACCTCTATTTATGAAGCCCAAGATCCCATATGCTTTGCTAACTACTTTCTCAATATGTCCCACCACCTTCAGGGACCTATGCACATTAACTCCCAGGCCCCTCTGTCCCTGCACACTCTTTGAAACTGTGCCATTAAGTGTATATTGCCTCTCTCTGTTCCTTCCGCCAAAATGCATCACCTCACACTTCTCTGTATTCAATTCCATCTGCCACTTGTCTGCCCATTCTGCTAGCCTTTCTATGTCCTGTTGCAGTCGATTGGTATCATCCTCACTGTTTGCCACACCCCCAAGTTTGGTGTCATCGGCAAATTGAGAAATTCTGCTCTGTATTCCAATATCCAGGTCATTTATATATATCAAAAAAAGCAGTGGCCCCAGCACTGACCCTTGGGGAACACCACTGACAACTATCCTCCAGTCTGAAAAACAGCCATTTACCACAACTCGCTGTTTTCTGTCCTTAAGCCAATTCCTTATCCAAGCTGCCACTGACCCACCTATTCCATGAGCCTCAATTTTGTTAACCAGCCTTCTATGTGGTACTTGTCAAATGCCTTCCTAAAATCCATGTAGACAACATCCATTGCATTCCCTTCATCGATCCTCCCTGTTACTTCATCAAAAAATTCAATTAGATTAGTCAAACACGATCTGCCTTTTACAAATCCGTGTTGGCTCTCCTTAATTAGCTTAAACCTCTCCAAGTGCCTGTTAATTTTTTCCTTGATTATTGTTTCTAAAACCTTACCCACCACTGTTGTTAAACTGACTGGACTGTAGTTACTAGGATTGTCCTTACACCCTTTCTTGAACATTAATGCGTTGGGGCTCAAAATTTGGCCCTGGATCTGGACGCACCTCTCGTGTCACTGCCAGATGGAAAATGGATAGAACCTGGTTCCCTGTGATGAGGAGGCTAGGGAATTCTGCTGGGGTGGTGGGAGAAGAGGGTGAATATTCTGTCAGCTTCCCATATCTCAAGGAGATGTGTATGGAGGAGTTCCTGGGTTTCCCCAAGAAATTCTGCTCAGTACTCTACTGTTGGGCCCAATGGAACCTACTCATTAGGGGCCTAGAAAAGGCCTGAGGAAAAAGGTTGCGCCCTATTTCTGTAAGCTTTGCCTGGGCTTCCTGTGCCATGCCGTTTCGACATGCAGCCATTTCGACATTCGGGGCAGGGGTTGCTGATGCTCTCACAGATGCATCCACTCCAACCATGCAGTTTGGGATGGCTCAGGCTCCCTGGAAGTCAGCGGGCTTAGGATCCACTGCACCAAACTTCCACTGGCGGAGCAGGGCCATCAGAAGTTTGACCATTTAGAGTAAGCAATGATGCAGTGGTTTCTGGTTTCAACACAGTGAGGATGCAGGGTAATTTTGGTAATGCTGGATAATTTGGAAAAAGATTATGGGAAGTAATAATTAAACTAGGCATTTTCCAATTTGTCAGCTGCTTCTGTTTACATGGTCAGATTTTCTTCCTCGCAGACGTTAGTCATTAGGATATTATCTGACTTCGCATGTACACCAGTCATCAGGAAACTCCAGACATGGTCAATATTGTGAGGATTTGGCACCTGCTGTAAGTACTGAAGTTGGGATAGGTTAATGCACCCAAAAAGGCTGCTATCATTCAGGTTTACATTCTACCTGCTACTAATCGCACCCAATGACCCATACTGGAAAACTCACACATGTGGACGTCGGGGTAGAGGTTAACTGTTAGGCTGTCCACGGTGAAATAGCCTGCTGCCACTCACTCTCTGGACTCACACATGAAGAATGGTTAATCGGGCTAGGCAGGGGAGGACAGCTGCCATGTGTATCTGTACTCCCAACAAACGGCAGCACTTTAAGCTGGAGGCAGAATAAAATATGTTTTAAAAAGAAAGGTCCGCTGATGATATTAGACGTCTTTGCCTAGTAAAAGAAAGATGTTGGACTATGGCCCTGAATTTCTTTGATGTTAATTACACCCTTATTACACCGTAGTTGAGCCAGAAATTTACGCTGTTCACCAGCAGAGGGAGTTACACACAAGTTTCTTGGGGTAAGTTAATTTAAATATTTTAGGTGCAGCTCTGGTGTAACAAGTGTAGTAACTGTGTGAGTTTCTGATTCCGCCCACCCCCTCTCCCCCACCCCCCCCCCCGCCCCGCCCACCCCCCCCAGCCCAGGAAGCTGCTGTGCAACAACAACAACATAACTCTTTGAGCACCCCTCATGCCCACTTAGGCACCATCTGTGCCCACAAGACTGGGCAGCAGACAGAAAAAGCTCTGATTAGGCCCTCCAAGTGGTACAAGACAGGAAATTTACACTCCGAGGTCACTTTTTCACTAAGCCGGACACCAACATCAGCCGTGCTGCCTGCAGGGAGACCTGGCTGGCACTGACACCCAGCTCCCTCACACCCAGGACTGATAAACAGTGCAAAAAGCAATGAAAACACTTCACGAGGGCAGTCGAGGTATCCGTCACTACGCTGTCCCTTTCCTCCCTGCCCACCCTGGGAACCATTACATTCTGCACTCTCACTACTAACCCTTCACACTACACTCTGGGTAAGGGCCCCTACCACCCCCCCTAACAGAAAACCAACTGCCTTGCTCAACCCCCCACCCCCACTTGGATTGCAATAAAATACTTGTTTCCTTTGAAATACACTGGGCACCTGATTTGTTACTTGTGAACATTACAGTAAGTAGACCACCATTCAGTAGCTTCGGACTTCGTCACACAGGTGAGGATTCCTGGTAAGGTCTGCTTCAGTGTCATCTGGAAGGGTGCGTAGAATGAGGTAAGGCTGAGGTGCTGTCACTGCAGTTGAATCTGGTCCCCTGATGCCCCTTGCAGCGGCGAGTGAGAACATATGCTGGTTTGTGTGAGAAACAAGCTGGACGTCCTGGGAATGGAACCCCTTCCTATTCACATACATCATTGGCTGTTTGGTGGTGCCTTCAGTACCATGTGCATGCTGTCGTGAGACCCTGTGGAAATTAGCTATCATGTAGCAGTCTCTGCTATCTCTGCTGTCTGGGGTGATGGTAAAGTGGATGAACTTAGCTGCTCTCTGAAAGAGGGCATCCGTCACCTGCAGGATACACGCCCTGACAGGTCCCTGGTTAATGTTGCACTGATTCCTTGTGGCAGCCTAGAAAGAAGCAGAGCTGTAAAACTTGAGGAATGCTGGCACTTTAATGGCCACGGACAGGGCAGTTGTGGCAGTGGAGCGATTCTGCAAATCGTTGTGATGAAGTTGGCAGAGATGCCCAATGGCATCCTTGGAGAGGGGCAGCCGTCAGATACACAGCTCCTCGGAGAGGTCCTCATAGGCCCGGTGCGACCTGTACGCACAAGATGGTATCTGGTAAGCTGCTGTCCTCAGCCACATTGCCTGATTCTCCTGGCCTGGACACGCTGTTGCTGCAAGTCCTCCTCCGTTATGGTGACACTGAGTGGTATGTACATGAGGAATGCTGTCCCTTGTCCCAAAATGTGGGTTTGGGAGTGAGGGAAGTCGGGGTTTCAAAATCTTATCTCTGAAAAGAATGTTACGCCGATTGCAGGAGCGACGTAGACCCAGGAAACTTCCATGTACTTGAATAGTGCAGCTATGCAAATGAGCCCAGAGGGGCTTTGACAGGTATACGATTTGCACTATTAAAAAGATCGAGGAAACTTGCTTTTAGAGTATAACTGCGCATAAGTATCATAATGCGCTACAGTGCAAATTTCCTCCTTTTTGGTACTGAAGATAATGAGGAAATTCAGGACCTGTGCCTTAGACAAGGATTTATTAGCAGAATAAGACCATAAGAAATAGGAGCAGGAGTAGGCCATTCGGCCCTTCGAGCCTGCTCCGCCATTCAATGAGATCATGGCTGATCTTCTGCCTCAATTCCATTCACTGGCCTTATCGCCATATCCCTTGATGCCCTTACTAGTCAGAAATCTATCAACTTCTGTTTTGAATATTTGAATCACTGACTCAATTTCAGCATTAACATACTGCAAATTATTTTTTTAAAAGCCACAGTTATTTCTAAAATAAACTAAAAAAACTCTGAAAAATAATTAAAAGCAGAAGAGCATCCTTATTCTTCTGCGTTGACCTACCATTTTCAATCTGGGTGGGTTGAAGGAACTGCCACTGTACAGTCTCTCCCATCTTTATTTCTGCTCTAGTTTTCTAGTCAGTGCATGGCACAGAGACAAACTGGAAAGGAAACCTCACCTGCCTGTCATTACACTCGATGCAGAGATAGAAAAGAGCCAAGAGGACCTTCTGTATTCAGGGTTGCTGCCTTCATTTTCATTTTGGGTGAGGGGCGGGCGGGGCATTCCAGGCACTGTTGGCTGATATTGCTGGTGTTTGTCAGAACACCCCCTTCACCTTCACTCAACGGGTGATCGATGTATTGTTGTGGAAGTCTGGCAAGTTCATTTATTGTTTTCAGACATTCAAAGTGACAGCTGCCCAGAATGTAGCAAATATTTTCTCCCCCGTACATCCTGGGTTTATAGATAACATAGATTTGTCATCAGTCAATCTGAAGATGTACTATAAGAGCTTGTGTTCCCTCAGATGGGCTGCAATACCTTCAAAGAATGCCAGATTCCTAGGGTCGACATACAACTCCTTAGTTCTCATAGGTTAATGGGTTCGCCAGGTTTTTGAAAAGGATGACCAACTAAAAGATTGGTATTTGGGAGAACTTGGTTATCAAATAAAACTGCAATACTGAGTAGCAATGTGGTTTTGCACACTGTCCTTTAAACTCTGGGACTCAGATTTGAAACCATACCTACAGGATGAAAGTCTCTTTTCTCTTTGGTGGGTGTATAAGGGATCCAATTGAATTTGGTGGGTGTTGGTCCGCAGTACAAAGTTGCTTCTAATTTGGAATTCTGGGTAGAATTTTGGTTAAACTGTCATATTCTTTTAGGAATGTCTGACAACTTCAAGAAAGTTGGAAAGGTTTCAGTTCCTCGGCACTGAGATCCACCATAATGAGAATAAAAATTCACCAAAATGGGAATATTTCATGGACACTGACCACAAATAAATCCTGAAGAATGTGCTCCTGCAGTTGGATGAATAATGTTGCAGTTCAGTCTGACATTATGATTTCGAGGTTGCCCTTGGAATGCATAATAATTCCTTGAACTTGACTAATGTGCTATAAAATTGCAATTAAAAAAATAACAAAATAATTAGTTGTGAAATATTAAGAACAAGAGAATGTGCTACTTTTAAAGTTTTTTTTCTGTTTAAATAATGGCTTGTAAAATATTTTTTTTAAATTGCACTTTATGACATTTCCTAAAAGTAACATTTACATCCTGGTGCACAGATGTATTTGCAGAGTAATTGAGTAAGATTTATGTTCAACCTTTGCTCTTAGCCGTCTGCAAAAAAAGAGACTATTATTAACATTGTAATTAGAATAATGAAAGAACTAAGGAGGGGCAAAGCACAATGATTTAAAGATTGACTATAAGTGTACATGTGATGATGGCTGAAGCTAAGAAATATATTTCAGCCTCCAGACTTTTCTTTTCAAACTTATTTCTGACTCTTGAATGTCGGGAGAGGCCTTTTTTAATAAGGTTTATGCATGTTGTTATACCCAGGTGTACATAAAGAATAGTTTCAATTCCCAACCAAAGCAAAGTATGCTGCAGTTCAGGCCAACAATTCCCCACAGTTAAAGTCGCTACATGCTCTATCTGTAATAACAGTATTGGTGTAATCGAAGATGAAAAATGTTTACCTGGTTAATTCCCATTTATAGAGTAATGCAAGACATCTAGGATTTTAACTCAGAGCAGGTTTCTGGGTGAGTTTATTTCCTTCCCGGCAGAGGCAACAGGAGGCAATGGCGATTTTAACCGCTTGATCTCATTTAAATGCCACCAGTCCACTTCCAGCCCGAAATGGGCGTGAAGAGGGTGCAGAGCAGATGCCAGCAGGTGAAGATCAGACGGCTTTTGGCTACCCGCTATCTTCCAGGTAAGTAGCGGGGAGGGGGTTTCGGGAGGGTCTTACGGGGGGGAAGGGGGTCAGTTTGGGGCAAGGGAAGCTGCGGCTTTTGTTGTGTGCTTCGGAGGAGCAGGGATCCATAAAGGAAAGTTTTACATTTACCTGAAGGGCCTCTTCTGCCTGCAGACCAGCTTCTGCCGAGCAGGAAAGCAACGGGCGACTTCCCAAGTAAGGCCCCAGTTAAAATACCAGTGGGGTCCAATTGACATCACAGGACCCCAATTAGTATTTATGCATGAGGCTTCCGCCCGAGTCCAGCAGGCAACCTCATCCGCCGCCAAAACCGGCGTGTTAAAATTGGAAATTGGCAGGAACGGAGCGGGAAAAGGAACTGCTTCAATTTAATTGCTTGACTGGTCCTTTCCCGCTGAGCGGGGAGAGTAACACCACCCCCCCTCACCGCACTGATCATTTTCAGCTTGTTTCAGAGCAACCGAGGCAGGACTTGCTTTTAATGACATTCCCAGTTATTTGGCTGTTTAAGAACAGCGTGTAGCCTTTTCAGGGCAGAAAGCAAGGAAGTGGAGTAAATTTGACATCGAAGGGTTGGCTTGTGTTTCAGGTTGACAGAACTGTACACGCCAGATAATGAAGGCTGCTACGGCCAGACTGAAAGAACACAGATGGTCAAAGCTGATAAAAATAACCAAATTGCTATTGTTTTCTTAGTTCAGCACTCTGCAGACCTGATTACCCCTCCTCCCTCTGCACTACTCACCTCAAGAACTTAAAGCAGTGACTTAGTGAAGAATAAACCACAAGAGTTTTGAGAGTTTTGATGGTTTTGTGGTCGGGACGACATGCCAACAAATCACTTGGGTGGAGGAAGTAAGCCTTGTCACAGATCTTTAATCAATGGAAACAAAAGATTCTTTAGTGTCCAGAACAAAGTCTGTGGGCTGGATTTTATGAACCTTGGCGGGTCCGTGGCAGGCGACATCGGTGGCGGGTCGCGGCCTCGCTGTTGTCTCCATCCCAGCCTCTGAAATGAATTTCCCCTGATTGGGCTTGTTAAACCCCCCCAACCAATTAGAGGAAGCGGGTCTGGTGACATCATTTGATGACGTGTCATCAGCCGGTTTCCTTAAAGGGACCATGGCCAACTTTCTTTTGACGTTTGTGTTGTCAGTGTTCTAAAGCATTGAGGTGCTGCAAACACTGACAAGCACTGCACAGAGGTGGAGGGCTGCACCCAGGCTCTCCCATGACTCCTTCCATATGCTTATGGAGGGAGTCACAGCATGCAGGGAGGTGCTCTTCCCTTCCCATGGGCGGAAGAGACCTCCCTAGGAGATCAACACAGCCTGGTTGCACATTGCAGAGGAGGGCACAAGCAGGGATGTGGTCAGGAGGACCTGGGTGCAGTGCCGCAAACATTTCAATGATCTCAGTAGATCACGAAACGTTAGTACAAAGCCACACTCAACCTCATCCTGCTGTGCCTCTCATCACATCCCCATTACTCTGCCTCCCCTACCCTACTCCTGCACATCCTTACTCACACCAACTTACCTTGCACCTCCACCCATCCCTCTCTATCTACATTATCACATCCCCATCTCACTAGCCACCCCTCACACTCACTCTCATCCTAGTGCAATCATACAAACTAACAAGACATAAGGGTAGGCACTTGGGTGTTTTATGCAATGTTCAGGTAAAGTTTCTGTGAATGTGGTGTCAAACATTGAAACCTTTATTTTCAACACTTTGGACAGATGTGTGTGCACCTTTGGAAGTGGCTTAGTGAGTTGCAGTGAATAGTGAGACATAACAGTACTCCCACAATGGTGATGAGTGTGAAAGGAATAGCTTGGGCATTGTAGGGATGCTTCATGGTGTTGGTGTGGGGTGGTGCCAACCTGGCACATCATGTGGCAGCCAGGGTGTACAGCATCAAGTGAAGTAAATCTGGCCATGGTGAGGCCATCCCTGGCGTCATGGGCAGCAATGTGGTCGGGTGCTGATGCCCTCTATCCTGTGCAGCATCAGTTGATTGCGGAGAAGGTTGGTGTTGTTGTTGGTGCTGCTGGTGTGCCTGGTGATGCTGGTGTTGAGGCTGATCGTGGTGGGATTCTGAGGACCAAGGTGAGAGAGTTTCAAGAGCACCTATGCTGATGGAATAGTTGGCAGGTGAAGTAGAGATGACAGAAGTGATCTGTCAATGGTGGGAGAGGTAATGAGGTCAGACTGGATGGAGACTTGTGTAAAGACTTGCAGCATGGTAAATCCGTTGTGGAAATGCAATTTAGAGAAGCTAGTGGCTAAGGGAAGATATCTGAATCAGCTGGGAGCTTTGACTTGATATTTGAAGCTGTCAACTCATCAGCTGATTCAATGGCAAGTGACCTCCCGCCTCAGCTTCACAGACGAGGTCCAGGCACAGCGGGAAACCAGTGGGCGACCTGTCAAAATCAAAAAGCTAGGAAAAAACCATTGATAAGTGGCTGTAAACAAGCCACTAATGATTTTATTTGCCTCCCCTGCCACTACGTGTCAGGTCTGCTCAACGCCAACAGACCCGATATTTGGTAAAGGCACGTGGCAGCGGGTTCACAGCGTTGGGAAAAAAAGCACTTTCCCACCCGCTACCGATCGCACCCGCTGAGCCCCCGCAAAATCTAGCCCTGTGTTTCACTTCCTTATTTTTATGAAAAGTAGGCTAAGCTAATATAGCATTATTATAGGCTTCGAGGGAAAAATTCGGTATCGCCCATTTTGGGGCGCTAATATCGGCCGGGCGCAAAGTTTAGCTAAGTTCCTAGTGCCACGTTAGCACCCCCCGGAGGCGCTAAAGGGAGGCGCTAACCAACTGAATTTTTCCCCCTACAAATTTAAAGAAGCACAGGAAACTTTCTTTTATGCAGGCTGGTCTCTTACACTGTCAACAGTCAAACCTGCACACTATAATGTCAAAGGTATTGACAAGAGTAGGACCAGAATCATCTGGTATCAGTATTAGCAGCAGCCCTCTCCCAAGCAAAAAAAATACTTTTACAAATCCTGTTAGGTCATAGTCCTCACATAAACTACTCCTGACAATTGGTGTGTTCTTCCTGCAAAGCACCATACTTTTAATTATTAGAAAAACTGTAACAAAGAAAGTTCTGCATTATGCTGAAAGAGATACGGATATGATCAATAACTAGTTTTCAGTAAGATACGTGCATCAGCATCACTGGACAATGTGTCTCTTGCCCAGACTATATGAGCATCAATGCAACTAAACATTTGCGCATGGAACTAATGTTAAAGAAAAAATGGCTGTGTCTAAAACAGAATTCTTTATCCCTGGGGACCCACTGCAGTGATTTGATGGAGAGTGCGTGCCAGTCAGTAATAGGATAACTTCTATATTCAGTATTCAGACCAAATTTAAAACATAAAACCATCTTGCCCCATGCTTCACAGAAGCTCTTTCAATAACCGAAAACTCACGAAGATGGGAAAAGTCTGTTTATGTTGATAGCTGTAGTATTTTAATCTGTATTTTAAGGGTAGTGTCAAAGTAAAATAGGAATTTAGGTTGCTTGTGGCTTTATCAGAAGTTACCAAGTACAAATGCAATGTTCCATATAATTTCACAGTGAGAAAGTGGGCAGATGATGTGACCTTTTTCTAGATCTTTGCCAGTATCACTAGATACTAGGAGGCTTTCAAGAAAAGGACAGATTGATTCATTTTCCAACTTTCATCTCCCTTTCTGTATGAAAATATTTTTTATTGAAAGATGGGCCAATGTCTCTTGTATAAGACACCAGGAATAAAAACAATGGGAAAGATGAGGTAACGGATATAGTTGGCACTAAACTTGAGTTTTAAAAGCCTGGTTTCTACTTCACACCGTCTATAATGACATGGCTGAGATCGCGATCTTGCACTGTGAGTAATCTTGGGGGAAGGTGAGACTGCTTTACCACTCAGGCGTAGGGTCTTCATGTATTAATGTGCTGGAACACTATTCCACTTTGTCAGCCTGTTGCTTTCATGTAGACTCTTTGGAGAAACTGTAACATAGGCAATATTGATTGTTTAGAGAAGATATAGAGACTCTTTGTGCTTTTCATTACTTTCTCTAAGCCATTTCCTTTTACTCCAACTGAATAAAGGCGGCAAATATGAATGAGAAAGGTTATAAAAAATTAAAGAAATGAGAAAAATATAACTATTCACAAACAAGAAAAAGAAACTTGGATTGTTTGAAATTATTTATTTTAAAAACGGTTGCACATCATTTTCCATTTATTTTCTAACTCAACTAAAATCCTTTTGGGATGGCTAATGAAACGAAACTTACTGCTGTTCCTACTGTTTATTTTTGTTCCACACCAATTCACAGCACATTAATCTTTCTGGTCGACTTTTACATTTGTTTTAAGTTTCTTCATCCTCCTTAGTTTCCGCCACTGTTGCCTCCTGCCGCCACACTTCCTTCTTCAGGGTGGGACTTATTGTGCCACGTACTTCATCATGGCCACCATCAATGCCATTTCATGATCCTGCTAGTTTTTCCTTCCCCTGTCCCCTAAGGTTAAATCACTTCACTAGTATAAAAGCATTCTATTTAACTGCTTAGGTGAGAACTCCCAAAAGTAGCCTAAACAAGGGCTATTTGAATGACTATGGAAACTAGGACTGGATCACAGGCCTGAGGGAATGAGTCTAAAGCTGTACCAATGCAATTTGATGAGATTATATTTCTTGTATATAGTTGACTTGTACATAATTCAGTTGCGCTTAGCTTCAGTAGAGGCAAATTGACAGTGAAATTAAAATTCTTAATTAATCTGCATCCATCCCACATTTTGGAACACAATTGCATCCTTAAATGTGCCCCTAAAAGTTGTCTTGTGACATCATCAGAACTCCACTATGAGTGACTTCATATTCCCGTGTTCTATGAAGGCCCAGGACCTCCATAATAGTGGAGTTCACTAGTTAATTGTTTCATTGTGTTTCCTTTTGCTTTGAGCCCTGAGCTCTGCACATGGCTCCGTGGGAGGTGCAACGTAAACAAAGTATAGGTATTTGGCGTGTTCCTCAGGTCCTGCCTCTGCCATTGATAACATATTTCAGGAATCTGAAAGCACTACCTAGCTGTGGTCTCTGACATATCATTCATAACCAGCAAACAATATATTCATATAAGAGAGAAGAATACCCTGCCAATCCCTTGTTGCCAGGGAATGCATAGACTCTTTACATAATCCAGTGGATGTTTGGAAAAATAAATACAGAGAAGACATTTACATTAAAAAAAAATTGAATAGTAAAAACACTAAAGAATTGAGAGGCAATGGCAGATTAGCATTAATCTCGGTTTCAACTGTTTCAATGGAGTACTCATACCTGTAATTCAGGACTTTGAGGTAGGAAGATATCGATAATCGCTATTCCTGCTGCTGCAAAAGGCTTAAAACAGTAAATAAAGGAGCAACAGTCTAATTTTTTATTACAGTTGGATATGAGGATTGGTTATATTATGTCTTCCTATATAGTTTTAGTTGCTAGATTTGCATTTGCCTTCCAATTCAGACATACCACTTTAGGTTTAATAAAATTGTAGCTTTTAACAAAGGTTGCAAGAAGCCAAAAAAGATCAATCTCCAAACGATTATGGAGCTAACCAGTATGGGGCTAAGCTATCAGCTCCATTAAAGAAGGCTTGTTGCTTGATTTTTTGCTTGAGAGTACACCAATGCCAGCAGATCTTTTGAGCCCCATATGCTAATCAACTCCAGCGCACCAGGTTGGGCACCGCCTCCAGTAGACAATGTCACAGGTAGGCCCATAATTACAGTCCCTCAGGGGGCAGTTACTTCCGATTCATGGTTCCCAGAAAAAAGTTAGCCAAGAATACTGCCTTCATTTCAAGGAAACAACCATCTTTTCAGAGGTTAATAAGTTCAGATCATTTGCAGAGCTACCGTAGAATTTGAAATGGGCAATCTCCTTGCATCAGGAGCTATTGCGTGTATTCCTACTGAACAAGTAACAGTGGATTTTCACTCTAGTTACTTCACTATACCCAAGAAATTGGGAAACCTTTGTCCCTTTTTGGATCTCGGGAAACTGAATCAGTTCCTATGCTAAGCCTCGAATTTCTAGGAATACAGTTTTGTGTTGTCTGGAACTGGGTTTTCCTACCCCTGGACAGATTTGTGGTGTTCTGGGTTCTCCGATCTTCCCTAGAGAAAGGTTCATATCTCATAGTTCAGGCTTATGTATGCGTACTGGGTACTAGGACTAATCCAGTGGCCATCTTCGTGGTTCCCAATTCATATTTTTTTATTAAAGCATTTCATTCGAATCTGGTCTGGCTGTGGTCTTCTCACAGATTTACCTTGTCCTATCCAGTTGATGTAGACAGTGCATTAGTGCAGATTCTGTTTTAAGAGTTCCTCTTCAGCCAATCTGCCACAAATGAGAATAGTGATGGACATGTTTCTGTCGGGTTGGAGAGCTCATCTCTGAGACAGGTGGGATCAGGGGAAGTTTAGCTGCCCAATTTCTCAACACTGCCAGTGATGTGCAGCTACCTGCTTGGTCACCTACACAAAACAAACTATTATTATGAGCAACAACATTAGAGGGTTATCAGCATTGATAAACAAGAATAAGACTAGGTAGAGCAGAAAGAAGAATAAAGCTGGAAAAAGAAGTAGATGGCACAAAGAAGAAGTAAACTTTCAAGAGGGAAATACGGAAAACAAATGTAATATAAAGGAAAAGATACTGGAGGGAAGACAGCAACATACAAGTCCAGCAAAAGGATGAAAACAGCATCAATCAAATTCATCAGAATAAATAAAACCAGGACCAGTGAAGAATTTGAAAATATATTTATGAAATATTGAGAGTTTTTGACTAAAAGATTGGAATTCATTGCTGCCAGTTTATTTTTTTTAATTGATTTTACTTTCTGAAAGGTTGACTGGGGGGAAATTAAACTTTCAACCATTGATAGTTTTACCAGCTAGTATCATAAAATATTATTGTTCGGATCACTCATCAAGTTTGCAATAAATTTACAAAGCTGCTGCACCTATTTTCTATAAAGTAGAATTCAGGGCTGTGCCGATTTGAATTTTAGATTTTGTTACCAAAAATAAAAAGGCCTATATTGGCTATTCAACAAAGTTGCACACTAAATTCCTTTTGGGAAGTTTATTTTTAAATCATGGGTAACCTTACTTTCTAATGTGTTTCTGACTGTCAAGCCTCATTAGCAATCTATGAGTACACATATGGTTAGTGTACGTTATTACTGCTTGGTGCATATTTTCTTCTCTGCAGGTCGCCTGTCTATCAGGCATTGGTATGTGTGAATACAAAAATAAGACACCTATGGGGAAAATCAGCTTAGAACTGCTCATAATTTTTTACTGAGCTGTTTCGCTTTGATTTTCATTGTCGAGTTTTAAATGTCCTCTGTGAATATTAGAATTTAATTTTTTGGGGTGGGACGGAACTGAATGGCACAGAGGTTTTGTAAATGTGCTTCCTCCTATAGGACCAAGGCTCATGTCTAGCCTGGAGTGATGTGATGAAGGATTCTTCTGTAAGGTTCCCATGTGAAGTGCGTTGGGCAGTTTCACCTTAGTTGCTCATGGGCACATAAAACTGCTATAATTTTGGACTAATTGGTGCTAAATATCCCTCAAGAGATCACAAGGGCAACTAGTGTAGGAAATGGACGTGCAGTTGGGAGTGCTCTTCTGGGGTTGTTGAATTTAAGATACATTATTGGAGGAGAGTAGAGGGAGCTTTGCTTCACATCTGACCTCTGCTCTCTTTGATCCAGGTGTGCTTGTTCCTGAACAAAAACTGACCCAAATATCGAAGTGCAACCCATAAAATAACTCTCGGAGCCAGAAGAATCTTGTCCAAGGAAGGCTAAAACCCCAAAGTGCCAGTCTTACCCTTGTTTACAAGTCACACAATCAGTTCCATTATATGCTTGCTAAGCATTATACCCGTTCAGGTTAATATAGGCCCGTAATTTCCGACAGGAGGCTTCCTGCGTGCGGATGCCTCCTATCGGGAAAAAATCTACGCCCTTACCTGAGGGCTTCTGCGGTCCGGACTCTTCCGCTC
Source organism: Squalus acanthias (assembly GCA_030390025.1). NCBI lineage: Eukaryota > Metazoa > Chordata > Chondrichthyes > Squaliformes > Squalidae > Squalus > Squalus acanthias. The sequence goes on from CM059426.1 coordinate 179,493,351, forward strand.
CTGGGCCTCTCCTGGTGCGTGCGCGCGCGCAAAGGCCCAGGTATCCCTGGGATCACGTGGGCCAGGCGAGCCAATGGGAGAAGGGAATCCCCCTTCATACATTTGACAGGTAGACCTGTCAAAAGTATGAATGGGGATCACTGAAAAAAGACACTACAACATTAAATACATTTTAAAAAATCATGTTTTTAAAATGAGTTAAAATTACATTAAATTAAATATTTTAAACAAAAATTGAATTTTTTGAAAAAGATAATTCACGTTTTTTACGGGGCTAAAAATAAACTTACCTTTTTTAAAAGTATTTTTACATTATAAATGAGTGGAAAAAAAAGTTTTTAAAATTAACATTTTTTAAAAATTCTTATGCTGGTAAAAGCAGACCTTACCCCGAAAGGATTTCAGCGGGTGGAGGTTCTGCAGAAAGCTGAACTCTCCACCCGCAGAGGCCCTTCTCCAGGGCAGGCGGATGATCTGTCAAGAGGATTCTTGACAGATCGGAAGTGCCGGTTTTCAGCGCATGTGCTTCGCATGCCTGAAACCGGCACTTGCGAGGTCCCTATGGGTGTGTACACAGCTCGTACACACCTGTAGGCATCGGAAATTACGGGCCATAGTTTCAAAATATATCTTAAACCATCAAACCTAAGTATTGTGGGATTGATCGTGTTTAACAACTGGTGTGTTTGTGTTAAACATTCTTTTTTTAAAAAGGCAGTACACAGGCACAACAATATATGACCCAGGGAGCTTAGTAATAGGCGTTTGGCCATTCCACTCCATTGAGATACCTGTCTGAACAATGCTGTTAAAAGGAGGGGCCTCGCAGAGGCCAAGTTCCTCCATGTGAGGATGAATAATCATAGAGTTATTATTCAGCTGCTGTTGCTCACTGCAACCCTCTGAGTTGCAAGAGGTGTGTGGCTGGACCAGCCCCTTGGGTAGCAAAAGAGGGAAGAGAGATATTTCATATGTTCATTTAAAAAAAGACAAGGGAAATTTTTTGCAAACTAATGACATTAGAATTGGTGACAGTGTGGTAACAGTATGTAATGTAGCGAAACAGTTACATGCAGAGGCCACAATAAGTGGAAGTGTGCTTGAAGGTCTCGGTGTGATTTAATGTCAGGGTACAGTGGCAGGAATAGCGCAGTCTAATTTTTGTATTTTGGTAAAGGAATAACTTGCTTCTAACTTTTAAATCCTTGTTACAAAATTCAGACTTACGTTTCTGCCCCCTCCAAAGCAGCTTCCTGTCTGCTTTTTTTTCATTTTTCCTTCCTTTTGAGTCACTTCTCCTTTGAGAAAAAACTTTGCCTATAGATTTATACCCTTCATAGTTCCAGCTATAAATCTTTGTTTATGCACTGCTGGGAAACCTTATTGTTCACTTCCTCCCAAGTTCCTCCCTCTACAAATCCACAAATGTTTATCTTCAACACAGAATACAGAAATAATCCACGCTGAAACAATTTGATATCAATTGTGATCAGTTTTAAAGTAAGTGGAGAATGAAGCAGGGGAAAGGGGGAGTTATATTTGGTGCTACTCTACCAGTTGAATTTTGCAATGTATTATAAAATACTGTGCATATTACGTGTTGTGAAAATGTAACTAAAAACTGCTGCTTGAGTTCATTAGATTTTTAAAGTGTACTGGTGCTGTACATTAGTGGATAGTCACAAACCTTGGAGTAAAATTTCAATTAACAATGAATCAGATATTGCTGCTGCTAGTTTGTGTGTGTGGAGTATTAGGACAACATTGTGATGGGAAAGTGCAACTGTGTAGGTTAGAGGAGGGTAATATTTAAAGGCAGTGGTTGATGAGAAAGGGGAACTGTGCTAGTATATATGGGATGGAATATAACATACAGGAAACTCTTTTTTATCCGGCATCGACGGGACCGGCGTGGTGCCGGTTGATCAAAAAGTCCGGATTACAGAGAGGTATACTTACCAAGGTACGAGAGCCCCATACACGGCCACAGGTGCAGGAGCCCTGGTTACATGGCACTTGTGCAGGAGTCCCGGTTACACGGCCACAGATCCAGGTGTCCCTGTTGCACGGCCACAGGTGCAGGAACCCCGGTTACACAGCCACAGATCCAGGTACCCCGGTTACACGGCCACTAATATATAGTAAAACCTACCTGAACCTACTCCTGAATTTTGCCGGTTAAGAGAGATTTCCGGATATTTAGGTGCCGGTTAAAAGAGAGTTTCCTGTATAATAGAATATTTAAGAAGTATTAAGTATAGTTGTGTTAGAATCCTGCCCTTTCACTGTTAGTACCCTTGGCTCTAACCCAGCACAGATGCAATTAACAAAATTCTGGCAATTGCTAATGTTGACTCCCAAGTTCATCAAGTGGAGGATATCAACCAGCAAAGAGCAAGTACACATCCCAGTACTTGAGTGGTGGATTTGATCAGCACCTACATTTAGCTCTCCAAAACCTGCAAGATTTTTTGCTTGGAGCTGTACAAAGCTAACTTTCAGGCAGTCATTACTTTTAAGCCCTGAAAATGAGATGAAAATCTAATAGTTCTAAAGATCCTAGTGGAGCATCAAGTTAATAGCAAAAGCCTGCCCACAATAGACATGTTTTATGATTTACTTGTTGAGCTGGAAACAAATCGTACACACAACCGTACTTGGCTGTTGCCAACTAGTCATGTATCTTTAGTAATTGGCCACCTTGATGATTTGCTTAAGTGGCAGGATGGCCATGGAAACATTTTTGCCTGATTCATGACATCTGTAGGTAACATCTCTGATTCTGAATTCTTACAATGACAAACATGTTTGAAGTTTATTCCCTTATGTCCGATACACCTTTTTAAAATTATTACTGTCCTGTGTTTAGAAAGAAAGGTGATGGCAGACGGATTGTTTTTATATGGCCTCAGTGGAAACATCCCTTTGTAATTTTTATGGCATAGATTTCCCTCTTGGTGATAATGCAAAATATTTTTTTTTCCTCTTTCCATGCTGCTAGCAGCAATGTTGAAAAATGGCTGCCGCTCTGCCAGAAGTCACCTGGCATACATTAGATGTTAATTTATAGTGGTAACTGCCAGAATTGCAAAAGTGCTACTTGTCTGCTCAGGACCAAATCCCAGGCTGCGCTAATCATTCACATCTTTAGTACTGGGTCCAGCAGCTATCGCGCAGCACCTATAAATGAAGGGTTACCAGTGTGAGACAGAGTTACATCATTGTTTCCCATCCTTCATTCCTCATAAGGATACAGTCAAAATGCAATTACTTTTTCTTGTGGGAATTTAAATGAAAAATGAGTCTGAAAGTATTAACTGGTCTTTCATGGCAGACAGGTGTATGTGTCCTTTTAAAGGGAAATGCTTTGTATTTTTCAAATTAGTTATAAGTTTCAAAAAGAGCAAAACAAACTACAGAGTGGTGGATATGAGTAGTTTGGGGCTTGCCAGTGTAATAATCATGAATTTTGGAAGCAATTTTCTTTTCTCCTGTGGGAAAAACTTCTACTGGTGAAAATGTATCACCCACTAAATAAAAGGGGTTGTGGAGAAGTAATGTCAAGGTATCCTTACAGAGGAAGGACCTTGAATGCTAAGCATTTGCATATATTTAGTTTACAGTTATTTTAAAAGCAGTATTTTAAGGTTTGCTCTGTAGAGACCAGACGGGGATCCTTTTGGTATATTAAAAGTCAAGCAGACGTACTGATGATGACAGTCAAGGATATCCCCATGGATTATGTCGGCTGTCTAGAAGTGGTGTCAAGTTGGTCTCTTTCCAGAGCAATTAGGAGCCATCTTTGTTTTTAAATAACTCAGTTCCTACTGAGATTTTTCTGTGTTCCCCTTCAAAGAAAAACTTACATAGACAAGAAAAGATTGCCAGTGAAAGAGAACACTTCAACACAAAGATCACTGTTAAGTCGTGTCCTTATGCACAGAGCTTGCAAGCTGACGTGGATCCTTCTAGGGCGAACCTAGCAAAACGATTTCATGACACCGTTAGTGACAGAAGCAGCTGTTACAACTTAAGTCAGCCGAAGTCAGTGACTTCGCAAGTTGCTGGCTATATGTAATAATAACTTTCCTCTCTTTGTTGACACCTGATCATTTTTTCTTCTGTACTTTCCTGCTCTGGATTCTGCTCAATGCTAACTTTCTTTCTAATGTTGCTAACAGCAAGCAAAAGACTACTGATTAATGAGAGATCATACCCTTGTTAAAATGTACAGCAGAGGAGGCTTACAAGTAAAGAGTTTTCCTTTGTCCATATCTAATTAATATGATTGCTTGTACATTTGCTGCCTGTGATTTTAGGATCTTTAAAATGTCAGCTGCAATCATCTCAACTTATCTCAGGAATGTGGATAATTCAAAATGTCCATGTGTAGGAGTAAAAGACAAATGAGGTGTTTTAATAATGACCTCAGTAGATTATCTATGTGGATTAGGAACTTATTGAAAGTTTTATTGTAGACTACCAAAGGTGGTGTGAACAGGTGTGATGTCAATACACTAAGTTTACACATGCTTTGACCTTCCTGTCCAAACAGATATAGTTGGTGAGCAGCTTCCACTAATAATATACAAGATACTTGTGATCAGGTAAACTGTTATCAAACCTTTCTAATTCAGTGCCTACTAAAAAGTGCTGATTTTTTTTTAAAGGTGAGTATTTTTCTGTGTGCTATGTACATAGGAACAGGGGTTGGCCATTCAGCCCCTCAAGCTTGCGCCGCCATTCAATTAGATCATGGCTGATCTGTACCTTGACTCCATTTACCCGCATTAGCTGCATATCCTTTGATACCCTTACCTAACACAATCTAGCAATCTCAGTCTTGAATATTTCAATTGTCCACAACATACACAGCCTTTTGGGGGAAAGAATTCCAGATTTCTACTACCCTTTGTGTGAAAAAGTGCTTCCTGATTTCCCTCCTAAATGTCCTGGCTCTAATTTTAAGATTATTTCCCCTTGTTCTTGATTCCCCCACCAGAGGAAATGGTTTCTCTGTATCTATTCTATCAAATCTTTTTAAAATGTTAAACACCTCAATCAAATCGCCTGTCGATTATCTATACTCAAGGAATACAAGGCAAGTTTATGCAACCTGTCCTCATAATTTAACCCTCTAAAACCCGGTATCATTCTGGTAAATCTGCGCTGCACCACCTCCAAGGCCAATATATCCTTCCTGTGGTCTGGTGCCCAAAACTGAATGAATATTCCAGATGGGCTCTATACAACTGAAGCAGAACTTCCTCCCCTTTGTAATCCAGTTTCCTTGAGATAAAGGCCAACATTCCTTTTTGATTACTTTTTGTATCTGTCTACAAGCTTTAAATGATTTGTGTAATTAAATTGTAAACCCATTTATAAAGAACAAGTTCATGATTTTGTTACACAAAGTGCAAAGAGGAATTCTTTCTCCAGTATGCTTTTACATTGTGAGAGCCAAGCTCTTGCTGCCAGTTCCCAGAAGCGGGAGTCTTGTGCAGCCAGCTGCAAGCCAAAAATAAAGTAAACTGGACACGGTAAGACCCCGCGAAAAGAGGGTGTTCCCGGCAGCTGGTTGCGGTGAGTCCTGGTAGTTTTAAGTTCAGCTTGCAGCCAACTGCATGAGACCTACACTTCTGGAAGCTGGCAGCACTCGCATGGGTCTTGCACAATGTAAAAGTAGCCTTCGTGTGTCTTGGTAGTATGCCAACCGTAAGAAAACACGGTGAATCAACCCATCAAGCCAACTCCTTCTACAGACCATGTGCATAATTTTTAAAGTTGCACAAAGAACCTTCTGGAGAGGGACTGGGTTTGCATAAATGGTCAACTTCCATTATTTTTTACCATATACTTTTAAGGGAATTAGGGATTAAGTAAATGCAGGCTATCTGTACTATTGTTAATTACAACAATTTTAGATGACCCCTAGCAGTGATTTAGAACTATGTTGGTTGTGACTGGTTTACTTTGTGTGTTTATTGGGGGAGGTGTGAATGGTCTTTTATAATCATCATCATCTACTAAAGAAAATACAGTTATCTGTTTTCTTGACTACAGAACTGTGACCCGCTAAGTGCTCGCTGCCAAATGTCGTCTCTCGGGGAATGGGGCCTCCTGGCCTAGAATGGTATCAAAATGTGTTATATTGTTCCTGTTTTATAAAAAAAAACTACTTGTATAATGATACCAAAATGATTCGGAAAAACACTGCAATGGATGGCGTACTGCCAAGAAAGACTAAGCACTCTTAAATCATATTACTTTTTAATCAGCGTTTTTTGTGGGCCATTGCAGCTTTAATTTGTTCAACGTGTGCCTAATGAATATGGTTATAAATAATCTGCTCAAGTTTATGCTCCCTATAAAGTTTGTAAGTATTTTTTTTAAAGCAACAATGTAGTAATCTCTAACAATAAATAACTATTACACATTTTCTTTTCTGTTTGTACACAGAACATATTAAGTACTCTAGCACAACACTTTTACAATTTATCAATTTAATTTTTGGTTGTTAGTTGATAGGCAACATGGCTTCAAGCAATAAGCAGTTAGAGGAGGTCCCTCTCCAACCACAGTTCTGAGGTTTACCAGCATCTAGTGCTCTAGTCCATTGGGGTGCCATTTTACTACAAACACTGGTTTGAGACCAGTACCCTCTTAGAATGATGCAGGGCCAACAGATAGAACTTATACTGCTGGCTCCACATTGCTCTCTACTCTTGTGAATTACGACAGTTTTGGATGACTCCTAGCAGTGATTTAGCATCCTAACCTGTGTGTCAGTTGCTAATAGAGTTTGCAGATGGAGAGCTTCACTCGCAGGTATCCGTGCTCTCGTTAAATTTAAATGTTTACAAGAAGCTAACAGCAGAAACAGCTCTTTGATAGTGTATAATTTTGATTTTTAAAATGTTCTTAGACTATCCATTGTGCCACCTTCCATTTAAACTTCATACGGGTTGCAGTTATGCTCAGGTGTGTGACTATCTGTTGGAGGTCGTTTATTACTGCATGACCCAGATTTGATTCACATAACTCTTACAAAATTACATTTTTGTCCATATAAAGATGAAATTGCTTTATATTGGTGCAAACTGTGCAGTATAACTGGTCAATAAGACACTGCTCTAGTTTACTGTAGATTTCCTTGAGTATTTCAATATTTCGAGTTCAATAAGTGCTATACTTTATATATTTTTAACAAGATCGCAGATAATAGAAGACCATTCATCTCATCATAATTCACTATGTAGAAAGACTCTACAGTTCTCCCACCCACATTACTGTATCAAATTGTTGCCTCCATCACTCTATCTGGAAATCCATTCCATGTGTTGATTACTCTCTGGGTGAAGAAGAACTGTCTAATATCAGTCCTACAATGACCTTTTGCTACTTTGAACCTGTGTCCCCTTGTCCTACTCCCACAGTTTAACTTAAATTAACATTCCAGATTTAAATTTTCCACTCCGTTTACTATCATATATACCTCTATAAGATCAACTCTCAGATGACTCCTTTCTAAACTGAAAGGCTCAAAACTCTCGAGGCTTTCCTCATAACTCAGATCCTTGACACTAGGGATCAGTTTTGTACCTCCAGTGACTGAATGTTTCCTTTGTTTCTTGCCAAGCGGAACTGGACACAATACTCAAGATGCAGGCTGACCAGAGCACTATAAATATTTATCACATCTATTCGACTATTTTTGCTATGTAGTTCGACATCTTATTGGCTTTGTTGATTGGTGCTTTGCATTGGTTGGACATAGTGAGTATCACGCCATGATCAAGTGGTACTGTCCCTTTAATTCTACACTACACCCTCCACCAGTTTAATTTGAAAACAAAGATTTTCCCTCACCCCTACAATCTCATAATTGGATCGGGAGTCTGATTGTTTGATTGGGTATCAAAATTTTAAACTATACAATCAGATCATGACACAGCTCCTCAAAGTTAACCTGCTGCAGGGTACGGTGGATTTTTCAGTCAGTATTAGAATGTTACTTGTGAGATTCACAGCTCATTGTCTCAGTTTAGCAGGCATCAATCTGTCACCTTAATTTAGCCTCACTTTAATTCTGATCTATTCTGTTTGTGGATTTCATTATTTTTGTACAATTATACCATCCACTAAAAAATGTGCTGTCTGTGAAAATAGTTTTCATAGACAAAATAGAACCCCGCTAGTCAACACTTAAAACTGCAGAGAATATCTGTCTGTGTCCATGATGAAAGAACATTTAAAAATTGCTTTTGTGAAAATACCAGCAAATGCCCCACAGTACTAATTCTAGGACTTAACACTTATTATACATGAAACTAGACAGTCACAGGAAAGGGCAACAGTGGGAAATGTGTGCAGAGTGCATGTTTACTTCGGTTGAAGTGTTATACTGAATTTACCATGAATGTATTTATTTTAAACATAACTTGTACAGATAGTTATACCAAAAATCTAATGCTTGGCTTAAACCAACTAAAACTGGAGTATAAATTAGTACCCAGGGTCACATACTAGCATACAAAACAATGACATAAACTTCCAGTTAATAAGTGCCTGCTGTTTTCTAAATACGATAAAAGCAGGATTGGAGAAGGGATAATTATTTTTTAGGATTAGGTGAACCATTTTAAAGCTCATTATATTTAGGATATGTTGAAAGGAAATTGTCAGGATTTCAGGATAGCACCTGGACTATTATTTTAAGCCAGTCAGTGATGTAATGTTGACAGGATGCATATCTATGTGACTGAAAACTTGCAGCATATGCTTGTGCACTTCAGTTGCACTCTGGGTTGGCAATGTCTATCACTTGCTTGACAGTGCTCTCTTTAACAGAAATCTGTTAAACTCCGGGTGTACATCCGACACATGGTGGTTCACGGGCCCCCAGCCTAATTTCTATTTGAACAGTTCTTTTTTCAGGTTCTAATGTTTCCAGCGCTGTATAAAACAAAGCAGTACATGGGAAAGCAAGATTGACCATCTTTAAAAAGTGTAAATTTCAGAAAGGTTGATCAATATCACAATTAAACACTGAAAAGTATTGGCAACAAACTAATTGATTTTTTTACAGGATACATGAAAGATACACAAGGCACAATTTAAACTTAGAGCGGGAATCAGGTGGGTAAGGTACAAGGCGAGTGGCGAACCTCCCTGACCTTACGAGCGTGAGGTCCGGGTGGTTTTAACTCCGGGGCCTTACCTGCAGGCCTCTGATCAGTCGCCTCCCTGAAAGGGGCAGAAAGCGACAGCTGGCAGGTGGGTGGGAGCATAATTTTGAGCAGCAGGAAGCGACCAGCCAGGACCAACGGAACAGTCACCAGCACTCAGGTAAGTCGTAGAGAGGGGTGTTTCGGGAGTGTCTCGTCTTCGGGAAGCAGGAGAGCTTAGGGCAGGTGAGGCCTAAACTTACCTTATGGGGCCTGGGAAAGCACTCCTGCTCCTCCTGGTCCCACAACGAAAGTAAAAAGTTTTTTTTTAATTATCTGTTTGGGCCTCTTCTGGCCCGACTCTTCCCGCTATCTTCACCTGGCGAGAAAGCCACAATGGCTTCCCACTCAGCCCACCAGTTATAGTTGCAGTTGGGCCGACAACACATTCAAGTACTTTGGAGAGGGAAGGAGGTTGACGATGGGACAGTAGTTTACTGGAACACAGGGTCGAGGTTGGGCTTTTTGATGAGTGAGGTGATGATGGTAGTTTTGAAAGGAAGGGGAAACAGTTCCTGAGGAAAGGGAACCATTTATAATGTCAGCTAGTTTGGGGCCTGGATGGAAAACTGGGTGGTTACTGGTTTAATGGGAAGGGTGTTGAGGGAACAGGAGGTAGGTCTCGTGGATTAGAGGGGCTTGAAGATGGAATTAACAGAGATAAAAGGAAAAGTAGAGAAAGATGTTGGTTGAAGGCTAGGCAGGGGATCCTGGAGGAAGATTTGGCTAGGTGGGCAAGGGGAAGGAGGAATGCAGCAGATATAGCTCAACGGATGGTCTCAATTTTTGTGACAAAGTCGTCCAAGAAGTCTTCGCACTTGTTGCTGGAGGTGAGGGTGGAGGAGGAAGGGGAGATTGGTTTAAGGAGATAGTTGCGAGTGGAGCAAAGAAGCCGGGATTATCTTTGGTCGCCAGGATGATACTGGAGTAGTGGGTAGTTTTGTCAGAGGAGAGTGAGGTCCAATAGCAATTGTTGTGGCCGAACCAGATGAATGGCTAAAGCAGTTGTGTGCCAGATACACACAAGTGTACGCCCCTTGGACATGAAGGAATGAAGACAGGGCCATACCAAGGAGAATAATCAGGAGGAGAGACACTGATGGTTTTCTGGGTACAAGGGCATTAAGGGTAAACCAGAAGAAATGGGTGAGCAAATTGATGGCTGCAGAGGTATTGTAGTGATTACCTGTAGTCGGTTGTGATTTTGAAAAAATAGTTATAACCTATTTGGGGGGCTGTTTTTTCAGGAAATTTGCAGAGGGATTTGGGCTTGGAAGGGGTGGTGGGATATGGTTGGTGCAGGACAGTGCATAATGTTTGGAGATGGCTTTGTCAGTTATCAAGACCACACGAGTAGAGAGGCCACATCCCTACTCCCATGATCAATTGTGCAATCCTCAGAATGCTAATAACTATCTTTCAGCAAATATTTACTTATTTCACATGTATACATACATAAAAATGCATTTACTCTTGACGTCAGTGGAAACTAAACTGGAAAACGGGCTTTAAGAGGATGGGATCATTTCCTTTTATGGAATAGCGTGAGTTTAGTATAAATTTATCATAATTGGCTTTCCAAGGAATGCAAGTCTCTGGCATCCAATGGTGCAGTCTCAGAAAATCTCCACCATATTTGTAGCCTTTGTTTTCCAGAATCTCCTGCAAGCCCGCAGCAGTATAACCAGAAGCAGCACTATCCACAGGTCCTTGCCCAAGTGACTATTCATCCAGCGAGCGAGCTTTGACAGGCTATTTACCACAGACAACATCAGAGCTGAGCCCAATCTAGTCTTCACTTAATGCACATTACATGTGCTTTCCAGCAGGGGACATTGAATAGGGACAAGAAGCAAGAGCTCCTCCCTAGCACAGGATCATTGGGCTGGATTTTGTCAATGGGAGCGGGACTGCTGATTGTCGGGTTTCAGTCCCGCCCCCAGCGATGTCTGGCCAACCCACGCTATTTTCCATTGATTGACCTTGTTAAGCCCGCCCTGTGGGCTTACCGGCCAATTAAGGGAAAGCCGGTGACGGAGGACGTCAGTGTATGATGTTTCATCTGTCGAAAAATTTTTGACAGATGAATTGTCATCATTTGACAGCTTTGGGAATCTCTGTTCTAAGGTGAGCCCTTGCACTGAAGGCTCACCAAAACCCCTCTCCTCAGCAGAAAGCAGATGGTTGCTGCATCTGAGAATGCAGCAGCCATTCTGTCACCTCCGCCGTTGAGATGAGGCACCTCCGGATCCCCAAGGGTTGAAGCCTGCAGGAAGAAGCAAAGGTAAGGAAACTTTTTCCAACACTTTACACTCACCTCTCATACTTACGTGTCCACACTTGCACCCATCACTCACCTCCACAGCAGACTTTTTGACCCCTCTCACCCCCGCAGACCTACTGCTCGCCTCGCTGACCCTGGTGAGGTTCGCAGCCGTCGGGAAGCCCGCACTTGCAGGGGTAAAATGGGGATAAGCCTCTTAACTGCCTGTTAACTGGCAGTTAATTGGCTGTAATCCCCTTCCTGCCTCCCGGGAAGATGGCACGGAGGCGGGTTGGGAGCTGGTTCGGTACCCGCTCCCAGTTTCTGCCATTTTCCCGGCAGCCCCACCTCCATACCCGCCTCCCCAGGGCTGGGAAAATTCCCCCCATTGAGACTGTGTTATATGTGGGTAGAACAAATGAAGGACAGAGACACAATGAGTTGCTTGTCCAGGTGCATGTTTACTAGGCCAGAGTGAGCTGAGCATGCTCATACCAAACCCTGTGAAATACCATGTGACAAACCATGTGATAATACATGACACTGCTTTCCCCTTAAAAAAAAAATGTACATATTCCCCTCTGAAATACAACAAAACTGTGGTCCCATCTTTCCCAGCATTACATGTACCACATAACAGAAACTCCTGGCTTTTTATCTTTTAAATGAACTACAAATCCAGTTTAATAATAGGTTTGCGGAGCCTTCCTAATCTCCTTACAAAAGGTTTTGGTGTTGAACCAATTTTCGGGCTGTTTTGTTTTGGTTCTGAACTCAAAGAAGTAGGCACCACCACTCTGTTTCCCCACTTGATACAACCTTGCTCACAAGACAATTCAGTACGACGGTTATGGAATGGTTTCAACTCTGTGTCCAGACATTGATCAGTCCATCCATTCAAGGTGGTTTCATACACTCTTTTCAGTACTGAGTCCTTTTGAGTCTCATCTGCAATCTCAGTTGCATTCACGGGAAAGTCTTTGTCAACTGCACCTAGCGTGAAAATCTCACCTTCATTCCCAACACATGAGTCTTCATATGGCAACCTGGACAAGGCATCTGCGATTGTGTTTTGCTTTGAAGTGCGATATTTAATCGTGTAGTCATATTGTGACAACACCACTGCCCAACATTGCATTCTTGATGCAGCCATTGCACAGATGGCAAATTTGGGCCCCAATATTGCTAGGGGCGGTTTGTGATCGGTTACCAGGGTAAACTATCTGCTGATCAGGAACTGTTGAAATTTCTTGATTCCAAACACTATGGCGAGTGCTTCCTTTTCAATTTGCGCGTAGTTTCTTTCGCTCTTTGTGAGGGTTCGTGATGCAAACGTGATTGGTTTCTCTTGGTCGTCATCCATTACATGGCTTATGACAGCTCCCACACCATAGCTAGAAGCATCACACGCTAACTTAGGCTCACGCTCTGTGTCGTAGTGCACGAGTAGAGCATCGCTAGACAGACTTCTCTTACAAGCGTTGTAAGCTTCCTGTTGCGTTTTTGTCCACTTCCACTGGACATCCTTCTTGAGGAGCTCATGCAATGGAGCAACATGGTCGCTAACTCAGGTCAGAAACATGCGTAGTACTGGACCATTCCAAGGAAAGATCTTAACTCAGACACGTTCTGTGGCTTTGGAGTATTGATGACAGCATCAACCTTTTCGTTAACTAGTTGCAAGCCATTTGCATCAACTTTCAGACCAAGGTACACAACTTCGGGCTGCACAAAAGCACATTTGCACCTTTTCAATTTGACATTGTGGGAATTCAACCTTTGAAGCACTAAATCTAACACTTTTAGATTTTCTTTCTTGCTGCTTGTTGCGATCAGCATATCGTCTTGATTGCATATGCAATTTGGAATTTCTTGCAAAATTTTATCCATCGTAGCCTGGAAGCTTTTGGGGAGGACTTTACACCATATGACAGTTTGGTGTATGAGTACAGTCCCTTGAGTGTGTTGATAGTGAGATACTGTTGACAAAGAGAGTCAACATTCAGTTGAGCATAAGCGTGCAACAGGTCTAGCTTGGAGGAAACCTTTGACCCAGAGAGTGCAGCATACAAATCTTGTGATGTAGGTAACGAGTACTGCTGATCATCAACTGCTTGGTTGATAGTAACTTTGTAGTCACCGCACAAGCGTACAGTTTTGTTTGCTTTGGGCACTACCACAATCGGGGTAGCTCATTCACTTTTGTCAGCTTTTACTAGCACTCCGTTCTATCTCAGTTTCTCTAGCTCTTCCTCCACCTGACTTTTCAACGCATAGGGTACCGGCCTTGCCTTACAATACACAGGCTTCATGTTGGACTTGATGCGGATATGTGCATCATGGCCAGTGATGCCTTCATAACTGTCTGAGAAAATGCTTTTAAACTTGTTCAGCATTGTTTCGAGTCACTTCTTTGAAGCATCTACACTGAAGTTGTTTTTCCAGTCTAGTTTTAACTTTTTCAACCAATCTTTCCACATGAGGGTTGGCCTGTTTTAGCTCGCTACAATAATAGGTAGCTTTACTGACTGGCCATTGTGTTGAACTGTACATTCCAATTGTCCACATGTCTCTAGGATTTCTCTGGAGTAGATTTTTAACTCTACGGTACTCTTTGTAAGTGGTACTTGATTATACTTACTCTCATATGTGTCCTTACACATGATAGAGCAGTCCGCTGCTTTGTCGATACACATATTAATATATTGCTCGTTGATCAAAAGTTTTGTATGGAAGTCTTTCTCATGACTGCTAGCGTTGCCACTAATGTCATAGATACTGTAGATGCCTAGTTCTTCAATATCAGGTGTGTTCACTTCAATATTGTGAACTCCTCCCTTTTGTTGTTGCTGCTTTGCTGCCACTAGAATGGTTCTTACTTCCTGCTTTAGATCTAGCTCTGCAAGCTGTTGAAATATGGCCTTGCTTCTGGCAGTGAAAACACTTTGCATTTCTGTATTGGCAGGACTATGGTGAGTGATTTCATTGCAGTGATAACAATTTACTGAACTGCTCTCCCCGACATGCTTTTGACTCGGTTTGGCGGTGGCTTTGTGACTGTAGCCCTCAGCTGCACTAGTCACTTGAGTTGGATGGCGCCCCCTTGCATCCTTAGATGCCTTTTCCATAGATAGGGCAATTTTGCAAGCTATATCAAACGTTAGGTTCGGAGTGTTCAGTAATTTGGGCTGTGTGCGCTCATCAACCAGTCCACATACAAACTTATCTCACTACGCACGATCAAAAAATGTGCTGAAATTACACTGCAAAGACAGGTTTTTAAGAGCTACTCACTGATGGTTTCACTTTGTTTTTGGTTTCTGGTACCAAACTTATAGCTCTCTGCTATTTCGATTGGCTTTGGGTCGAAATGGTCCTCGAGTTTCTCGACAATGTCTTCAAACGACATATGCTTCATTTTCCCTGGCGCGAGTAGGTTTGTCAACGTTCCGTAGACATCTGGCCCGATCTCCGTTAGAAAAATTGTTTTTTTCTGTTCACGAATTACTTTATTTTGAGCTTGAACATTCTCATCTGCACCTTCGGTCTCAATAATGTTATTCGCCCTAAAAACATCTCCATCTGCTCGATGTAAGAACTGAATGGTTCGCGAGCTCGGTCATACATGCCGAGGCTTCTGATGAATCCCATAGGCGAGGACATGATTGTTCCGATCCCGTCGAACAGTGACTCAGCACGCTACTTGTTTACCTTAAACTTTTCCACTCGAAGGTTGAACACTGTATCCTTCCATGATCCCAAAAATGGCTTTGGGATCCCATCCTCGTCGCCAAAAATGTAATATATGCAGGTAGAACAAATGAAGGACAGAGACACGATGAGTTGCTAGTCAAGGTGCTTGTTTACTAGGCCAGAGCAAACTGAGCATGCTCATATCAAACCATGTGACATACCATGTGATAATACATTACAGAGACCAAAGGCCAGATTTTCCGAGTAAATGCTACAGACACAGACCCTTGCCCGCCAGGAGCAGATATTGAGAAGCTGTGACTGTACTCCTGACAATGGAAAAAGGTGCAGAGCATGGACACGATTTCTTGTTATGTGCCAAGGCTCTGTGCAGTAGCATAGATTTGGAAATTCGGCCTTAAGTGTTATGTCCTCATCACCTCACTGGTGAGACCAGCTAAGGCTGCAGGAATTGAAACTGGACGTACTGCTGCAGCATCACATGATGTAATTATTCACAGAGGAGCCCTGTGCTGTCCTTTTTTTTTTAACAATGACAATTAACCTAACAGATTGTGACAATCTCATTCATTTAGATCAAGAAATAATGGTACTAATACACAAAAACAGTGTGGGCAGACGTAGATTTGTTCCCTCAATCCGCTTAGTTCTGAATCTAAGCTACACTGGAAACAGTGAGATCATTGATGTGGGTGTCATTGCTGGGTTGCTATCTCATGTTGCCTGTCAACTAAAATGGACATTGACGGAAACCTGGAAGATACCTGGCCAGCAGAGGCATGAAACCTAGGAAGGATCTTGAAACATTGTGGGAAATTGAGGAAATGCCCTTCATTGGAATAAAACATTCAGCATCCATTTTCTGAGTTTGGACTCTATGCTGTCATCAGCTTGGTAGCCATAGCTGCCCATTTTTTAGATTGGCTACTGCGCCAATGCACGACATCGAGCATGGCTATTCACTCTTTCTAGCCACAAATGCCATTTGTATTGATGAACTGGCCATCAAATTCTGTTTCTATTTCTTTGCCTTTATACCCATTAAATTAACTGCCACACTACTGAAAATCTAAATGGAACGAGCTTCGGGAGCTGAACTCAGATTCTAACATTCGGTTTCTATGAAAGTAACGCTTACCCATTTATTCAAATACAGAGTTTTCTTTTGAGACTGTATCATTATCTGGGCACCCACATAACAACCAAAGTATCCCACAAATGAATATGAATTCCAGGTGTCCCTTTGCTTATGTAAACAACGAACATACTTACCAACTGTAACTCAGTAACTCCCAAAGCTCAGCAAAACCAGTGAGATGGTTTCTCTCACTTTAGCAGAGCCGAGCTATACACAAGACAGATAAGAGGTCTACATAGTCATACAGAAGTGTTGGAGATTGCCAGTTCTTTGGCAGGCAGAGACCAGTGCTTTACGTATCAGAGGTCTGCACAATAGCCTGGCAACCAAACATACTGCACATCATTATTGATATTCCAAATGGGATATAAAAAACAATTTGTGGAACGTTATTTGGTCCCAGTACTCACCATTAGGAATATTAGTTTTCAAGAGCATTGCAAATGTGCTTAGCAGATTTATGTTGGCTTTTAGCTCTGAAAATTTTAAGAGGCTGAGAACTGGCTGCCTGCTGAGAGACTGAAGCAGTGCGTAGGGTTTCTTGTGGTTTGGAAACTAATGAGTTGAGTGCCTTGCTTCTTTCCAAAGAACTTCCAAGCCCAATTAATCAGTCATTTTATTTTTTTAAAGCTGAAATCCCATTAGCCCCTCATTTTAAAAAAAAGGGCTATTATCACTTAAATAAGGTGTTTTTGGTCAGGCTTAGGTACTAGAACAAATACTATGCCACCTTGATGGCCAGAAGGGTAAACTTATGCTCCAGGAAGCACAATAGGGCAAATATTGTGATGTTTTGCTGTTGGCTCAGAGCCTTGCTAGATGTGAGCCTGGAACGAAGGGGGTGATTTTGCCAATGGGGCGCGTTGGAGGCAGGACTGCTGCTTGGCGGGTTTTAGTCCCGCCTCCATCGACTTGTGGCCAATCCACGCTATTTTCCCTTGATTGACCTTGTTAAGCCCGCCCAGCGGGTTTAGCAGGCCAATTAAGGGAAAGCCGGTGACAGAAAACGTCAGTGTATGACGTTTCATCTGCCAAAACATTTTCTGTCAACAACTTGCATTTATATAGCACCTTTAATGTAGAAAAATGTCCCAAGACGCTTCACAGAAGTGCAATCAGGCAAAAAGGGACACCAAGCCAAAAAAGGAAATAATAGGAGGGGTGACTAAAAGCTTGGTCAAAGAGGTGGATTTTAAGAAGTGTCTTAAAGGAGGAATGGGAGGTTGAGAGGCAGGGAGATTTAGGGAGGGAATTCCAGAGTGTAGGGCCTAAACAGCTGCCAGTGGTGGGGTGTAGTGAGTGGAGAATGCACAAGAGGCCAGAATCAGAGTAAATTAGAGATCTCGGACGTTTTTACAATTGGAGGAGGTTGCAGAGATAGGGTGGGGAGAAGCCAGGAAGTGCTTTAAATGCAAGGATGAAAATTTTAAATTTGAGGTGTTGGGGGATCAGAAGCCAATGTAGATCGACGAGCACAGAGGTGATGGATGAGCGAGACCTGCAGGGCCAGCAGCGTTTGGATGAGAAGAAGCTTACGGAGTTGCAGGAAGGAAGACTGGCCAGGAGAGCATTAAAATAGTTGAATCTGGAGGTGACAAAGACATGGATGAGCGTTTCAGCAGTAGATGGGCTGAGGGTGGGTGGAGACAGGCGGTATTATGGAGATGGAAGTAGACAGCCTTTTCTAATGGAGAGGATCTCGGGTTGGAAGCTCAGCTCGGGCTTAAATAGGACGCCAATGTTGCAAAAAGTCTGGTTCAACCTGAGACAGTGGTCTGGCAGGGGAATGGAATCAGAGGCTAGGGCAAGGAGTTTGTGATGAGGCCAAAGCTGATGGCCTCAGTCCTCCCAATGTTAAACTGGAAGAAAATGCGGCTCATTCAGGACCGTGTTGGACAAGCATTTTGAGGGGTAGAGAGAGGGGGTGGAGAGGTAGAGCTGGCTGTCATCAGTATACATGTGCCTCCTGCTTCCATGTCTTTGGATGATGTCGCCAAGGGGCAGCATGTAGATTAGGAAGAGGAGAGACCATTGGATAAATCCTTGAGGGACTCCAGAGGTAACGGTGTGGGGGCAGGAAGAGAAGTAATTGCTGGAGATGCTCTGATTATGATTAAATAGGTAAGAGTGGCACCAAGTGTTGGCAGTGCCACTGAGCTAGACATGGAGGAGAGGTGATGGACAAGGATGATGTGGTCAGCCATGTCAGAGGCTGCAAAAGTTGCTGCTTAAAAATATAGAAAAAACAACGAGCAGGAAAATAGAAAGTTTTGCTTCTCTTTCTCTATCCATTGTGCGAGACAGACACCAGCACAGAGTTTGGGCCAGCACTCTGGAATCTATGTGCGACACTTGACTCTATGCACAGGCAAACAATTCTACTTTCTGTTTGAATACACATCAAGATTTGACAGGTAGCACATTATTTTGTGATGAATGTGCAGAAAGCAGTACCAGCAGTAACAGTGTGCTATCGCGAAAGGTAGTTATGGGAATCTTGGAGGAAATTTGAAATGACAGGCACGGGGAGTGTGGGGGTTGAAAGATCCTGGGAGCAGGCTTTTCAATTGCCAGATTTCCCTGATGGGGCTGCACTGCTAATATTTGAGGTTCCCAATAGCAGAAGCAACATCTTCATTTTAGGCAAGTTAAAAACAGGCACGTTTTGAATCTCCCTTTCTGCACTTTCATGGTCTGTTTACTTAAAGGTTTGTGTTGAACTGTTTTCAGAGTGACAGGTTTTCTTTGTGTTTTTTCCAACCAGGGTGCAAAAGTATAGAGCTGTTGAGACTACAGAATAATGTCTGTGCCCTTAACTATTCAAAGCGGAGCAGGCTCGAGAGGCCAAGTGGCCTATTCCTACTCCTATTTCTTATGTTCTCTCACTTATAACTTTCTAGTCCTCGGCAGACTCCACTGGCTCCTTGTACTGATTTGAATCTATTTCAAAATCTTCAACCTTACTGTCAAATACTTTCACAGTCTCACCCCTCCTGCACAGTATCTATTTTTCCTTCTTTGTTCTGTGTAGTGCTCTGAACACTACATTAATCCATGTTTTTATTAATAATAAAATATTATTGGCTGCAAGCTTTGGCACTTCTGCTTGAAGACGTGTACAAAAAATAATTGAAAAAAATCCCCTCTTTGTTGGGACGATAAATCTGATGTTTACTGGTGAAAGCTTTTATTTGAATTCATGTAGAATCAGAAGGGAATGCAAAACTTTTGGGTCTGCACAGTTTTGAGCATTTTAACAAGCTTCCTATTGATTATAGGGTTCTTTTTTTTTTAAAGTACCTTTCTCAATTTCCTCTTCAACTCCTTAGCAGATGTGAAACTGGCTTCTAATTAAATGCTGTTTAGGTATAACTCAAAAACAGTCAGTTTTTCATTTTTAACCTATCTTCTATTGGAAATATCAACCAACGGGTAGAAAAATTAAAAATTTAGCCACTAAATATTTTTCAAAAGGACACCAATATTTCCAGTAGGCTAGAAGAGTTAGACGTTCACATTTCTGATGCAGGCTGTCAAATTGGTCACTGGAGAAGAAGAGGGACAATAAAAGGAGGTGGCACAGGATATCCAGTATTAAACTTTTTTTCTCTGTTTGATGGCTACCTGGGGTTTACGAGCTGGAAAATTACTATATTGTAGACGTATCAGCTGCAAACATGACCTTAACCATGTTGGGTCAGGGCTGTTAAGAATCATAGTGGAGCTTAGCTAATGCACTAAGTGGGAAAACTATTTATCAATTTCAATTGGAAAAGATTCAATTTCAGTTACTAAAGAAAAAGAAAACACTGTGCATTTAACACGGTTTGCTGAATAAATGGAGATTTTCTTTTCTCTCCCCGGAATCAATCATTGTTTCACAGTTTAAATGCCTGACTTGTACCTTTGGGAATTGTCTGTTGTAGACATTTACTGTTATTTATTCTCTAAATTCTGGGATTCCCACAGTGGCAAACCTGTGAAGAGAAGCAATTTGCTCAAAGGTGGATGTGGGCACAGTATAAGACAAGGGTCAGAGCCAGCTGTTCCCCACTCAAAAAATCATTATGTGTTTTGATTGAAAATCCCTAAGACACCTGGATTTAGGGGGAAGAGATGACTTTTCCCTGAACCCATTGTGTACACTGATTTATAAGAACATATCATGAAAGGTAATTCAAACAATTTACTTTTAGTGTTAGTGGTTAATGTACGTTCAAAGCAATTTGGATGTTAAATTACTGAAATCGCTTGTCTACTATATTCAGCTGCTGGTAAGGAGCATAAAGTTGATCCAGATGGAGAAATCTGTTGCTGTCAAACTGAAATTCCCGTGAAGCCGATCCAAGCCAGGTATAGGCCACAGCAGACTGGTAAAGCTGTCGAACAGGGTGAGGTTCACAAGCACTTACATTAGTACTGCTCACTTCATGAAACTGGCACAGGGACACAGCCAATTGCAACCCACACCTACAGTATGACAGCTGCCACTCACATGGGATTCAAGTAGTCAGTGGGATTAGAAGGTCAAAAGAGAGTGCAATGGCTCAAGTGGCAATTTTAACACTTCTCACCCGGTGGAAACTGAGCGGGCGGGCAGTTAAAATGGCCGGAGTGACTTACCCCCATCGATCCCGCTGTTAAAACTGTTTAAAAAGTTATGAAAGTGAATTTTTGGAGGACAATAAAGCATTTTCCGTCTTGACTTTAAAACAGAAAGACCGAGTTGCAGTTTTAAAACATGTCTTGTTAATTGTTTCATATTTGACATTAATGAACTTGTAGTTACTTTCTTGCAAATATACATTTGTCTACGAGAAAATGGAAGGCATGCAATTTGCAAACCTTTTGTAGATCTACTGTTTAACATAAACCTTCAGCTTGATCCTCCCACCCCCCCCCCTCCGCCCCCCACAAGATCTTTGATGGACATAAAGCTTTGATTTCTCTTCCTTTTCAATCCAGACTGAAAATCAATTGAGAAATGCGGGAGAGATTTGCACTAATTCTTTGTCAGATTAGTGTAAAATGTAATCCCTGTTGTTGTGACAATGTGTTTGTCCATGAGAGATCCAAACTGGGGATATGTGAAAGACCTTTTTTGTTTATTGGATTGTGTTGGTAATGTGTGGAATTGTTTGATGTAAATCAGCCTCTGCTTCCATGAAAGCTTTGCCACGAGAGTGATATAGCCCTTTTATAGACTAAAGAGACCTTTATAAAGGTTTCACTAGGAGTCTATGAATATTCCTTTAGCTACAAGTGCCTTGGCACTCATCTGCTTGTTGATGGAATTTGGTATCTTGTTTAAACTATTAGCTTTTATGCAATTTTATATTAAGCACCAGAAACTTTGACCTACTGTCAATTCTGACATTACCAGGCTTGTCTGGTGCTATCTGAATCACTGCACAATGGTCAGTAACTAAACCAAAACTATCTTTTGTATCAGTTGGGGTTGCTTCCTAATGTTTTATCACAACTGCTGTACAATTACTTGAAGAATCTCTAAAGCCTTGAAATAACCTGAGCAATATATGTGTGAAAAACTTAATGTGCTAGTTTGAAATTCTTTTATCCACAACTTTAGTGGCGGTATTAACCCCTTAAATGGATTAACTTCTCTAGTAAAATAACAGGAAAAAGAATTTCAATAGGATCAGCACCAATCTTTCCCATTCCACCCCCTGTTTGGCTAGCTGCTACACCTCTTTTCAGGTGATGTCAGCAACATCATATTATAATAGCTCAATAGTTGTGCGAGTACGGGCTGAGAAAAGTCACAACAATTCTGTAATGCTGCTTTTTGGAGCCACCTGCTGAAAAAAGGGTGTGTTATAAAGGGCTGTTGCAGGCAAGGAAGTTCATGGGAGGACAAAACTGGATTGGCTGCCCGTGATACATCTCTCCCGGTTTTCATTTCCATTGTCTGGGAAGGAAAATCGGGAGAGGTGTTTAATGGGCGGCCGATTGATATTGCCCGTTTTACTCAAAATTTAAAATGACCCCTTCTAAGTGTTATATCGGAGGTTGTGCTGTATCTGCCGGAGGGATAACTAAATTTACACGTTAGCACAAACTTGTACCCATTGCATATAAATTACGCACAACTAATATGAATAGACAATGTAAAAACACTTGAAGACAATGCCTCATTTTCTTACAGTCTCATCATCTTTTTTGTGAAAGATCACCTAAACAAAAAAAAGAGCAAAAAGTCTGCTTTTTTTGTCTTGCAGCTTTCTGTAAGCCATTCTTTATTTTTTTTCCTTTTGAGCCCTAACATCTCTTTGTGTTTAAAGTCAGTAGTTCAACTGGATGCTTGTGATTTGTATGGGACTAATCTTGAGAGCGAGTAATGAGCATTTTTCATTTAGCAAGCTGTTGACAAGGCATTTAAACTAATGCTCTTAGAGGGTCATTAGCCTTTTCAGAGTTATTCTGATGGTTAGTGGAAACACTAAAACCCTGTGTCTTCGGGTCCTGATTAGTGACACTTTGATAAAGTCATCTGAAGTTCCTTGGACTGAATTTTCCACCTTTTCTGCTGTTTCTATGGTCACTGTGAAACGACCTGTATTCAGGCTTTTATGCAATCTTTTAAATGCAACTCGTTTAAATGTTACTGTGTAATTCTGTGCATCAGATTTCTCACTTGGCCTCAAAAAGTGTATTTATAAACAGCAACAACAGCGTGTTTTTTTCTTCTCCTTCAGTTTTCTTAAAGTGACAGAGATTGACTAAACAGGGCCTTTTAAGTTGACAAAAGATTGAGAAAATCTTTACACTTTTTATTGCCGAAAGTTTCTTGAGGGCCAAAGGAAACAAAGACGTTTCTCTTCCACTCGATTTGATAGGAAGGCGAGAATAAACTTTGGGGGCGAGATATATCTTAACATTCCCTGAATATTTCTAAGCAAAAAAAAAACTATGGCTAATCGGTCACAATCAAATCATTCATGGTTATCTCAGATAGAAGGGATTAATGCATTATGTATTGGATAACGAGCAGACTCAACATTTGAAACACGTGAGAACTCGGTAAAAAAAATGACTGCTGGGAGTTGTTTCACAGGAGATGCGGAGTCAGGTCATTGACTTGATTTTCATGGGAAGACTGAGTAAGGACTGGGAGCTTTCAGAGTGTGAGTAGCGCGGTATTGACAGCTGCAGTTTTGGGAGGAGAGCGTGCAGCATTGTGATTATGGTTTGTTGAGAAAAAACAAGAGATGGTTTGAAACAAAGCTGTGAATGGAAACACTGGGTTCTGTGTCCCATCACTGACTGACTCCAACTTGTTACTGCTTGGTAAATCATTACTGCTCCAATATAAATCATTACAGAGCAGGGGCAGTAAAAAATAAACAAATGTTTATCTGTTTATACAAAAACAAATGCTCCTCTGTGCATACTTAGGCAACTGCTTGAGTGGAAGCTGCTTCTATTGTAGAAAGGTATTGTCAGAAGCAAAGCTTGTTTAAAGTAACAGCTTGTTTTTGAAAATGTACCTATTTTCACAGATTGTGTTAACTGGAATTCACCTTGGCTACAAGGAAGAAAGCTTTCTCACGTTTTGTTCATACAGATTTCTATTTCTTTTCTTTTTTCTTTTAAATGTTGTTACATAACTCGTACCTGTTGGGATAGACTTTTATTTCAAGAAAGGAATCCCAATTTTGGACTTTGAATTGGCTTCTCTTGATAGGTATTCATCTTGCTTTGAAATTGAAACTATAATTTTTTTTTCTTGTCAAAACAACTTTATTTTTGTCAGTTTTCTTTAAAAACTAAAAAAGAAACATTCACTAGAGCACTACTACCTCCTAGGTGTTCAAAAATAGATCAAAACGGTGCATACAGCAGCACTGCTGATCACAAAAGGGACATAAATATCAAAAGATTTTCTATCTGTAGATATGACATATAAAGGGGCAAGTTAAATCCAAACAGTTCAGAGTGTGTTTGACTTACTTAAAGAAGTAGAATAGTTGCAGAACTTTACTACATTATACTTTATTATAATAATGGACGACGTTTAGGCTTGGGCTGAAAGTGGCAGGTAACATTCGCGCCACAGAAGTGCCAGGCAATGACCATCTCCAACAAGTGAGTATCTAACCACCGCCCCTTGACATTCAATGGCATTACCATCGCTGAATCCCCCACCATCAACATCCTGGGGCTCACCATTGACCAGAAACTTAACTGGACCAGCCACATAAATACTGTGGCAACAAGAGCAGGTCAGAGGCTAGCGGCTTGATTTTAACAGCCCTGAGGAGGCGGGTCAGCTGCAAAAATAGGAAAAAATGGTTTCAGACACCCAACCCACCTCCATCCCGCCCCCACCCGATTTTCGTGAGTGTCTGTTCAGCCGGTCCCAAACTGACCCGACTACAACCGGTGGGACAGGTAGTTAAGGTAGTTAAGAGCCTGTTACCCGCCTTGATAATCCTATTTTGACAGAGGTTTCCCATTTTTGTGCCTCTGGCTCCTGCTTCCCGTCTTGTCAGAAACAGTCCTGCTGCAAGGAGACGAGTTGGTGGAGGACATGATATGTAGTCATTATTGGTGCAGAACTTTAAAAGCGCTCCTGTAACATGGCTGGCATTCAAATGCAACAACTTTGTTGTTGGAGGTTTGGGATAAGATTTTGCAAATCTACTGACCTTGTGACTGGTCAAGCTGACACACATCTGCTGTTTGAACTGTTTGGAATAATTTCAGGCCACTTTGAGTGTTCGCGTGCAAGCTTTTTGCCTCAACTGAAATCTATAACAACGGGATGGGAACCATTTACATCCTCTCATCCTGGTCGTCAGTTTCGGAGGCAGAGCAGCACGGTTTAGTTCTGCCGGATGAACAAGTGGCTCAGCACACCGCTTCCTTGGAGGAAGATGAAGAGGACGAGGAGGAGGATGAGTAGGAGGACGGGGAGTGACTCCTTGTGGCGCCGGATGTGGCCAATCCAGCAGCAGGCGACCACATTGATGGCCGTCAGGCAAGGAATGCACTCACCCATGCCAGATTCGCGTAAGCTAACACTTCAACCACAGGTGGCTGGCACATGGAGATAAATATAAATCCAACATTCTCAAACCCCAGGCATCATCTGTCCAATAAACGGTGGTTTGCGCTCAGTGTCACCACCAACATTCTACATGGTATTCGCCCTGAGCCCTCACTCTTGAACTTCCATGTCCCAGAACACAAAGGCCACACTTTAGGTGATCTCAGCAGATCATTAAACCTTTTGACACTAAACCCATGTGCGTCTGCACACAGACCTCGAGCTCACCTCCTCAGCAATTTGCAGCCAAACTGCCTTGGTTTACTGAGGAGGACTCCTCCTTCCGTTTCCAGGGAAGAGGACCTCCTGACGTCCTCTAACTCCCTCAACAAGAGCATGGAGAGAGCCCTCATTGAGCCTGGGTGCAGCCTTAGTTTTGGGGGCTGCCGTTCCTGCAGCTCCCAGCACCTTTAAGAGAAAAAAGCATTAATATTACTAAGCAAATGATTGGAACACATCTGACATCTTTTTCATTTCATAGTCAGATAATAAAGTCATATATCAAAAAATCATGAATCTCTTTCTGGAATAATATGACCAGCAATATCATTCATTAAATTTTCCTCAGAACAGACGCTGTCAACTCCCCTTTCAAGATAATAAAGCACTAAGCCATCCCAATTATATTTGTATGCAAAGGGGACATAGAAACATAGAAACATAGAAACTAGGAGCAGGAGTAGGCCATTCGGCCCTTCGAGCCTGCTCCACCATTCAATACGATCATGGCTGATCATCCAAATCCAGTACCCTGTCCCTGCTTTCCCACAGAGAATCCCCATCGTGCCTGCACCAACACATATCCCACCCTATCCCCACGTATTTAATTCCCCCTAACATATCCCATCCTATCCCCGTAACCCCACATATTTAATCCCCCCCTAACACTAAGGGTCAATTTATCATAGCCAAATCAACCTAACCCGCACATTTTTGGACTGTGGGAGGAAACCGGAGCACCCGGAGGAAACCCACGCAGACACGGGGAGAATGTGCAAACTCCACACAGACAGTCACCCGAGGCCGGATTCGATCCCGGGTCGCTGGCGCTGTGAGGCACCAGTGCTAACCACTATGCCACCGTGCCGCCCCATGGCCCCTTTAAACTTTCAAACAAACAACGCGTCATCAGACGCGAGAAACTGACATCCTGCAAGCAATTGTCTGGAGGGACCCGCACGTCGACCGTAACGAGGCCCATGAAGCCAAAATCGGAAGTACTGGGAGGCGGCAGCCGGGTGCGGGTCTGAAAGCTGCCGAGCAGCGGTCCCGCCCTCAACCCGCCTCGTTAATAAAATCGAGCCCAAGGTATTCTGCGGCGAGTGTCTCACCTCCTGACTCCCCAAACCCTTTCTACCATCTACAAGGCACAGTAAGGAGTGTGATGGAATACTTTGCACTTTCCTGGATGAGTGCAGCTCCAACAACACTCAAGAAGCTCAACACCATCCAAGACAAAGCTTGATTGGCACCCCATCCACCACCTTAAACATTCACTCCCTCCACCACCGGCGTACCGTGGCTGCAGTGTGTATCATCTACAAGATGCACTGCAGCAACTCGCCAAGGCTGCTTCGGCAGCACTTCCCAAACCCGCGACTGCTTCCACCTATCACCGATCCTTCATCGTTGCTGGGTCAAAATCCTGGAACTCCCGACCTAACAGCACTGTGGGAGTACCTTCACCACACGGACTGCAATGGTTTAAGGCGGCGGCTCACCACCACCTTCTCAAGGGCAATTAGGGATGGACAATAAATGCTGGTCTTGCCAGCGATGCCCACATCCCATAAACTAATTTTTTTAAATTACCTGACACCTGAACCAAGCTTTTCTAGCATCCTGAGAGTGATAGTCTGCTTTTGCATGGACTATCTATATATAGCCCAGCCCTGGAAAGGATATCCTCCAGCCCTTTCAGTCAGTAAGATGCTAAACCTAGGTGGGCAGTTACACTAACAGCATTGCAAAGGATTCTTTGCAGTCTTTTAGAAACCATCCCTGAAGTTTCCAAATAATAAATAAGAAAATATGGTTCATGGTTAGTAGAAAATAATATCAGCAGAATTCCAGGCATCACCTAGGCTATGGGAATGATTGTGCTATACTTTGGGGAACATAACACTTCTGAAAATGTTCCTCCATTTATGTGATCTGTGTTCACTATTTAAACAAATATAATACAGAAACAAATTAAATAACAGAAGAAATGTATCAAACCAAATCATAGTTCTTTGTAAATGTTTTTGGTGAGACTCCAGTTTTAGGCAGGTGAAGTATTATATTAGTATCCTCAAGGTCAACATAGAAACTAGGAGCAGGAGTAGGCCATTCGGCCCGTCGAGCCTGCTCCACCATTCAATACGATCATGGCTGATCATCCAAATCCAGTACCCTGTCCCTGCTTTCTCACACAGAATCCCCATCGAGCCTGCACCGACACATATCCCACCCTATCCCCGTAACCCCACGTATTTAATTCCCCCTAACATATCCCATCCTATCCCCGTAACCCCACATATTTAATCCCCCCCCTAACATTAAGGGTCAATTTATCATAGCCAAATCAACCTAACCCGCACATTTTTGGACTGTGGGAGGAAACCGGAGCACCCGGAGGAAACCCACGCAGACACGGGGAGAATGTGCAAACTCCACACAGACAGTCACCCGAGGCCAGATTCGAACCCGGGTCCCTGGCGCTGTGAGGCACCAGTGCTAACCACTATGCCACCGTGTTCATGAATATTTAGAAATATGGGAATTGTGTGGTTAAGGCTTTGTATACTGTCTGTGACTTGGTTTTGATTCCAACTCAGAGTGATAGAGTGATGTGTGAAAGCATTCTTAAGACAGATATAGCATGGTTAGTTAGATCCAGAGTAAAGCTCCCTCTACTTTGTTGTCTCCATCATGATCGCCATCATCATCAACAACAACTTGCATTTATATAGCACCTCTCATGGAGAAATGCCCCAAGGTGCTTCACATAAGGAGAAATGGATGCTGAGCAAAAGACAGAGCGTTTGAGAGTGGTGACTAAAAACTAGGTCAGAGGTGTGTGTGAATGAGCGTGTTAAAGGGGAAGAGAGAGCTAGAAAGACCGAGGGATTCGGAGAGGAAATTCAAGACTGTAGGACCTAGACGGCTGAAGGCACTGCCACCAATGATGAGACAAAGGCTGCAAGGGAAGCACAGGAAGCTGAGTCAGTGGCAGGAACAGTTCAGCAGGGGAGGAGATTTTCATTCTGTCAGCCTGGGCTAGATTTAACTCCAGGTATCAGAGGTAAAAGGGCAGTGCTAACCCACTGAACATCCAGTGCCCAACTTAAAAACCTTTGACAGTCACATTTTAGTTGAGTGCTCACAAATACTCTTCAGCTAAATGTCATATTTTTCATGGCAAGCTAATACATGTCTGTACTTTGCCATTATAGTAATTCTGTTAAGGATAACTGATAAGTACCACTCATCTCATTTCTCTGTAATTTACTCAATTTCACTAATTCGAGTAAATGGATTGTGGTTAGTAATTGTGCGGTGCTATATAGTGCTTGAGAGCCCTTTTGTTTTGTCTGATTAAAGTTGCTGTGGTCGAGTAAAGCAGTGTTAAAGGTCGAGATCATCATTACACAAACACCTACACTGCTTCTCCCCCCACCATGCAGGCTATCAGATATTGACAGGCATCATTGCGATTTCGGCCAGTACAACATTACCCCAACCTGGAGGGATGAATCAGTGATGTCCCCCTCCATCCACACCAGCCCTTGCATAGCAATTCTTGACTTCAACCCTTTCTTGTATGACAGTTGGAAATCCACCCAAACGATCTCTCCGCTGAACACTCAATTCTCTTTGTCACACTACGAGCCTTCATAAGAATCTCCCTGTCCTTGTTCCACAAGTCACCAACACCATCAGATGCAGCTCACAATGCCATCCTATGTCTCTGTACTCAACCACCAATGCTATATGTTGTAGCAGCATTCTTTCATTTACCTCCCCTAACCTGGTCTCCCATTCCCTATGTGCACGCTCTTTACCACACATCATAATCAGTCTCAAATTTATGCCAGTTAGCTGTTTCTAATATTTTGTGCCAATCAACAGTCCATCTTCCCTTCCTTTCTTCCTGCCACTTAGCTTGCACCACCTTCTCAAACTCAATTACTATCTACCATTTTTGTTTCCCATTATTTATCTGTTCCATGTTGTTGCACAGCATCCTTTACTACCTCCATTATCTCAGTGGGGCTTTATATACATCCCCAATGCAGCACTGCAAGCTGACAAAATGCATTCCAAATTGGCCATACCCTTCCCTCACCCTGAGCACCCAGCCACACCCATCTTGCCAGTTTCTCCTTCGTTGGAAGTGCCTCATAGCTACTGCCTAACAAGAAAGAAAACTGATTCTGCCTCATTATCCAAAGTTGGTTCATTGATATATTTGACTTCTCCACACTGTTCTGCACACTGTCCTGCCCCATCCATGTGCCTTGTTGACTGTTGCGTAACCATTGCCACCTTGTACTCACTACCTCACTTCCTATATTACCTTCTCTTCCCCTCATAACACTTTCTATTGCCTCCGAGAATTTAAAGCGCTGATTTTGACTTGGGGTGGACATTGGGCCAAAGCAGGTGGTCTTTCCTCTGGTCCACCAGAGCACGAGGCTTGAGAGATTTGAACTTCCAACTTCATTTGCATGCCCCGACATTGAATCCCACCTGAAGCCAGCAGGAATGATGTCAATACCAGTGGGAGGGAGTGGAAATTGGAGGGGTTAGACCTCTGTCGGGGACCCACGGAAATGGATCCCGGCAAGGTAAGTGGGGTGGCGGGGGGGGGGTGGTCAGCAAAGTTTGCGCTCGGGGGAGGGGGCAAGGAATCCTTATGAGGCCAGAACAAGTCCTCCTGGCCCACAAGGAACAATAAAAAGTAAAAAAATGATTAACTTACCTGGGCCTCCAGTGACTAGGATGCTGCCTGCTGCCAACTTTCACTTGCGAGTCCAATACTGTGCAGCCCTTAGTTGGCCTGCAGTTAAAATGGTGTGCGTGTCCTGATGACATCATTGGGAGACAAGTTCGTAATTTAAATTAGGTCCCCTCCATTCTGGGGAGGGTGGCCTTCCTGTGCCTAACTTCAGGTAAGTTAAAATGGTGGGGACGGAAACACAGTGGGAATCCTCCACTCCATCTTAACGCCCCCCTGTCCGTACCATTCCTGCCGAACCGGTGGGGGGAGGTTAAAATGCCCCTTGACCTTTCTGACTCATCTTCCTCCTCAGGATTCTGCTGTTTCCACGTGCACACTCTTAGTTGTAAGTGTGCAATAACAGTGTCTTCTCATCAGTATCATTAGTCCCACCTTCTTTGGTTTCATGCACTCTTCCAATTATTATATGCAATAAAATATTGAACATTAAAAATTCACAAGAAATCTATTTGTCAGTGTTACATTGTAGAAAGCATGTTCTTTTTAACTGCAAAATGCAATCAGTACCAGAAGAGTTAATGGGTAACTGGCTCAATATTTGTTTTGGGTTTTTTCAGACTTTTTTGTAAAAACAATGCTGTGCAATATCCTGTTTCTATTTATGTAAAACCACGGTTTGGTACTTTTACCCACTATTTCCTTCCTTTACGTGAAGGTAGATTGACGATAACTTAGAAAAATAACTTTTAGAAACAAATAAGTAAACTAATGATCATTGAATCAGAGCTGGATGCTTCACTCGGCGTTGGTCTGTCAGCTGTATTGTCTCGCAGAGAAATATGTTTCAGTTATGCAAATATCTTAACAGTGGAGAAAAAAATTCTAAAATACGTGGCATTTTAAAACAAAATTTAGATGCTTAGTCACATTCTGCTAACTTTAAGTACGCAAGGAGGGCACATAAATTATGTGTTCTCTCTATGTCTGGAGAATTTTGACAATATATAGGGTGTGTAACTCTGGTACTCGGAGGCTGCATGTGGATAGAAATTTTCTGTCGGAAGTTCTTTTTCAGTGACATCAAGAATTTAGCTCCACTCATTCATGATGTCACCATGGGAGAACTTTCTAAAGAATATTCAAATTGCAGTCTGTAATGCGTAAAAATGGGAACAAGGGAGTGCCAGCAAATAGTTGTAATGGTACATACAAAAATCTTTTTGTTCAGCTTGGTATCCAACACCTGCAAAAATTCATTACTGTGCTTAAAACTCTCCAAACCAAACTACTGAGAAATCCAGATGGACTTTCTGTTTGTCTCACATGGACTGCAGATTCTCTCCCCGAAGGGACATTTTCTGCTTACCTAAGTCCAGAGAACTTAGGTGCAGGTTGGCAAAAGCCAAAACTTAGGGACCCGTAAGTGTACATAAGAGTACTGCTAGAGTTTAACCAGCTGAAACTGAACACCCTCGCAGTACAGAGCACTAGGCTTCCACTTCTTTTCCAGCTAGAATCACATTACCCGTCGGGGTATTGTGCTGCAGGATTATCCGGAAGTGAGTGCAAAGTGACAGGTAAACCCTTTCAGGGCCCATCAATAAGCCATGTTAATTGGTCAATTATCAACAGCGCCGTGGATTATTGCCTGTTGAGGAGTCAGCCAGGGAATATCGCCAGACATGTTTGGAGCCAATTCAACCCCAAAGAAATCTCCCTTACAAATGTCTTTCTAATATTTAGGGAGACATGGTAATTAGGATGAATTGACTTCATTAAGAAGAGCATCTTTGTTATTAACAGCTTGAAATAAATTAGTGTTTGTGTTGGAACTGTAAAGTAGCACAGGTTTAATCTAAACCACTCTTAAACACCTAAAAAAATTAAATTGAATAACCATACAGCAGATTATCAACATTCCTTCTTCCTCATGGCATGCCTCCTTCATGTTTTTATCTGTCCTGCTAGCTAGTGGAAACATTGGCTGAGACGAAAGTATTCAAGGAGGAGCCGTTGATAAATCATAGATCATAAATCAACAGTAAGAACTCTCTGCTTTGATTACAGGCAGACTACTAGAGCAGTTTTATAATTATATATATATATGTATTATTTCTACACAACCATCTTGCATGCTCAGATGTAATTTCTGACGGAACAGTATTACTGAAATTCAAAGTCAGAGAAAGAAGAGAGGGATCACAAGTCTCAGGAATAAATCTAGTGGATGGAGCCACTTCTGAACCCAAACTTAGTGATATCCAATTACTTTAAGAACATAAGAAATAGGAGCAGGAGTAGGCCATACGTCCCCCTCCACCATTCAATAAGATCATGGCTGATCATCCACCTCAACTCCACTTTCCCGCACTATCCCCATATCCCTTGATTCCCCTAGAGTCCCAATGAGTCCAAAAATCTATCTATCTCAGCCTTGAATATACTCAAAGACTCAGCATTCACAGCCCTCTGGGGCAGAGAATTCCAAAGATTCACAAAGATTTTCTTATCTCACAGATCTTCCTCAGATATTCCCTGCTACCTAACCCTGAATAGTGTTTGAGAAAAAACAGGGATGATGTCATTTTGAGTCGATCAGGTTTTTATTTGCTGTGATTAAAAAACACACAGTGATGAATCATAACAACTTATATGTGCTTAGATCTGGGAATGTATCATTGGACTGTTTTGCTTTTCAGGCCAATCAAAAAACCATCTTTCATTAATTTATCATAGTGAGGCAGTAATCATTAACATCAACCAATGCTATTCCTCTGCTTTAAATTTATTTTCCTTTTTTTTTTACTAATATAGAAACCTCTTCAGCATGCAGATTTTAAAGATAAAAAGAAAAACTTCAAATGCTGGAAATAAATAAAAACAGAAATGCTGGAAATGTACAGCAGGCCCATCAGCATCCAAATAAAAAAAAAAGGCAGGTTAACATTTCAGGTAACGTTAACCTGCCCTTTATTTTTTTCAGATGCTCATAGACCTGCACATTTCCATCATTTTCTATTTTCTTTTAATTGAAAGCACTTGGTTGCCTTGAAGAGGGAGGGGGTGATTTTGTTAATGGGGGCGTGTTGGAGGCGGGACTGCTGCTTGGCGGGTTGATGTCCCGCCTCCATCGATTTGTGGCCAACCCACGCTATTTTCCCTTGATTGACCTTGTTAAGCCCGCCCAGCAGGCTTAGCAGGCCAATCAAGGGAAAGCTGGTTGCAGAGAACGTCAATGTGTGACGTTTCATCTGTCAAAAATTTTTGACAGATGAATTGTCATCGTTTGACAGCTCTGTGAAGCTGTCAAACACTGACATTCTCTGCAGTTTAATGAGGTCTTGAATTCAAGACCTCATCAAACTTCTTTCTTTTACAGAAATGAGATGGTTGTTGCATCTGAGAATGCAATGGCCATCTCTCATCTGCAACACGGAGGTCCGAGACTCTCCGCATACACACCGACTGAAGCCTGCAGGAAGAAACAAAGGTAAGTACACTTTTACTAACACTTTGCACTTACCTCAGATACTCACCTCTCCACTCTTGCACCCATCACTTACCTTCACAGCACACTTTTGAACCCCACCCCCCCCCCCCCCCCCCCCCCCCCCCCTGACCCCCGCAGACCCACTACTTGCTGAGCTGAGCTGGTGGGTTTTGGAGCCTTTGGGAACCCCGCACTTGTGAGGGCAAAAAGGGGATAATCCTATTTTCTGCCTGTTAACTACCTGTTAACAGGCAGTTAATAGGCTTTAATCCCTTCCCACCTCCAAGGAGACGGGACCCGGCGCGGGACGGCTACCCGCCTCCTAGGAAGATGGCATGGAGGTGGGTTGGAGGCGTGTTGGGCACCCACCCCCAAATTCTGCCATTTTCCCGGCAGTCCCGCCTCCATACCCGCCTCCCCAGGGCTGGCAAAACGCCCCCGAAGTCTCACCATCAGAGCCCATTTCAATTTAGATCCAGAACATTCTGATAATCTTCAACATCCTTTATTTTTCTGACTATTTCTAGTGTGTTTTTTTTTAATTTTGAAAATTCTTTCCCAATTTTGCCCCCTCTTCCTGAGTTAGCTGATCTCAGCTAGAGATACAGTACCATGGGTACCAGCTGCCATTTGGTACCTTGCTTAAGCAGGTGTTCTTTATGGGTGAGCATAAACAGTGATTGCCAGCAAGCTGTTCCATCTCAGCAGAACCCAATCCAATCCCGCCCTCAGCCTATTTGCAGAAACATGCATTTTCCAGCAGGACTCACTGGATGTCGATGAGGAGTGGGAACCCAGCTAAGTTTTCCCTTTCTGACTCAAGAGATACAAAAGCCAATTGTGCTGCAATTACTGCTGTTCTGGCTGAGATCACAGGCTGGGATCTATTCTGGGACATGCTTTGTGTGTATATCCACAATGCTTTTGTGAATGAATAACTGAGACTTTTTTTAAAGGAGTCACGGAATCCAGTCATGTGAGGCTAAATTAACATACTCACAACTGGAATTTCACAGTTGCTGAAACAGTTAATGGCCATACCTACTGATGAGAGCTTAGCTCACTCGCACTTTTGGACATGGAAATTTTACTGGCAAGTTACCTTGTTGATGTCATCAAATGTTTCCCTAGAAACCAAAATATAAGAGCATCATTAGAAACCAACAGAAATAGTTAGCAATAATTAGGTGCTTCTAATGCTTCAGTGGGTAAATGCACTGTGTGGAGAGATATGGGGTTCTTAGCTACAGAGACCAGCAAGTGCCAGGTTTGATTCTCAGTCTGTCTTCAATTAGTCAATCCCATTAGCTCCCGAGTGGTGTACACTGAAACTATTCACAGTAGCCATTGGGGTAGGGAGAAGAAGAAGAGTCAGCCAGGGTTCTTCTTTGCAATTGCAAGTCTACTTGGGCGGAGCTCAGGTGAGAACAGAATCAGGCTTAGCAGTGATACGATGGCCTGCCAACAGCCATTGTTGAAGGCCACATGAAGAATGGGCATTTGGGCAAGGTACCAGTGGGTCACTACCATCTGTACAATTGTACCTGATAACAGCTTCACTGTCCAAGTACTTCCATTGAATGGTCAATAATCAGTCTCAATTCCTGTATCTTTGCCACCATTCTTGATGGACAACCTTGGTCATGTTCCTGTGGGAATTACTGATGATTTAAAATTTAAATTAATTTTCCATTCTTTAGTTTATCAACCTATTTGGCACTGATCGCTTTCAAGTGCCATTTCAAATGTAATGGTACAGATGGCTGAGATTCTGAGTTGAAGATTTATTCTCTCACAAGCTGCTAATTCCAGAATTAAATGAAAATTAATTTGGACGCACATAATTTAAATGCATTTTGAAATTACAGACAGAACAATGCTTTTGACCTCTGTTACCAAGGGAGATAGGATTTTCTTTGTAATAGCACATTTTCTAATGTATAAAAAACATTATTTTGTAAAGTTGTATTATTATATAAATTAAAAACTTTTATTTTTTCAATTAATTCTACATGTTCCAAAAAGCCAGAATCTGCTTAGTGTTTCAATGGAAAAGACAAAACAATTTGTGGGAATTTGATGGTTGAAGATAAAAAGGGGAAAGTGGACTGCGTAGAAATGCTCATTACAGTAGATCGATTCCTCCTAATCAGTATACTGTAACTGCACAGATATTGTGATCCAGGCCAGAGAAGGCTTACTTTCTGTACAGACTCCACCCAACATATGATCAGTATGACTAATATCAACAGAAGTTCTAATAAAATAAAGATGGGTGCCTGGAATCGGAATATGGGTGTGCAGGAAAAGAGGGTGAAAGTACTTGCAATTTAATTTTCTAACCATCATGTGCCTTCTGTGTTCCGAGTTTGAAAGCATCTCCCAGTGGTGCTAATATATTCACCTTAGCAAACCGCCGATTCTCAGACGTTGGAAAAGCTGCATTTTATGAGGGATGAGGTGCAACACTGACGTCATGGTTGGCTGAGAACACAGTGGAAGTCATCCGGTACTGATTTCAAATGCAAAATACAAGCTTCCCCTCAGCATAGAGGAATTGCACAGCATTGTTTTCTTGCCAAACCCTCTGCTTGCCAGTCCCCTTGGGTGCTGCCATGTTTTTCTCCTTTATAACATCTTGGCTCCCCTGGTTCTCAAGGAGCAGGCATCTGCTGTGGCAGTATGGGCAGTATCTTTCTACCACTGGGAACAAGTTGAATCCCGATCCAGCTTTTCCCTTCAATCCCTTTGCCTGCCTGCCTGTCCTATTTTGATAAAGAGCCTAAAAGAGCAGAGAAAATTCATTTTTAACAAAATGGGCCATTAAAAAAACTTCCATCTTCAGCTATCCAGATACTTCTTTGTCACTTGCTTATCTCAAATATGTGTTTAATGTATTCATTATTCATGAACAATTGAAGGTTAGTTAATGTAGACAACATATTGCGATCATATGTTATTGTAAAGTATAATTTTGTGCTGCAGTATATGTGTTAGTTACTCCTGTTGTTGTGGTAAGTGCATACAATAATGGGAAGTAAGTTGCTTGTCTCAGACAATCGGACTCTAAATAAATAATCATCTTGTCTTACATGTACCAAGTCACAGCTTAAACAAATAAAGCGAAGGCATTCGCTGCTGGCCCCGAAGTACGCTTCGCACAAGGATCTCGTGATCTCTGTGTCGAGAACTTCGGGTTTTCCGACCTTCAATTCAAATCAACGAACTGTAGTGGGGATCCCCTTGTGCGAACTGCTGTGACGTTGACAGGCTGTCTAAGCAGCCAATCAAAACACAGAATTCTCACAGACAGCGAACAAGGAAGTGATTAAGCTCTTAAAATTCTAACTTTTTAAAATGTTAGAGAGAGCAAAACGAAGATTGGGGCTCTCACTTGGGGAAAAGACAAACCTGAAATAAAGATAGACAAACATTAAAAAAAATTAAAACATTTTTTTTTTAATGTTTCTTAAAAATGTTAATTTTTATTAAAATGGATTAATTTCACAACGCACAAAATTAAAATTAGTTTTCCAGGCCCTTAACATTTGTTCAGCAGTAATAACGCTGTCAAAACCCCAGTTACACCTAATCCCTTTGGGTCTAACCTTTAGTGGGGAATTTAACAGCGTCCTTACTGTGGAAGAGCTGAAGTTTACGTCAATTTACCTGATTTGGCTGATTACACAGATTGCCGGCTCTGTGGGGGGTGGGGCCACAGCGCAGCCTGTTTCGGAGCTGTCAATGACTGACCGCAACTTCAGGATTTCCACATGCGCCAAATCCCGAAGTTGCGGTCACTTTCAAAGGCGGAATGACGGTGAACGCTGCCAGTTCGCCGTCATCCCGACCGCAAATTCCAGGCCATTGTCTGACAAAAATTCTCAACCAATGTGAATAAAGCTCCCAACAGCTGAAGTGTTGCTGCAAGCCGGATGAAATGCATCTTCTGACAAGACTGACCAACTTGAATACAAGTCGAGTTTGAAATGAGAAATAGCAAGTAGAATATCAAATGCAAATAACAGCCCTGCATCTGGACAATTTATTAATTCTGAGCAAAGCCTGAGATAAGGGCATAAACAGAAGCTATCAGAGCCTGGAACACATAAGCAGCAACATAACAAACGTTGGCTTTTCCAGCAGTAGATTCAGAAACACTAGAACAACTTGCTTAAAGTGCCACTAATGCACAGGAATCAGCTTGAAACTCACACTGCCAGAGGCACCTATGAATTCCAGCAGAGTGGTTTGAATTATAGACCCAGAAAAGCAAACCAAATGGTAGGAATCCAAGACAAGCAAAGGCCACAATAACATCAGTTCAATCCAATTCAAAAAAGTAAGAACAAAATGTGGAATCAAAATGCGGATAGATTTAGAGAGACAGCAGAGCTTGAAAGTAAGGTTCCACTGGAGAATGGAGCCAACAGCTGGCAAAGGGCACTGGCTTACAGCAACAAAAATATTATTGCTCTGGCCACATACCACAAGAAAACACAAGTTTCCCATTTCAGCCAGTTTTGATAAAGTCTGCTGAAGAATGTACCTTTTTGTGCAGGATCCAATGCTTTGAGGACATTTTGGTGACAGAACACGTACACCGACCCATCAGACTAGCTGCACTCCCACAGTTACTGGTCTGCTGCTAAACTTACTGGTCCCAATCCAGTCAACCTATATTAATTTCAAACCCTGAAAGAAGTCAAAAATCAGCATAGACAAAGCCTCCGGATTAGAATTTACATCTTGTAGGGAGCGTGAGTTTCAGAGAGATCGCACATGTAGATTTTTCCTTTAATGATTTTAGTTTACTTGTAGGCATCGTTCATGTTTGGGCCAGTTTAGCAGTGGGACAGCCTGTGCCCAATCTGTGCAGGCATTGGCCTCACTGTTAAATTCGTGGGACCCATATTTTAGGCATCCCAGCTCAGGCCTCTGTTTGGCTGTGCGCAGGGCTGAATCTGGGCCCAAAGACGGGCCTAGTCTAATTTCTACCTCCATACATACAAGTTTTACATTAAATTCAACAATTTATTCAACAGTAAATGAGCTAATTAAATGCTGTGGTTTGAAATGGATATGATATGTGAAAGTACTTTCACTGTTATTTGCACCATGCCAATAAATAGTAGGATGCAGGATCATGACTGATTCTCTACACACA
This sequence comes from Squalus acanthias, assembly GCA_030390025.1. Taxonomy (NCBI): domain Eukaryota; kingdom Metazoa; phylum Chordata; class Chondrichthyes; order Squaliformes; family Squalidae; genus Squalus; species Squalus acanthias. Next base: position 179,532,365 of record CM059426.1, read on the forward strand.
ACATTCACAATTTCATAAAAGTCTTGGTGGGCGCCACCACATAGAGGTGAGGGCATCTCCACAAGGAAGGGAAAAATCAGCCAATGTTGCTGCTCATGACCGTGATTCCCCCATCCCCATAGTAGGATAATTTCCTGTCTAGGGTTACATGTGGCAAATGACCATTTGGGTGAAATAGCAAGGGTCGGCTGGAGACAATTAAACCAGACCTCAGCAAGAATCAATCATGTCTTCAAGAGAGGAGGGGAAAATGCAGAAATTGGAAGAATGGTACCAAAATTCTGCTGTGCACAAAGCATCATGGCCATGAATTTCCATGGGAGTTGTGCTGATCACCATTTTCAGCCATTTATACCATTTCTCTGAAGCTCCGCTGCTCTCCTGCTGAAGTTAATGACAGGAGATCGGGCTAACTCTTGTGGAAATTCAGGGCCTATGTATTTCCATTTCATGGTGCAAATAAAAGGACAAAACCCAAAATACAATCAACACAAAGACAAACCTTTGCGCATGGTCTGGATGGAAAGAGAATGCAGTACTGGTCCGTTGAGTGGACCATGATAGAGGAAAAGAATGCAATAATATGCCTAGGTCCCACTGCCACTGTGCGCCCTCAACAATTTTGACATCAGTTTGTTCAGGTTCAACATAACTATCAGACAGTTTAATAATCCAAAATGTTAAATGTTAAGTTTTTCATTAACCAAGAGGTAATGTTGTAAGATTCTTGGTAGTGGTAAGCGTAGATCAACAAATCATGGATATAGAATTTTATCCATATCTCTGACCTGTGTTCGCATCTAGCATGATGTTAGGTCAGCAATATAACAAAACTATTGTCTATAATGTCAATAGACCATCACCATTATTCTGCATTCATAAAATCAAATGATGGGTATGTTTGATTATTATGATATGATAAATTTGCATTGAACACACCGAACATTTTATTTTGTTTGCTGAGAGATAGAGGAGCGCACTTGTTTATCAGTAATGATGACATTTGCATTGCAATTCCTTTATTGTACTGTTAAGGTAAGTGCAGATTGTCTGGTGCTCATGGAAGTTTTGGAATTGCTTTACTGGAGTTATATATCAGTTAAAGCAGGCATTCAATAGGAATTATGTACAGCTCTGAGGATATTCTTGGAACAGTACCAGGGCAGCTGTGTTGTAAATGGAAATATATTAAATGGGAAGATTCATATCACGTTTCAGTATCTCGTTGAATAAAATAATACTGAATAAAATGAATATTTGCACGCAGGTATGTGAGTAATAGGATATCACAGCAGATGTTACTTATTAAGGCTTTTACTCAGGGAAATTGGGCTCCTGGTCAGAATTAATTATTCAGTTATTTAATTGGAATTTCAAATTTAGAAACACTCTGCTTCCCTCATAAAACCCATCTTGCCATTTAATGTTATACTTTTTAAATCCATGGGCTATAAATTCATCTTGGGTGGCAGTGCAAAACAGACAATTGCGCATTACCAGCCGGTTTTACATGCTGCCCGGTTTTCTTTTCCTTTGAAGTTCAAAGAACTTTTTGTGCAACTGTCCAAGACAGTTCTCTTCTATCAGGTTTCGTGTCTTAACCCATTTCCAATTTTATACGATTAACCCACTCGTCTCTGATCTATCAATCATCTGGTACCTAATTTTCTTTACCTTGGGTTCACCATATATTAACCACCGATCTACTACCACCACCTACTACCACCCCACCACCACCACCTACCCAAGGCAGTAACAAAAACAATAGGCCGTATATTACGATCCCTAAGGGTGTTGTACGAGCTGTGTACACACCCGTAGCGACATCGGAAATGCCGGTTTCAGGCATGCCAAGCGCATGCGCTGAAAACCGGCATTTCGATCTGTCAAGAATGCTTTTGACAGATCGGACGCCTGCCCTAGAGAAGGGCCTCTGCGGGCGGATAGTTCCGCTTTCTGGAGAACCTCCGCCCACAGAAAACCCTTAGAAATCTTACCAGCATAAGAGTTGAAAAAAGTAAAAAAAAAAAAATCACTCGTTTATCATTTAAAAATACTTAAAAAAAGGTAAGTTTATTTTTAGCCCCGTAAAAAACTTTAATTATTTTTTTCAAAAAATTAAATTTTGGTTTAAAATATTTAATTTATTGTAATTTCAATTCATTTTAAAATTGTGATTTAAAAAAAATGTATTTAATGTTTTACAGTGTTTTTGGGGGTGATCTCCATTCATATATTTGACAGGTCTATCTGTCAAGTGTATGAAGGGAGATTCCCTTCTTCTATTGGCTCCCCATGGCCCACGTGATCTCAGGGACGCTTGCGAACCACATGCGCCTCTGGGATACGTGGGCCCTGCGCATTTCGAGTTTGGAAAGGCCCAGGAACGGAAGTATACGCACCTCGGGAGCCCTCAGGTGAGCTCGTAGATTTTTTCCAGATCGGAGGCCTCCGCACGCAGGAAGCCTCCGATCGGAAAATACGGCCCAATAATTTTCACTAAAGCTAAATTTGTAAAGTTTCTCACTCTTTAGTGTAATGCTGCTCTAAATTAGATGGTAGCATAATAGGGAATTTTGAATTTTCTATTTACCTCATGTTAGGCTGAATGTCATACTAATTCATTAATTATTGTCAATTCTGGTGTATAGGTTGCACCTTTGTGCATGTTTGTTTTCTTTATGTCATATTAATACAAGGAGAGTGACTTTATACTGTTACTTACCAAACTAATAAATAAATGTAAAATAGAGAAGCAAAGTATCCACCAGATTTTATGTCAATTCTAAGATCAGAGCTTTCTCTTTGTACTGTAATTGGTAGTTATAGACTTGGGGAGCTTTTTCTTAAATCTTCCAATCAGTGCAATTTGCAATCAGCTGGCAATGGATGATCATTCGATCCATTACACTTCTAGCTCAGTGATTGTGCTTAACATTTGACAAGGGCCCGCAAGGTTAATACAGAATCTGTGAGAGCACATATCTGAGGTCCATAGCTGTTCCACATTACAACATTGTTGCATCTGTTAACCCATCTCCACATATCTGCTGCATTCACTTTCTCAATAGCTCCCTTGCTCATTCCTTGATACTCTCATCCCCGACAAGACCTCAGCTATCTTCAAACTGCACTATTCCCTAAGTACAATTCTCATCTCTGTGCCTATAGAGCCGAAGGCTGGAGCACACCTGACAAAAGACTGGTCTAGTTTTCACCACCAGATCTGGCTCGATCGTTTAAAGCAATGTTGTGTCTGCTTTTCCTCAGCCAAATCCTACCACCACTCCAGTTTTATTCAGGAGGGTAAGGGCAACATTAGGATTCCCTTAATGAAAATCCTTATCCTTTGCCCACCCCACCTTCACTACCAATGCTAAATGTGAGGAGCTGATGGATTCCTTCATTTGAAAGATTGAGACACAGCAGCATCAGCCTTTTTCATCACCCTTTACTCCTCCAGCTCCTGCCATGCCCTTGCCTGTTTCCATAATTCTTCACAGTTCTTCCTCCATCTCATCAGATCTTCACCAAGCTCATCTCATGACACCCACTTCTATGCCCTTAACCACTGCCCAACACGCCTCCTCATTGTACACTATCTGCTGTCTGCTCAATCCACCACTTTCTGACATCATCAATGACTCCCTCTTTTCAGGCTCTGTCCTTCTACCTTTCAAGACTGCCAGCATTACTCTTCTCAGAAAATCTACCCTTGATCCCTTGTTCTCACCAACTAGCATCCTGTCTCTAGCCTCCCCATCCTCTCTAAAGTCCTCAAACATGTCATTGCCGCCTAATTGTATGACCACCTTGGCCATCATTCCCGTTTTTGAATCCATTCAGTCCAGTTTCCACCCTGCCCACCAAATTGATGGTGTCTTTTCGGACTGTGATTGTGTGTGCTTTGCCTCCTGATACTTCATGGCCTTTCCTTGGTATTCAACTCAGTTGACCATACTATCCTTCACCATCTCACCTCAACGGTTCACCTCTGTGTCACTGCCCTAGCTTGGGTTCACTCCTACCTCTCCCAGTGCAGTCTGTAATGGTTTCTTCTCCCACCACCACGTTGAGTGTGCCGAAGGCTCCATCCTTATCCCCCCCCCTTCCCTTCCCTTCCCTTGTCTATATGCTGCTCCTTGGTGATATCATCCATAGGCATGCACCAGCTTTCACATGTATACTGATGACGGGCAGCTTCACCTCTCAGCCACCTTGACTTTCTGATTGCCACTGTGTTGCCCAATTGCTTAGCCAGTATCAAGTACCATATGATCAAGAACTTACATCAACTCAACAGCTGTAAAGGCTGAAGCATCCTATTTGACTCCTGCCAAACACATTGCACCTTAACACCTCCTTTTGCCTAGTAGCTTAATCAAACTTACTATGACAGTGCACAACCTCAATGTCCTGTTTGACCCTAAGTTGAGCTTCAAACCCCATATCCTAACCAAGATCACCTATTTCCACTTCAGAATATTGCCCAGCTCTGCCCGTGCCCCAAACTCACTGCTCTTGAAATGCTTATCTGCACGTTTATCACCTCCAGATGTGATTATTCCAGTGCCCTCCTGCCCAGGCTCCTTCTGCCCTTCACAAATTGCAATTCATCCCAAACTCTACCACCCACATCCTATCCTGCTGTAATCTCCATTATCCATTACCCCTGTGCTCACCAACCTTCGTGGGCTCTCTGTTCCCTTTTGCATCAAATTCAAAATCCTTGGGGGCGATTTTCTCACTGGAGGCGGGTTGGAGGCAGGTTTCGGTTTGGGTGGGTTTGAAACCCGCCTCCACTGATAGTTTTCAAAAAATTGCGATTTTCCCCTGATTGGCCACTTGATTTCAGAGGTGTGGGATGCCTTTGGTCAATTAGTGTTTTGGGACTGAAACTCGCCTCTGCTGACATCACTTTTCCAGCCTGATTTTATGGCTTCTTGCTGCCTTGGATCATTCCATAGGATTTCTGCCTGTGCTGCACCACCTGCAACATATTCTGAGAAACCACTATGTCCAATTCCAAGGCAAGGTCCTCCCCGAGGCTCTCGAATGAGGTGTTGCAAATGTTGTTTGAGGGGTTGACAGCTAGCAGGGAGGTGCTCTTCCACTCATCTGGGAGGAAGAGGCCTCCCAAAGAAACCAAGGCTATGTGGGTCGAGCTGGCAAGGGATATAACCTCCAGATCTGTGTGCAGATTGGGTGAATGTTTCTGTGTATTGATGAAATGCCATCCCTGTTGGAAAGCATTGAAATGATTTGATGGCAAAATGTTGGCAGTTATGGCATCTGTTCTTTCGCCTTAGGCAGCTCCACATTGCGTGCTCCGCCACACTTGGGTTGTCAGGTTGGTGGCCAGAGTGAAAGGAGGCCAGAGAGTCATGTCCATTGTCAATGATGTCTTAGGATGGAGCCAAGGACATATGCCAACTAGGACAACCTATGCAAATCAGCCAGGATAAATTCATCCCTTGCATCCTGGGCAGTCATGTGCTCGCGTGCTGCCGCTGCTGCTGGTCGATACACTGGCGCTCTGGCCTCCTCCTGCTCCTCCTCCTGCTCCTCCTCCTCCTCAGTCTCCTCATCCTCCTCCTCATCCTCATCTGAGGAGGGCTGGAACTGAGCCACTTGCTCCTCAGGAAACTGCAAGCCACGATGCTGTGCGATGTTGTGCAGTGCACAGCAGATCACGACCATTCTGGAGACCCTGTATGGTGTATACTGCAGGGCTCCACCTGATCGGTCAAGGCAACGGAAGCACATCTTCAACAACCCAATGGTTTGCTCGATGATGGACCTGGTCGAAGTGTGGCTGGCGTTGTAGCACTCTTCAGCCTCGTTAGCTGGCCTCCTGATCGGCGTCATTAGCCACTTCTTCAGGGGGGAGCCTTTGTCACCAAGGAGCCATCCGTTAAGTTGGTTTGGCAGATTGAAAAGCGGAGGAACACTAGAGTGCCGCAGGATGAATGAGTCATGGCAACTACCACAGAACTTGGCGCAAACATGCAAAAACTCCTTCTTGTGGTTACACACCAGCTGTACGTTGAGGGAGTAGAAGCCCTTTCGGTTGACAAAGATAACTGGGTTGCGATGGGGTGCCCTAAGGGCCACATGTGTGCAGTCTATGACGCCCTGCACCATTGGCATGCCTGCCATATTTGCAAAGCCAACCGAACGGGCGGTTATACTTGCTTGATCCCTTGAGAACTGGATGTAATTGTGCGCCTTAGCAAAAAGGGCATCGGTAACCTGCGTGATGCAACTGTGGGCGGCCGACTGGGAGATGCCGCTGATGTCTGCTGATGATCCCTAGAAGGAGCCTGAGGCAAAGAAGTTGAGTGCGGTGGTGACTTTGACAGCCACTGGTAAGGGGTGTCCACCCATTTCTCTGGGCACCAGGTCTTGCTGCAGCAGTGCGCAGATCTCTCGGACAACCTCTCGCGAAAGTCTTAGCCACCTTTGGCACTGCTACTCACTCATGTTGAGGTAGCTCATCCTCTGTCTGTAAACCCTCTGTCGGGGGTGTCTCCTGCGGCGAGGTGCCTCGATGCGCTGGTGCCTTCTGCCCTGTGCAGTATCAGGTGGCTGAGCAGGAGGTTGGGGCTCCTGCTGCTGTTACTGCTGAGCTGCCTGGTTCTGCTGCTGCCCTGGATGCTCCTCATCCTCATCTGAGGTCCATGGTGACAGAAAATGAATGGTTCCCATGCTGCTTGCAGATGCCTCCGTTGGGGAAGCGCTCATTGCAAGCGGGGAGAGGGTCTTCCAAGGAGGTCCCACAGTTGATAGATTCAAGCTGCAGCAGCTCCGACTTCGGAAGGCCTTCTAAAAGTGCTCAAAGACCTTTTAAAGCAAAGTTCTGCCACCTGCAACTAATCCCTGATGAAATAAATGATTTAATGTTGGACCTGCAGCTGTGAGGAGACCACCCACTTGTCAACCCGTCAGGTTTAGCCTACGTGGTTTAGGAGGGTCGTGGAACACGCCGAAATGGTCGAAAAATCACGAGGGCCTCTCAAAATAGGCTTAGAGAGGCCCTTAACGAGCATTTAAGCCTCTTAACAAGCTCTCTGGCCAGCTGGAGGCGGGACCGTTTCCCGCCCTGCAAAACCGGCACCGGCAAAATCCCGCGGAGGTGGGTTGGAGACGGGTTCCAAACCCGCACTCATTTTTTCCGATTTTCCCGCCTTTCCCACCTCGAAACCCACCTCCTCCGATGTCAGAAAATCGCCCCCCTTGTCTGCTTCTACAGATCTACATGTCTTCGCTCCTCCCTAACTCTGCTTCCTGTTCGCACCCTCCGCTCTTCATTTCTGGCCTCCTTTACATTTCTCCTTCTCTCTGCTCTCTCCTTATTAGCCACACATTTTCCCGAAAACTCTCTGCCTCATTACCTTTCTCTCAAAAACCTCCGCGAACACACCTTGTTGCTCTAACCTGCAGTCACTTCCCCTAATTCTACTCCCATCACTATTCAATGCCCAATTATTTTTGCCTCTGTGAAGCTATTTGGGATGCTTTATTACATTAAAGCTGCTAAATAAATGCAAGTTACTGTTGTTAATTAATTGCTTAAATATGATACAATATTCAGCCCATTCACAGAAATACATTTCTAGGAACAATTTTTGGTGTTCCCTACTGTGTAAAGTAAATAGAATGTACAAGAAATGGAAAAAGTATAATTAAATCTTTGCATGTGTTAGACAGCTCAGACACTAGTAAAAAAAACTTTGGCAGTCTGGAAAACAAAAAGGTGCCAGAGCTTTGGATTTGGGCCTAAATCCAGTGTTTGTGCTTTCCCCGTCCAGCTACTTCTCCTTAACGGATACAGAAGGGAAAGCTCTTTGTGGTCTTTGACTTTGGTTTGTGCTCTTCGTCTGAATTGTGTAGTGATGATTAAACTATTTTCTATGCACTGCAGAGCCATTTTTAGAAATTAAAAAAATAAGTGAAATTGACTTTAAGGAGCGAAAGGTCATCAACCTGAAACGTTAACTCTATTTCTCTCTCCACAGAGGCTGCCTGATCTGCTGAGTATTTCCAGCATTTTCTATTTTTATTTCAGATTTCCAGCATCCGCAGTATTTTGCTTTTGACTTTAAGGATCCTTCATACAGAACTTCACTGTGATTTATATCACGGTTATGTTTCAAAGTACATTATTTTTGTTCCGATTGACTTGACTCTTTTCATAGATGTATAATTTTTAGACTGTAGTCCAACTTACAATACAATTTTCACCAGGTCTGTGCACTTTGATGATGTCACATGATTCAAGGCATCACAATCAGGCCTGTTACCTAATGGAACGTGTTGGGGGAGAAATTCCCCTCGAGGGCCATTTGGGGCGCTAAGTCAAAAATGTTTGAAAAGTTAGCGCCAGGCGATAACCTTTTCAAACATTTGAGAAATTCCCATTTTTTTGCTCCAAGAGGGAAGTGGAGCTAAATCAAGCGCTCCACTTGCCTCTTGGAGTGCAAGAGGCGGGGTATGTCCCGATCCGGGACGATGTGCTCAGCCGTCGCGTTGCTGGGGCTCTTCATTCAATTAAAGGGAAGGGCTCCCCGCTACGAGCTCTGCATTTTTTTTGGCATCTGCTGGAGCACCGGGGTGCAGGAGTGCCGCGCGATCAGCTCAACACTCAAGCTGAGTGCCGGGCTGACTGATCCGGTGCTCAGAAATGTTTTTTTTAAATCGTTGAATTTTTTTATGTCGGCCGGCCACTGCGCCTTTAAATAGCGCCCCGTGAGCGGCCGGCCTTAGTGTTCGCGACCCCTGCAGCGGTCGGTAACATCGCCCGGCGCTGCTGCGGGGCGCGAGGGGGAATTTTTCTCCCGAGGCGCTACCGGGGCGCTGCGCCCGGAGATGAGGTCATGATCTCTGGATGCAGAAGATCGGGGCAGTACCTGGTAGTGCCACCGTTAACCTCCCGCTGAATTTCGTGGGATGCGATTAGCGCCTCGAGGGGGGTGAAAAGCCACCGGAGGCACTAACGATGAGAATTTCGCCCCCTTTGATTGATTTCTGAGGGCTGGCATGGTTTACACAGGCTAAGATCAACAAACTGACAGGAAGACAGGGATATGTCAGTGGTGTAGAGGTGTCTTGTACCAAAGCTCTATGATGTGAAGTTAACATTGACTAACCCAGTTAGCCAAACAGTCAGTTTCCAGGCCAGCTGCTGTGTTGGGGAGTTTAGGAAAGGAAGGGTGAGACAATTCAGGATGTTGGCACACAAATCCCAGCAACCAGTAACAGAATGGTATTGGGAGAGGCCAGCGCACTTGCCAACCCGCTCTGTTAAGGAACGATGAAAGAGAGAGAAAAAAAAATTAGAAATGGCATTTTAGAACAAAACATACTGCAAAATGTCCATAAACGTAGAGGTAGTTGTTTTTTCTTCCTGGACTTTCTACCAGGGAATTTTACGAGTCAGCTGCATAGTCACATATGATGCAAATTTGCAGCTGTAGCATAAATGGGACTTTACTGTGGTAATGAGAGCCCTCCTTAAACTCAGTTTGCTGGAGAAAGTCTTTGGCTGTTATCATGAATCATTTTTGATGTAGTCAGCCTCTTCAGAACTGTGGCTGCTCTCATTTTTGAGCAATGACTGTGATTTTTGAAAGAATATATGAAGTAGATCATGTGTGACTGCAAACTTTCCTCTATTGCTTCTGCAGATTATTTTGAGAATTTTCACTCCGTAGTCAGAATGATGTGGCAACGAGCACTTAGTTGGCACAATAGCAAAACTGAACAATTTATTCTGGGCAATCAAACACAGAAAAACGACACTGCTCCCCTCTACTTTTAAGTTATTATTCTCATCTTCTTTAGGTCCTTCCCAGTCTCCAAGCCACTCAGCTCTTCCTGTATGCTTGACAGATCACATTGTTGCCTGTCGTTTGCCAGTACCACTCTGTAACTGGCCACTGAAAAGTGTGCAAGAGTGTTCTAGAGTTGCTCTCTCACTGTTTTTCCTGTCCTATGGAAAAAATGCCAGGTTTCCATTTGTCACCTGCTCTTGATAGTATGGATAAGATCGGGAACTCGCTGCACGGGAAATAATAATTGCAAACATGACACACTAGGACCGCAGTGAAGTGCACCATGCTGTCTCTCACTGCTCATACTTTATACAAAAGCTGACAATCCTCCCGTAAACTTTAGGCTCACGTAATTACATTCAGCGTAAAAATAGAAACTAAAGTAACAATGCAATAATTGAAGGGGTAATTTTGCGAGGCCAGCCTCGCTAGACGGGAGCGTGGGCCAGAGCCTTCCAAGATTACTCCTTTAATGTTGGAGTAGCATTTTGATTGAGCAGCCAATAGCTCATTCGTGCCTCCAGTGATAACAAATTCAGAAATAATGAACTAGCCTTTAAGCCCAAAGATGAATTTCTGATTCTTGAAGAGCTGGTGTCTATGTAAAAATGACCTAAGGACGGTCCATGGGTTGAGAGCTTGTTTTTTACATCTTGCACAGAAGAGGACTTTAGTTACTTCATTAAGATGTGGCACCGGGTGGAACAATGAAGTAATTTATTGCCAGCTGGAGACGCCACTTTATCACCCCCGCTTGGTGTTCTTGTAATAGTTTTACACTGCTGCTGATCAGGTTCCCATACAGCCTCATAAAAAATGTCTCTATAAATGTCGTCATTTCCCAGCACAGATATTTCTGCTTACAATGTGTCAAATGGTCTGAGAATACAGAATATTTCTTGTGTCTGCAGATTTCTGTCTTCAGGCAGAGGTAGTTTATAACAACAGCTTTTTTCTTTTATTTCACTGAAATGCTTCACTGTTTCCCTCTCTCCTGTATGTATTGTGAGTTCCATTCTGGAACAGGCATATAAAGCACTAAGAACAAACATCAGTTCATAACTACAGCCTCAAAACTCCAGCAACTCTCTCTATTACTTGGCTACGTTGAAACTGGGCTTTGTAACTGGTGTAGGAATATTGCCTTATTTTGCTCAGATCCATACCTGTGTGCCTTAATTAACTCCAATGAATAACTTAACATCGCACAGAGCAATGATACTGTCATATGGAATAACAGCACAGTGGTGTAATTAGCTAGAATTTTAATAATTTTCCCAACAGTGAACCAAGGAGCCAGATAAAATAGGTCATACAAAAAGAAAATGGAAGGATGGAAGCCTATTGTCATTGTGCTTCCTTCTGCCAGATATAGGGGAAAGATTTCCTCTGTGCAATGTGTAAACCCATTTATAAAGATCATGTTTACGATTTTGTTACACATAACAGAGCAGTAATCTTCTCTGTACTTTGCTTATTTAATCAGGAGAAAATGGAATGGCAGTACTCGATGCAGCATAACTTTGCAAAATAGGTACGTGTATATGTTCTCGTTGCTGCTAGCGCACTTAAATATTAACGTGAGATTTTGAGGCGGTATCATTTAGGGCAGTATAATGGAGATTATTTCTGTTCTGGGAGCACAGGGAACATTTCAGTGTAGCATTGTCCCACACGTTTAAAGTGGGTAATGGAGCCCTGGATGGAGCCAGACTGTGAAGTGACATTTGGCATAGAATTTCTCTGTAATAACCTCATGAATGAGGACAATGTGCTACGGGCAAAAGTTGCCACACATGATATTACCAGGACTTGAATTCATAATCTTACTGTAGGGAAGCACCAAGGTGTTTGTCCCATTGATCGGCCATTTCTAAAGCATGAAACCAACCGCAAAGTTTACCCTTTATAATATTTAGGATAATGTAACATTTCAGATAAATAAAATTCTCCTTGAAAATTGTTTTTTAAATTTAATTTAATTTCATGATCATCAGGTCTGAACTGTTGATTCACCCAGAAACATAAGACTGAAAAGACCCTGTAAAATCCTTAGACCCTGTTTTTAAAATGGCAGAGAATCACACATTTGCAGCTGCGGCCATTGATTGACAGAACAGTGTCCTTAAAGCAGTAGTCCTGCTGTTTTGAACTTGTTTTCTCTGCTGTCGGCAATGTATAGCAAGCAGTCTCTGCTGTGTGTCCAACAAACCTAAAGTGGGATGATAAAAGCTGTCTCGCCATTGAGTCGCTCTTTTGAACGATTTGAAAGGAAGTGGAAAGCAGCTGTGATAGCGTTCACACAAACCTAGCATGGTGGTCTGCCAGTAGAACCGACAGGATACTAAATAAAGAAAGGAGAAAATCATCAATATTTGAAATCCCGATTATTGATAGTGGCAAGTAAACTGAGTGCTTTCCACCAAATTATTAACTTTTAATACTGTGAGTTGACGATGCATTTTTCCTTAAATTATATCTCAAAAGCTTTTTTTCAGTTATCACCAGAGACTGGACCTACAATAAAAGGAGCAAGAGTTCATGTCCTATAGATGTGTTTACTCACAAAGGGCACAGCCCCACGACTCAGGGGGTTGTCACTTAAAATGGAAGCAGCTGTGGGATTGGTGTGAGATTATGAGTGTCAGACATTGTTTGTAAAAAGCTATAAATTAATGAAGTGGCAGAGCTGGGAACTTCCTGCCCGTAGCAGTACTGGAAACTCCTCAGCATATTTCTAGGATTATAGCTTTCGTCCATAGGAGTAACAGGAATGCTTTTGAAGTTAGTTAATCTTTGCATTTGACAAATCATAGTTGTTTCTAAGTGGATCGTTAGGAAAGCACTAAAAACCATGTAACTTCAAAGACATGGAAATGACAGACATTCCTTTTTGTAATCACAGGTCAATGAAAGGAAAATGAAATGTAATCAGAACATAACTTTGGGAAAAGGTTCTGCATTGTCAGGAATTTCTAGTTTACAAGGCAGAAAATTCCGATTACAAACCGTGAGATATCAGAATGTCAGTGATCTCTTTGTAACTTGCTGCCACTGACATTCTGTGTTGCAGCAAGGAAGATTTAATCTAATTTTAAAAGAATGACAATCCCATGGACGATTTTAAATCAAAATAGCAATTTCGAAATAATTTTAAAATCTTTTTGCGACACAATATATGACACCATCATATTTTCAAATGTCGTATTTGATTTTGAGCTTGATGCATCAGATGATGCCACAAAGATTGCCGTTACAGCAACAACTTCAGCTACTCTAACGTTATCAGACATTCTCGGCTGTTATCAGAATATGGCTTCTGCCTGCCTCGTTTCCCCTGCAGGACAACACAAAGCTTTTAAGCTCTAGCCACATTGTCACTCACTTTCATGGCTAATCACTCCTAGAGCTCACACTCTGCTTAATCTATTCAAGCTTTTTTTTTGTTTGCCTGCAGTTTATCAGAATGTTTAGTTTTGAATTGTTTAGCGCTGTTAGAAAGTTGCACTTTTAAGACCCCTGTTGGTTCAGTGACGCTCAGATGGATTGAATTGCTGTATCTGATTCGGACCAATGCAAGCAACCAGCAGCTGCAGTTTGTCATCCTGACTAAACTCAACATTTGAAGCATTAATTCAAGGAACAGTATCCTTTTCGCTGGCCTGTGCAAGTTTCATGTCAAACTAATACTGTACAAATAAAATCGATATAGACTCCTCTGGTGTGACACATTACCCCAGCTGGACAGAATTCCATCTGTTTTTGTTTATTTTTCTTTTCAGCTTAATTTTTGCTTTGTTTTGGATTAGTATTGCTATCCCAACACAGGAGACTCCTGCACTTGAAAATCACGATTAGCCTAAACATCGTGATCATAAAAGCATGGCCAAGTCATTACAGAATGGCCCACTGCCTCGCTCAGAAAGTGCTTCAAGCAACTTTTATAGCCGTCAGTTTAATGGTGTGGGAAAACAGGGCATTTGTCTTTAGAAAGATTAAGAAAATATCTATCAATATATTGGGATGAGGTTAGAATTCAATTCATTTCCAAAACTAAGGCACTTTTCATTATAAGTTGGTTAGTCCTATTAAAACATTAGACTATTAATATTGTGCAGTGGTGCAAAATGTCCCTCGGCACACACATGTTGCATAATGCACGGTAAGTTTCTTTGCCATATAGCTGGGTGGTCAGTGAATATGAATGATCTGTGTCGAGTGCCACAGCAACAAAGTTGCCTGCCATATTTTATTTCTGTTTTCCCAATTTGAGAAAAACAAACAAAAACTTTACTGTTACACGTCAGCTGGAGGCCTGGTGCGGGTGTGAGGGAAATCGCATTCCTTACAGAGTACGTATTAGAAGATATAAGAATTTTTAGGAACAGGAAAAAGCTGTTAGCCTCAACAAACCTTCCTAACCAAAGCTCTAAATCCCTTCTCTTTACAGTAACACATCTAAGCACGATACCGTCCCTTCCAGTTCCAGTCCCTGATCAGACACTCTCAGTGCTTGCAGGGTCCACTAGTCGGGAAATCAGCAGCCCATAGCCCTTGATTTTCTGTCCAGTAATTTAAATGGACAGAAAGTCAGGGACTATCGACCTGCAATTACCCAACAAGCACTGTCTGTGAAAGCTGCTCCTAAGTGTGAGCAACTGATGAGGGAATCAGCCTTTTATTCCACAAGAATCAGCCCTTTAGTATACAAGTAAGTTTCACCTATACTGAAGGCATGGGTAAGAACCTGTGGCATTTTAGTTGTGTGACATGGCGTTAAGATTTGGAAATTTGGGTTTAGATTTGGCTTTGTGAATACCCTCCAATAATAAATTTGACGTTGAAGTCCAGATTGATGCCAAATCCTGATCTCTATTGAGCAGTTTCTATTTATCTAACATTCAGAGCTTAGAAGTTGCAACCCACCATGTAGATATTTACGTAAGAATATAAGAACATAAGAATTAGGAGCAGGAGTAGGCCATAATGCCCTTCGAGCCTGCTCCGCCATTCAATAAGATCATGGCTGACCTTCGACCTCAACACGACCTTCCTGCCCAATCCCCATATCCCTTGATTCCCCTAGAGTCCAAAAATCTCTCTCTCTCAGCCTTGAATATACTCAACAACTCAGCATCCACAGCCCTCTGGGGCAGAGAATTCCAAAGATTCACAACCTTCTGAGTGAAGAAACTCCTCTTCATCTCAGTCTTAAAACCCCTTATCCTGAGACTATGCCCCCTAGTTCTAGACTCTCCAGCCAAGGGAAATGACCTCTCAGCATCTACCCCTTCAATCCCCCTCATAATCCTATATGTTTCAATGAGGTCACCTGTCTTTCATCTAAATGCCAAAGAATATAGGCCCAGTCTACTCAATATTTGCTTCATTTTTATTTCCTTTGTTTATTCACAGAAAGAACTTGCTTTTACATAGCATGTTTCATAACCATAGTAAATCCCAAAGTGCTTTACAGCCAAATAAGTATTTTGAAATGCATTCATTGTTGTAATGTACACAAATGCTGCAGTCAAATTGCGCACAGCAAGGCCCCAAAAACAGCAACGAAATAAAGAAACTAGATTTTTTTTTCATATTGGTTGATGGATAAATGTTGGCCAGGACACTGGGAAAACTCCCCTGCTCTTCGAATAGTGCCATGGGATCTTTTACGTCACCTGAGAGGTCAGATGGGGCCTCGGTTTAATGTCTCATCTGAAAGACAGCACCTCCGATAGTGCAGTGCTCCCCCAGTACAGCACTGAAGTGTCAGCTTAGATTAAGTGCCCACCTTGAGGCGTGGAGGCATAAATCATCAAGATTAGTAATGTTTTTGGAGTGGGACTTGAACCCACAACCATCTGACTCCGAGGGAGCGTGCTACCACTGAGCCAAGGCTAACATTTAGAATGGTATATGGAAATTGTTTATACAAAAATTAAAGACAGCAGTGTAAAGATAAATATATGATTGCCACATCTTTTATTGTAAGTATTCTTGTTTAAACTTTTGCATCATCCAGCTTGGTACTTGTGAGGCTGTTAGGCACTGTTATCTTCAGATCATTAGCCTTGAGTTGCAGTATGATTCCATGATGATAATGAGACTTGTATTTCATAGCTGGGAGTTTTCTTGGAGCTGCTCCCACTCCACCACCATAACTTCACTGGCAGTGCGACAGAAATCTCATTTACATGGGTAAATGGGGTTTTCTGGCAAAGTTATGGCAGCGGAGCAGGAGCAGCTCTCAGGAAATTCCCGGCCGATTAATTAAATAGCAATAACATACTTGTTCAGTGTGGCAGGGAATTAAAGTAGATTGCCTGGACAGCTCAGTTGCTGAACAGTCACTGAGTTGGCTGTCTGGAAATTTCAAAAATGTACACTGGACACCAAAAATTTGTTTTAAAAAATGCAACTCAATTCTTTCCACTTACTCTGCACCTTGAGGCATGGAGGCATAAGTCATCAAGATTAATAGTGATTTTAGGACATTTTCAAAGCAAACATCAGGGGCTGAATTTTGCCGGTGCTCAGAGTGCGGATTTGGAGGCGGGTCCGCTGTCAAAATCACTAAGATTGACAGCGGGTCAGTATCCCGCTCTGAACCCGCCTCCTTGTCAGTTTCCCAAGTGTCGGGTCTGTCATCCCTGAACAGACCTGACACCAAACGGCGGGTCAGCCAATTTAGATACTTAAAAGCTTATTAAAAGGTAGTTAAGAACCATTTTCCCATGTACTTACCATTTTACAAAGTTTTCAATGAGGTTCCCGGAGAGCAGCTATCACGTCAGGTAAGTATGTCGGGTTCTCAATGACTGTGGATTGCTGTGAATAGGTGAAAGCTACAAACCTACCATTTCACAACTGTTCACTTCCCAATCTTAGAAGCTGGAGCAATAATGATTTGGAACCCACATTTGAGCTTTATGCGCTTTTGAAGTGTTTAGAGTAATTTCTCTATCCACTGTCACCTCCTTGGAACAACCTATCTCAACATTGACAGATTACTTCTGTCATCTCAACCTCACCTGCCATCTATTCCATCAGCATCGGTGCCCTTGAAAAAATCTCATCTTGGTCCTCAGAATCCCAACATGGTCAGCCCCAACTCTAGCATCATCGGGCACACCAGCAGCATCAACATCCAAACCAACCTTCTCCGCAATCAACTGATGCTACACTGGACACAGGGCATCATCACCCGAGCACCTTGCTGCCCGGGATGCTAGCGATGGCCTCACCATGTCCAGATTTACTTCACTTAACACTGAACACCCTGGCTGCCACATGATGCACCAGGTTGGCACCACCCCACACCAGCACCATAAAGCATCTCTACAATGTCCAAGCCATTCCCTTCACACTCATCACCATTGGGCAGGGGAGGGACATTATGGCCCAGAAATTGATCCCGCGATGCGAGAGTACGCAGTGCGTACTCTTGCGTACTCCCACTCCAATTGCCGGTTTTCTGCATGCCCTGCGCATGCGCTGAAAACCGGCAATTGCTCTTTTGAAAAGGGGGCGGTTCCTCGGTGCATCGCGTGCGCGCTACAGGCTGCGCGCACGCTGTGCACTTCATGCTTTGGACGCGCAGGTAAGTACGGAAGATTTTAGAAATGGAAAAAGGAGGAGTAAGACCCACTTTTAACAAGGTAAGTAGTGAATTAAGTATATTTTTGAATTTTTTTTAACAGGTATATCTTTTTTAGAGACTTTAAAGACAGGTAAGTTTATTTTTATAACTTTTTTAAAGATTTTAAAATTTTTTCAAAAATTTAATTTTTTATTTAAAATGGTTAATTTAATTAACTATACTTATTTTATTAATGTGATGGTTTTTTTTTAAATTTAATTGAGGTTTAGCTGTTATTTTGGGGGGGGTGTAAGATTCATAGATTTCACAGCACGTATGTGAAACTTATGAATGGGAGATGGTGTGCTGCCATTGGCTCTAACTGAGTCACGTGATCCCACAGCTCGCACGAATTCACTACGCCGGTGGGATACGCAAGCACTGCCCAGCTGATGTCTGGAACATCAAGTTCGTGCGAGCTGGATCTGAAAAAGCACAAGCGAAGTGAGAGATCGCGGGGAAGCCTTACCCCCGCGGGAACAGAGCGAGATCAATTTCTGGGCCTATGTCTCACCATTCACTGCAACTCACTAAGACACTTTCAAAGGTGCACACAGATCTGCCCAAGAAGGTAAAGTGGTGACAGTAAGGATTTCAATGCTTGACAACACATTAACAGAAAGTTTACACGAATATTGGCTAAAACACCCAAGTGTCCTACCCTTTTGTGTTGTTAGTTGGTATGATTGGACTAGGATGAGGGTGAGTGTGAGGGTGGCTAGTGAGATGGGGAAGTGATAATGTAGATATCGAGGGATGGGTGGGGGTGCAAGGTAAGTTGGTGTTAGTAAGGTTGTGCAGGAGTAGGGTAGCAAAGGCAGAGTGAGGGGGATGTGATGAGTGGCACAGGAGGATGAGGTTGAGTGGCTTTTCAGTAACATTTCGTGACCTACTGTGATCATTGAAAGGTTTGTGCCACTGCAGCCTGGTCCTCCTGATGACATCCCTGCTTGTGCCCTCCTGTGCAATGTGCAATCAGGCTGCGTTGGTCTCCTGGGGAGGTCTCTTCCGCCCATTGGAAGGGAAGAGAACCTCCCTGCGTACTGTGACTCCCTCAATAAGCATTTGGAGGGAGTCATGAGAGAGTCTGGGTGCAGTCATGCACCTTTGTGCAGTGCTTGACAGTGTTTGCAGCACCTCAATGCTGCAGAACACTGACAGCACAACTGTCAAAATCAATTTGGACATGGCCCCTTTAAGGAAATCAGCTGATGACGCGTCATCAAATGACATCATCAGACCCGCTTCCTATTAATTGGCCGGGAACCTCGCAGGGCGAGCCTAATGGAGCCCAATCAGTGTAAAATCTTGTTGGAGGCCGGATTGAGACAGATGCGGGGTCCCCACACAGACGTCGCCCGCCACGGACTCGCCGAGGTTGGAAAAATCCAGCCCCAGAACTCAGTTTGCCCCTATTTTACACTATGTCCACTTTTGAATTTGGCAAAAGTAACAAGCCTAGTTGAAGTATAAGGACACCGGCCTATGCTCGATTTCCTGCTACGTGCAAGTACATGTTATTTTTATTTGATCATGCCCTCAAAATCTGGGACAAAGTTTGTTTTATTGATGTAGAAACTAAAATATGTTTCAAATTGGCACCTAGAAATAGAAAGAATTGCATTTATATAGAGTTTCATGACTTCAGAATGTCCCAAAGTGCTTGACAGCCAAAGAAGCACTTTTGAAGTGTAGTCGCTGTTAGAATGTAGGCAAATAGAACAGCCAATTTGCGCATAGTAAGATCCAACGAAACAGAATGAGATAAATGACTCAGATCATCTGGTTTTTTTTAAGTGATGTTGACTGAAGTATAAATGTCAGCCAGAACACTTGGAGAATGCACCTTCACTTCGAATAGTGCTGTGGGATCTTTTACATCCACCCGAGAGGGCAGACAGGACACTGACACTATTGGTCCTAAATGGCTAATCTTGCTAAGAGGGACCAAAGGATGGGCTGGTGTGGGAAGTCAAAAGATTTCACTCTTATGCATTAAGACTATCTTCTGCGTGTGGGATGGAGTACAGAAATGTTACTGTATATCTGGCTGTGTTATACTTAACGTTGGGAGTGCTTAGTTTTCACACTAGGAGAGGGTGGTGAGGGTCTGGAACTCACTGCCCGAAAGGGTGGTAGAGGCAGAGACCCTCATCACATTTAAAAATTACTTGATATGCACTTGAAGTGCTGTAACCTACAAGGCTACGGACCAAGTGCTGGAAAGTGGGTTTAGGGTGGATAGCTCTTAGTCAGCCGGCACGGACAAGATGGGCCGAATGGCCTCCTTCTGTGCCGTAAATATCTATGTTTCTATGATTCTATGATATAAATGGAAAAGTGTTTCATTCCTAGTACTGCTACCCATCACCTTCATGAGCACACAAAAAAATAAAAGAAAACAAAAGTAATCACTTTGCTTTTGACTCGTACCATGGCAGTGTGCAGCCGATCTGGCAAGAATATCCTCAATCATATCAAGTGGTCCTCTTTTACGTGGGGGAACTTATAATAGGGCTACTTATAGCATCCACAGTTAAATCTGAAATCGTGGTTGGGAGCCAGTGAGACTTACCAAGTATGATTGAATCAAATCTTGGTTACATTTTGGTGAAGACTTGAGTATAGATGCAAACACAGCCCATCAAGCAGTGTTTGCTTTCTTTTCCATCTCCTAAAGCATTATTTTCTAACTTTCACAAAAAGTATTCAGGAACATTGAATAGCAATTTACATAGCAAAGAGGATTATGTGCATTAAACTGGTACTTATAAGATCTAAACCTTGATTCTAAATTCAGCACGAGAATGATTTAAAAAAGATATGTCATTTTTATTGCTCGGTAATTATTTCCAGAGATCTGCCAGTGAGTCTGAGGGATGGCACTTGCATCTGCAAGGCTGTATGTTGCTGCTTTGCTTCTTGAGTATCAGTGGGAGCTCTGTTGTGTAAGCAACTCAGAGAAAGAAGGGTTTGTGGTTTCAATATATGTTTAAAGCATATCAGCGACCACTTATTTACCAGTATTATGCCAATGACTGAGATTTGTTTTTAAATAAGTGACTGAGAGGGATGCCTCGTCTTTCTGATGTGGCTCACATCAGCCCAACTGAAGTTTTAAAATTATTTCAGATTTGTAAGCTTTCCACCAGTAACATGGTTTGAGGAGTAATTTGTAATGTATGAAGATGCAGAGATATGCTAACAGCAGTTCCACTTACCATATTTTACACAGTAAGAACCTTTCTTTAAGCAATCCTTGAATTAAGGGAGCTGAGTGAAAAAACAATATAATTCCTGCTCTGTAAAATATCTGGGCTGATACTCACCGACTAAGGATCACTGACAAGTGAACTTTATATCAGCCTTCTGGCCTTAAGGGGGCTGCAATGTTCTTGCTGCAGATTTACAGTTTCTTTTGTTTTATACATATATTTGAGTTTTCTTGCTGTGCTGAGAAAAAGATCGACAGCAGATGTTGATTTCCTATCGGAAAAGACTGATAAATTACATTTTCACTTCAGGTTGCCATGGTGATTGTAGAGATATTTGATTTGAGTTGAACACCTCAGTGCAGTTTTCCTTCAACTCCTACAAGTTCAGGTAGTGCCATCACTGGCAGTCGCTGTTCTCCCACCATTGGGCATTTGAGTTGCAGCTGTACGTTCAGAGATTGTCTGACCACCTTGATGATCCTCATGTAGTGCAGAACTGGCAAAGATGGCAGTTGGCATTTTGGTGTTATAAAGATGACACATGTTTCAAATACTATGATATAACCTGTAAGATTCAGTGTGAGGGTCAAAACTTCATGCAGCAAACCCAGGGATGTAAGTTTTTAGCTTAAAAATTTGCAGGTGGGACTTTCTGACCAGGGCGACCAATTTTGCAGTAAGTGTAGTGTTGGTTGATGTTTCTGATTACTACAATTAGCAAATTAAATTTAAAAAGAACAGCTTCTCAATTTTTTTTCCACAGACTATAGCCTATGGATACAGCTGTGATATGAGATTAATACAATGTATTATCTTAGGAGAATTGTGAAATCAGGTCTATGAGTTGTATAAATACCCCACCACAACAACAATACCTATGGCTTGTGCTATTTCTTTAATGAAAACACTAAGAAATGTCAGTTCTTTCATTGTATCTAACTAGTTCTAACTCTTCTGTAAAGACAGAGCTGCTACTGACACAGTCCAGAGGTGTTGTCTGATACACTTCATAGCTGTGGTGCCTCACTGAGATTTTGAGAGGACTGCGTGGCCACTTTTACAGTATAAGTGCTGTTTCTTTTCCTGATGTATTGTCTTTATGTGCTTTGTTCCCAAATGTTAGCATTCCTTTCTGTTATTTCTGTTCTGCTTTCATGTCTTTTTATGATATGTGATCTACATGCTGTATTGCTGTCTGTATTATCCTGATGGTTGGATTTCCCTGGTCTCTCAGAATGCTCTGTCATTTCAGTCTCCTCTCTCTCTCTATCACTCTTTCTGTCTCCGTCTTTATGTTTCTCTTCCTCATTTTGCACGGAAATGAACCAAGGGAAAACGGGCAGCAAAAGAATTAATGCAAAATAGAGGTGGAACAAAGGATTTAGGAAATAGAAAATGAGATATAGCTCGAAATTAATGATGGGAAGAAGAGAATAATGAAGGTTGCACATAGTTTGATTTGGAGAAACACAACAAACATACAAGGAAGCACCAAGTTAAAATAAAGAAAAGTGACAAAGAAACAGCAGAAAAGAGAAAATAGGACAGGATAAAGTTCATGAGAACAAACGAAGAATTTTAAAAATGGCTAAGAAGGAACAAGTCACGGTAAAGAAGTTTGAAAGGATAAAAATGGAAATAAAGGTTTAAAAGAAAAGAGAAATAAATAAAGGAAAAATAAAATGAAATCCATAATTTAAATAAAAGAGAAACTGACTGAAGTGAGGTCCTACAGTACGTTTTATGCGATGCTCAACAGGCAAAATAAAGAAATGATCCCTTGTGGTAGTATACTTTTGTTACACAGTAAGTGCTGGTGAGAGAGCACCAGATGCATCTCTCAAAGTATACTTGCAAATACCAAATGGACATGGATGAGATAAATAATTGGAATAATTTATTTTAATATCATTTTACTTTTTTTTCTGTCCTGGCTTTTTGGGTGGTGGAATATTTTTGTTATCCTCTGGGTAATTAACATGGAAGTGTTAATGAGTCCTGCAGTATGAGAGAGCTGAGTGTACTTGAATAGTTGAAACTACTTATGTCTGTCTCTACTGAGATTAGTTCAGCCTTACCATACTGTCAGATTCTCTGCTTCTTCAAGCCAGTAACACCAACGGTGCCCTCTATATTACAAAACAATAGGAAAGACGCTTATAAATGAAAGCTGTTGCTAATATTGATAGGAAATCTTTATAACTAATAATGACACTCACTTTTTGGACTTGTTAAATGTGACCATTTTAACTGGAGTAAAGGGCCTGTTAATTGGATATCTCTGCTGTATCTTGCTATAGATAGATTGCAGCGCAGTAATGTTTTTTGCAGTCCTAAGTAATGGTTTAAACGTTTTCTGTTAACTATGCTCATGGAGTGAATGGGGGAGAAATTCGGTACCTTAGCGCCTTCCATTAGCGCCTCCCGGGGGGGGGGTGATAATGGGGCGCTAATGACTTACTGCCCGGGCGCAACAATAGTAGCGCTGCCCGCAAAATTCACCTGCGCCCGGAGATCGTGATGTCATCTGGCTGCGCAGCGCCCCGGACCTGAAATTTGGTTCCGCCCCCTGCAGCATCGCTGGGCGATAACACCGACAGCTGCCGTCAGCGACAAGGGACATAGTTGAAATGGAGAGCCAGCAGCAATGGCCCTTTCCTTTAAGGGAGGGAAGGAGCCTTGGATCTCGCCGGCGCTGCACCTCCACCGACCCTCCTGTGTGGTTTAGTGCTCCGGAAGGGAAGTGGTAGCGCTTGATCTAGCACTCCACTTCCTTCATGGAGCGCTAACACCCAATTTAGAGAAAGCTGAGAATCATTAGTGCTAATTTTTCCAGCTTTCAAAATTTAGCACCCCAAACGGGACGATACCGAATTTCTCCCCCAATGATTTTATTCACTCACTGTTCCATTTTCACTGCCACCTGGAGACTGTACTTTCCTTTTCATTAGTGCGTGCACTGTTCACTATGTGGAATTAAGCTTAAAGTTTTCATAAAAGTTAAATAATTCAGAAATAACACAAAATTGATTACAGGAACAACTTGCTGAAAAAAACTCTGGACTTGGGAGTGAATCTTGCTCAGTATGTGTTCGGAATGTAGAGTTCTGCATCAGTTATGTTTACTGCACCCAATCATTTTACATTGAAGCCAGTCTAAGTTTTTATACATATGTAATGGACCTGGTCTGTCTGCAGATCTGTTATGACATTTTTGAATTATTTTACAAAGCCAAGTGAAATAGTTCATCCATTTGATTTCTTTTCCATAACTCTCGATTATTCAGGATCATTGTTCACACTGCTCCATTGCGTGGTTGTACAATACTTCTAAGTACCACCATTATCAAAATAGGATTAATTTCATGTTTGGTTTGAAAGATTATCGCCATGAGATGGATACTTGCCAAGATTCACTTTTCTTGGGGTATTTGGCTTAAGATTGCCTTTGTTGATAGTGGGGGAAAAATTGGGTGGCGCCCATTTTGGGGCGCTAACGTTGCCGGGGCGCTAAAATTAGTGCCCTGAAAAAGTTAACTCCCCCTTCGCCGTAAATTCAGTAGTAGCGCCCCAAGCAGGAGGTGGGGCGCTACTGGAAAGCGTGCCAACTCCTGCTTGGGGCGCTACTGCTGAATTTCGCGGCGCTACGTGCAGCAGCGCCACGTGCGGCGACATGTAGCGCCGCGTCATTGCAGCCCTGATTAAAGGGGAGGGGCCTAGCGCTGCGTGCACCGGGACCCTGCTGGACCACCAGGGAGTGGGGTGCCGTGAAAACAGCCCGGCACGCAAGAGGAGTGTCGGGCTGAGCGATCGCAGCCGGCACCCTGCATACAAAAGCGAAAGGGGGCAGGTGCTGGCAGTTGGCCAAAATAAAAATGGCCACCCGACACCTGCCCTTTAACTTGCGCCGTCTCCGCTGCCAAACCGCCACCTGATCCTGTCGCACATATCGTGCGGCGATAGGTCAGAGGGCACAAGGGAAGTTTGTGGCGGGGTGCTGCGCACGGCGATGACGTCATCGCCGGCGACGCAGTGAGGCACTACCGGCTACCGCCGCCGCTAACCTCCCACTGAATTTCGCGGGAGGCGTTAGTGGCACCGCGCCCGGGCGCTAGGGCAGTTAGCGCCCCGTTAACGCCCCCCGGGGGCACTAACAAGAGGCGCAAACCAACCCAATTTTTCCCCCAGTGAAGCGAGATAAGAGTCCAGTCAGTATTTGAAACCTTCCCTGCAAAATCAATATTTCTCTCTAATGAACCTCACTACAAGTTCAAGATGACTTCAGTGTGAGACTAATTCTACCCTGTCAAGGAACCAGAAACTAATGTCTCTCAAACTTGCCATTTAGAAACTAAAGCATCCAAATTTATTCTCACTCAAAAGAAAATTGAATCAAAACCAGTAGAGAGTAAAGAGGAATACAAAAGCAAAATACTGCGGATGCTGGAAATCTGAAATAAAAACAGAAAATGCTGGAAATACTCAGCAGGTCAGGCAGCATCTGTGGAGAGAGAAACAGAGTTAACGTTTCAGATCAATGACCCTTCGTCAGAGAATTTAAATGGACCAAAAATACTCTCACATTTAAATAATTGAAACTGTAGAGATAATTGCAGTATGATTTCTAAGAGGGAAACATCATTCTGGGAATCAAAAGGGGGAAGGAGGTAGCAACTTTGTGAAGACCCACCATGTTGGTTGATCAATTGGAAGGAGAGCTGTATCGTCATCCATGTGCAGGAAGAATGCTGATCATTTCCTGGTATTGTGAGTTGGGACGAGTTACTTTATGACCTGATCTAATTTAATCAATTTATAAATATATTTTATGCAGGAAGTACTTAACATTAAAAAAAAGCCAAAGAGAAACATCCTGGAATGCTGATCTCTTGTGTCAGAGGAGTGAGTTATGAGGAAAAACGGGCTTTTCAGCCTGGAAAAGAAGAAAATGATAGAGGACTATAAGGAGGATATTAAGTGAAAAGAAAAGGATAATCCTAAACATTGTTTCATCCTAGGTAAAAGGGAAGCTTAACAAGTTGAATTCATGTAGCACTACTCATGTGCAAGGAGATGGTCCAGAATACTTTACACTAAGGAGGAAAGGGATACAGTGGACACAGAGCATAGAGAAAGAGTGGAGAGGCCAGAATGGGAGCCAAAGGCATGGTCGCAGAGTTGGTTTTGAGGAGGTCTTTGAAAGCAGGGCGAGAAGAGGCAAGGGGGAGGGAACTGGGTACAGAATTCCAGAGGGCAGCAGCATGGTAGTTGAAGTTCAGGACTGATGTCAGGAAGTATTTCTTCATGTAGTAATTAGTACCTGAAATGGCTTTCCAGGTAGGGTACTGGACGCAAAAACTCTGGAGTTATTCAAGAGGTAGCTGTATGCTATGATTGGGGTTTCTATGGCAGAGGAGCTTCATGGGCCAAATGGTCTCCTCATCTGTACTTATCTTTGTGACTTTTATATCATCAGTCTGGGATGGATACGTATCCATGTCCCATTGGTGGAACAATATTGACCAAACACCTCTCAACATCCACAGCACCAGTGATTTTACTCAAACCCATTGTGGAGTTGATTGAGAGAAACTAAAAAATTTTTTCATGAGGCTGAACTTCAGATCAAAGTGGCACCTACAGAAGTAGAAAGGCAGAATTCATCCATTTAAGCTTGGCATATAAACATGGCATGATGTTAATATTATCATCATGCAATGGCGTATTAGGCA
This sequence comes from Squalus acanthias, assembly GCA_030390025.1. Classification (NCBI taxonomy): domain Eukaryota; kingdom Metazoa; phylum Chordata; class Chondrichthyes; order Squaliformes; family Squalidae; genus Squalus; species Squalus acanthias. The sequence continues at coordinate 179,558,784 of CM059426.1, forward strand.
ACAACAAAAAAGCTGTATGGATATGGCAGCTAACAGGAATGTTGCAGCTAACCTAAGGTTAATTTTCTGCCAGCAACTCTTATCTGCACTCTGAACAGTAGGGTGAAGGGAGGGATAGGGAAGAAAGGTAAGAAGAAACTCAACACAGGTTGATGTTCTAAAGCAGCTGTACTTCATAATATGCATTTTGTAAAAACAATCGTAATTGAAACATACTACACCAATGGTGATCTCCTGGGAAAAAATGGGTTAGTAATTGCTTCAATTTTCCAGTCATTTTAATTTTATTTTTGCCTATAGGACATCCTGACACATGATACAAACGTTTCTGTTCGCCTTTCCCTCTCCTGTCAATCTGTGACTTGCCCTAATGTTCTAGCCTGTCCATCATAATGTGAGTTATATTTTCAGACCAGAGTTGATGTTTTTTTAAGTTGATGCCACAGCTGAACCTGATAACCCAACAGTACTGTGTCAGGTTACCACATTGCTGGAGGGGGTAGGAATCGCTGCTGTATTTGTATAAATAATAATGGTACAATCCAAGCACGTGTGCTTTCTTTTATTGGATGAAACACAAATGAGCACTGCTTATATTTCACTGTTTTAAAATGATTCTATGTTACAAAACAATAAAACAGAGCAGATTTAAGCACTGAAAACTAGTTCTCATTAATCCTTTGTGTAAATTAATCTTATTTTAAGCTACAGCCCTTGAAAATTTTCTAGTGTCTTTCAGGAAAGATCAATCTCATTGCCCTAGCACCAGTTGTCCGAGACCAAAAGGCCTGTTGGTTCTACAAAGCTTAATGCCTCTTTGTCATATGGACTGGTTGTTCCTGCACTCAACAATTTTTCTATAGTTCAAATGGTCCATCACATAATCCCATGAAATTTGTGAAGTTAGCCTAATTAAAGATGACATTATTTGTAATCAAGAAACGGGACGAGAATTTAGTATTCCCTAGGATTTATCTGTCCTTTAGAAAATAAGTATTTTGAATTGAAAAGTCAATATCTAGGAATTTGGAATTCCCAAGCTATAAGTAGCCTTTGGATTGTAACTCTTCATTCGTAATCAAAAGTGAAGAATAAAGTTATTCAAGAATTCCCTAGTTAGAACAGTCCACAGGTTCCAGAAAGATGAGTAATCATTCCATTAATATCTGAGAGCTTATTTGTTTGGCTTTATGGTAAGTTTACATATTGGGCCAGATTTTGCTGCAAAAATAATGGCATCTGAATGACGCACGCCGTTATAAATGCACAAATCGGCCAGCAACTTGTAGTGAGGAAAAGATACCCCATGAATTGCGAATTGCCACATATTGCTGGCTGATTTGCGCCACTCTGCCGTTAGCTTTGTGAAAATGGCATCTTGCCCTCAACCTCCCTGTGAGTTTCATGAAGTTGCTGCATTTGCATATTAATTGCCCATTAAACTCGTCACAGAAAGATAAGTCTTGTGATTAACAGTGTAATTTTAACGACGTGATAATTGTTAATGACTGCCAATCAACCTCGCTTGCCCAGAAGGTAAACAATTGTAAGTGTAGAGTCTCATTCCTTCAGGTTGTGAATTGTTTTAGGAGATTTTAAAAATGTCAAATTTTATACATTTTTTCTTACTTTACCTTTCTGTCTCTTTTTTCTGTCTTTCTTAATACAATGGCCGGATTTTCTCAAGGGAGGCAGGTTGGGGGCGGGGTGCCTCAGAGGCGGCGGGTTTTCCGCAGGCCCTGCTGACTTTAACGGCAGGGTCTGATTTGAATGTGAGGCCACGGATTCCTGTCCGCAGGCAGCCAGATTGAGAGGCTGGCTGGATGTGGACAGGTAGGCCTCAGAAGCGAGGGGCCGGTCCGGGGGAGAGGTCATGGGAGGGGTGTTGGCAATCAGGAGGGGATCGGGGAGATGAGGGCGTCGGCAATTGGGAGGGGATTGGGAGAGGTGGATGGGGGTCGGCAATCGGTCGGGTATCGGGGGCGATGGGGGGAGAGAGGATCGGCCGGGGTCGGGGATCGGGCAGGGGGGGTTGCCCGTGGATCGGCACGGGGGGAGAGTGGATTGGGGCCGGCCACCGGAGGATCGTGGCCGGCCTCCTCATCATCGTTGGGAGGGGGAGGCCTGGGGCGGGGGGGGGGGGGGCTGATCGGAGGCTTCGTGGGGGGGTCTCCGATCGCGTGGGGTGGGTATGGTCGGGACCCTGGATCCAGGAGGTAGGTATAAAGCCACTTACCTCCTGGATGCAGCTGTCCCCGCCTCTGTTTAACTGCCGGGTTTCACGAATTGTGTGAAACCCGTCCACAGGCAGTTAAACACAAAATGGAGGGGGAAAAAGGCTTTCAGCCTCATTACAATATTTAAATTGAGGTAACGTCCCCTGGGGGCGGGTTGGTCGCCCCCTCCCCCCCCCGTCCCGTCCCGCCTCCGGCAAAATCAGAAGTGGGTGGGTTGGAGGCGGGATCAGGTCGGGAATCCCATTTTTAACACATTAACTGCCCCCACACTCCAAACCCACCCTTTTTTTAGGGGAAAATTCCGGCCAATCTTTCTTTTCCTCTCTTTATTTCTCTTTCTGTACCTGATATTGAATTCACCCACTTTAATTCACCCTCCTTCTCAGTCCTTCCTCTGTTTATTGCTCAATCCTTAATCTCATTGATTGAGGAGATACATTGTTTGTCCCAGATGCCCTGTTGTCGTCGCTGCACCGTTATCAGCACGCACTTTCAGCAACTTTGTGGGCAAAAATTTTTTAAACGTAAATGTGCACGAACAATTCTAACTAACTGGGCCCGTATTTTCCGATGCCTACGGGTGTGTACGAGCTGTGTACACACCGTAGGGACCTCGCAAGTGCCGGTTTCAGGCAGGCTAAGCACATGCGCTGAAAACCGGCACTTCAGATCTGTCAAGAACCTCTTGACAGATCCTCCGCCTGCCCTGGAGAAGGGCCTCTGTGGGTGGAGAGTTCCGCTTTCTGCAGAACCTCCGCCTGCTGAAATCCCTTAAAAATCTTACGCCTGGTAAAAGCAGGTCTTACCAGCATAAGAGTTTAAAAAAGTAAAAAAATAAATTTTTTCACTCATTTATAATTTAAAAATACTTTTAAAAAAGGTAAGTTTATTTTTAGCCCCGTAAAAAACTTGAATTATTTTTTTTTTTAAATTAAATTTTTGTTTAAAATATTTAATTTCATGTAATTTTAGCTCATTTTAAAAACGTGATTTAAAAAAAATGTATTTAATGTTTTAGTTTCTTTTTTCAGTGATTTCCATTCATATATTTGACAGGTCAACCTGTCAAAAGTATGAAGGGGGATTCCCTTCTCCCATTGGCTCGCCTGGCCCACGTGATCCCAGGGACGCTTGCGAACTGTCGGCGCCCCTGGGATACCTGGGCCTCTGCGTGCGCGCACCAGGAGAGGCCCAGGAGCGGAAGAGTCCGGACCTCGGGAGCCCTCAGGTAAGGGCATAGGTTTTTTCCTGATAGGAGGCACCCGCACACAGGAAGACTCCGATCGGAAAATACGGGCCACATTGTTTGTCCCGTTGTTCACTCAGGTCCCAGATGCTCTGTTGTCCTCGCTGCACCGATATCAGCATGCACTTTCAGCAACTTTGTGGGTAAAATTTTCTAAAACCTAAATGTACATGAACAATTCTAACTAACGGGGCACTCCGCGAGATGCCCCGCTCCAGCAAAATCTGGCCCAATTTGAGTCTTGGGATGATGAATTTTTCTTACATAACCAAATTGATTTTGTTTATTCAAATTGAAACAGAATGATTTTATAATGGTTGAAATTCCTAATTGCAGGATACCTCTTGTAGCCTTCATGCCTGATGAATCCAGCTTAAACAAGATTGAACCGTTTTGGCAGTGTGTAATTCATTCATGGTGCCAAATAAAAGAGACAGTATTGGCATTTGGAACTCAATTTTAATTGAAATAGAAAAATAGCACAGTATAACTGATTGAGAAAATTACATTTTTTGTGCAACTTACTTCCCAGTAAATTCAAGAAAAAAAGATTTTCCTACACCAGCCCTATAGTTTTAACCGTCATAGGCCATTAGACCCCCCCAGCACTTACTGTTATTTCAACTTCTCTACTGTCACTAGGTATCTTTTGGCATTTGCTGGTCAGACCAGTAGATGGAGCACTGTACAATCATAGAAAATAGACCTCAAGAGGAGGAGTTCATGCCCGGACTATCAAATATTTCTAGTTGCAGGAGGAATAAAGTTCAGCAATGGTAGAGCTTAAAGAAGAAAAGAAATGAAGGAGGTGAGAATTTCCTGTGTGGGTACACCCGCTCATGAGAAAAAAATGATGCTGTACTAACTTTACACCTGTTGAAGCTTTTGTTTGGTGTTCTGTAAACTTCAGAAAGTACGTTAAACTGTTAAATTTAGGTGTGGGCAGAAGACTTGTGGATCGGCTGCCCATTGTACACCCTGTCTGATTTTCCTTTCCATTGTCAGTTTCAATTTTGAAAACAAACAAAACTTCCTAAGGGAAATGGGTAGGACAGATGGGTAGGGTTGCCAACCTTCCAGGATTATCCTGGAGTCTCCAGGAATTAAACTTTAATCTGGACACAACTGCAGCAACCCGGGAGAAAAATCATAGGGGCGGAAGATCCACTAGTAAATATTAAAAATCTTGGGTATCGTGCACACTTGTTGGGGGGAATTTTCCGGGGGGTCAGCGGGCGGGGTCGGGTGGGAAAACATTTTTTTGACAGCGGGTCGGGACCCCACTATCAACCCACTGCCACGCGCCTTTACCAAATGTCGGGTCTACCAGCGCTGAGCAGACCCGACACGCAGCAGCCGGGGAGGCAATTGAAATCATTAGTGGCCTGTTTACAATTTTTCCCAGCTTTTTGATTTTGACAGTCCCGCTGTGCCTTGGCCTCATCAGTGAAGCTGAGGCAGGGAGGTCACTTGCCATTGTTTCAGCAGATGAGCTGAAAGCTTCAAATGTCAAGTCAAAGCTCCCAGCTGATTCAGATATCTTCCCTTAGCCACTAGCTTCTCTAAACTGCATTTCCACTACAGATTCAGAATGCTGCAAGTCTTTCCACAAGTCTCCATCCAGTCTGACCTCATTACCTCTCCCACCATTGACAGATCGCTTCTGTCATTTCTACTTCACCTGCCAACTATTCGATCAGCATGGGTACCCTTGAAACTCTCTCACCTTGGTCCTCAGAATCCCACCACGATCAGCCCCAACACCAGCAGCACCAGGTACACCAGCATCACCAACAATAACTCCAACCTTCTCCGCAATCAAATGATGCTGCACAGGACACAGGGCATCAGCACCCGACCACATTGCTGCCTGTGAGGCCAGGGATAGCCTCACCATGGCCAGATTTACTTCACTTGATGCTGTACACCCTGGCTGCCACATGATGCGCCAGGTTGGCACCACCCCACACCAACAACATAAAGCATCCCTACAATGCCCCTGCCATTCCTTTCACACTCATCACCATTGCAGTGGGTACCGTTAGGTCTCACCATTCACTGCAACTCACTAAGCCACTTCCAAAGGTGCACACAAATCTGTCCAAGAACGCAAAGTGTTGAAAATAAAGGTTTCAATGTTTGACACCGCATTCACAGAAACTTTACATGAACATTGCATAAAACACCCAAGTGCCTACCCTTGTGTGTTGTTAGTTGGTATGATTGCACTAGGATGAGGGTGAGTGTGAGGGGTGGCTGGTGAGATGGGGAAGTGATAATGTAGATAGAGAGGGATGGGTGGAGGTGCAAGATAAGTTGGTGTGAGGAAGGATGTGCAGGATTAGGGTAGGGAAGGCAGAGTGAGGGGGATGTGATGAGTTGCACAGCAGGGTGAGTTTGAGTGTGGCTTTGCAGTAACGTTTTGTGATCTACTGAGGTTATTGAAAGGTTTGCGCCACTGCAGCCTGGTCCTCCTGACCACATCCCTGTTTATGTTCTCCTGTGCAATGTACACCCAGACTGTGGTGGTCTCCTGGGGAGGTCTCTTCCGCCCATTGGAAGGGAAGAGAACCTCCCTGCTTGCTGTGACTCCCTCCGTAAGCATATGGAGGGAGTCATGGGAGAGCCTGGGTGCAGCCGTGCACCTCTGTGCAGTGCTTGTCAGTGTTTGCAGCACCTCAATGCTGTAGAACACTGACAGCACAAATGTTAAAATAAATTTGGCCACGGTCCCTTTAAGGAAACCGGCTGATGACGCATCATCAAATGACGTCATCAGACCTGCTTCCTTCAATTGGAGCAGGAAACTCGCTGGGCGGGCTTAACAAGCCCAATCAGGGGAAAATCATTCTACCGAGTGGGCCGGAGCCGGCTGCGAGGCCGGGACCCGCCACCGACGTCAGGCGCTGCGGACCCGCCGAGGTTCATAAAATCCAGCTCGTTTTAAGTGTCACACTCACTTCCTGTAACACTTTCGCCATCACACTTTCTTGGTAACCCCCCTATTGCTATAAAATAGTGTATCCTCTGATTCACCATAAGCATCACCGCAGAAGATTTGTTAGAATATATATATATAACATTCTTTTGGTTTAATCATTTTTCTGGTTGTTGTGACTTTCTTGCAAATTATAGGTTTACATTGTGTGGACACCCTTCATTTTATGTAATGGTGTCCAGTTACAGCTTTACTTTTGGAATGTATGTTGGCTACTGTTTGATTACTTCTCCAGCAACAGCTGGAGTATCTCTGGAAAAACCTTTGTTCTTTTTATTTGTCAATGACATCCTTTCACCTAACTCTTCACTACAGGTAAGAAGATCAACTCTAATATTTGATTGTAGTGCACAAAAATCATAAAATAACTTGCAACACAGTCAGGTGGCATTTTTTTAATAAGCAAACACACTACAAGCTTTTGAGTAGTGTCTTATAGTGACATCCTATTGTGTATGCGTGGTCAAGTGTGTAGAACAATGCCACGTGACAATATGCTGCAATATGTTTAAAGCTTTCAGCAGGCACATCTTGTTGAAGAATTAGCCTGTCTTGTATTGACCTCTAATTTAACAGTACATAAAATCACAGCATGTTATAATGCACAGTCGTGACCCTGGGTTGATACTGCAGAGTTGAGTAGAATCTCCTTCAACGGTTACTATTTAGCTGAAATATCTTTTTCATTTTTTTTTCAAAAAAAAGCATGCAGCTTTTCAGTGTATGTAGATGTCTAATTTTAAGAGAATGAAGCCAGCCAGGCTCACGCGTATATATTAGTCGATCTGTATAATTTAGGTACTCAACACTGTAATCGCAGAGACACTGGCCGGAATTTTCTGTGACTGGGCGGGTTGGGTGCGGGCGGTCAGCGTGGCGGGTCGCAACCCCGTTGCTGATTCAATCCCGCTGCAGAAATCGACTTTGCGATAATGGGCCCTATTAAGCCTGTCCTGCATGTTACCCAGCCCTATTAAATGGTGTGAGTCTGATGACGTCACCCATGACATGTTTTCAGCCAGTATATTTAAAGGAGCCGTGGCCACATTGCATTTGAAGGTTCATCTAGGAGTGTGCAGGCAGCACACTGGAGGCTTTGATTGCTCCAAACAGTTGGAGAGATGGCTGCACAGAGGCAGAGGGCTGCATCCAGGTTCTCCGATGACTCCCTCCATATGCTTGTGGAGGGAGTCAGAGCATGCAGGGAGGACCTCTTCTCTTCGAATGGGCAGAAGAGACCTCCCCAGGAGACAAAAAGAGCCTGGCTCCAAATTGCAGAGGAAGTCAACAGCAGGGATGTGTTCAGGAGAACCTGGGTGCAGTGCCACAAACATTTCAATGATCTCATGAGGTCAGGAAAGGTGAGTACAAAGCCACACTCAACTTCATCCTGCTGCGCCTCTCATCACATCCCCATCACTCTGCCTTCCCAACCCTACTCCTGCACATCCTTACTCACACCAACATAGCTTGCATGGCCACTCATCCCTTTCTCTCTATCTACATTATCACATCCGCATCTGACTAGCCACCACTCACACTCACCCTCATCCTAATGCAATCATACCAACTAACAACACGCAAGGAGGCCACTTGGCATTGCCACCACAATCCATCCTAGTCTCTCTCTAAAGTTGTAACCCAGCCATTCCTTGCACTCATTCCATCACTCTCACTCAACCTTCTCTTCTTTCCCTCCTTGCAGGAGAAGAGAGCGCACAATAAGAGGGCCTCCATCATTTGCCACCCTCACAACAGCAGAGGAGGCTGCGTTGGAAGTCTCGGGAGTGGCCGAGCATCTGGAGGTGGGAGACGGAGAGAGGGGGACATTCAGCAACCTGGTGACAGAATTACATATCATACAGCTACATGGCATACATCAGTCACTCATATGGAGACTGATGTCAGCAGCCAATGAATGGTCATCTTGCGCATAATGGTATGTGCACCCATTCTTCAAATGCCATCTCTTTACTCTTCCACAGGTCCATCAAGAGTCCCCCCCCCACAGTCCAGGAGGAAGAGCAAGATGACTCCTCAGAGGAGCCTCCAGCCTCTGAGGACGCAGCGTCACCAGACATGAGCGCACCCAGCACCAGCGCAGAGACGCACACCTCGGTGGGTCCCACGCGAAATAGAGTAGTGTTGTCACCGGGTCCATCACAAGTCACAAGTGAGCAAGAGCAGATGGTGGAGACAGGGACAGTAGTGGACAATCCCCGCCGGAGGGCGCAGGACGCTCCCAGCTCTGCTCAACTGTAAACAGACGTTGAGCCTCGGGGGAAATCCAGAAAGAAGGCGATTCTGGCGATGCAGGAAGAAGTGCAGGAGGCTATGACAGGTCTTAATAGCGCAATATCTGCACATTTTCAGAGAATGGAGGAGTCCATTTGTAACATGAGCACCACCATGTCGCAGGCGATGGCGACTGTAGGCTCTTCCATAGATAGGATGGCCACCTGTATGGAGCAGCTAATGCGGCACTCACAGGAGCACATGCTATCTATGGAGAATAGATGGCAGAGGCTCGTAGACCTCCTGTCTAGGAGGGATGTCAGCGTAGACGTGGGTCCTCATGGCCCCACTGCTGTGCAGCAAGGTGCCCTTCAGCTCCTTGCTAGCAGGGAAGTGCAGGTGGCCCCTGAGAGTGATGATGGTGAGAGGGGAGTGAGAAGTGTGGGCTCCTCTCAAAGCTTCTTTCCTGTTGCCACCCCCTCAGTCAGAGCCCCATATGGCTCCTCGGATCGCGATGGCCGAGTCAGCCCCTGCACAGTCACAGGAGGAGCAGACTTTGGCGGGGCCATCACAGGTTCCAAAACCCAGAGGACGTCCACCAAGAGAGTCTAAGCAGTCGCAGCAGGGAAGTGAGCAGGCTGCCTCTACCTCTGCTGAAGCCACAGGGGTAGCACCTCGTAGAAGCACGCGGAAGAGAAAGATGACACACAAGTAGATTCACGAAGGTAGCCACTTGGGTGTTTTAGTCAATGTTAATGGCAAGATTCCATTAATATATTGTCAACCATTAAAATCTTTATTTTCACCACTTTGCCATCTTGGACACATTTGTGTGCAACTTTGGAAGTGGCTTAGTGAGTTGCAGTGAATGGTGAGACATAACGGTACCTTCAACAATGGTGGTCAGTGTGAAAGGAATGGCTTGGTTATTGTAGGGATCCTCTATCGTGTTGCCGTGGGGTGGTGCCAACCTGGCGCAGCATGTGGCAGCCATATGGGTGTACAGCATAAAGTTAAGTAAATCTGGACATAATGAGGCCATCCCAGGCTTTCTGGACAGCAATGTGCTCGGGTACTGATGCCCTCTGTCCTGTGCAGCATCAGGTGGTTGGGGAGAAGGTTGGTGGTGTTGTTGTTGGTGCTGCTGGTGTGCCTGGTGCTGCTGGTGTTAGGGCTCATCCTAGTCTGATTCTGAGGACCAAGGTGAGACAATATAAATGGCACCCATGCTGATGGAATAGATGGCAAGTAGAGTAGAGTTGACAAGCAATCTGTCAATGGTGAGAGAGGTTCTTCCAATGAGGTGAGACTGGATGGAGACTTTGCTGGAAACACTTTCAGCCTGCAGAAAGTTAAATCTGTGCTGGCAATGTAGTCATCAACAGCTGCTGCCTGAGGATAGTGATCAGCTGTGAGGTCGGAGCTTTTATATTACATTTCATGCTGTCAAGTAATAGCTGGAGCAGTGGCCACTCAACTCCCGCCTCAGGTTGACAGACTTGGTTCCCGAGCTGCATGAATCCTGTGGCCATGCAGGGAAATTTGAAATGTAGCGGGAAAAAGGCTCTTAAGTGCCTGACAACAAGCTTATAATGATTTCAATTAGGTCGCCCGCCTCTGCCGGTCGAGTCGCTGCCGTACCGGCAAACACACCCGAGGGAAAGGCGTGTGGGAGCGGGATGATGGTGGGTTCCCGACCCGCTCCGACGTTTTTCAAATTTCCCACCGACCCACCTCCAATCGCGCCCGCATGGACCCCAAAAATTTCGGCCACTATTGTTACAGTGTTAGACACTCAACTGTGCCCAAGTGTTGCAAAGTATATCATTTTCTGTGGCAATGACACGTGTACTCAAAAGGAGCAGACGGTTCTGGAAAATGCATTTCATCTTTAACCCTCTAAATACGAAGTCTGCTCTTTAGCTTTCAAGTCCAAAAGGTGTAGGATTTACAGGATATCCCATCTGCACAAATCATTTGTAAATCTGAGCATCATAAAGTAGAGTTAGTAAAAGGAAGATTTCTTAGTTCAATGTCACTTTCTGGAAAAGAGTTGTAAATTGCATTATATTTTATTTTGGCGCATAAATGCAACTGCAGCTGGATGGGATTTACATGTTTAAAAGACAACTGCGTGTATTCAATATGTTTGACTTTTGCTTTGAAAACTAAGAGCTCATCATATTCATATGCTTGTGATAAGTAACCGTGTCACGATACTAGAATCTTCTTCTGTTCGTTTTATACTGCCTCTCGCATTAGTGTAGTATTGTCATGGGCACTGACCCAGCACCAGAAGTACAGTATAAAATTAGCAAATTCATGCCTGATACCAAAATTGCCTGGAAGAACAGCAGTTAGATACAAACGGTGTGAATCTCTCGCAAAACTGGCAACTTCTTACTTTAAGATCGTATTATGTCAGCCTGCTATATAGCCATTCATACTTGAAAGATGGAACAGCATTGACTAACTTAGTAGCTTTTTCGACCATTAAAGATTTCACTGGCCGGTGAACAGTCTCTACCTGTGCAGTAGAGGAAGAAAATGAAGTGGGTTTGGTTTTGATATGCTAATATTAGGTATAAATCGAAAAAACATTTCTGCAGTACTTATTTTCTGCCACTAGATGTGGCTACTGGCACTGTATCAGACATTTACAACAGGCCAGATTTTGCAGTAGCAGGGCATCTAATGGCGTCTGCCATTAGTTAGAATTGCCCCTGCAACTTTCGGCTCAAAAGTAAATTCTCATTAAGTTGCTGAAAGTGCGAGCTAATAACGGCGCAGTGAGGGAAACAAGGTATCTGGGACCTGAATGAACAGGGCAACCAACAGGGTATCTCCTTAACCAATCGGATATAAGGATTGGAAAATAAACAGCAGCAGGACGGTGAAATAAAGAAGGCAAATTCAATGTCAAATCAAGAACAGAAAGAAAAATAAAGAGAGGGAAAGAAAGATTGGATTAAGAGAGAGAAAAAGAAACCGAAAGGAAAAGCAGTTCTGGGCACCACACCTTAGGAAGGATATATTGGCCTTGGAGGGAGTGCAGCGTAGGTTTACAAGAATGATACCCGGACTTCAAGGATTGGGACGAAGACCATATTGTCTTATAAAAGGTAGGTAAAATGCCACATGCTACATACTTGGTCTATGTGGCCTCCTGGACTAGTTTAGATCGCCTAATGGGGTTGGAGCGGAATTTCCCAGATTGTTTTTTCCATGATTGGCCTTGGGTTATTTATCTGTTTTTTTGCCTCTCTCAGGAGGTTACATGACTGATGGTGGGCAGGTGGGTGTGTGTGCTGGTGGGTCTGGGTGCCTAATTATGATGCTCCAGGCGTTGCGGTTGTGTGGGGATCAATGGACCAGCTGTTCTTTTCCTGTTTGTCGGTTTTGTATGTCCGTGTGTGGTATTATCAATCAGCATGGACCAATCATATCAGGAAAATCAATTCCAAAACAAGCACAAGACAGCCATATTACTCTCCATTCCCCTGCCCACCTGTGCTCTGCTCACTTTGCAGTTCCTTTGTGTTTCCTTCCTACTTGTGCTCAATTCGCTCAATTGCCCACCTGTGCTCCACTTCCTAGTGCTCATTGCCTGTGCCTTCCACTCCCTGACAGGCTTCAGCTCTTGACTGCTGCTCCCTCTCTGTCATGTCTCAAACCTCCCAGGCCTCTGCTCCACATGTATATTTTAATTGAGCTCTTAAGTAATCTCAGGATTGGTGAGTTGTTTAAGCTGGTCCTTCACATGATGCTGTCAACATGCTGGGAGCTAAATTGAGCCGTGTATCGCCCACTTTTGGGCGCAACGCGGCAACATAAGGATCGAAAATAGGGCCCGAGGTGCATGCGCACACTTCCAATGGGAAGTGCGCCAGACACCATCTTGGTAAAGGGGTTTGCATGCATGGGCCTAACGACTGCCGGCAACATGCAGAGCAGCGAGATAATCACACAAATCAGCGTTCAATGCTGAATTGATGCCAGCACTGCCATTTTCGAGCTCCACGCTCCAGCCTATGCCCTGTCTTAACTTCGCAACCTCAAACAGCTGAACACGCGTTCAACGGAATGCAGGACCCCTCACCAGTGCTATTTAAAGGGATCATAAAATACTTTCGGGTTAGCTGCTGGATTATTTCTTCTGGCTGCTGGTGCAATTGTATGTGTTTTTGGAGCTTTTCTATACTTGGCTAAAGTTTGCATAGTCTACAGGGAGTGGTCTGGCTAGTGCTGAAGTACTTTTTTTGGTCATTTAAAATCTTGTGCTGAAGCAAGCTACTTCCAGACATGGGTGGCCTAGTAGGGCTTCCTCTAGGAATTGAGCATGACTTGGAGAATGAAGAGAGGCCACGCGGAGCAGGACAAGCTGCTGGAAGAGGGTGGAGGAGGAGAAGGGCTCTCAGCAGGAAGGCATATCCGCTGAGAGTCTTCAGGGAGCAATTTTCTTTCCTGAACTTCAGCGAGGACCAATTCATACGACGTCTTCACTTCACAAAAGAGGTCGTGATTGAAAGCCACAACTGCAACCTCAAAGCAGGGCAAAGACGGCATTGCCTGTGACTGTCACGATGACTGTGGTTCTTAACTTTTATATGTCAGGCACCTTCCAGTTGCTGCTGGATATATAAGCAACATCACGCAGTTTACATTGCACTACTGTATAAGGGAGGTTACTGGAGCTCTCTATACGTGGTCGAAACCCATGCACACGTGCACAGCAGGCCTACAATGAGAGCCATGATGCCACAAGGAATATTTTAGAGCACACCATCGGCATCCTTAAGCAACAATTTCACTGCCTGGACCGCTCTTGAGGAGCCCTGCAGTACTCAGCTGAGCGGGTATCTAGATTTGTGGTAGTATGCTGCATGCCGCACAACGTCGCCATTATGAGGGAACAGCCCTTGCCACCACCTTTCAGGGGAGAAGCTGAGGAAGAGGAGGAGGAGGAAGTGGGGGAGGAAGTGAACAGTAAGTGGTGGAATAGGAAGAGGAAGGGAGGCTACAGCATAGACAGCCCCTTTCTGCCCGGGACTTGCGTGATCAGATCATTCATGAGTGATACCAGTAACCTCATCGACAACTCCCCATTCACTAACAGTCCGACTGTCCTTACATTTCCTCTATCATTGACCAGCACATCATCCTCTTTCCAACAGCTCAAAAATAAAAACCATCAGAAAATGCACATTCCTATCTAATTTTATAAATTCACTCATTATATAATGCATACAGTATTAAACTAATCACTCTTGTGCATTCCCTTAGTGCCTGGCTTCCATGTGCCTTTACCACTCCTAGTGCTCCTACAAGGTGCTTCCCCAGTGGCTGCAGCATGGATGGTGGAAGGCTGCTGACTTTCAATTGAGGAGACTGAAGCTGGCCTTGGAGGATGACCTCGAGCAGCTCTGGGCCTAGAAGGCCCAGCTTCAGACTGCACCAACTTGGCCTGGGCTGCAGCAGTCTGGGCTGACTACTGACAGGCAACAGCAAGGGTACTGGCGGAGTGGCGGGGTGGGAGCAGGAATGCTGTAATCCCGACGAGGACAGCAGGTTGGTGTTCCACTGCCATTCTCCCTGGGTGGCGCCTCAGCAATCCTACTGATCTGTTGGAGATTATATTGATGGACTGCCGTGACACCCTGGAAGCCCCTTTGAACAGGGGTGTCCAGAGCCACCATGGCAGCAGTCTGAGCTTTCACTGCAGCACTCAGACCTTTATAGGCCATCAGACATTGCATCATGGTGGGTTCCACTGATGGAGGTGCCACCATGTTGGAAAGGTCGGGCTTCAAGCTCTGCACAAAGCCCTGTGCCAAGTTGGTGCTGGACTCCATGCTTCTTATCATTGAGCACAGGGTTTCTGGCAGGCTTTCCAGTGCACCAAGTATTTGGTTGTGTACATCATCAGCCTTCTTCTGTAGCCTGGCCCATCAAAGTCCTCATCTGACTCCTCTGCAGCAGAACTAGTGTGCGACCTCGCTCTCTAGCGAGCTGGCACCTGCGCTATCCTTTCCCCCCGCCCTGTCTCCTGTGCACTTGTGCCGGTGTCTCACCATGTGCAGATCCCACCTCTATCCTAGCCTCTAAAATACGCACAGTGCCAGTCTCTGAGCTGGTGGCTACAAGTGTAAGATCAAGTGACAGTGTCTTCTCATCTTCACTGTTTGCTTTCTCTTCCTCCTTTGACTGAGAAGGTTCCTGTTCTTGAGTATCTGAAATGACAAAGGGACAAGGGTTGGCTTGTGGTGAGGGAGAGGAGAAAGTAAGAAGTGCGTGCTTAAACCATCTGCAGCTTGTAAGATGAGGGAGAAGTGGGAAGAGAGAAGGAGGATTAGTTACGCAGATACACTCATGATCGATCACTTCAGCCCCGCCAGTGGCCATGGCCTTAGCGATACCCTTTCTCATGATGGCCAGCACTGTCTCCTCCATGGGCGTTAAAACACGCAGGCAGGCTTGTCCTCCTCCAGTTCTTTCCTGCTGTCTCCAGTTATGCATCATCTTCTCCTGCAAGAAAGAGGGACGTGTGTCATTGAGTGTCCTACAATATGTTTGGGTGATGTGACTGTCATGGTTGAATAGCTGCCAGTGTGTGTGAGCTGTGAGTTGTGGATGTGAGGCTTGCACCAGTGCTCAGTGTGTGAGGTTGAAGTAAAGCATATGAATTTAAAGGTTGAGTAGTGATTGATAGAGATTGTTGGTTGGTGAGTGATGGGGGTGTGGTGAATTGAGCAGTAGATGAGGCTAGCGGTGCAGTCGGAAGGATATGGTATTAAAAGATTGAACTCATTTACCATGACAACTCGTGTCAGATCGTGAAACTTCTTCCTGCACTGCATTCATGTTCTTGGAGCTACACTCCTGGCATTGACCTCCACCGTTACTTGTCCCCACTGCCTTCTGAGCATGTATCTGGAGGCCCCCTGCCCCACTGCAGGTACAGGACGTCTTTCCTTCTTTCCACTTCTTCCACCAAGACCTCCAGTGCATTGTCTGAAAACCTTGGTGCACGCTCTCTCGCATGTTCAGCCATTCCTCAAAGTATCATAGCAGAGATTTACTTTTCAAAGGACTCCCACCACTCATTGTGACTTCCAGCCACAATGCACTTCCCCTTTAAGTGGTGCAGGCTGCTTTTAAGTTGCACTAGCCACTGGCGATATCGGGCCCTCTGCTGATGCGTCCAGCCAATGAACAGCGCGGGAAGCGCTGGCTGCACCAGCAATCAATTAAAACAGCACCAATTTAACGTGCTGCTTCCATCGCAATGAACAGGCATGGATTCATCGCGAACCACGATACCCACGCCCATTTTCGGGGGGTTATCCAATTTAACCCCTGCTTTGTTTAAAGAAAAATATTTCAGTAGTCCACAAAGCGATATTAAACGCAATTGTTTTAAAGCTGGATTTGAAAAGAGGCATCAGTGTGGAAAATCATCCAGTAATGTAGAGTCTCTAACAAGTAAATGTGGAATTTGATCGTAAGTAGCCCTAAGGTTAAAGGTTCAGTCTAAAAATATGATCTTAAGTGGAATTACTACATCATTATAAAAGGATTCAAGCATAACACTTGACTTGTACTGAAGGGATGGAGAAGGGGAGCAGTTTTAAATCATTATTTAATTTGGAACAGAGTAAAAATAACTTGACATTTAGCTAATGTGGAAATGAAAGTGCATAATGAAAGAGTTATTCTACTCAGCTGGAGAATGGCAGGGTTGGCAGTGATACTGTAGCCCTTTAGTTTTGACTCAATGTCACCAGCTAACAAATGGAAATGTTTGTATTTCAATCAGTGCAATTCTGAGCTGCTTTTGAGCGCCTTTTTATTGTACGCTGCTAAGTGTCCAGGCAGGAAGTGCAGCCAAGGGCGTGCACAGGAAGGTCATTTCAAATGAACACAAGCAGACTTTAAATAAACTTATTTTATAATTACTTCAGGTAATGGCAACAATGGGCTGTTCTGCTTTGAAGCTGTTGTCTCAGCAGGAATTTTTAATAGCAACAACATAGTGAATAAAATGTTGGGTAAATTACATCTCGCCCAATATTATATCCTATTATGTCAATTTGGGTTTTTACTGCAAAAAGTAATTCGGCTCACTTCCAGCAATATTTCTTCACACGAGTGCTGCAAAGCAGTATTTAAAATTACTTACGATCCTTTCAGCATGATGACATATTTGAAGATGAATAATGGATGTTATTATTGATCAGTACATGCCCATCAAGCTGTTGGTTTATAAATGCAACATTTTTATGTATCCCAATAACAACAACTTGTATTTATATAGCGCCTTTAACGTAGTAAAACATGCCAAGGCGCTTCACAGGAGTATTAGAAGACAAAAAATTTGAAACCGAGCCACATAAGGAGAAATGAGAGCAAGTGACCAAAAGCTTGGTCAAAGAGGCAGGTTTTAAGGAGCGTCTTAAAGGAGGAAAGAGAGTTAGAGAGGCAGAGGGTTTCGGCAGGGAATTCCAGAGCTTAGGGCCTAAGCAACAGCAGACACAGCCACCAATGGTTGAGCGATTATAATCAGGGATGCTCAAGAGGGCAGAATTAGAGGAGCACAGATATCTCGGGGGGTTGTGGGGCTGAAGGAGATTACAGAGATAGGGAGGGGCGAGGCCATGGAGGGATTTGAAAACAAGGATGAGAATTTTGAAATCGAGGCGTTGCTTAACCGGGAGCCAATGTAGGTCAGCGAGCACAGAGGTCATGGGTGAACGGGACCTGGTGCGAGTTAGGACACGGGCAACCAGGGTTTTGGATGACCTCAAGTTTACGTCGGGTAGAACGTGGGAGGCCAGCCAGGAGTATGTTGGAATAGTCAAACCTAGAGGTAACAAAGGCATGGATGAGGGTTTCAGCAGCGGATGAGCTGAGGCAAGGGCGGAAACGAATGATGTTACAGAGGTGGAAATAGGTGGTCTTAGTTATGCCACACATATGTGGTCGGAAGCTCATTTCAGGGTCAAATATGACACCAAAGTTGCAAACAGATGTTAGGGAGAGGAATGGAGTCAGTAGCTAGGGAACGGAGTTTTCCACTCTTAGATTATACACAGCTCCACATGTTTGATTGATGTATAATGCGTCTCACTTTTCCTGATAAATCTCACTTCTAATATTAATAAAGCTGTGAAAATATAAAGGTAAATTCATCGATCCCATGCTTCCAGTAGGGAGTTACGATTGAAGGGAGTGTGGTTCAGAGACAGGATTATAATATTAATATGGATTTTCCAAAGGGCATGTCGTTTGAGTGTGGCTCCCCACTAAGAGTGTGGAACTGGTGAATTTACTGTCTAGTTTATGCTGACTCTGTTACTTGTCAGCAATCAGCTGTTGCAGGCTATCACCTGGCAGATTTTGCTTTTAAGTTGAGAAACCAAGGTGCAGCGCCAAGGCCCATAGTACAAGACACCACCAAGACTGAAAAGAGCTGAAGAAGATGAGGTAAATCCGGAGACAGTGCTTAGGTGATGCCAGGCTTCAGATTTAAATTCCTGCAGATTGTGTAAGGCAGGAAAGACTAAAGAACTGGAGGTTGCCCCACATGTGTCAGGCTGGGATGCAACAATCAGTCAGACATTCATTAATTTGAAGCTAAGCCAGTTCCTATACTCATGAGTAGAGATACTTTCAGATAAAAGTGACATCATTTCCTACTTGTTTAAAATGCTGTGATGATAACAGCTTGTTACAAGGCTTGTCCCTAATTATGTCCAAGTAAGTATATAATTGGAGACAGACAAGACATAATAGTAAGAGGAATATTGGGGTAGAAATAATCTGGGCCTATTTTCGAACAGAGGCCCAACAATCAGTAGAAATTAGTCCTCGGGTCTCATCTGCATACTCGGGGCGAGCCGTTGGCGCTAGTCACCCCTCCACAGGCAGCTCACCCAATGGCAAAAAGCAATTTAGGGCCGCCTGCCTTGCCGGCATTGGCCCTCAGGTAAGTCCTGGGAAGGGAGGGATTCGAGCAGGTTACAAGGGGTGGGGCGGGAAACAATCGCGACGCCCGATGAGTTTGGGGGTAGCACTTCTGCACAGGAAGGACTTTGTGTAAAACATTTTTTAAACTTACCTGTAGTTGGCGGCTGCTGAAGAATTTTACAGAGGGGTCCTTAAACAGGTGTTAGGCTTCTCATTCAAGGGGCCTAACCCAACACCTCTTTTTTGTGAACACCTAAAAAAATGGGCCACACGAATTTATCAGCAGGACCAACACCTGCTCAGATCGTGCGTAGGCCGTCCCATGGCTAAATTAGTATGTTTTGCCCCTGTTTTTCGGGCGTAAAAAGGGCACATGCATACCAATTTCTACCTCATTGGATCTAAAGGAAGAAATATCCTTATACCATTCTTTTTTCCCATATCCTGTTATTATGTTTGTAAATAATGCCTAGATTGTAACAGCACAGTCATTGAAGTGCAATTAGCTGTGATTTACTCGCATGCATGGAGCTCAGTGATTTCATACCCAGCACTGAGTGACTAAATGCAGGTTTGCAGTAGCAAGATTTATCGGTGTCTGATGTCTGAGTTTATACAAAAGGAAGAAAATGTTGAAAACAGGGACTAATGTAATGTTATATTTACATAATGAAGTCTCCCTGTTTTAGGTAATTATTACCATTTAAATTTGCTCAATAGTTGATTCAAAGTACTTGTCAAGCAATTAAGATAAATGACTGAAAAGTTATATAATGGTCCGTTTGGCTGTGGCCCTTACCTGTTATTGCACATGGAGACTTAATTGTAATTTATGTAAATGTAATTGTAATTTATCTGATGTTCAAAAGGCCTTCGATAAGGTACCCCAGAATAGACTGATGAACAAGGTCAGAGAATGCGGAGTCAGGGGACAAGTAGCAGAATGGATTTCTGGTTGGCTTCAGGACAGAAAGCAGAGAGTAGGAGTAAAGGGTAGCTATTCACAGTGGCAGAAGGTGGGCAGTGGTGTTCCACAAGGATCAGTGGTAGGACCACTGCTGTTCACAATTTACATTAACGATTTAGACTTCAGGAATCAAAAACACAATTTCTATATTTGCGGATGACCCCAAATTGGGGGTGACGTAAGAAAACTACTAGGCACTTGGTCTGAGTATTAAACAAGGCTTCAATCAACTGTTTTTCAACATGGAGATCTAGTTGTGTCCTTCACTAGTTCCTGTTAAAGAATGTCCTGAGAAAGTTGGGCCCATGCCTGAGTATTTATACTCTCCCTGGACAGCGCCACCAGCAGGCCGCCCAGTATTATTTCATAAGTTATTTCCACATTAATGACAAGATTCATGTCAGGGGGGGGATAGTCAATACTGAGGAGGACTGCAACAAATTACAGGAGGACATTAATAAACTTGCAGATTGGGCATAAAGTTGGCAAATGAAGTTCAACACAGATAAATGTGAGGTATTACATTTTGGTAGGAAGAATAGGGAGGTCACTTAACACTTGGAGGGTGCGAGTCTGGGTGGGGTGGAGGAACAAAGCGATCTCGGCGTATAAATACACAAATTACTAAAGGTTGCAACACAGGTTAGCAAGGCCATAAAAAAGCAAACCAAGCACTAGGGTTTATTTCTAGAGGTATAGAATTGAAAAGTAGGGAAGTTATGCTAAACATGTATTGAACCTTGGTTAGACCACACTTAGAGTACTGCATACAGTTCTGGTCGCCATATTATAAAAAGGATATAGAGGCACTGGAGAGGGTGCAGAGAAGATTTACAAGGATGATACCAGAAATGCGAGGGTATACATATCAGGAAAGAATGAACAGGCTGGGTTTCTTTTCTCTTGAAAAAAGAAGGCTGAGGGGTGACCTAATAGAGGTCTTTAAAATTATGAAAAATGTTGATGGAGTGGATACAGAGAGAATGTTTCCACTTGTGGGGAAGAGCATAACTAGAGACCATCAATATAAGATAGTCACCAAGAAATCCAATAGGGAATTCAAAAGAAACTTCTTTACCCAAAGAGTGGTGAGAATGTGGAACTCGCTATCACAGGGAGTGGTTGAAGCAAATAGTATAGATGCATTTAAGGGGAGGCTAGACAAGCATATGAGGGAGAAGGGAATAGAGGGTTATGCTGATAGATTTAGATGAGGAAAGACGGGAGTTGGCTCGTGTGGAGCATAAACGCCGGCATGGACTGGTTGGGCCGAATGGCCTGTTTCTGTGCTGTATATCCTATGTGACTGGGAGGGTACACGACTCCAGCTGCACAATGTCACAATTCTATCCTGGCTCCACTGTGCATTGTCTGACACGATGATTCTGTGGCGTAACTACTCCCCAGACAGCAGAGCTATTTACCAGAAAACAAATGACAGGAAAGCAGCACAGTTCACCCTAATGGATTCACAGAGACTCCCCCCATGATTTCCCAAACTGAGATGCTGCAGTATCTCCCACCAGCACTTCCTGCATTCCCCACCTTTTGGTGGGACAAGAATGTGACTCCAGAAGTTATCTTTTGTTACATTATCCTGTCATCTTTGTTTTGACTGCTTTCATTTCCTCAGTTTAATTCTTTATTTAGAGACCGTCAGTTCTCCCCCTCCCTTCTGAATCTGTTCTCGGTCTCCCTCTCTCCTCCAACCACCAACAGATCAAAAACAAAATAGGCCACAGTTCTTCAGAAAATGATTTAATAACATTGAAGCATTCTAGACAATCGTATATTTTTATTTTTAAGTGGAATTCAGAAACTGTATAGATTAAATCTATGTTATTAGGCATCTTATTTCTTGTAATGGCAGGAAGTAGGCAGGGTGTACTTAGAAGCATGGCAAACATCCCTCACCCTTTGCTTCTTCAGTTCGGTGGGAACTTGCCAAACTTTCCTTCAGTGTTAATTTGAATGAAGGGTTATTTGAATGTGCATGTCATTTTTCCCGGAAATATATTAACAACAAACCTGCTTTATGATTAGTATGAATTATGGAGCTATCACAATACAATAATTCCTCCCAATCCCCTCATTTTACTTTCTGGGGACTTGCCAAAGGTTATAAATTTGAGAAAGCGGTAATAATGAGCTGTTTACATTTATACGTAAGGAGAGTCTTTTCCATCTTGCGGTGAACTTCACTATCAACAGCCAGCGTTAGGAGAATTAAAACCATTTTGATTTTATAACTGTAGTAATAATACTTTAAATTTCCTTTTTGTTTATGAACTTTTAATTTACTTGAGTTTCATCTGAATTTATAGAACTTTTGTTAATGATGTCAGATATTTAGAAAAGATTTGATCAGGGTAGCAGTCTTCTGGTCAGCACTGAGCTTAAGCCCATGGATGAGTGAAGCAAGTGTGGTTAGAACATGGAAAGTTCTGATTTTCTCAAAACAAACCAGCCATAAGAGAAGTCATTTTAAGGTCCCCCAAAATCTCAGTTTTTTTTATCCCACTTCAGTCCTGAAAATCACAGTTGTAAGAACATCCTGAATGCAGTCAGATACTTCTAGTATTTGAGTGGAAGATCTACCATTCAAGTGTGATTCCATTATGAGGTTGACTGTAAGGATAGGTGAGACATATGTGCAAATTAATTCTAGGTTTACAAAAAAAGAATTAATTTGTGTAGTGGTGGCCCTTTCCCTTGACTTTTTCTTTCCTGTAACTCTATGGATATCTGATTACTTCCTACTTCCTTCACAGTTACTCTGCCTGGTCTCTTCTTTTCCTCTCCTGGCCATTTTCACAGTTAGTCTGCATTCTGATCTCTTTGTTTTCACATTCTCTTTCTCTTTTTCTCTTTCTTCGGACTATCAGCCTGGCTCAGTTGGTCGCACCCTCAGTTCCAAGTCAGAAGGTTGTCAGTTTGAACTGCACACCAAGACTAGAATAGATAATTGAGACTGCCACTCAGAAAAACATGACAGATTTTACATACTGCGGCCATATTTACAGCATGACACAGATTTAATGGCCCTGAAATTCGCCTCTCCGGCTTGCCGCGGGGGTAAGGATCGCGCGCACACTTACCTACCGCACCTGCCGTTGACCTCTGGGCCCACGGGAACTTCAGCTGCTGGGCCTGCTCCAAGTGCCGGCGCGTAGTGCTTGCGTGTCCCAGGGGCGTAGTTAGTGCGATGCGTCCCCTGGGATCACGTGGGCCATGGAGAGCCAATGGCAACAGACCATCTTTCATTCATGACCTGTCAAATCTATGAATTGAAATCGGCCCCAAAAGAACAGCTAAACTTAAAATAAATTTTAAAAAACACATCACATTTATAAAATAACTATAAGTTAAATAAATTAACTACTTTAAACAAAAATTTAAATTTTTGAAAAAATTAAAATGCTTTTTATGAGTGCTAAAAATAAACTTACCTTTCTTTAAAGTATCTAAAAAAGATAAACCTGTTGAAATTTTTTTTAAATTATAATTAATTAACCACTTACCTTGTTGAAAACGGGTCCTGCGCCTCCTTTTTAAAAGCGCAGCTTCTTCAATACGTACCCTCCCGGAGAAACCTGAAAAAAAAAACCCTAAGTTTGCTGCGTGCGCGCAGCCTCTACCGCGCATGCGGTTCACCTATGAACCGCTCCCTTCACCAGACCGGTGCATGCAGGAAACCGACACTTCAGGACGCCTTACGGGTGAGTACACAGTGCGTACTCACCCGGCAAGGGCCGAATTTTTGGCCCAATGTGTGGTGGTTGTTGTACACACGACTTTTAATTATACAGATAGAACAGCTAAAGTGACCAAAAGAGCAGGTAAGTGTAGGAGAAGGACACCAAACAGAATAACTGTGTAAATGGTTGATAGAGGGAGAATGAAACCAGAGTTATTGTGAAAATGATTACACTTTGTCACATGAAAATTATTGCACTTTTATCACATTGAAGCATCTCAAAGTGCTTCATGCAATGAATTATTTTAGAGTATAATGACTGTTATGTAAGTGAACAGTAGATTGGGTGAGGGAGGAACATTGCAGAGTCACCAAGAAAACGTTTTGCTCTTCTTTGCATAGCATCATGGGATCTTTAACAGCCACTAAACTAGCAAAACAAGCAAATAGAGTCTAACTTTAATTTCTCTTCCAAAGAATGGCTCCGACAACATTGTAGCATTCCTTCAGTACTTCACTGGTACTTTCAGCTCATGTTGATAAAGTGTGTGCATGTGTGTCCGAGTGTGTGTTTGTGTTTTCACCTGAACGAGGGCAAAAAGGAACTTCAACAAGACCAGAGAGATCCAGTTCCTGTTCATAGATTCTGTGTGACAGAGATAAATTGTGGGAGTTGCAGTTTTCACCTTGCTTCTGTGGAGTTACAATACGCTGCGCCAACCCACATCACATGACAACTAGGTAGAACATTTAAAATGAGGCCTGATCGGCAAACGAAAACCTCAAAAAGCTTAATTTAATTTTCCATGGCCTTATACAATTGTGAAATAAAAAAGACTGAGCTAATGGTTTTGTTTGGAATTATTTTTTTTTGTATCACTGAGGGGAGTGATGTGTGATCTGATAAATGAAGTTTATAAAGCGCCATGATTTTGAGCTTGGACATTGCGGCTGATATCAGCCAATGATCCTGGCCCAGACCATGGTAAATGCACACCTGGTTAAGGTCCTGATTATGGGGACAGTGATGAATAAACCCCCCTGTTGCAGTTGTACACCAATGATAATTTCAGTAAAAATTTAAAATTCCCTGTGGCAAGGGGTGGAACAGATATGTAAATAACTGAGAAAAAAGATTTTGGAAATAGAAAACTTGCATCTTAAGCAATTAATGGAGAGGAAAGAACAAAATTACTTTGCTCTCAATCAAATTTTGTAAAGTGGTAGGTACATATTCTTACAAATATTATAGCTGTGAGCCCGGTGCCTTTAATTATCAATAAGATGTGTATGCTTTTATCTCATGCCAGTCATGTGTTATATTGCTTCAGTAAATTTGCTGTGATAGGTGACCATTTCAAGTATGGGCTGCTCCATGCCACACTCTAGCTGCCAGGCTTTTTAAAAAATTAATTCTTAGAATGTGGACGTCGCTGGCAAGGTCGACATTTATTGCTTATCCCTAATTATCCTGAGAAGATGGTGGTGGGCCTTCTATAATCCACTGGTAGTGGTTTGATACAACCGAGTGGTTTGCTAGGCCACTTCAGAGGGAAGTTAAGAGTCAACCATGTTGGTGTGGGACTGGAGCCTCATATAAGCCAGACCAGCTAAGGACTGCAGGTTTTCTTACCTAAAGGACATAAGTGAACCAGTTGGATTTTGAAGTCAATCCAACAGCTTCATTGTTACTTTTACTGATACCAGCTTTTTATTTCCAGTTTAAAAAAAATTCTCAAACTGCCACGGTGGGATTTGAACTCACGTTCTCTGGATTACTAGTCCAGTAATCATAATTATTGTACTGCCGTATCACGGGCAGCAATGTCATTGGTGATATATTAATGGTATATAGTATCAGAGCATTATATCACAGATACTACTTTCATAATTAAATTGTTACAGTGTATGACACTGTGGTGTCGGGATGGGTTAACGACACTGGAGCTGATTTTCCAACCAGTGGAATTGCTCCTACCAGTGCAATTTAGGCATATGTCGAATGGGACACCGCGTGACCTAGCTTCATCCTCACTGGAAGACCTCCACATACGATTTTGCAGCCGGGCTTAGTACCTGCGTATAGTGCTCCTGCACAGATTATATGAGAGCTTCATTAAACATACATCTGCCTACAAGTGATGGCCTGGAGTAGCTTCAAAAATATCCTCGATTTATGTGCAGAAGTCCTGTCCATTTAAACTGGGCATTAAAGGTAAGAAAAGAAAGAAAGACTTGCATTTATATAGCACTTTCCACGTCCTCAGGACATCACAAAGGGCTTCACAGCCAATGAAGTATTTTGTAGGATAGCAAAATACTGCGGATGCTGGAAATCCGAAATAACAACAGAAAACGCTGGAAAAACTCAGCAGGCCAGGCAGCATCCATGGAGAGAGAAAGTATTTTGTAGTGTAGTCCACTGGTGTAATGTAAGGAACTGCAGCAACTGATTTGCACACAGCCAGGTCCCACAAACAGCAATGAGATAAATGACCAGATAATCTGTTTTAGGGATGTTGGTTGAGGGATAAATGTTGGTCAAGAAACCAGGAGAATTTCCTGCTCTTTATCGAATAGAGCCACTGGATCTTTTACATCCACCTGAGATGGCAGGTGAGGCCTCGCTTTAACGTGTCATCCAAAAGACGGGACTTCCAACAAAGCAACACACCCTTAGTACTGCTCTAACGTGTCAGCCTAGATTATGTGCTGAAATTTCTAGAATGGGGCTGAACCTACAACCTTCTGACTCAGAGGTGAGAGTGCTACCACTGAGCCAAGGTTGTCACTTCTTTAAGAGCTTGATTCTGTAAGCTGTGTACAGAATAGAGCTATTAAAGAGGCACCTTTTTTTCTGAATTTCCTTTTGCTCTGTATTTTTCTGGGTTATTTTGCTATTTGCTTTTCAGGAGGTTTCTTCTGCTTTTTGGGTTTCTCTTTTTTTTTTAGCTTTGTACCTGTATAAAATGTTTATATTAATGATATTTTTTCCATAAGCTCTGTCTTGCATAAATTCTGCACGGGATCTGATATACTGGCAATCGGCTATGGAATGTGGACACGGATAATTTTGCCAGGTTTGTGCCAACAAGTAATGTTCATCCAGAGGCTTCTGTCAAGCATCCGTGCCTCAGCAGCCTTTTTATTTTGTTGTAGCTTTGAGTTATTAAAGTAAAATGAAAAGTGTCATGCAACTGTAAATGTTAAGTACCTCCACTCTGTTCAGTCAAAGCACTTGCAGTACTGAACACCTGCTGTTTTTATAGTGCCAGTCTGTCGGAGGGCCAAGCGCACATCATTATGACATTTTTTTTATTAAGATATAGTGCTAAAATGAGAAACCCATTTATGTGAACCTCACAGACAGTCTCAATTACTGCCATACTATTTGTTTTTTCATAGCATCCAGAGGAGACTACATGGGGATTTAATTTGCAAATATTCCATAGTAAGTAACAAATTATTTGGTCTACCAATTCCATTCACTATATAATGGAAGTAGAGGGTACCTACTGGAGACTGGTTGGCCCGGATTTTGCAGTAAAAATAATGGCGAGGCTATCAGCGCTCAGCATTATTAAAGAGTAAATCGGACAGCAACTTCCAGCGTCCACACATTCGCAGTTAAATGCAGAAATCAGGAAGTTGCTGTCCGAGTTGCCCTGTTCCTCCAGAAGCTTCGCTACACCGATACCTCTCCGAGAGAGTCGGCATTCAAACACATGGAAGGGCGTGAAGTTGTGGTAGATACCCACTAAACACCCCAGAAAAAGTTAGGTCTTGTCCATTCCAGTGTAAGTAAATTCTTAATAGCTTGATAAGTCTTAATTACTGCCAAACAATCTTTCTGGCACTGAAAATCAACTTTTACAAGCGTGGAATCTCATTCCTTCAGATTTCAATTATTGTAGATTTTAAATTTTTTTAAAAAAATGTTAAATTAAAAAATTTAATTTTTTTAAACTTTTTCATTCTCTTTTATCTCTCTCTCTTGATCCCATCTTTCTTCCCCTCCTTTTATTTCTCTTTCTGTACATGATTTGACATTGAACTATTCTAACTTACATT
This sequence comes from Squalus acanthias, assembly GCA_030390025.1. NCBI lineage: Eukaryota > Metazoa > Chordata > Chondrichthyes > Squaliformes > Squalidae > Squalus > Squalus acanthias. The sequence continues at coordinate 179,586,201 of CM059426.1, forward strand.
TCCCGGTTCAGACTCTGCGGGCCTCATTAAGAATTCTTTAATCTGATTGGTTAAGAAGATACACAGTTGCTTGTCCTGTTCACACAGGTCCAAAATCTCCTGTAGAGGGCGCTGCGCTGTTTTGGATTTCTAATCACCGCAAGTTCCAGTGCAGAAGCCCATAGAAAGTCTGTGGGCACGTGTAAGTGTAAGCATAATGAACGGCTGGCGCCATTCGTTCACTACTGCCCACAAAATCCGGGCCATGAAATCCATTTATTTTACACCACAGAGGTACAAACTCACAAACCATTTTCAATGTATTTATAACTGTTCGGAACAAAACTTGCCACATTAATTAGAGTGGTCTCCCCAGTACTTCATAAATGTAACTGCCAACTTTTAAGCCTCAGGCTCCATAGACCTGGTGCTACAACCTAGCACTCTACTCTGTTTAGCAGTTACTGGCGTATAATGTAACAACATTTTCAGTGTTTGGCCGACCAGCAAATCTAAATTTTTTCCTGCTTGTTGAACCTTATTTAACACTGTGCAGTCATATTTTTAGCATGATGTGCATTTCCTATCATTTCTCAATATTTGCCGTTTTGTCTAAAGATCTCTATCATTGGTAATCCTTTCCTTTGGAACATCCTGCTTTCCAAACTGAGGGCTGAACTTTGCCGGCGTTCAGAGGGTTCGGATGCGGGTCCGCTGTCAAAATAGCAAAGATTGACAGTGGGTTGGGAACCCGCTGTCAAGCCGCCTCCTCGCGAGTCTCCCAGGTGCCGGGTCTGTCGGCGTTGAACAGACCCGACACCAAGCGGCCAGGGAGGCAATTCACATCATTAAATGGGTCGTTAATATCCAATTAACTGTTATTTTAAGCCTACATTTCAATTTTCCGTGCTCCCCCACGGGTTACCCGCTGCTCGGGGAACACGTCAGCTCAGCATGTCGTAAGTGGATTCAGCATTGAATTATCACATGACCTGACAGCTGCCAAAGTTGTTTAAAAGATCCCATGTTACAGCTGTTCACTTTCAAAGCTCAGAAACTGTTGCTTACTGCATTTGGAAGACATATTGAGCTGTCTGCAGCTTACAAGTGTTTGGAGCCAACTCTCTATCCAGTGTCACCTCATTGGAACAACCTCTCTCACCATTGACAGATTGCTTCAGTCATCTCAACCTCACCTGCCATCTATTCCATCAGCACCATTGCCCTTGAAAATATCTCACCTTGGTCCTCAGAATACCACCAAGATCAGCCCCCAACACCAGCATCACTGGACACACCAGCAGCAACAACAACACCAACCTTCTCTGCAATCACCTGCTGCTGCACAGGACACAGGGCATCAGCACTCGACCACATTGCTGCCTGGGACGCCAGGGATGGCCTCACCATGGCCAGATTTACTTCACTTGACGCTGTACACCTGGATGCCAAATGATGCGCCAGTTTGGCACCACCCCACACCAACACCATAAAGCATCCCTACAATGCCCAAGCCATTCCTTTCACACTTGTCACCATTGAGGGGGTGGGGGGGGGGGGTACCGTTATGTCTCAACATTCACTAAAACTCACTTCCAAAGATACACACAAATCTGTCCAAGAACGCAAAGTGCTGAAAATAAAGGTTTCAGTGTTTGACAGCACATTACCAGAAACTTTACATGAACATTGGCTAAAGCACCCAAGTGTCTACCCTTGTGTGTTGTTAGTTAGTATGCTTGCAGTAGGATGAGGGTGAGTGTGAGGGGTGGCTAGTGAAATGGGAAAATGATAATGTAGATAGAGAGGGATGGGTGGAGATGCAAGGTAAGTTGGTGTGAGTAAAGATGTGCAGGAGTAGGGTAGGGAAGGTGGAGTGATGTGGATGTGATGAGTGGCACAGCAGGATGAGGTTGAGTGTGGCTTGGCAGTAATGTTTCATGATCTACTGGGATCATTGAAAGACTTGTGCCACTGCAGCCCGGTCCTCCTGACGACATCCCTGCTTGTGCCCTCCTGTGCAATGTGCAACCAGGCTGCGTTGATCTCCTGGGGTGGTCTCTTCCGCCCATGGGAAGGGAAGAGAACCTCCATGTGAGCTGTGACTCCCTCCATAAGCATATGGAGGGAGTTATGGGAGAGTCTGAGTGCAACCGTGCACCTTTGTGCAGTGCTCGTCAGTGTTTGCAGCACCTCAATGCTGTAGAATATTGACAACAGAACTGTCAAAATCAATTTGGAAATGGCCCCTTTAAGGAAACCAGCTGATGATGCGTCATCAAATGAAGTCATCAGACCCGCTTCCTTTTAATTGGCCGGGTACCTAGCAGGGTGGGCGTAACAAGCCCAATCAACGTAAAATCACCTGGAGAGTGTGGGCTGCAGTAGGCAGCGGGCTGGGACCGCAACACCGACCCCGGCCGTCCCGGACCCGCCTTGGTCGGCGAAATCACAGCCTGAGTGTCATCTGCAGACTGTGCATTCTAATTACATTCATTGGGGTTCATTAAAAAAGACAATAAATCACAGTGGTATTTAGCCTATAGATAATAATAGGTATAAAAACTACATCTGGACCAATTGCACACACTTTAAGGAATAGCACAATGTTGGAGTTTAGTACTGAGTCACAAGGGTTACCTGGATTCTCTACACAAAACAGTTCACTTCATTTGTGTTTTGAAAGCTATTGGCCCAGAAATTCGCCTCTCCGGCTTGCCGCGGGGGTAAGGATTGCGCGCGCTCTTACCTACTGCACCTGCCGTTGTGTTTTGGGCCCACGGGAACTTCAGCTCCTGGGCCTCTCCCAACTGCCGGCGCGCAGTGCGTGCGTGTCCCAGGGGCGCAGTTAGTGCGATGTGTCCCCTGGGATCACGTGGGCCATGGAGAGCCAATGGCAGCAGACCATCTTTCATTCATAGATTTGACAGGAGACCTGTCAAATCTGCGAATTGAAATCGACCCCAAAAGAACAGCTAAACTTAAAATAAATTTTAAAAAACCATCACATTTATAAAATAACTATAGTTAAATAAATTAACCACTTTAAACAAAAATTTAAATTTTTGAAAAATTTAAAATACTTTTTAAAAGTGATAAAAATAAACTTACCTTTCTGTAAAGTATCTAAAAAAGATAAACCTGTTGAAATTTTTTTTAAATTATACTTAATTAACCACTTACCTTGTTGAAAACAGGTCTTGCGCCTCCTTTTCAAAAGCGTAGTTTCTTTACTACTTACCCTCGCGTAGAAACCTGAAAAAAAATCTAAGTTTGCTGCGTGCGCGCAGCCTCTACCGCGCACGCGGTTCACCTAGGAACCGCCCCCTTCACTATACCGGAAGTTCCGGTTTCCCGCGCGTGCGCAGTGCATGCAGGAAACCGACACTTCGGGACGTCTTACGGGTGAGTACGGACTGTGTACTCACCCGGGAAGGGCCGAATTTTTGGCCCATTGTTTACAAATGTTTACTTCCCACTTTTCTACTGGTTTTGACAATAATCCTTTAATAACATGAGCGCCAGTTAATCCCAGAAGGAAAAAACAAAAGTACTTCATTGGGCTGTCTCCAGCTCTGTTTATTTCATTTCTCTAAAGTCACTGGGAGAAAAATTAAACCCACGGCCACCTGTTTTTTAACATAAAATTGGTTTATAAACTCCGAATTTGTGGAGCCATCTGTTGCTCCAGAATTACACCAGACGCCATTTTGACTTGGCTGACTTTTAGGTGTCTAAATATGCAAATTGGATTGAAGGACCCCAATGCAAAATTCAGGTACAAATGGGCGGAGCGTGCGCCGCACATGCTCCATCTAGTTGTACCAGGCGATGAGCGGCTTAAATCATAAAGGGATCGCTGGAGGCGGTTCAAAAAAAGGCCCAACAAATTTTCAGTTTTTAGGTTTTTGGGCCCAGGACAAGCAGAAGTGATCCTCCCACCCCCATAAAAACTCCAGCCCACAGCCACTGCATTTGAGGCCCTGAACCCTCCCTGACCAAACTGCTGGCTGGATAAGCGTAGGAGCTGGCAGATTTTCTGCCCTCCATGACTGGCAAGCTGCAGCAGAGTACCCATTTGGTGCCCTTGGCCCTTCCCTGAGGTTCCAATTAGCAAAAATCAATTTCAAAAGTTAAAATTTAGCCTGAATGAACAAGATTTCAAGAGTTTGTTCGATGCAACCGAACAAGCTAAACAACCTCTGATCAGAAAGATTATCTTTCAACCCCTAGTAGAATTGCTCGCTACTGTAGCTTTTTAATGAAGACAAATATACTGTTCCCAATGTGATGAGTAACTGTTTAAAGGAAAAGGACAATGACTAGGGTATGTGAAAAATTAATGACCCGAAGCAATGACATGATACTGGCTGGGGTAGTCTTGCACCAATGCATCAAGTCTGTTAGCAAGCAATAAATATTAGTTGTATACAGTTGAGGAATCAAAATAGCTTGAGCTGCAGCATACAACAAAGGAATGTTTGAGAGGAAAGGCATGCACAAAGATGTTTCTTTACAAAGAATGTACATCATTGACCTGAGGATCTAATGCCACAATACCCATATGGTGCTAGCAACAGTTGTTTTGCTGTTAACTTTTGAATTACAATAGGGACAGGTAGATTCAATGACCTTGTCTTTTAAAATGCACGCATATCATTTGTGTTATAATACACATAGAACAGGGTTAGTGAGCCATATCTATTTTAGAGTATGTGATGTGGAGATGCCGGCGTTGGACTGGGGTGGACAAAAATGAGAAGTCGCACAACACCAGGTTATAGTCCAACATATTTATTTAATTTTACAAGCTTTCAGAGCTGTCGCTCCTTCTTCAGGTAGGGTAGCTGTGAGAGAATCTCCCAGAATTAACAATATAAACACAGAAAAAATGTATTCAAATCTTTCCCTACATCAAAGACACACTAAGAGCACAGCCAAGACAATGAGATGTGTCCCAGGGGGTCCAACGTGTCAAAACACCTGCTGGCTGCATATCCTCTCCATTTGTGTTGGTTCTTGTGTTAGTTTTTTTTTAAAAGAGTAGACCATATTTTAGTGAGGTGATTGCACTTTAGTCTCACTCAGGTTTCTTTTTACTCTACCATCCATGACGGTATGTTCCACATCGTTCTGGAAAGACATAGGCCTAGAAATCGGGCGCAGGGCTTGTCTGGGTGCACCCGATATTGGGCCTCAGACTTCATTTACATGAGATGCTGTAGATGCCTGCAGGGCTTCAGCAGGCAGCCCACTGGTGAAGTGGATTTTAACTTCAGGCCACTGTGTCACTGGTAGCGGCCTTCAGGCAGGTTTCAGAAGAGGGGGAGAAGCGATCGGGAGGGAGGGGGTGATTGGGGGCCAGTAATGGTCTTTGACCCTGAGCCAGCTGCGTTTAGAGCAGCCTAATTTGGCAAAGGAGTCCTCAAACAGGAGTTAGGCCCACTATTTGCATATGCAAAGGGCGTAACGCCTGTTTCTCGTGCAAGCACTGGATGTCTCTTGTTCTGCCTTTACCAATATGGGATGCGCCATACTTCTGCCACGTAATGAGTCAGTGAGCCTAAGCGCCTATATTGCACCTAAAAAACAGGTGTGATGCTATTGAATTTCAAGACCATAGTATAGGTGCTGAATACATATCAGCAGCAGTGTCATAACAAAGGATATGATGGAGCAGAATTTCCTTGGGGTTTCGTAATGTCCCTCTGTAACCTCATTGGAAACCCTAGAGAATCAATATAAATGGCTTTACACCATTTCTGCAGGGTTTTCACTGATATCCAGACAAAGTTACAGTGTTAGATTGAAAGAACCCCTGCGGAAATGACAGGCGCATTTGTTTTTCTAGAGCATTGGCAAACCTCAGTTGGTTCACAGTTGGATTGGTGATATGGTGAGGTAAGCAAGATAGGAAAGATATTGGCCTGGATTTTGCGGTAGGAATAATGTTGAGGCTGTCAGCGCTCACTGTTATTATGGAATAAATCAGACAACAACTTCCAGTGTTCGCACATGCGCAGTAAAACGTGGAAATCAGGAAGTTGCTGTCCGAGCTGCCCTGCTCCTCGAGAAGCTTCGCTACACCGATACCTCACCGAGAGATTCGGCATTCAAACACTTGAAGTGCGTGAAGTCGCGGTACTTATCCACTAGTTACCCACTAAACACACCAGAAAAAGTTGGGGCTTGTCTATTCAAGTGAATTTTTAATTACGTGATAAGTCTTAATTACTGCCAAACAACCTCTCTGGCATTGAAAATTTACTTTTACAAGTGTGGCGGCACATTCCTGCAGATTTTAATTATTGTTGGAGATTTATTAAAAAATTAAAAAAAAAATGTTTTTCATTTTTCTTTCTGTCTTTTTTATTTCTCGCTCTTAATCCCATCTTTAGACTCTGCATGCTGAATTTTAACCCACAAAAACAAGTAGGTTGGGGTCAGGTCAGAAGTTAAAACTTTACAAATCTCAAACCCGATCCCAACCCACCTCCAACTCACCCATGTCCGGGTTTAGCAGAGGGGGGACAAGGGGTGGGTCCCCAACCCACTCCTAGGATGTGGGGGTGGGGTGAAATTGAACATTAAATATTTTAATGAGGCTGGCAGCCTCCGATTCAACCTGTCAGAGCAAAACTACACACGCTGTGGAATCAAAACTTCACAGCATGCGGGGAAACCTGAACTTCCAGGTTTCCCGACAGAAACTCCCCCCCGCCCCCATGCTTACCCAACCCGCCCCTGTCAAGATTCAGCCATGTGTGTCTCTGTAAGAATTCCTCAATCTGATTGGTTGAGGGTCCACGCTGGTGCTTGGCCTGCTCACAGAGGTCCCAGATCCCCTGTTGAGGGCGCCGTGCTGAAATGGCTCTCTAATTATCATAAGTTGCCGCACAAAAGCCCCTGAAAGTCTGTGGGCAGCTGTAAGCGTAATGAACGGCGAGCGCCTTTCATTCGCCGCTGACTGCAAAATCTGGGCCAATCAGCAAGGGTAGTGCTGTGGAAAAGGTAATACTAAAGCATACATTTACTCCATTTAGTTTTATTGCGCTCATGATGAAACAAGGTGGGATATCATTGGTGGTGGGATTGGGTGGCTCAGTGACTTAGCATGATATCCTTTCGGCTTTGGGGCCTGTGTTTATATTTAACCCACAGGGAATGAAAGGCTTCTCTTTCTAGTGACTGTAAGGGTCCTATATGAAATGACTATAGGGCAGTTTCAACTGAGTTCCAGCTTGGTGTCACTGGGTGACAACATTGGTGAAAGTGTTCCAGCATTGACAGCCTTCATATTGATGAGCACAGAATTCACCTAAAACATCAAAAGGTAAGAAAAGAAATAACTCTGGTGAGTTTTTGAATAGGATAGATGTATAATGAAACTGCACAATAGCTTGATGGACATATGCATTTGCTTGAACAAAGCATTGATAGGCTCAGTGCAGCACCGACAAACTGAAATCATAACTTGCGGAACTCATTTCAGAGAATGATCTTCTTTACATGTAAGTCAAAAGGGACTGTGCATGCTGGGAGAAACTGCAATATCATATGAAACTTCTCCACGGAACCTGAGTTTGCGTAAATGTTTCACAAGTCTTTCTGAGTTATTGGGCATAAAAGACAGTGGAAATAATTTTCTCATTGGCCTTGCTGCTGATGTTATTTGGCGTTGTTTTGTAACTATGGCTTAGATTTATAAGATTTATGGTTCCAGCCTAAAGCCATAAATTAAAACTGTAAGGCACATAGTCCACTAAACCACAGACTTTACTGAATATTTTGCCTCAAGTTTTTGACCCTTGCATAGCTGTTGCACAAATTTAATGGCCAATAATTCTGGACTTTTATTACCGAAACACATAAATATTTAGCAATTAATTGGCAAGAGCATGTGGAATGTGTTTTCAATAAATGCAGGCAAAAGAAGAATAACATATTGTACTCCCAGTGTTGTGAATCACACGTGTTAACAGTTGTCTGCTATTAGTGCTGCAGCCCTCAGTCTTTATGTGTTTTTCTTTTGTGGTTTGTTAATTAACCTCACTGGATAAAATTTGTATAAATGAGGTGAAAACTAACATTTATCTGAAGCGTACAAGGTATCCAAAGTGTGCAAGGCGACTGATGGCTCCCGCGCTAATTAAATGGCGAGACATTTAATCAGAACTGCGGGATTGTTTTTGCTGACGACCAATGGAGCCTGTTGTAATGATGTTGTGTTTCAGTAAAAATTTGTACGCCGAATTGTTGGAATAAGACTTTTACACACATCATGTACAGATTAAGGGATGGCCATAGGGTAAATTGCAAAAGTGTTTACAGGCCCAAGTTGGACTAAAATCAGTAAGCAACTCAATACACTTTTGTAATTCATGTTCCTCACCCGGCCAACAATCCTTTATTTAATGTTCACATGTTGTATTCCCCCTTCCCCGCACTCATATATTTCTTCCAAATCACCATCATTCCATCTGGGTCGGTTAGCTGCATGATATTAGAGGTGTAAAACTATAAAGCGCATACAAAGATGAATGTAAAAAAAATAGGAAAGTAATATGCATATCCTGATACTATAATATACAAAATATACATTTTGCTCCTGGAATATCCTAGTGAGGTAATTCTTTGCTTGGTCGCTCAGTTTTTTGACAGTGGATGTAATTGATTTGGTGAAAATGCCCTGGGGAGGCGGATATGGAGGCGGGACTGCCTGGAAAATGGCCAACTCGCCCCCAGCCCGCCTCTGTGCCATCTTCCCAGGAGGCGGGTAGCCATCCCGCGCCGGGTCCCGTCTCCTTGGAGGCGGGAAGGGATTAAAGCCTATTAACTGCCTGTTAACAGGTAGTTAACAGGCAGAAAATAGGATTATGCCCTTTTTGCCCTCACAAGTGCGGGCTTCCCGAGGTTCCAAAACCCGCCAGGTCAGCGAGGGTCGGTGGGAGGGGGGGGGTTGCAAAAGTGTGCTGTGAAGGTAAGTGACGGGTGCAAGTGTGTAGAGGTGAGTATCTGAGGTAAGTGCAAAGTGTTATTAAAAGTGTACTTACCTTTGTTTCTTCCTGCAGGCTTCAGTCGGTGGATATGCGGAGAGTCTCGCACCTCCGCGTTGGAGATGACAGATGGCCGTTGCATTCTCAGATGCAACAACCATCTAATTTCTGCAAAAGAAAGATGTTTGATGAGGTCTTGAATTCAAGACCTCATCAAACTACAGAGAATGTCACTGTTTGACAGCTTCAGAGCTGTCAAACGATGACTACTTCATCTGTCAAAAATTTTTGACAGATGAAATGTCATACATTTACATTCGCTGCAAACGGGTTTTCCTTAATTGGTCTGCTGAGCCTGCTGGGCGGGCTTAACAAGGTCAATCAAGGGAAAATAGAGTGGGTTGGCCAGAAGTTGTTGGAGGCAGGACTAAAACCCGACAAGTGGGAGTCCCGCCTTCAAAAGCTCCCCATTGAGAAAATCACCCCCCCAGTTTCTAGTGAGATTCATATTCATTCGTCACCTCTGAAAGTAAAGTCTGACAGCCTTGTGGTGGTTTGCCCAGATGAGTAATGAAAACTGAGTGTTGGGCAAGGACATAACTGCGCCATTAAATGTACCTGCTGGGCTGGACAGTAAATGAGATTGATGCAGTCTTCTGGGAGAAATCAAGGCAAATTGTATGGCACCAGTGGAAATACAGAGTTACGTTGAGTTCTTCAGTAGCAGGTTGCCCACTTCTTCAGGTTTATATTATTGGGAGGAGGAAGGTGAGGAAAGGCAGCTCAAAATCCTGCTTCACAGCTGCTGAGAAGAGCATTCTTTCCTCTGAAATTGACATTGCAGACAGTTGTTCAGGCTTACCAGATACTGCCCACTGGCTGCAGGTTGAAGACCACTGGTATCAGTAAAGTTGAGGATATTGTGTGCCAAGGCACCCTTCTCCCTTCCAGCCTGCATCTAAATAGTAATTATTGGCTAGTTTCCAAGGAGCAAAATGCAGACACGGACTGCTCTGCTGCTGTGGAATGCAACTCTATCTCAACCTAATAGTCCACGGATGTAATATGGAATTAAAATCAGACAGACTGTTTTGAGAAATGGAATGAATGAATCAGCCTTGTTGATGTTCATCGTCTGTGTGCATGATATATAAATAAGGATCAACTTAATGCAAATAATTTGAAATGTGCCAAACCAAGTGAGGTGAAGCAAAATGTTTGGATATGAACCCTTAAGACGCTTGGCTTTAGAGAAAACGTCATACTATGTTATATACACACATACATACACATTTACACACATATACATAAATAGAATGTTTAAAAAAGAGCATCGTGAGTGAATCCTTTTGAGATAAACAGTGATAATTTTGTTCATGAGACATTGTTTATCTCATGTCCCTTGGACCAGTCAGCTAGATTTTGATAAACCCATGAGCCGGGACTGGTTTTGCTCATTTTCCTGAGGAAGGTTTCCAGTAAGTGTCATTCTGTAAAATAAAAATATGTATAAAACTAATTAAACTGCCCTGAGTATCATTTTTAAATATTATATTTTCTCAGTCTAGAAAAATCCCTGTTTTCAACCACTTTATAAATCTCTAGTGTCCTAATGGCTCATAGCCAACATTTTGCTTCGTCTCACTATGTTTGGCACATCCAAAATTGTTTATATTGAGCTGATCTTTATTTATATATCAGGCACACAAACAATTAGCATAAACAAAACTGACTCATTCATCCATCTCTCAAAACAGTCCAACTTTATTTAATATTACATTGGTTGCATTTATTTTGCCAAGAGTTATCCCTCTTACTATGAAATATCCCACTTCCATCATAACAACATGACAGCATATCAGGTATGTGACATCCTGGATACAGTAACAAGCCAAGAGGATCTGACATTATGCAACCATATTACATTGGGTGTGTGGTATCTTGTAACAAGCTGAGACGGAGAGGTTGAGATAAGTGGTTATGGTCATTTGAAATTGTTTAGATATTCTGTTATAAAATGGCACTAGCAGAAAAGAAAGATAAGTTGTTAACATTTAGACTGAGAATAGGTAATACTCCAAAAGGTGATGAGAGATGGTGGAGATGGTTTCAAACAGTCTCAGTTGGCGACTCAAACGAGCAGGGACCTTTAGTCCCTGCCTCAGCATGTTTCTTTCCCAAAGAAAAGCAAAAAAAAGAATAATATGAAGCTATAATAATATAAGAATAATATGAGCTCCCCCAATTCAGTTGGTAGAAAACTCCCCAGCATGATTGGTAGGGAAAAATTGGATATATGTGTGTGTTTGTCCAGAAATCTGTGCAGAAATGCTACAACCAATGTCCAAATAATTCTCACATAGACTTAGTTAAAAGGGAACTTTTGTCTATTTGTCTTCTGGAAAGAATGGTAGAGAATGTGAGATATGAACAAATGGAGAGGTACAGAGATGACGGCTAGCAAGAAAGAGTGAGAGCGATGCAGAAAGAGAGAAACAGTGGAAGATAAGCTGCAAGACATAGAAGGGAAATTAGGAAAAACAAATAAGAGAGTGAGGCAGGAAGAGTTTTTTTTAACTTCCATCTGTGAGCATGGGAGATCAATTAGCAGCCTAAAAACACTTAGGGGGAGAAACTCAGTATCGCCCCGATTGGGGCGCTAGCTTTTAAAAGTTGAAAAAATGAGCACCAGGCGCTAATGTCTTTCAACTTTTAAAAAAATTGGTTTTGGGCTCCAGGAAGGAAGTGGAGCGTTAAATCAAGCACTCCACTTCCTTCCTAAAGCCCAACAGGCAGCAGGCGGGGCAGTAGGTGAGCAGCGCTGCACAATGGGCCATGCAACGCTGCTATGTTGGAAGGCTTCTTCCTTCCATTAAAGGGAAGGGCCATCGCTGCAGGCTCTGCAAGGAAAAAACTTACCTGGTCCCCAACGGCAGCCGCGATCCGGCCCGATTACCCAGTGCATTGCAGCTGAGTGCCGGGCTGATCGAGGGCTGGGGAAGAAACCTGAAAAAAAACCAGAAACAGCATTTCAGATTTGTTGTTACTTACCTCGGCCACCTCGCCTGTAAGTATCGCCCCCGAAGCGCCCGGCCTCCCGGTGAACGCCTCCTGCAGCTGCTGATGTCTCCGCCCAGAAATGCTGCAGGGGGCGGAACCGGGGCGATGCGGACGGCAATGACGTCACGATCTCTGGGCGAAGGAGATCGGGGTGCAACGCCATACCGCCGCCGCAAACCTCCCGCCGAATATCACGAGAGTCGATCGTCTCGCCGGTAAGTGATTTCCGCCCCATTATCGTCCCCCGGAGGCAATAACGGGAGGCGCAAAGGTACCTAATTTCTCCCCCTTAATGCGTGATGTAAAGTAATGAGCGCCTTGGCAGACTAGCATCTGTTTTAATATGAAAGGTTTAGTTTAAAGTAAGGAATCAGTGGTGGGGTCAGTATTCTCAAATGGAAGTGGGATGATAGGACTCAGAACTACAGGCCTATTGAGAGCATTCTCTCTCTCTGGTTCATCAGTGCTCAGAACCGCTTTAAGAACAAATAACTGTGCCTGCAATTTTCATCCACAAAGGTTTAAAAGGGAGTTTTGTGCTTTAAAATGAAGCAGTGGGCTATTACTGCCTGAACCACAAATTATGTAATTAGTCTTCCAAATTGATTACTTTGTTTAGGGCAAAAAATACCTATCAATTAAAAAAAAAATTAAACTGTGCTCTCAATGCTCTGCCAGGGGCACTGTTTACTTTGTGAAACCTCTGAGGGTCTGGGGCTGTATATTTCTACCTACTCAGAGTCTTACTCCATTTCCTAGGCAGTGTATGATGGTGTATTTGACCTTGAAATAGGATGGGCAGAGGTCGGACGCAAAGGGTGCACTGCTGTACCCATTTTCAAAAACAGCTTTAAAGAGAGAAATACCTTTTTAGGTTTGTTAAAAATAGATAATGCGCAATGCTCCTTTAAATAAAAATAGCTTGCAAGGAATTATTCTACCTACATGACTACCTCTCTCCCTACACTACTGAAGCCCTAATTCATGCATTGTGCTTGTTGACTGTATTCATGCTGTGATTGCCACTTGCCTTATGTCCAGTTCCCATTCACTTTAATGTTACCACAGTGAATGTGTTTCATAAGGACATGCCTTGAGATTGATACGGCAAGAGCCTTAATGATACCTCCCCAAGGGCTAATGAAAGCTGGAAGAAGAACCTTTAATAATGATCAGTAATATGAAATAAAGATATACTTGAGACATCCTGCAAGAATCCCAATAACATGTCTTGGAACAATTACCTAAGTAGGTAATGAAATGCTGGATACTCTGGGATACATAGCTAAAATGTATGCAGTCAGGTAGTGCTGAGAAGTTTTGGCAGAGCTTCTGGTAGCAAATTCCTCCCCTGCCCCGACACATGAAAAGAACCTCATCCATTAAATGACATCTTTCGGGAAGTTACTTTCCTGACAAATCGTCTACAGACTTTCCATAAAAGAACTGCATCACTCTGCAATAAAGGACTTATTTCTTGGTGTGTCTTATGGGAAGAAGTTTACTATGGTCGCCATGTGTCATAAACCTAACAGAAGTATTTCCTATGCTTACCACTTCAAGTGAAATTATAAGATCATCTAAAGAATGTGCTTATTATTTCTGCAAAAGCAGAAAGCAGAGAACCTCTTCCTGGTCTGCTTACAATATCACGAACACCTAATGACCAGAGGGAAACTTCCCACATAGTACCACACTGTTCAAATATTGTTGGGTTGAAATTGCGCCGTGCAATATTAGTAACAAAGGCATTTGTATGAAATTCCTTTACCTGCTATTTTAATGTAGGTGTTGACCCTTCTACAATAAATAACAGCTTTGCTTGAATAAAAGAACATCTCAGAGCACTTTACAGGCACAGAGGCAAAAACCAGACCAGAGATAGGAAAGCACTGAGGTGGTGGGGGGGCGGATCAAAGACGCAAAAGGGTGATGAGCAACATTTTCAGAATGCTTTGAAAGAAGTGGGAGAGGTAGCAAGATAAACTTCTTTTGGGGAAAGAGTTTCAAAGAGCAAGAGCATAATGACTGTAAACTCAGCCTTTGCTGGTAGAGTGGAGAAAGCAGGGAATTGAGCAGTAATCTGGAGACGGAGGAGCAGCAAGTGCTGGTTGGAACTTAATGGCTGGAGACAATCACTGAGATAAAGTGGGGAAGAATATAGAAGGATTCGAAAACGAGGTGAAGGACTTTGAAATTGATATACTGGAGGCAGGAATGGCATGTTGAAATTTGGGGGAGAGAGAGTCGCAGATTCCTGCATTATCTAGAGGTTATGCAGGATGGAAGTAGGAGAGGTAGGTGAGGAGAGCATTAGAAAAACCGAATACAAAAGCAAAATACTGCGGATGCTGGAAATCTGAAATAAAAACAGAAAATGCTGGAAATACTCAGCAGGTCAGGCAGCCTCTGTGGAGAGAGAGAAACGGAGTTAACGTTTCAGGTCGATGACCTTTCGTCAGAACCCGATTAGAAAAACCTAACTTTGAAATGACCTATGCAAAAATCAGCCTTCTCACTGCATCCAGGACTTTTTATGTAAAACTGTGGAACTCCGCACTCTATATGGGAAAGGAGATTTTTGTGGGATGTTACGTTGCCTCGAGTCACTTGTCCTCACTCTGTGGTGTGTAATTCAGTACCATGACTTTGAAGTCCCTCAATCCCATGTACGCCGAAATGTACGCTGGTTTCTTGTTGACGGGAATTAACACCCAAATTTCCTGCGGAGCTCCGACACCTATGCTGAATGTAAAAACCAGCATAAATTAAATGCTAATACAGTGTCACTAATATAGGTAATAGTAGGGCTTCTATCTTCTGCCATGGCGCCTCACTCTCAGAATCTCTTGCGTCTGCTGCTCCCCCTCCATTATTATGCAGAACAGGAGTATGCCCATTGGGAAGGCTATTTTTAAAAATGTATTCATTCACGGGATGTGGGCGTTGCTGGCAATTTGCTGCATTTATTGCCCATCCCTAGTTGCCCTTGAGAAGGTGGTGGTGAGCTGCCTTCTTGAACCGCTGCAGTCCGCGTGGTAAAGGTACTCCCACAGTTCTGTGAGGTAGGGATTTCCAGGACTTCGACCCAGCATTGATGAAGGAATGACGATATATGTCCAAGTCAGGATGATGTGTGAGTTGGAGGGGAACCTGGAGGTGGTGGTGTTCCCATGTGCCTGCTGCCCTTGTCCTTCTAAGTGGTAGAGGTCTTGAGTTCGGGAGTTGCTGTCGAAGAAGCCTTTGGGATTTGCTGCATTGCATCTTGTAGATGGTACACACAGCAGCCACTTTGCGCTGGTAGTGGAGGGAGTGAATGTTTAAGGTGGTGAATGGGGTCCCGATCCCAAGCTTTTTGAGTGTTGTTGCAGCTGCACTCATCCAGGAAAATGGATAGCATTCCATCACACTCCTGACTTGTGCCTTGTAGCCACTGTATTTATGTGGCTGGTTCAGTTAAGTTTATGTTCAATGGTGACCCCAGGACATTGATGGTTCGACGATGGTAATGCCATTGAATGTCAAGGGGATGTTGTTAGACTCTCTCTTGTTGGACATGGTCATTGCCTGGCACTTGTGTGGTGCAAATGTTACTTGCCACTTATCAACCCAAGCCTGGATGTTGTCCAGGTCTTGCTGCATGCAGGAATGGACTACTTCATTATCTGAGGAATTACGAATGGAACTGAACACTGTGCAATTATCAGCGAACATCCCCAGTTCTCACCTTATGATTGGAGTGAAGGTCCTGTTGAAGCAGCTGAAGATAGTTGGGCTTAGGACACTGCCATGAGGAACTCCTGCAGCGATTTCCTGAAGCTGAGATGATTGGCCTCCAACAGCCACAACAATCTTCCTTTGTGCTAGGTATGACTCCAGCCAGTGGAGGGTTTTCTCCCGGTTCCCATTGACTGCAATTTTACTAGGGCTCCTTGGTGCCACGCTGGGTCAAATGCTGCTTTGATGTCAAGGGCAGTCACTCTCACCTCACCTCTGGAATTCAGCTCAAGGCTGTAATGTGGTCTGGAGCCGAGTGATCCTGGCAGAACCCAAACTGAGCATCGGTGAGCAGGTTATTGGTGAGTAAGTGCCGCTTGTTAGCACTGTTGATGACACCTTCCATCACTTTGCTGATGATTGAGAGTAGACTGATGGGGCGGTAATTGGCCGGGTTGGATTTGTCCTGCTTTTTGTGGACAGGATATACCTGGGCAGTTTTCCACATTGTCGGATAAATGCCAGTGCTGTAGCTGTACTGGAACAGCTTGGCTAGAGGCACGGCTAGTTTTGGAGCTCAGGTCTTCAGAACTACAGCTGGGATGCTGTTTGCTGTATCCAGTGCGCTCAGCTGTTTCTTGATATCACGTGGAGTGAATCAAATTGGCTGAAGAGTGACATCTGTGATGGTGGGGACCTCAGTAGGAGGCTGAGATGGTAGCTGCTTATTCCTTCTCAATGCATAGTGGTCCAAATGTTTTAGGTACATTGAGACTGACTGCGCTTTGTTGATAGTCCAGATCACAGTAAGAATTTTTTAAAAAATCATGAGCAAACTCCAGAAATCTCAGATGACTTTGGGCCATGTGGGCCATATATGGGTGCAAATCTGCACCGGTGCATTACTGGTGTAAATGGATGGAACTCACGGGAGCTGCTGTCTTGCATGGGGGTGTGGAGATATGTAAATCAGCGGCAGAGGGTTTAATCAGAAATATCGCTGAAACGATGCGATTGATCGAGGAAATTTGTGCGTTCCGATGTTTCAGTGTAAAACTGGCATAAATTAGTTAAGTGCAAATTTCCTTGCAAAAAAAAGTTACCTTATGCCATAGTTACGCCAAAAAGTTCCAGGAAATTCCGGCACATCTATAGGTAACTCACTGCTGCCCATCTATTATCCTGGACATAAATCACTTTGTTATCCTAGATTTTGTTACATTTTATCAGTAATTACTATTGGTGAATCTGCTACTTTAAATGTGTACAGCTGACACAAAGTAATAGATCATCCTGATCGAAGGTCAAGGATGCTAAGGAATCCCAGACAGCAGTGGAGATGAAACTAAATGCCAGCAGCTTCTCCTTACTGACTCCCAACTGAACAAACAAATCTACCACAGAAACTCAAGTCCGTAGCAAAAGTTGTATCTCCGTCCCATTCATTATTTTTCAGGCTTGTTTCTCAGCTGTACGGCTGTTCATGCTGTCAGTTGCTCTTCCTGGTTTTTAACACACACTTGTAACTCTTCAGTCTCCTGACTGATAGCCCTGAAATACAGAATTAAGTTGATCTCAGATACGTCTGTGTTTTCTGAGGTGCTATTTGTCATAAGCATCCGTCCAAGTTGCAACTTACTTTTGGCACCAACAAGTGGAATCATACCATACTTTGATCCTGAAAATTAATGAAAGCAATAGTAAGAAAATATACAAGGCCTGAAACCAGTCAGTGAAAAAGCAAGAGAGTGAAAAGAATTCTCTGATTTTTAAGCACATCTCCCAATTGTTTTGAGTTCACAGTGTTTAGGACATTTTACTATGTTAAAGGTGCTATATAAATGCAAGTTGTTGTTGCTGTTAACAAAAAGTAATAGTCATTACGTTGTATATACGGGATAAAATAGGAAAGGTGATTATCTGAAGTCTCATTTTTTAAGACAAATAAACTGTACCTTGTGAACCACATGGTGGAGATTCGATTATATATGGTGCATGTTGTAAGCTCACTTCCAGTTTTCTGTTCATGACTCTGTGCCAGCTTGGCGAAAGATCAAGTTCGTTAGCACTATTGATGTGAGTAAATAGTGTAACAGGCAGACAAAGCCTCTGCTGCAGGTTGGTGTGTGAAATCATTAATAAAGATGGACATTTTTTTGTCCCTTGGACATAATGCTGAATTTCAAAGTGTGTAACTTCAATCTCCATTTACTATACTGATAATTCATTGCTCATTTTTAGAAAAGTGCAAACTTATGTTGAGAAAACACCTTCCGTCACCTAACAATGGGTGAAGGTTTGCTCTGGTTGCTGTGTATAGTGACATCAGAATATCATCAAAACATGTTTATGATTGATGATTGAAATCTTGCTTTTGGTCATACTTTCAAACTTTATAATCATACTTTCAAACTTTAGAATTTGCTAATGGTGTTGCAGTCTCCCTCTCTATCTCAGTTTAGACACTTGGTGCTCAAGGAATGTGTTACATTGAACTACCAACGTAGCCCATGAGTACTGAGTCCGGATTGGAATAGAGTTCAACTGATTGCACTGAGAGAAAAATACTAACAGCCAAGATACATACTACTTAACTTTATCGTATTTTGAACCTAACCTGTTATTTTTTATATTTAGAAATGAAGGTGAAGGTCTAAAAAATGTTTTTTTAGACCAGTACGTTGAGGAGCCAACTAGGGAACAGGCTATCCTAGATTGGGTATTGTGCAAAGAGAAGGGGTTAATTAATAAGCTTGTTGTGCGGGGTCCTTTTGGGAAGAGTAACCATAACATGATAGAATTCTTCGTTAAAATGGAAAGTGAAGAAGTCCAATCCGAAACTAGGGTCCTAAATCTAAACAAAGGAAACTACGAAGGTATGAGGAGTGAGTTGGCTATGATAGATTGGGGAGCTTCATTAAAAGACATGATGGTGGATAGGCAATGGCTAACATTTAAGGAACGAATGCATGAATTGCAACAGTTATACATTCCTTTCTGGCGCAAAAACACCAAAGGAAAAGCGGCCCAACCATGGCTAACAAAAGAAATTAAGGATATTATTAGATCCAAAGAGGAGTCATATAAAGTTGCCAGAAAAAGTAGCAAGCCTGAGGATTGGGAGCAGTTTAGAGTTCAGCAAAAAAGGACCGTGAGATTGATTAAGAGGGGAAAAATAGAGTATGAGAGTAAACTTGCAAGGAACATAAAAGCGGAATGTAAAAGCTTCTACAAGTATGTAAAAAGAAAAAGATTAGTGAAGACAAATGTAGGTCCCTTACAGTCAGAATTGGGAGAATTTATAATGGGGAACAAGGAAATGGCAGAGCAATTAAACAAATACTTTGGGTTCTGTCTTCACAGAAGAGGACACAAATAACTTCCCAGAAATGCTAGGGAACCAAGGGTCTAGTGAGAAGGAGGAATTAAAGGAAATTAGTATTAGTAAAAAAATAGTGCTGGAGAATTAATGGGACTGAAAGCTTATAACTCCCTAGGGTCTGATAATCTGCATCCCAGAGTACTAAAAGAGGTAGCCATGGAAATAGTGGATGCATTTTTTGTCATCGTCCAAAATTCTATAGGTTATGGAACAGTTCCTGCAGATTGGAGGGTGGCAAATTTAACCCCACTATTAAAAAAGGAGGGAGAGAGAAAACAGGGAACTATAGACCAGTTAGCCTAACATCAGTAGTAGGGAAAATGCTAGAGTCTATTATAAAAGATGTGATAACAGGACACTTAGAAAATATCAACGGGATTAGACAAAGTCAACATGGATTTATGAAAGGGAAATCGTGTTTGACAAACCTACTGGAGTTTTTTGAGGATGTAACTGGTAGAATAGATAAGGGAGAACCAGTGGATGTGGTGTATTTGGATTTTCAGAAGGCCTTTGATAAAGTCCCACATAAGAGGTTAGTGTGCAAAATTGAAGCACATGGATTGGGGGTAATATACTGGCATGGATTGAAAATTGGTTAACAGACAGGAAACAGAGAGTAGGAATAAATGGGTCTTTTTCGGGGTGGCTGGCGGTGACTAGTGGGGTACCGCAGGGATCAGTGCTTGGGCCCCAGCTATTCACAACATATATCAATGATTTGGATGAGGGAACCAAATGTAATATTTCCAAGTTTGCTGATGACACAAAACTAGGTGGGATTGTGAGTTGTGAGGAGGATGCAAAGAGGCTTCAAGGCGATTTAGACAAGTTGAGTGAGTGGGCAAATACATGGCAGATGCAGTATCACGTGGATAAATGTGAAGTTATCCACTTCGGTAGGAAAAGCAGAAAGATAGAGTATTATTTAAATGGTGCTAGATTGGGAAATGCTGATGTACAAAGGCATCTGGGTGTCCTTGTACACCAGTCACTGAAAGCAAACATGCAGGTGCAGCAAGCAGTTACGACGGCAAATGGTATGTTGGCCTTCATTGCAAGAGGATTTGAGTATAGGAGCAAGGATGTCTTACTACAGTTGTACAGGGCCTTGGTGAGACCACACCTGGAGTACTGTGTGCAGTTTTGGTCTCCTTACCTAATAAAGAGAAGTCGCACAACACCAGGTTATAGTCCAACAGATTTATTTAATTTTACAAGCTTTCGGAGCTGTCGCTCCTTCCTCAGGTAGGGTAGCTGTGAGAGAATCTCCCAGAATTCACAATATAAACACAGAAAAAATGTATTCAAATCTTTCCCTACATCAAAGACACACTAAGAGCACAGCCAAGACAATGAGATGTGTCCCAGGGGGTCCAACGTGTCAAAACACCTGCTGGCTGCATATCCTCTCCATTTGTGTTGGTTCTTGTGTTAGTTTTTTTTTTTAAAAACCTGGAAAGACCGGCCATGATGTCAAGTCACGTTCTGTATCGTGACATGAACCCGATATCGCGATTGAGGCCATCCTCATGAGTGCGGAACTTGGCTATCAGTTTCTGCTCTATGATTTTGCGCTGTCGTGTATCCCGAAGGCCGCCTGAATCCTAATAAAGGATATACTTGCCGTAGAGGGAGTGCAGCGAAGGTTCACCAGACTGATTCCTGGGATGACAGGACTGTCGTATGAGGAGAGATTGGGTCGACTAGGCCTGTATTCACTAGAGTTTAGAAGAATGAGAGGGGATCTCATTGAAACATATAAAATTCTGACAGGGCTAGACAGACTGGATGCAGGGAGGATATTTCCCCTGGCTGGGGGGTCTAGAACGAGGGGTCACAGTCTCAGGATACGGGGTAGGACATTTAGGACTGAAATGAGGAGAAATTTCTTCACTCAGAGGGTGGTGAACCTGTGAAATTCTCTACCACAGAAGGCTGTGGAGGCCAAGTCACTGAATATATTTAAGAAGGAGATAGATAGATTTCTAGACACAAAAGGCATCAAGGGGTATGGGGAGAGAGCGGGAATATGGTATTGAGATAGAGGATCAGCCATGATCATATTGAATGGCGGAGCAGGCTCGAAGGGCCGAATGGCCTACTCCTGCTCCTATTTTTCTATGTTTCTATGTTTCTAAAACCAACGGTGGTGGACATTACCCAACGCAGAAAAAGTAAAACCGAAGACTAAATAAATCAGGAAGTAGGATTAGCTGACACCAGACTTGGGTTTTAAAAGCCTGAAAATTGTAAATTGTAGGGATTAAAGGGCGGAATTTTGGTTTCTACAAGAGCTTAATAGTAACTTTACCAATTAATTTACAGTTTGGTAAAAACTCAAACCTTACCGCTAAATCTAGTCTTAGCCAAGAGAGTTAAGCCCATGGCCGTCTAAGGTATCATCATAGTAGCTCGTTGATAATCTTGGTAGAAGACAAATGGCTGATATTGGAAAGGTTGCTCTCAATCGACGGGGGCGAAATTGGGCTTTGTAACACCTATTTTTTTTTTTAGGCACTACATAGCCTCCTAACGCTCGAACATGGAATCCAAGATGCGCGTGCACACTTCCAACAGGAAGTGCGCCGGACACCATTTTAGTAAAGGGGTTTGCACGCGCGCACCCAGTAACCGCCTGCAGAGCAGGCAGATTATGATGCCAATCAGTGTGCAATGCTGATTTGATGCCAGCGCTGCCATTTTCAAACTCCTGTCTTAACCTCACACAGCTGAACATGTGTTAAATAAAATGAAGAACCCCTCACCAGCGCTATTTAAATGGATCATGAACTACTTACAGGTTATTTGCTAGATTATTTCTTCTGGCTGCTGGTGCAATTGTATGTGTTTTTGGAGCTTGCCTATACTTGGCTAAAGTTTGAATAGTCTACAGGGTATAGTCTGGCTGGTGCTGAAGTACATTTTTGTTGATTTAAAGGCTTGTGCTGAAACAAGTTACTTCCAGACATGGGTGGCCTAGTAGGGCTTCCTCTGGGAATTGAGCATGACTGGGAGAATGAAGAGAGGCCACGCGGAGCAAGACAAGCTACTGGAAGAGGGTGGAGGAGGAGAAGGGCTCTCAGCAGGAAGGCATATCCGTCGAGGGTCTTTAGGGAGCAATTTTCTTGCCTGAACTTCAGCGAGGAGCAATTCATGAGATGTCTACTGTTATCCGCCACCTTCTCCTGCAAGAAAGAGAGAAGTGTGTCAGTGAGTTTGCTGCAATATGTTTGGGTGATGTGGCTGTCATGGTTGAATAGCTGCCAGTGTGTACGAGCTGTGAGTTGTGAGTGTGAGACTTGCAATAGTGCTAAGTGAGGGCAAGGTAAAGCATATGAATTTTAGAGGACTGATTGATAGAGATTGTTGGTAGGTGGGTGATGGGGGTGTAGAGAATTGAGCAGGAGATGAGGCTGGCGGTGCAGTTGGTAGGATATGGCATTTGAAAATTGAAGTCACTCACCGAAGATTGAAGTCACTCACCTCAGCAACTTGTGTCAGATTGTTAAACTTCTTCCTGCACTGTATCCATGTTCTGGAAGCAACTCTCCAGGCATTGAGCTCTGCCGCTATTTGTTTCCACTGCCTCCTCAGCATATGTCTGCTGCCCCCTATGGATACAGGACGTCGGTCCTCCTTTCCACCAAGACCTCCAGTGCATTGTGTGAAAAATTTGGTGTTCGCTCTCTCGTATGTTCAGCCATTCCTCAAAGTAGCACCGCCCAGATTGACTTTTGAAAAGACTCCTACCATTTCTTGCAGCCACAGTGCACCTGCCCTTTAAGAGATGCAGGCTGCCTTTAATTTGCGCTAGCCACTCACGATATCGGGGCCTCCTGCTGATGCGTGCAGCCAATGACCAGCGCGGGGAGTGCTGGCTGCATGCAGCAATCATTTAAAAGAGCAGGCAGCACCAACTTAACGTGCTGCCCGCAACGCAATGAACGGGTGCTGATTAATCATGTACCACGATCCCCACACCTGTTTTCGGGGGTTAGCCAATTTCCTCCCCTCTTTTTCCAAACAAAGGGTGGGCAAAGACGATCAAAACTTGCCCTCTAGGGGGATCCCCAGTGATTACTGGTTGAAACTGCTGTTTGAACTCCATATTGTAAGCCCATCATTCAAGGGTTGTTGATACAAGCATCTCTAACTTGCAATTTTTATAGATCGTAAGAAAGTGTAAATAACTCTGTTGGTTGTATATATCAAGGGTGTAAAATGCAAGCAGACTGAAGATGCTCAATATTTTAACTCTATACAGGTTTCTCCTCTGCCTGGGGAGGAGGAGAGAACTGCTTCTGTTAACTAGACAACCTGTTTATCTCGACATTTTTACTTTTTAAAATCAGCATTCTCTGAATAAGAATGTGCACTGAAATATCAGGATATATATTTATGTCAAAGTTTCTGCTGCGTCTAAATTTACAGTTAATTGGGAGTAAAATTGGTCAACAGCACATCAGCAGGCTGTTTTATACCGTGCCCAATTTTCTTTTCCATTGACTTCATGAAAAAAAACTGAGCGCGATGTAAAACGGACTGCCAATTCGCTATCATCCCGTTTTACACTACAGGCATTGACCATTTTCACCCCCAATGTGTCCTGGTGGAATTTTAAAAGTAGATCAAGTGCAACAGCTTTGTACACAGTAATGCAGAATGGATAGTAGCTGAATTTTTTCTGAAAACCAAAGTATTTGCATGTCTGGTATTTGCATATGTTAAGTGGAATTGACTGCAAGATTTAAGGCATTCTATGTGATAGAATGACCATAGTGACTCATAGTGGAGTTGTACATTGAAAAAATGCAGTTTATAGCATCCTATAGCAAAGTTTTTTTTTGCATTGGGAAGCTTGGGTGAAGAGCCAAAGTCTATACTGTGGGACATCACCAAGGTACTGTAGAGCAATAAAGGAAATCTCACTATGATTTAGGAAAGATCTGTGATGTCATAGATTATTAAAGACTGAGTAGTGAGTACCAAAAGGAATAAATTCAGCTCTGTTGGGAGGAGAAATTGTCTTATAATTGTTTCTACATGGATGTCACACTGTGGAAAAACTGCCCTTTGTCATTTTGCCTGTGAAGATTGGAAAAGCCATTGCCATACATAAAATACAATGGAGGCATCAAGGCTCTGAATAAAAGAGCAACCTACAATTCTGCTACAACTGTCTTAATAGCTTCTAATTTTAAGAAAAATGGTGTCCCTTTTGTACTGCCTCACATTAGCTGTCAAAACCCAAATCGACACATTATGCCCCATTATTCTCTGAACAGGCTACATACAATCTACCAACAGTTTATTTATAGTCACATTATAGACGTCAGTGCAGAATTGGATGAAAAATAACAAATGGAAGAGTTTTTTTGTCTCCCTGACCCACAAAAGCCATGGCATAAAAGAATGGCAAGGCCAATGAGATTGATGATGACCTTCAACCCTGCCAAACTTTACATGGGTGAGTGCATAATTAGATGGATTTAAATTGCCATTCATAGATGTGTGTGGAAGAAATGGAACACATTTTATTAATACCTCCTGTGAGAACATATTGCAGATGGTATAAGTGAGATGTCATTCTTGGTCATCTGAGGTATTGCTACAAATCTTTCTCGAAACAGTATCAAATATTTTGACTATCCAGACAACTTATTTGAAATAGATTCCACTTTTTGCTAAAATCTTCTTCCCATTGGTTTTAACTAGTTATGGGGTAAATGTAAAGTGTAGTGATAATGGGTTGAACCAAAATTCTGGGGTTTATTTTCATTATCGCCGACATTTAACCTCAAAAAAGGAGTAACTGAAAGCTGACTTCATCCCACAGTACATTAGCACTGACTCATCTACAACATCGGTAAATTTTGTCCATCAAATACTACATGCGTGGAAATCTTTAGTCACTCTCAGTGCTGGGAATGAGGGACTTGTAGAGCAAATCCGTAAATAAACCGATCATAGCTTGTAGGTTAAAATGACCAGATGTCTCAGATTGTGGGATTATCTGTGTTACTGACTTTGGGTAAATGTTTTCAGGGAAGCTGTATTCCTTTGCTTTTAATGTTTCTTCCAATATCATAGCAAACAATATATTATTTTTATAATGTGATTTCACCAGAAGTTTTATGTATTTCAATCTAGCCATCTTTTTCTGCCCTGGTGTAGAAAGAGTCCTTCGCCTCATATGCTTCCAGTCATTTCTTTAGGTAAAAAGAATAAATAGAAGGTGGCTATTGCATCACATTACACATTTGCAATATCAATTTCTCCTTTCAAACTTTCACAAGAAGGAATTTTTAGATATCAATTTTCTTTATTCTTTCAACCCCTCTCTCTCCCATGAATGCCTCCGACCTACGAATTTACCTGGTGGTCCGGGAGGTACGGAGATTCGCGCACCTGGGCCTCTCCAGGTACCCGCAGGTAGAGGCCCACGTATCTCAGGGGCGCAGGCGGTTCGCAAGCGCCCCTGGGATCACGTGGGCTGCCCCAACGAATAACAGAAGGGGAATCCCCTTTCTAACTTACGGGGATTCCGTAGGTATGGAACTCCCATATGTATGAATGGGGATGACTTAAAAATACACAAACACATGAAATAAATAATTAAAAAATTATATATTTAAAATTAATTAAACTGCCATTTAATTAAATATTTTACACAAAAATTTCATTTTTTGAATTTAAAAAAAATATATTTTAACGGGGCTAAAAATAAACTTACCTTATTAGACAGGGTTTTTAATGTATAAATGAGTGATAACATTTTATTTTTCTATTTTTTAAAGCTCTTACGCTGGTAAAAGCAGGCCTTATGCCTACTTTTACCAGGCGTAAGAACCTCAAGGGCATTCTCTGGGCGGAAGTTGGGCAAATAGCGCAACTCTCCGCTTGCGGAGGCCCTTCTCCCGGGGATGCGGATGATCTGTCAAGAGAATTCTTGGCAGATCGCAAGTTCCGGGTTTTCGCGCATATGCTTCGCATGCCTAAACCCGGAACTTGCGTGGCCCCTAAGGGCACGTGTGCACCTCGTACGCACCCGTAGGAGTCGCACATTACGGCCCAATATATTTAGCACAAAACCTAGAGAACAAAATTGCAGCATTGCACTTCTTTAAAAATTTGAGTTGCCAGGCTTGACTATTATTTTGTGTAACACAATAACTGCATGCTGACTGACTGCTTTTTAGGAGTTCGGTTTATTTTTTAAAGCCATTTTGGTGAACAGTTGCATCCCAGTCTTTTTTAAATTATTTTAAAAATTCGCTTCCTGTGTTGAATTCATCACAAGCAGCAACAGTGATACTGCAACCGATTTAGTGTCCTGAGCACGAAGCTATGTGCTAACACTCTATAATAAACATTGCCCAGCTTTTCACTTCATTTAACATGTTAATCACTTGGTGCGATTCCAGTTGCCCCATTCTGTGTCTCTGGACAGTGATTGAAACTACAGTCTGGAATTTGGCAAAGAACTTACCAACTGACATTTTAAAACTACAGTAATATATTTATTATATTCTTTGTACTGACTAAGAAGGTATAAGATTTCTGTTTTGACTTCTGTCGTGGGGAGTGTTAGACTTATAAAATGCTATCTTCTAATGAACAAGCTGGAAATCAGTTCCAGTAGTCTGAAATGTAGGTGACCAAGACAGAATTATACATTTATGTCAAAAGTGATTTGGCTTTTGATTGATGTTTCAGCACTGAGGAGCGCTTCACTGGAACAAATGGTTTACCTAGAGTCCATAACTCTGCTGTTACACTTCACTTATGCATGTGAAATCGAGACAAAATAATTGCTGATTATACCACAACCTGCTGAGAAGCTGCAGATAGTTGTGTGTGTGCTTTTTAAAACACAAATTGTTAAGAGTCATTTGCTACAATAAACCAGACTTTGTGGGTTATATAAAGCCAGACAAAAACAATGTTGTATTTTATATCACCTCGCTCATCAATTTTGCACAATAGGTGGATTGTGCTAACTGCAAACTGGGACATGAAGTTAATGTTTTGAAGGTTTTCATTAGGTGGCAGAATCAGATGATTCCGACTACCTAAATTCCTTATTTAAAAAAAACACTAATTTTCCCCATGTGTGCCGTAACCAAATCAATGACAAAAGCAGTGGTATCTTTCCTCTTTGTGATACTTTGCCTCCAACTATCAGTCACAGAGAGCTCTTAGAATTTAACTTTAGACTTTCAAACAGCCAGCATTTTTACTTAACACTGGGTGATATGTTACATTTCCCCTTTGCTTGATGCAGACTGTTCTCTTCACTCATTGCCTCAGCGAAAGTCCAGACAGAATACCCAAGAATAATTGTTTTCCGACATACTGTAAAACATGAACATGGAAATCCACAGTCCATTTTTGTGGTTTAATTACAATGTCTAACCACTAGCTGAAGTCACTTTGCCTATACATTTGTCAGATTCCAGGGATATAGTTGCCTGACCTCTGACAAACTCACTTTCAAATTTAGATATGTTGGTAAAGTTTGAGATTTTTTTTCCTGTTTTTTTTTCTTTCCCCTGCAGTATCAAGTCTTACACCTTGCTGTCTTTGCATTTGAGATCTCCTAGGTACAGTGTCTGCTGTTAGCTACACAAAATAGGCAGCTAAGCAATTTTAGGTCTTCTTATTCCTGATAGATAAAACAAGATATGCATTATTCCACTTCCTGGCAATCGCAATGATTAATGTACTACTGCATTGAAACCAACTGACCAAAGCACCAATAAAACGCATGTCATATTTCAAACTAGGAGAAAAAATATATTTAAAAGCAATCAGCAGAAAATGACTTGCTGTGGGTAAACAGCTTGCAAAACAGACTGTCTAGACGGTATCAGTAATGATGCATTAATGGGGAATGAAATAAAACAAATCATTTTGTTCTCTTTTTTGAGGGTGGTGAGGGGATATGATTAACACTCCAATATTCATTTGTTTGGTATCATTTACCTGCTCCATTGGTTTTCATAGTTTGAGAGTTTCCAGTAGCAGGGCTTATCTATGCAACTTTGGTCCATGTCGCAGATAGTTGCATTTGTATGATGCATGTCTTTTGGAAACATTTTTTTCCTTCAGACTGCCAGAGCCACAAAGTAGGTTTAGCGGCTGCACCATGGATATTACCAACGTATGTCTGTCTGCAGATAATTCAGCGTCAGTCCAGAATTTTGTTAACAGAAAAGGGAGGGTGACCAGAAAGAATAAAACAATCCACCTCCAATTATAGAATTTGTCCACAGGAGATTCCCGCTGAAATATAAGAAAATAGCACTTCACATTCCCAGTAAAGATCCTTGGCCTCTGACATCTTGAGATTTCCTGCTTTCTCTTTTTCTGACACTACATTGCTTCTTGCAGTTTTTATTTTCTACACAGGTTTCACAGTTATATATTCTAGGCAAAAAGATAAGAATTTTTGGGACCAAGAGAAGTGAATGTGTGCCAAACACAATTACACAATTCTGTAGTTTTATACAACTGCTGTAAGCACAGTCAAACAGCCTGAAAATGAGGAAACATTCCCACTGAAAAGAAGCAAAAGCCTTTTCAAGTGTTTGTTATTTATGACTGTGTGACAGTGATTGCAACTTCCATTGTTTAAATTTTATAAACAATGATTGATTTTAGGAAAAATTAGCACAGTAGAGAATATTTACTGCATGTTTTTGTCCAGATTTTTGCTGTCAGTAAGCATTTTAAAAGTGATCACATAAATTCCCGTTAGTGTTCAGGGAACTAGAAGCTGTTTATTTTGCATTTACTGTTTCTGATAATTGTTAAAATAGAACTTACCTAAAGCATGAATGTCTTTCATTGTAACACAGCTGTAGTGAGTTTGAGAAACTGCCCATGTCTCCTAGCTGGAATGTATAAAGTCCTAAATACTGCTGCAACTTAAGACTTCATATGCTGCATAAAGAAGACCTCTGAATAGTTAGTACAAGAAGCACAGCAAGTAATGCTTTAAGCCTTGCTCTGCTGCATAAACAGAAGCTCTGTACATTTAGCACAGAAAAAAATGTGACCACCATTCTAAGCTTTACTCTGTTGAATAAAGAGTTACATTAAGTTGGCAATACAGGGGTAGAAATTGGTACGCGTTGCGCCTGTTTTTTGGGCGGAAAATATACCAATTTAGAAGTTGGATGGCCTATGCCCAATCTGTGCTGATGTTGGTCCCACTGCTAAATTCGTTGGGGCCTGTTTTTAGGCGTTCCATGTGTTAGGCACCATTAATAGATAAATTGAATTGAATTGAAGGAACTCATCAAGAAATTAATTGGTGATGAACAGGGTAGGTGTTGGGCTCGCCACACTCAGGATTCTTCAGCAGCCCCCGTGGCTGCCAACGACAGGGAAGTTGAACAAACCCATCCTATGAAGCCTGGTGGAACAGGAGTACTTCGATTCCACAGCAGCTGCGATCACCCCCTTGCACCCTATAGCCCACTCCAATCCATCCTCCTGGGACTTACCTGAGGGCCACTGCTGATGAGGCAAGCTGCCCGACATTGATGTCTTCGATCGGGCGAGCTGCCTGTTGAGGCGCGATCAGTGCAAACACGAGTATGTTAATGAAGCCCAAGGACCAATTGCCATCGACTCTTGGATCTCACTGTTCTGGCTTGCGCTGGTCATGCAGCGCCGAGTCTGGGCCTGTAAACTCCCACCTGCTTACCCATGTTAAAATTCCCCCATAGTTTCTAGTGTTTTAAGAACTGGGATAAGCAGTGCAATGTTCTTATCTGTTCTACATTCCTAATTTCTCCTCATTAGATTTATTGCTTCGTGTTGTGCACTTAGATGTGAGTTTTGAATGCAGGGCAGATTTAGGAAATTACATGCCCAATAATTCAGATTGATTCCTCCTTTTGTTTGTATTATGTGCAGAAGTATTTTAACACAGCCAGAAGAAAAGGAACAATTACATTAAGCAGGCAGTAACATCGTTTTGCATTGCCCTATTTGTGTCAATTTCTCTTAACTAAGTATATAAGCATGCCTTACTGGAGAATAACTTCTTTTCACTTCATATTTCATCTCATGGTTTACAAATTTCTCTGTATCCTAGTGTAATGATTTTGTGGCAGAGGAGAGGTACAAACCTTGCAATTGAAACATTCTTCTTCTTCTACTTCTTCTCAGGCAGTCCCTCGGAACCGAGGATGACTTGCTTCCACACTAAAAATGAGTTCTCAGGTGACTGATGAGTCCAATGCGGGACCTACCGTCTCTGTCGCTGTTGGGGTTGTCCATGAGGGTCCTGACGTTCCAGGTCCCGAACTTAATTTTAAAGGGATGCCTGTGCGTGAGTTCTTTTAACGTGGGGTGGCCGTTGCACACCAGCTACCACACGGGCTTGACAGAGCAAGGTCTTGGTCCAATGGCAAGGGGATCCAAGACGATTGGAGACCAGGCTCTGCTACATCGGCCTAGCACACACACACAAACATACTCCTACTGTCCTCCTCCTTCCTTCCCGCAGGTCCTCTCTGCCTGGGTTTCATAGGCTGCAGTGTGGTCCTCCCAACCCTGCTGCTGGTCCATGTTGCGCCACTCCTGGGCCTCGACCTTGAATTGAAACATGCCACTCACAGCACTGTGGACTGTAAATGTTATTTTATGTTAGTCTATTAATTCATTTCTCCTTTTTTAGGTGCTAGGCTGCATTGTATAGAAATGATTGTGTTCACATGTATTTTACACTTCAATCTTGTAACTTTCTCATGAATAGCTTATAAACACTAATGCCTCAACCCTCATCCAACACCTGCTTCCACATTCCAATAGTAAGGGCTGGATTTTCAATGACCCGTGGAGTCGGGTTTGGAGGCGGGGGGGGGGGGGGGGGTTAAAGTTGCAGATTCGGGGGTCCCGACCCCATCCCGCCTCCAACCCGCCTCCATGCCAGTTTCGCTGGTGGCGGGTACCCGACCTGTGCTGGGACCCAACTCCCCGAGGCGGGAAGGGATTAGTGACAATTAACTGCCTGTTAACAGGTAGTTAACAGGCAGTTTTTTGCCTAATCCCTATTTTGACGGCTGAAATATGGGCTTCCCGACAGGTGGCAACCACGCCCAGTTATCGGGGCGGACCGTGGGTCTGCAGGGGTTGGAGGGGTCGATATGTCCGGTGGGCAGGCGAGTGATGGGTGCATGTGTGCAGAGGTAAGTGTGTAAGGTAAGTGCTAAGTGTGGGAAAAAGTTTTACTTACCTTAACTTCCTCCTGCAGGTGTCAGCCCTTCAGTTCTCGGGAGTCAGAAATCTCACCGGCACAGAAAGCAGAAAAGCCGTGGTGCTGTCAAAAACTGCAGCCTTCTGTTTTCTGTGGTGGAATGATTTCCACCTCAGCCTGAGAGGAAGGACTCAAGTTAGAAATCATATTGTCAGTGTTTGACAGCTTCACAGAGCTGTCAAACGCTGATATTTCATCTGTCAAAAGCGCTTGACAGATGAAATGTCAATCTGTGATCTCACCTGTTGCCGGGTGGCCCTTAATTGGCCTGCTGAGCCCACTGGGCGGGCTCAACAAGGTCAATCAAGGGGAAATACACTGGGTTGGCCACATCTCGATGGAGGCGGGTCTACAACCCAAAATGTGGGATTCACGACACCAACCCGACCCCAGTATCAAAATCCAGCCCTAAGAGTGTCCTGGTCTACGAGACAGTATATGTAAACTATGGCTAAACACAAAGCAACTTGAATTCAATACGGGATAACAGAACTCTTATATTGTAAGATGTCGGTCTGTACAGTGCAGGGACCTTGAGCAAATGGCAATTAATGACCAGTTTGGGTCCTGAAAAGATCCCTGATAATGGGCAGAGCTAGACTGGCTGAACTGTCCTTTTCTCATTCCGTATTCATTCTTCTGTTGGACAGGAATGCAATCTGATCTCGTACTGTACTCAAGCCCCACTGAGGCCAACATCCTCTTACTCTAATACATCTGCAGGACATTCCTAATAAAAGCAATGAGATTCAAGAATACAAGAGTACACCAGAAAACAAATGTGTAGATTGTACTGAATTCTTTAACACTCCACTGGGATATCTTTGATGTGGCAAAGAGCAGAAATGCTGCAAAGTTACAATGCAACACACAAATTGAAAATTAAAATGCTCTGTCATGGAATGGGTGAGAAATGCTTTCTGGATGAACATTGGGACTTTCCAGCCTGGCTCACTTGCAAAGCTGGAACATTTGTTTTCTGCACAGTTCACCAACATGATGTGACCCAAGCCATAAATCCCTATTTTGGGCTATATAAATTGCATAACTGACTGAACAGTTTAATCCCTTTTGCTTGCTTTATAAAGCCAGTTAACATAGTCCATGGTTTCTTCAATGGCTGGGTATGTAGGCAGTAACCTTATAGGGATAGAATGTCACCCATCTTTGCTTTCAGTCCTGTGATATTTCACTTTCACGAGCATCTTAAATGTTCTAGCCCATTCGTGATATGTGTGGGAATCCGTAACCAACTTCCAGCTCAAAAAATGTTGACAGGAATTACATTAAAAATGAAAAGAAGCTTGAAGGAGTGGCAGAATTCAAATAAGGCTATTGCATTTCTGGAAGAATCACTGACACATGACAAAATTATTGTGCTGAGCTGGAAAAGTAATCATACAACATGCAAGGAATTCAACACTTTGGTTCACAATATTAGAAAATCTGTTGGATGATAGTTATTTTCTGGAGTAATCTCTTCACATCTATGATCAAAGAGAAACCAAGCACAAAAAGTAGTACTCTGAAAGTTTTGTTCTCTCCTTTCTTTGCTGCAGTATATGTTCTGCCTTTCAAGATGAAGAAAGATGATATCAACAAGTACTGGTTATGACCTAGTAAAATTGGACATGATATTTTGCACTGCAGCCATGCCAATATCCAATGCATCGCTGTCAAATTAAATCGAATTCAAATTGTTTTATGCTGATATCAAGAACACTGCTAATTCTGCATCAAACTGTAGCAAAATCACAGCTGGCATTCAAACTTTAAAGTTAATTTGAAAAGAACTCGGGATCTTCTGAACCACGCAGTTATCTAATATTAGATGAGAGCTGACTCTTCGAAATTTTACTAACTGTCAGAGGCAACTGAACAGAGCTCTGTGCATTCTTCTCAGTATACTGACGCAGAGCTTTCCCCAGCTTGATAGTGGTGCAAACAGCTAGTAGTAACTGGTACTTGCCCACGCACACTGCTCTCAGAACAGTCCTGATTCCAATCTGATTTCTCCACTTTGCTGACACATTTTATACTGTAAATTGTGCATCCTATTTTTTATTCAATCTGATTTGTATGTGATGGCATAAATTCCCAGACTTCCATACAGTGAATTCTGGCACAGCTACCATCATCGATGGTCTGCTAGAAATCCACTTCTAAAGAAAACTAGAATCACTCAGGATCACCTGGCAGGATAAACAGGGCAGGAATGAATTGGCCTACTTAGGCCCAATTAAGGGCAATTCTGTGCTGTGCATTCACATTCCATGAACTGAATGGAAGTGAAAAAATCTTACTCTGTTTCGGATTCTTATCAGCTTTTGGAGACAGGAGGCTTTATCCTTTCAGTCTGGGTTGGATTTGAACATAGATCCCAGAGATGAAAGAACAAGGTTCTGGCCCATTGCCACACAATCTCAGGCAGCTCTTACTAAAATGTTTATTCCACCTCAACCTCCGCACTATCCCAACCATTTTGGAATGTAACAGTACCTCTTCTGTAGGACGGAAAGATATTCTAATTAACTACGTTATGGGGGTAATCTTCATCGCTTGGGCGGTAAACTGGTGGGATGGATTGTCCTGTCCGCCTGTTATAGGAACAGGTAGGCAATCAGCCCCACTGCTTTATTACCCAAGTGGTGAAGATGTAAATTGCCCTCTATGTGTAAACTAATGTAAAATACTTACAAACCCCAAAATTGCAATGTTGGCCATTTCAGGGTTGTGCTAGCAGGGAAGGAAGGCTACACCAAAAACTTGGTGGGAAGCCCCTCCCCCCCCACTTCCCTGCTAATTGCAGTAGACTCCCAGGGCCTGGAAAACAGATTCTGAGAGCTGATCCCAGCAATCAATAATACTATAGGAAAGATTGGTAAAGAAACTCAAGTAATGTGCACAAATGGCAGCCTCCAAGTCAAAGTTACCTAATGGAGGGAGTAAAATGCAATTAAATATATATGCTATTTCCAAACAAGCACAACTTTTCAATTTACATTCACAACGGAAAGGTAGCATTGAGGTTTCAACTGCAACAGGCCAGGATATTGGCTTATCAATTTTCCCATTCTTTATGGGCTTGGGGAGCACCCATATAAATTTCAGCATGGAACCTCATTAACAGAACCCCACCTTCAGAAGAAGGTTGATGCTAGCCATTAGCACAGTCTCCATTTGTCCCACTTTTTTTCTGCCACAAATTGCAGAGCACAGTGATTTGAGTATGTGCATGTGTGCACTCACCCACAATTTTCCAGCAATTGGATATTATACACAAGAGCTATGCTGGTCTATTGCAGTGAAGAAAATGGTAATGCAGCCCAAATGATGAAATAGTCTATCCTATGAATTCATTTTCAGGAAACATATTTGGAAGGAACTTTGCTCTGAGGCTATTAACTGGTGATTATTTAGTTTTTATTTTCATAGTCATGATCTTCATGTTTTGAGCCATATAATAATGACTGCAGAAGATTGGGGCAAAAAAACTTTTCAGCTCGACCATCTTGTCTTGTTCAGGTCCAAGTACAGGATCTACATAAGCTGTTTCAAATCTCTCTAGACTCCTCTATTGTCTCTTTTTTTTCTTACCTTGCCAATTTTCTCTCTTTCCTCTTCGGAAAACATCGTCTTTTCCCCAGGATATGCTTTCATGGATGCAGGTTATTCTCCGATACTAGCCAAGTGGCTATCCATCACATGCGAGCCTTGAATGTCATCAGTCTTTTCAACTAAGGTGAGCATCACATTGATGGCCAAAACTGTCCTCACTTAACATCCATATTCCAGCAGGTAGTCATCAGGAATGGGAAACCTGCCTGTATTTTTCCACTCCTTGAACCGAGCCCAACTGTAGAGCCCTTATCATTACCCCATCTGAGATCAGCTAACTCACCACAGACAGCAGATCAAACTTAGGACCTTACTATTCCGACTGGCACAGCTGCTCACTGTCAAACCATCGGGAGCACATCCACATTCTGTTTGATCAGAAATTTATCCATTTGCTTTTTAATTGCTTCAGTCAACTCTCTGTTCACGGCACTGGTATCTTTCTGTAAGTTAACAACTCATAAATTAGGATAAAAAAATACACCTTTAGTTTTCTTCAATTTTAAGCTTACATTGACTTGTAATGTTTCCCTTGTTATAATTTCTTTGTTAATGCAACTAATTTCCTGTGTGGTGTTAAAAACTTTGATTATGTTCTCTCCCTGAATAGCCAAGACCCACAGAGTACAAATGATTCAATTTAATGAAAGGTAGTAAAGTCCTCACTTTGTAAAGTGTCTCGTGCTTAAGCATTCAGAGTTTTTTGCAAACATTTGTTAAAACAAATCAATCGTCAGGTTGACTGAGTTTCACCTGAAAATGGATACGTTAAACTTTTTAAATTCTGCTAATTCTCTTTGCTTTTTCACTATATCATTAATAGATGTTTAGTATTGTCCTGGGGAAAGGAATGGTATACAGGAAGTCGGCCACCAATTGACAGTGAGAAGCCATAGCTCTCCTTTCTGAACAGCAAGTAGTTACATGCTTACTAACTTTACAAACTGAACTATATTACCATATTTTGCTGTTTCCACCTCAGCAATTCAATGCTGTCACACATTTGACCCAAAAAACATAATGGACCATAATTTGCTGTCAAAATAACGGCGAGGCTAATGGCGCTCGCCGTTATTTATGCACAAATTCTACAGCATCTCCAGGCGAGGGAAAGATGCGTGGTTAAATGCGGAAATCCAAAAGTTGCTGTCCGAGTTGCGCCGTTCTGCCATTAGCTTCGGGAAAATGGCATCTCGCTGTCTGCCTCACCATTGAACTGTATTGAGCAGCGTGAAGTTGCTGTATTTGCATGGTAGATACGAATTAAACTCGCCACAGAAAGTTAAGTCTTGTCCATTTCAGTCTAAGTACCCTTTTGATGATGTGATAAGTGTTAATTACTGCCAGTCAACATCTCTAGCACTGAAAATTAACTATTACAAGTGTGAAGTCGCATTCCATTATGTTTTAATTGTTGTTGGAGATTTAAAAAAATCCAAAATTTTTATTATTTTTTAAAAACTTTTCCATTCTGTCACTTTTTTCTCTTTCTCTCAATCCAATCTTTATTTCCCTCTCTTTATTTCTCTTTCTGTACTTGATTTGACATTGAATCCACCCACTCTAAGGCCACGATTTTCTCCAGGTAGGCGGATTGGGCTTGAGAGCTGGCTGACTGCCGGCGGGCAGGCCTTAGTTGGCGTTGCCAGTCTGGGGTCTGGGATCACAGAAGGGGGGTCCGGGATTGCCGGTCCAGGGGTCGGAGATCAGGGGAGTCAGCATCCGGGATCGCCGGATTGGGGTCCGGGATCATCGGTCCGGGGGTCGGCATCGCCGGAGGGGGGTTCAGCGATCGGAGGGAGGGGGTCAGCGATCGGGGGCGGGGGGGGGGGCAGTCGGCCAGGGAATGGGGCGGGGCGGAGGATCAGGGCTGGCCTCATCATCATCAGTGGGGAGGGAGGCCTGGGGGTGGTGGAGGGGAGGCCTCATGTTGGTGATCGGAAGCCTCATGGGGGGGGTCTCTGATCGCGGGGAGTGGGTATGGTCGGGACCCTGGATCCAGGAGGTAGGTATAAAGCCACTTACCTCCTGGATGCAGCAGTCCCCGCCATGATTTAACTGCCGGGTTTCACAACTTGGGTGAAACCCGTCCCCAGGCAGTTTTTTAAAATTTAAAATAGAGGGGAAAATAGAGGCTTCCAGCGTCATTACAATATTTAAATTGAGGTAATGTCCCCTGGATCAGGTTGGAAATCCCCCTTTTAACAATTTAACTGCCCCCACGCTCCAAACCCACCCGTTCTTTTAGGGGAAAATTCCGGCCTAAATTATACTTCCTTCTCAGCCCTTGCGCTGTTAATTTCATAATCCTTCAATCTGATTGGTTAAGGAGATACACAGTTGCTTTTCCTGTTCACTCAGGTCCCAGATGCCTGGATTCCCTTGCTCACACTTTCAGCAACTTGCAATGCAAAAATTTAAAAACCGAAATATGCACGAGCACGTCTACCGAACGACAAACGACGTTAGATGACCTGTTACAGCAAAATCTGACCCAATATCATAAATATATATTTTTACCCAACAAAGTTGACGGTGGTCATGACCCAGGTGACCCAAGGAATTTTGATGCTAGCAGCATTGCTTCTAGGTTACAAAATAAACTTCAAATATCCCACTTCAGTTCGCAGTGGTACAAATGACACTCACAAACACAGATAAGCAGCTACTAATGGCCCAATCTCTCCACCCCCCCCCCCCCCCCGCCAACAACTGAAGGGAGTACCTACTAGAGTTTCTTTATTGGAAGAAAAATTGCCTTTTCTCATTTAAGGGTGGCATGAGCATGGAGTTTTGCAGGAGTATTTCTTTATGCATGGTGACAGAAGTACAAGATTAAATGGAACACGAAAAAAGGTTTTATCAATTCAGTAATGTGGTTTTTCTTATTCCATTTTAACAAGGCAGTATCTTTGTCAATGGAGATGGAGAAGAACCAAAACAGCTGAGCGTCCTTTCTGTAATGTGCAAATGACACTGAGCTTTTCACAGTGCAGTGTTGTTGCATCCAGTGTTTTGCAAACAAACAAAGAAGGATTTCCAAATACTTTCTGATGTAGACTATGCCCCTTTAAGCAATCCCTGCCTAGCAACTGTTGCATTTTCAGTTTGACTGAATTCCCATTGCCCTGTCAATCTGGGTGCACTTTTGCCAGGAATTAGTTCATGCATCGCTATCTGAATGCTTGACCTTGACAGTATCAGATTTTAACCTACTATTATTTTTATTCTGTATAACATATTCCTATTAGAAAACCGTTATATTAAAAAAACAAAAAAACAATTCTTATGGGACATCTCATTAGATTGCAACATGAGATTCTGTGCCATATATGTGTAAAGGTTGTTGCACCTAATATTGCCCAGAATGTTACTAGTGAGGCTAAAAATGACTTCTAGGCCTAACAATATAGGTTGGTGACTTTTCAAATGTAAATAATGGTAAAATGTTACTGGTGATGATCATTTTTGCTTTGACATAAAAAGTTAGTCATTAATGCATGTGTGTAAAAAGCATGAGAAACAGATAGTTTATGTCTGAATCATTTGCTTCTTTTTTGTGTGCTTATATTTGCCCTATGAAATAGACAGCTGAAACAGTGTGTGGAACTATACGCTTGACCCACCAAGCCCTGGTGTGCTTGGAACAACATCACTGTAAATCTTTCATGCAATAATTTGACAGAGCATTTAAACAGTTGAATAAGTTATGAAAAATATGGGAGATGGAGTACCCAAAACACTGAGTGTCTTTGTTTTAGGTATATAAACAATTACAATCTAATATATACACTCTGATCCAGCTATACCACTAGCTTTAGCAGGATTACTCGGCTTATTGTGACTCTCAATTTCAAATTCCCTTGTCAAAACAGTAACACACTTTGGTAGTACTTCCACATAAGTTTTTGTTTTCTTATACTCTGTTTTTAAAATAAAATTTGAACGACATTTTAGCTAGAAAGACTTGCACTTATTGTTCTGTGCACATCCATGTGTATTCCGAATCTGTGTCTTGTTAACTGAATGCAGATATAGTAGAAGACAGTGTAACCCAGGGTCTACCGATTTGATCATGCTAACCAATTGATTAAAGTAACACAAACCGTCAGAATCTCCCCTGCCCCTCCCCGCCAAAATAATCAGGTTTCTGTAAGCATCACAATGAACGAAGAAAATGATGAATTGACTCATTTTTGATATGGTCACTGTACATTCTTTGGTGCTATGTGCACAGTTCACAAACATTTACAGTAGTTGAACGATAATGTGCTAATCAGATGAAGCAAATACAGTTGGAAAAGTGCTCATGGGTTCTGCTCAAAATATCTTGTAAATCAGGAAATTTTTGCTCTATACACACATATAAATTTACCACATAGCTATAGCCACTGCATCTCAAAGTAATTCGTTATATATGAGGCACCTGAGGGTATTTCTGCGAGACATGATAAGGCACTACATAAATGTAAGTCTTTCTTAAACTTAACATGAAGATAAGTTTATTGTATTTACCTCATTTACCACAAATGTATCAGTAAATTTAATTTTGCAAAAAAGTGTATCAATCTTGGGTTGTGCAAAATATTTTTTGCACTGATATTTCCTGATTTGCAGTTGTTCTTTGAACACTGGTCCAATTATTGCATTAACTGGTGATCACACTATACAGCTTCTGTAATGTTACATTCTGACTATGGACAGGAACTGTACCTTAATATAATACCAAATTTAAAGAGGGAGCATTTATGACACCATTATGTTACCATTAGGAAAGGGTTCAATGTGGCATTGTAGGTTTAGCAACATCGAATTTATATTACGCCATTAACTTATCATAAGGGAACTTGAGGATCTGAAATGCTGCAACCGGCAGAATTGGCCACATGCCAGGGGAGGAATTTCAGAGATGAAGCAGAATTATGAGATTTCAGAGACTTTGGGGGCAATTTTAACCCCCCAGGATGGGCGGGAAAGGGGCAGGGTGCTAATTCTTAAAAATGGGAAACCGACCCTAACCCGTCGCAAACACGCCTAGTTCTGGTTTAACAGGGGTGGGTTGGGGATCGGGTGAGTAACCCATTCCTGAAAGGCGGGTCAGTAATTATAATATTTAAATGAGACTGCGGGCCTCATAGTTTAGCAGCCATGTGGATTTAACGGCTGTGGCAACTAAAGGGAGGTACGAACAGCTGGATCCAGCAGGTACGTGCTTCCCCCGGCCTCCCAAGCTAACCTGCCGCAATCTGCCTCTCTCTCTGCGATCCGATGTCTCGTGCCCTGCAATCGGCCGACTCCCCTGCGATCCAATGTCTCATTCCTCGTGATCCGATGTCTCACCTCCTGCGATCAACCAACCCCCACATGATCCGATGTCGATGTCTCGTTCCCTGTGAATATCCGACTCCCCTGCAATCTAATGTCTCGTTCCCTGCGATCGACCGACCCCCACACGATCCGATGTCGATGTCTCGTCCCCTGCGATCGGCCGACCTCCTGCGATCAAATGCCCTGCGATCATGTGGCACTCAGGGTGTACAGTGTCAAGTGAAGTAAATCTGGCCATGGTGAGGCCATCCCTGGCATCCCGGGCAGCAATGTGGTCGGGTGCTGATTTTGTATTCTGTGCAGCATCAGTTGATTGCGGAGAAAGTTGGTGTTGATGTTGGTGCTGCTGGTGTACCCGGTGATGCTGGTGTTGGGGCTGATCATGGTGGGATTCTGAGGACCAAGGTGAGATTTTTCAAGGGCACCGATGCTGATGGAATAGATGGCAGGTGAGGTTGAGATGACAGAAGCGATCTGTCAATGGTGGGAGAGGTTGTTCCAATGAGGTGATACTGGATAGAGAGTTTGCTCCAAACACTTGCTAGCTGCATAAAGCTCAATCTGTTTTCCAAATGCAGTAAACAAGAGCTTCTAACCTTGCAAAGTGAAGACCTATGAAATGGGAGCTTTTATAGACCATTTGCAGGTGTCAAGTTAGTAAATCATCCCATGCTGACACAACTCCCGACCTCCTTACCTGACATGATCCCCGAGCAGAGGAGAAACCATTGGCGAACTCTAAAAATCTAAAGGTGAGCTTAAAATAATATTTAATTGCCTCTTAACAATCCAGCTAATGATCTAAATTGCCTCCCATGCCGCTTGGTGTCGGGTCTGTTCAGCGCTGACAGACCCGACACCTGGGAGCCTAGTGTGGAGGCGGGTTGCCAGCAGGGTCCCGACCTGCTGTCAATCATTTCAAAATTCACAGCTCCGATCCTGTCCTCTCAGCGGCGGTAAAATTCCGGCCAATGTCCCCCCACCCCGCGATCGGCCGACCTCCTGCGATCCGATGTCTTGCCCCCACGATCGCTCCCGCCCCACAATCTCTCCCCCCCCGCAACCTCTCTCCCCAGCGATCTCACCCCCCATGATCTCCTCCGCCCAACAACAACACTTGTTAACACCTTTAATGTCGACAATCTCAGACAAATTTAACAATATTTAATGCATAATTATACTTAACAATGGAGAAATTATTGTGCAGTGGGATATATCACAGACGATGTGCCCACTTTGCACGTTAAAGTCAATCATAAAATAAACTATACAGTGGAAGAAACCAGCTCTTTCACATCAAAGAAACAATGCTGTGAATTAACTCAAGGAAACAAACCACTTTGATCTTTTAAATAAATTAAACCAGCAATTCAAATTATGTTGTGATTTATTTGAGGATTTCTTTTTCTTGTTTGAGTGGATTAGAACATAGTACTGACCAAGGGGAGTTGTTCTTTTGGTTTCAATTCCAAATATAGTTCTGTGTGTACAGTTTTTTTATCATCAGCTCTGCAGTATGTACATAACTCCTGATAGACCTTTATTGTGCATTAACCCTCAATTATTATTTTTTTAAGAATAAAATAAATACTTTTCCAGTGGTAGAGATTCCTTGGGTTCTGAGCCTCAGAGCTTTGCTTGCTCTTTAAAACAAAACATCAATCATGGTTAATTTTGAATGTATGGAAAAAGGATTAGGATGAGTAAGTGAGACAGACCATGCTCAATATAAAGGGGCAAAATTGAGTTCAAGTGGAATACTAAAATCTCGGCATCAGAAGGCCAAAATCAGTATTGGTAAGGGTACTAGATTGTGGCTGGTAGTGGCAGCAGATTAGTAAAGATGTTTAATTACATCCGGTAGTGATGTTCATTTATGGTTGGCATGGTGCCAGATAACGTTTGTAGGGGAGCTAGATAAAACTTTGAAGATGTACAAACACAACAGAAGCCATGAAACTTTGCAAAAGTGTGCTAAAACTTTATTGCAGCTCATGTTCATGTATTTCCTTTGTCTTAAATAGTGTTCATGTAGGAAAATTGTACTGACTTCAAAAAATGAACAAGCTTCCAGTTCAGCAGTGATAAATGCAACATAAAGCAGCAGAAAATAAATACTTGCTTTATTTTCTCTAATTTACTGAGTAGTCAGTTTGCAAAACGAGCTCAGAGTTGTGACTGTGTTATTCTCCCTACTTGGAAAAGCTAACCCAGTTAGTAAGTGATTCTGACTGACAGAAAGCATGGACGGAAAGGGGGAATACATTATTCCATCCAGTGACAAA
This sequence comes from Squalus acanthias, assembly GCA_030390025.1. Lineage (NCBI taxonomy): Eukaryota > Metazoa > Chordata > Chondrichthyes > Squaliformes > Squalidae > Squalus > Squalus acanthias. Next base: position 179,628,840 of record CM059426.1, read on the forward strand.
ATTCTTTCAGTGAACTCTGCTTTCCAATGCCCAGGGGTTGAGCAAAAATCAATTACCTCCAATGGCACCATTGCTGCTGCCGTTGGGCTCACTTGTTAGACATTAGGGAAGAAGGTTCTGTTCAGATAAAATAGTTGAGGCTTGAACCTCATCCTCTGAGCTACTTCCAACATCCGAAACATCTTGTTTGCTTGATTACATTTGTGTCTCAAGATCTTACATTTCAGTTGGAATGCTGACTTAGAGAAATAAGTGTACTGCTTGTCAAGCCAAAAATGGACAGCATATGAACCAAATCATATAATACTTTAGTGTACCAAGTTAAGATAACAGAGTAAGTAACACAGCATATCATTCGTTCCTGCACTTAAATCAGCGCTTACTGCAATTATGTCAAAATGAATTTTCAAGTTACTTATTACTTTCTTTACCATCGTCATCTGCACTTACTGCGATCAGCTGCATTTCACTGTGCAGAGATGTAAGAAATTTTCTATTTGCCTAATCTTCACCGGGTAGCTGTTTTAAAATATTGCCTGGAAAAAAAATTGCCTTTGTGGATTTTGAAGTCACTCATCAGCTCAATTGCCCTGTTGAAAGGGTGGCATGACCAGACAGTGATTGGCTGTGCGAAGGCTGCTTCAGTAAAGTAACAAATCTGTGAAAGATTCTTTTTACTAACACAATCTCTGTTGGTTGGCTTATTTATTTCAGAAAAAAATGACCATGGAAATCATTTCCAGGGGCTGTGGTTAATGTATTAAAGAGGAAACAAAATTGTTTACAGAGGGGACAGTAACATTTTCATCTATTTCAAACTTATTGATGCAGAATTGCTATTTTCTGCACGATGATTTAAAACAATATAGCCTCTCACCACGTCCCACAATGCACACTTAATCTTCCTAAACTTGTTAGCTGGGAATGGGTGGAACACCGGATTAGACACTGGCCTTTCACCTCTGGGTCTGAATTTGAACAAAGCCCAGACTGATAGGTAAAAGTCTGAACAGTCCGCTGGCTGTAAGGGCACTGTGAGTAATGGATTTGGGCATGGACACACGGCAAAAAGACAGCCTTTACTTTGGCACTAATTGGCAAATTCACTCAATGAGGCCACAGGATGGATGGAGCAAGACATGGGAAAAAAACTGTTATATTGCGGCAATGGAGGGCTTTTGTGAATTTTGTAAATTAGATGCATTTTTAGGCAAGATAATGGAGCTATATCGTGCATCTAATCGTCATGTTACACCTGACATGAGACTGGTTGGTGCTGACACTACTTGTCCAATGAGCGCAAAAATATATATTTTTAAAATTAAAAAAGAAAGTATTAGCATAAAAACATTAACTCATCATCACACAAGCTGTTTCATACTGAGGAAAGCATTGCAATTCTTCAATTTAAAATACTTGAGTACCACAGAGTGCTAGGAAATAGGTATGCTTTCATGATTTATGCAGTATAATGTGGGAAAATGTGAGGTTATTCAATTTGGTTGGAAGAATAGAAAAACTGAGGGCTAGAAATTCATTATAGCTGTGTGCAGCTGTCAAACACTGACAATCTGTCTTCTAAGTTGAGTCCTTTACTCAAGACTCACTTAGAAAGCTTTCCTGAGCAGAAAGCAGAAGGCTGCTGCATTTAAGAATGCAGCGGCCATTCTGCTTTCTCTGCCGGTGAGATGAGGCAGCTCCACAGCCTAAAGGGATGAAGCCTGGAGGAAGAAGCAAAGGTAAGTAATCTTATTAAAACACTTTAGAGTCACCTCACACACTTACCTCTCCACACTTGCACTCATCACTCACCTGCACAGCGCACTTTTCGGCTCCTCCGACCCCTGCAGACCCACGGCTCACCTCGCTGACCCTGGCGAGGTTCAGAGCCGTTGGGAAGCCCACACTTTAGGGCTCAAAATAGGGATTAGCCAAAAAACTGCCTGTTAACTACCTGTTAACAGGCAGTTAATTGGCACTAATCCCCTTCCCGCCTCGAGGAGACGGGATCCGGTGCAGGTCAGGTACCTGCCTCCTGGGAAGATGGCACGGAGGCGGGTTGGGGGCAGGATGGGTACCCGCTCCCAGATTTTGCCATTTTCCCGGCAGTCCCGCCTCCATACCCGCCTCCCCAGGGCTGGCAAAATCGTCCCCATCATTGCCACAGGTTTGTCCCAGTACTTAAAGGCAGCACCTCATTCTCAGCATTGCTGGCTGTACAGCTGCCTCAGCAAGGAGAAGCACAATAAGGAGAAGGAGCTGGAGGACTGAAGCAGGTGTGCTCATGGCAAATCCACCTCAGGCGGGTGGTCAGGGTGACGGAATGCTTCAACAACTGCTACATACCACCATCTGTACCACAAGCTTCACACACTGCCCAAAGCACCAGACCCCCAGCACTCACCCACCAACAATCTCTACCTACCAACACTCACACCCAGATCTCATGCCTTGCACACAATGACAGCTATTCAACTATGGCAGGCATAAGGGTCATTAGTTATTAGAATGAATGTGATATGTGTGATATGTTTATGCATAAATTTATTAATGGAGTTTGCAATATTTTGTGGTCTCTCTCATTTCACCTTTGCGCCCAGGAGGACGCTGTGATATGGCAAGGCACAGGGATGGTATGATGGGGATGTGGTGAATAAAAGGGATCTGGGGTTAAAGTCATCCTGGTGTGAGGCTGGAGGTCTCTTTGGAGGCGGTGGCAGAGTTCTGTGACCACCACCTTGGTGATGTGGAGCCGTCTATTCCACTGCTCCTCGCTTAATTGAAGGAATGCTGTTGGAATACCCTCGGAGGGCAAAGCCTCCTGGTGAGAGCCCTGATGTCCCTCCTCATCCCTCTGCGCACATGTTCCCGTATTTCTGGCTGCCTACACTCCCTCCGCCGTAGATCCTGAAGGGCGAGGTGGCATACCAGTAGAGCCCCCATTAATGTTGCCAAGTGTAGCAGTTTGAATCTTTGAACAATAAATGTAGGCACTTTGCACTTGCTGGAACACTGCTGATAAAAAAGAACCTTTGAATTACTCATACAAAGTGATCCACTAGCTGAAACTGACAAGAAACCATTGAAACTAACCTGCCCTGACAGCTGCGAGTGATTAATGTGGTGCCTTTAAATAACGTCCCTGGAGCCGGGGTCCTGCAGCTGTGTGCCTCCTCTCCCTGTCGCTGTCTGGTCGAGGCGCAAAGGTAAATGGTGAAAATCAGTTTTGCAGATCGGGCGCCCAGTGAGCTTTGCATGCTCACTGACGTCATGATCTGCCTGGTGTTGAAGTCCCTGGCGGTACCTCGTACCGGCAGCGCAATGGGGAGTCCAGATTTGCCGTGTGCCGCTGGATTCGCCTCACCCTGGCACTACTGCATCAATGCCCCATTACCATCCTCTGCAGGTGCTAATGGGAGGCACTAACCAACAGAATTTTTCCCCCTGAATATCTTTTAAATGGTGAGAAAGTATTAAATGTTGGTGTTCAGAGAGATTTAGGTGTCCTCGTACAGGAAACACAGAAAGTTAGTATGCAGGTACAGCAAGCAATTAGGAAGGCAAATGGCATGTTGGCCTTTATTGCAAAGGGTTTGGAGTACAAAAGTAAGGAAGTCTTACTACAATTGTACAGGGCTTTGGTGAGACCGCACCTGGAGTACTGTGCACTGTTTTGATCTCCTTATCTGACGAAGAACATAATTGCCTTAGAGGCGGTGCAACAAAGGTTCACTAGATTGATCCCTGGGATGAGAGGGTTGTTCTATGAGGAGAGATTGAGTAGATTGGGCCTATATTCTCTGGAGTTTAGAAGAATGAGAGTTGATCTTATTGAAACATAAGATTCTGAGGGGGATTGACAGGGTAGAAGCTGAGAGGTTGTTTCCCTTGGCTGGAGAGTCTAGAACTAGGGGGCATAATCTCAGGATAAGGGGTCGGTCATTTAAGGCTGAGATGAGGAGGAATTTCTTCATTCGGAGGGTTGTGAATCTTTGGAATTCTCTACCCCAAGGGCTGTGGATGCTGAGTCTTTGAGTATATTCAAGGCTGAAATCGATAGATTTTTGGACTCGAGGGGAATTAAGGGATATGGAGATCGGGAGGGGAAGTGGAGCTGAGGTCAAAGATCAGCCATGATATTGAATGGTGGAGCAGGCTCGAAGGGCCATATGGCCTACTCGTGCTCCTAATTCTTATGTTCTTATTCACCGCACAGTGAGTTCCTAACTACTGCCATGTGGAGCATTTATAGGTTCCAAGGAGTAGATGCGAGTCAAGAAAGGTGCATAGTAAATTTGGGACTTAAACGGTGGAAAAAGGGAATAATAAAAAATGAAAATCTTAAAATGCTTGCTTTTAAAACTTCACTTGCATGATGATGTATTCCATTGGCATTGTGCCTGTAGATAGCTTTGTGATATTATGGCATTGTCACATTATGTGACCCATTAAGTACAGTTAGGTTTCAATTTCGGTGGAACATTGGCATAATCCCTGGGGAATGGCATTTTCACCCGATATTGAGAGAACCCCTGCAGAATTTCTAGGTCTAGAATTTTAATGAGGAGTGTATTATACAGTACATTCTCTATAACTGTGCACACAGGATGATAGAATGAGGTTGTGCTATACAGTACATTGTATTTGCAAACTGTACTAAAAACAAGCTATAGCAAGAACCATGCCTTACAGAGGGGAGCTTTTGTATGCCCCGTGTTAATGAGGGCCATACGTAACGTGTGCTATGCCTGAGTTAGTGAGGGAACAGCAACTGTTAAAATGATGGACTAATGCAGGAAACATGACATTTTCACATTCAGGTTTTGATGAGTGCTTTGGGTATAGAAGCATGCAGCAGACATTAAAATGCCACACAGAGGAGGAATGCTGAAAGGGAATGGACCGTAAAAACAAAACAGCATTTAAAGTAAAAAGCTGTAGAACATTGCAAAAAAAAAGTGCTATGTTTGCAAAACTATTGCTAATAAAATATAATATTTCATTTTTGTGTGTCCTACTGCGGCACAGTAGAGGAGTATGCTTTGACTGACCTATCCAAATACTAGAAAGCCATTGTCCCTGTCCATCTGTGTTGATCAATCATCACCCATTTGTAAGTTTTTAATGTCAGCTCATTCTGAACCAGTCACCAAAATAGTAGTGTGAATTTGCCTTGAAAGGTGAATAAAATGTAATGAATGTATAGTTTCATTTCCTAAATTACAACAGTGACAACACTTCAAAAGTACTGCATTGGCTGTAAAGTGCTTAGGGATGTACTGAGATTGTGAAAGGCGCTATATAAATGCAAGTCTAATAAATGTTTTAAATTGAAGAATAAGCAAGTCAGTTTGTACAGTGAGGAAAATTGCACAACACGGTATGGTGAAATTGGATGTGGGACAAAATGTGATGCTATGTTTGTGGGGCACAAAAAATCCAAGCAGTGCAGTATAATAACAATATACATCACTTTGTGTCGCTAGACATTATTGAAATAATATGGTCCAATACAGTATTATCTAAATGCCAGTACACCATGCGTTCCTCTGCAGCGAAGCTTTAGTTTGCATTCGCCTCAGGAAACTGAAGAACGGAGAATTCAGTAAATCACATTCTGAGGCTCATTGTATTTTCAGATTCATCCATTCAGGGCCTTAAGTCTTGTGGCAACAAATTGGTGTAAGATTGTGTTTCCCTGCTCGTAAAAATAGCAGGGTCTGTAAAACAGGCCACAGTGGAAAGTGCAGCTGCACAATGTAAAATCAGAAAACAGTCTTTTGCCTTCATTTATGTAAAAGAGTATGTGAACATAAGAAGATAAGAAACTGGAGCAGGAGTAGGCCATACGGACCTTCGAGCCAGCTCCACCATCCAATAAGATCATGGCTGATCTTCGACCTAACTCCACTGTGAAGAGAGAAAGACTGAAGTGTCTTACATCTGTTCACATGGGAAAGGATGTACCGTCAGCATGAATTTCTAACTCTATCCAAGACAGCAGCAGGAAACATGTTCCTTGAATGACTTCAGTAACATGTTAAAATACAGCTCAGATAGAAAGGTTTCTTCAATGAAGGCTGCAGTGTTTTCTTTTGAAAAGAACATTAGTGAAAAGATGGTATTAGGACCGGGAACAGGGTGAAAGGGTCAGAAGGTAGCAGTGACAGGGGAAGATAGCAGCACTGATTGGGGTGGTGAGAGGGGAAATGGGAGTGAGCGGTGGCCAGCAGCAGTCTGCATTCTTTCAATGCTCCACATTCAGGTAAGTATATTTTAAAAACGTACCTTGTCGGTTACAGCCTATTAGGTGGTCCCTTGTTGGGCCGCCTGTAGGCCCTGGTTTTTCTGGGAACAAAAAGAAACTGTAAGAAAGGCTTTTAACAGGCCTAATGCCTTCCCACCTCCAAGTCCATCTGAGGTCTTGTCCACAACCACGTTTCAATGGCGTGCTGGAAATACAGCAACCAGAACACCTCTAAGGCCGAAAATGGCTTTGATCCCTTCCAAGGCCTCTTTTTAATATGATAATGAAGCTCTTGTCTTTTTACGAACAGAGAAACAAGAGTAGGCCATCCAGCCCCTCGAGCCTGTTCCACCATTCAGTTAGATCATGGCTGATCTCTACCTCAACCTCATTTACCCACCTCCGCTCCATATACCTTGATACCCTAACAAAAATATACCCTTACTACCTGAAATCGGGGTGGCAGCAAGATGAAAACTCCCCCTGTATTTTTGCATCTGATTATGCTGTGTCTGACTTACAATTGCATGAATACAGTAGCAAAATACTGCAGATGCTGGAAATCTGAAAGAACAACAGAAAATGCTGGAAACACTCAGCAGGCCAGGCAGCATCTGTGGAGAGAGAAACAGATCTCCATGGATGCTGCCTGGCCTGCTGAGTGTTTCCAGCATTTTCTGTCGTTATTTTACAATTGCATGATGCTGACACTGATTGCCTGAAATGGGAAAGTGTTCTGTTCCCCAGTGTGAGCATCACTTGTCTAACTGAACACAAAATATCACCAAAAGAAAACCGTGCTTTAAATGTTTTAAGTAGGCTGTTACGGTTTATACAGCCTCATTTTATAAGATAACTGGTCACTCATCTCATTGCTGTTTATGGGGCCTGGCCAACTACAAAATGGCTGCCGCATTTACCTATATAACAAACCCTGCATTTCAAAGTAATTCAGTGTATGTGAGATACTATTGGCATTTATGAAAAACATGATAAGGTATTATATAAATGTTTTTTTATTGTCCTTTTTTTAAATTACAAATAACCTTTTCTCTCTGTGGTTCAGTTCACGAAAAATGTGTGATAGAAACTAGATTAGATGAGAAGAGGAGGGATAATATGCGCTGCTGCGTCACTGGGCTATTTGTTTTCTGTTAGATGTATTCATGAAAACAAAGCCATCCAAATGCCTGATAGAGCAGCCTGGTAGTAACCCATTTCCGAAAGCAAGAATGCTGGATCAAATGCTGAGTGATATCTACAACTTCTTAACAAGCCTTAGCCACTACCACGCCCTAAAGGAACGATTTGAAAACTGCTTGGCTGGCACATCATCTTTTAATCGCCACAATGTCTGCTGCTCTGTCATAAAAAGACATCGAGTTTGTTCATTCTAACCAAAGTTGAAGAACTGTCCCAGTTGTATAACCTTTCATAATTTATAAATATTTACTCGGTTCACTTCATATTAAAAAATGCAGCAATCAGCTTTCCTATGGTTTCTAAGTTCACTGTTTGTTTGGCTTTTGGGCTGAACTGATTTAAATTTGACTTGGCTGGGAAAGCTGAAGTTGTAAAACACATAGGATTTATAATACATTAAGTGGAATATTTAGATATAGCATAACTAAATCAATCTGGTAAACTTCTGATCTCACTTTTATTAGCAGTTAGATGAATGCTCGTCTTATGCTTGGTTATAAAAGTGCATTTTCTTCCTGCTTGGTGGTCTTTGGTGTTGGAGTATTTCTTAACCTCATGGGAAAACCCTTGTGTCAAAGTATTGTCAAGATGGAGAGAAGACAGCTGCTGTCTTTATGATAATCATGAAGTATGGAATTTGCCATGGTGTGAAGACCAGAGCAGCTCATTGAAGACCAGGTTTCCAAGAGTTTGCCAGATCTGAACTACACATTTACTGTGATATTAGAAAATAGAAAAACTAGCTAACGCCAGTCATCTTTGTTTAAGTTTTGGCTTTACTCTGTCCATTTATCTTCCACGGTCTGTAAATAAAAAGGCGTCAGAAAAAAATGGCTGTTTAGATTTTGAAATTGGGCTTGGCATTGCACAGCGTGTATCGACTTTTTATGAGAATTTGTTATAACTTTCTGAAAACAGTAAGGATGTTAAACAAAAAAACTAAAAAAAAAGACCCAGCAATTTGAGTAAATTAAACAGTAAAATGACATTAACTACCAAAATCCAAGTATATCTGGGGTAATCTTCCACCGGTACATTTACATATCACGTGAGATTTCATGGTCAAAGGCTTTTCAACACACACTCAGCAGCTCTAGACTAGAGGCCAGAATCCAGGGATTACATTGGTATTAGATCACTGGGTTAAGTTCAAGTTAAAACTGGACACAGTCCATTAAACACGGTCGGCGTAACATTTGGTTTCAGATTAACATTTACGATCTTCAGGCTTCTTTAATGCTGCGTTGCAAAGCTGTTGTTGCTGCTTTATAGCTCATGATCAACTCAGTAGCTACTGGCATCTTACAGCAATATAACTTCTAGGTGATTGGGTGACACAGTATATTGAATATCGCCCTTGAGTGTTTTGCATAAAAAGCAAAAAGACTCTGTTCTCTGACAGCTGTTGAGATTACAACTGGACGTGAAATGAGCTTGAGCAGGCTGAGTCCAGCTTCCAGTAGGTGTGAGATCACATCTCTCAATTGTCCTCAAATCCAGCACTAATCTAACAAGCTTTCATAGATTACAACAATATAAGAAATTCGGAACAAGAACAATCCATTCAGTCCATCCAGCTGTCATTTAAATCTATGCTTAGAATCCTGCAGAGCCCATTTTCATCTCTCTTCTGCCTTATAAGGATAAAGATGATATAAGAGAAAAATGTCAGCGTACTGGTGTGGGGTTAGAAGAAACAGTTGTTCTTCTAAGGTTTGGAGCCAAAGGTCATATTCAGGATAATATAAAGGAGCTGAACGTTCTTCCATCTGCTTTGTACCATACTTGACCCAGATTGCCTGATGCTGTCAATGGATGTAAAGTGAAGTTGCAACAGTTGGTCTGACAGCTCACAGTTCCCCCACATACCCATCCATGACTCGAGCCACTCTCCCCATGATAGGCCTGAAAGAGCTAGCCAACCATGCGCCTTCATTGCACCAACTACAGAGGTGAACACTAAAAACAGTATCGTTCACCTCCAGCAATCTGGTTAGCAGACTCTACAAAAAGTGTGCTGTGGAGCTGCTGGCTGAAATCAATACAGAGTGTGCATGATTAGAGACTTTCCTGTTCTGGTTACTGTACTAGCTGGAGTTATATTCAGCACCCACTCACGTATTGTAGAGTATTTAATTAGACAGGGGAATTTTAATTCCCCCCGCCCCCCCCACCACCACCACCACCAGCCCCACACCCCCTCCCCCCGCCCCGCAACCAAATCCAGGCAGGGGGTGGAGGCAGTTAGAATGGACTGGAACACTTACCTGCTACTTTCCTGCCTCAATCTGGCCAACTGCTATTTTAAATTGCGGACGACAAGGACAACAGCCCAAAACCTGCGGAGTCCTCTTTAAATATATGGACCGGACTCCGATGACCTCACTGCTACCTGATCTGCTACTTTAACCTGTTGCCTGAGTGGGGAAGTAGTGGTGGTCTCCCTGCCAGGCCAAACCTGCCGAGAACAGAAGAGGCCCAGCAATGTAAGTTTTAACTTTTTTGTTTGTTTTCTTCTGGGCCAGGAGGAGCATGAGTGCTCCTCTGAACCCCACAAGAAAATCTTGGGCTCCCCTCCCCCCCCCGCCCACCCATTTCCCTCTGCTTGACTTACCTTTGCCAAGGACCTGTTCACACGGGTCCACAATGACGGGCTCCGAGCTGCACGATTTCAGCGGCTGGCCAGCCACTTGTTGCCAACTTCCCAGCCCTTTTGTTTGGGAAGTCGGGAAGCTGCATGCTAATGAGGCCAGACCACTCCCTCACCTCCACCTTAGATGCCCTTGACGCCAGCAAAATCTTTACTCTCTCCCATCCTGGTCCTTTCCCTGGTATGGCTCCCATCTTTACTCCCTCAAGACCAAAGGGTGCAGATTTGAGCGTAACTGGCACACAATCGGTTTAGCCATCCATCACCAGATCTGGCTGGAGCACATCAAACACTATGGGGACTCACTCTCCTCTACTAAACTGGCAACTACTCCAGTATCATCCTGAAAAGAAAAAATAGCCCCCAATTTCTTTTCTCCATTACGAACCGTCTCCTTAAATCTCTCTCACCCGCCCCTCGAACCTCATCTCCAATAACAAGTGCAAGGACCTCATGGATTTCTTTGTCACTAAGTTTGAGACCATCCGGTCAGCTGCCTCTGCTACTAGGCTTCTCTTCTCCTTGTCCACCAAGCCAAACTTCCTCCAGGCTCACCCCATCCTAGCCGTATACCAGTGTCTTCCTCCAGTTTTTCTTCTACCTCCCCTCATGCCTTCTCCAAGCTCACCTTGTCTATGAGGCCCACCTTCTTGCTCCCTTGACCCCATTCCCATTAAACTCTTGACAACCCAACTTCCCTTCCTGGCTCCTATGCTAGCTGACATAGTAAATGATTCCCCCCTCCCTTCCGAAAACCCCCATTATCACCCCCTTCTCAAAAAACCCACCTTCGACTCTTCTGTCAGCAGAGTGCCTCTTAGATCTATGGCAGGTCTGATGGCTGGAATCTGGGGAAGCTGTGTGAGGTATCAGGTCACAGTCAGGGTAACAGCTCATTCAATGAGAGTAACAATTAGCAACAATCATTTTGGGACTGTCAGCTTATCCACTAATTTCTATTATCCATCCATTGTATCATGACCAGCTTAATGGTAGATAACCAATTCCCACTTTGAGGATTTGGTTTTGAAAGAGTCTTTTTAAATCATTTATTTTCAAACAGTGTACTTACTTGAAATACAAGAGCCACCTCCCCATCATTACTATGGTTCTTTGCACCTTTCCATTTTTTCTCACTTTTAGTAGCCAATATGCTCCAAGACACCATGGGGGAGAAATTTGGCATGTTAGCACCTCCTGTTAGTGCCTGGGGGGGCGGGGGGCGCTAATGGGGCGCTAATAATGTGCATGACCATCAGCCTTCTTGTGAACGCCTCCCCATCGAGGTCCTCATCGGAGTCCTGTGCAGCAGAACTCACCTTCTGGGGAGCTGGCTCCCGAGCTACCCTTTCCCCCTGGCCTTTTTGCAGCCCGCTCGTCCCCAGTGCATCACCCAGTGCAGACCCCTCTACTAAACTTGCCTCTAAAGATCGCATAGTCCCAGTATCTGAGGTGGTGCGTGTGGGTGAGGCATGCAGTGACACGGTGCTTTCTTCCTCCTCCTCTTCTCCCACCTCACTCTCACTGGGAGGCTCAGGGACAGGCTGGTCAGCTGGTTGCTGATTACCTGAAAGCATAAAGGCACAAGACTCGTGTTAAGGTGAGGGAAGGGGGCCAAGGAATGCAGACAGTATCAGTATCAGGAGCTGGAAAGTGGGAAAGGCTTGTGATGTGAGGGAGAATTGGGATGAGAGAAGGATAGGGGATGAACATACCGTTGTTGCCCCCAAGGGGATCGACGTCCCCGGCGGCCATGGCGCCCACCACCTGGTGCCCACTGACTCTCAGCACTCGCTCCTCCAGGTCTGTAAGCTGTTGGATGTCTGCTTCACCCCCGTCTGTTCGTTCCTGCTCCCTCCTATTGTGGCCCAGCTTGGCCTGCAAGAGAAAGGAAAGTGTGTGAGTGAGTGTGCAGCTATGTGTTTGGGAGATGTGCCTGCCATAGTTGAATAGCTGTGATTGTAGGCAAGGCGTGAGATGTGGATGTGAGATTTAGTAGGTGGAGATTCTTGATGGGTGAGTGGTAGGGGTGTGGTGGTTTGAGCAGTGTGTACAGACTGAGGTTCAGATGCTGGTATGTAGGACTTGTTGAAGCATGTATTCACCCTGACCACCCGAGTGAGGTCGTTGAATTTTATACGGCACTGTGTGAGGGTCCTGAGGACCACACTGCTGGCGCGACATCCTGGGCCACTTCCTTCCACATTGCCCTGAAGACCTGGTGCAGTGGCCTCCTGCCAGTGGCCGGGAACAGCACTGCCCTCCTTCTTTCGACTGATGCGACCAATCCCTCCAATGCGTGGTTGCTGAACCGGCGAGCTCTCTCCCTGGGACTGGGATCAGCCATGAGGATAAGAGGTGTAGCTGTTGAGTTGCTTGGAGGTCGCCTTCAGAGCCAGCAATGTTGAGAATGAGGTTGTGCAGAATGATTGAACCTCCCCTTTAAGAACTGGAAGGAGCCAGTGTGAATGATGAGTCCCGATTGGAGTGCACCTGAAATTGGTTATTGCTCTGCGGGTAGTGCCCTGCTCTCTGTGTGTAGCGCTCTAAGTTAGGTGATTAGCGCTTGATTTAGTGCTCCAGTTCTCTCTTGGAGGACTAACAATCAATTTAGTGGAGGTCAGAAGGATTAGCGCCTGGCGCTTTTAGCGTCCCAACTGGGGCGATACCGAATTTCTAGCCCCATGATCCATGAATGAACCCACTTGGCTGTCCTAGGCATAGAAATAACATGCTTTGAGAGTTGTGCAGTATTAAATAGACCTTCATATATCATCATCTCCTCCAGTGGTGTGCTAACAGATTCTTCTTTTTTCAGGTGGAAATAACACTGCAGGATATCAATGACAATCCCCCTGTATTTCCTACCGATGCATTGGATCTCATCATTGAAGAAAACATTGGGGATGGGTTTCGAATATTACAACTGTCGGCTACAGATGCAGATGAGGTAGGTACTGGGTCTCCTGATTTATTATCTGTTTTCCACAAAGAATTTTAGTCCCATATAGATGGATTTTTAAATGTTTCTTTTCCACTGAGTTTCTCATGAAAATCTGGTGAAGGGCTGAGGCCCATACTGCAGGACAGCACCAGAGTTAAAAACAGTAGAAAAAAAGACCAGGTAAACCAAGAAGTAGTGATTGGACGACACCAAGCTTGGGTTTTAACATTCTGTAGATTGTAGGAGGCAAAAAAAGACTAAGGGGGAAAAAGTGAGTTGATTTGCGCCTCTCGTTAGCACTGCTAACGGGCACAAATCCCCTAGCGCCCGGGCGCGGCGCAGGGCCGCTAACACCTCCCGCGAAATTCAGTGGGAGGTTAGCGGTAGCTGGTAGCGCCCCGCTGCGCCGCCGGTGATGACGTCATGCCCCAGCCACAAACTTGGGTTGCGCCCCCTGACCTATCGCCGGACGATATGTCCGACAGGGTCAGGGGGACGTTTTTGCCGCCGTGGCGGCGCTACTTAAAGGGCAGGTGTCGGGCAGCCATTTTTTTTGGCCGACTGCCAGCACCTGGCCCCTTCCCCTTTTCTCTTCGGGGTGCTGGCCGCGGTCTTCAGTGCCGGGCTGTTTTCACGGCACCCCCCTCCCCCAGTGGTCCAGCATTGCCCTGGTATGCGCAGCGCTAGGCCCCTTTCCTTTAATCAGGGGAGGGAGGCCTGCAATGATGCGGTGCTACGTGCCGACACGCGCAGCGCTTTTGCACGTAGCGCCACGATATGCAGTTGTAGGGCCCCAAGAAGGAGGGGGAGCGCTTTCCAGTAGCGCTCCCCTTCCTGCTTGGGGCGCTACAACTGAATTTCAGGCGCAGGGGTGCTAATTCTAGTGCCCCGGCGACGTTAGTGCCCCAAAAGGTGCGACACCGAATTTGTCCCCCTAAGTCTGGCTGCACTCTGGGTCGGGAATAAATCCATGACGAACAAAGACCTAAAAGTGAGAGAAAATACGGAGGACAAAGTTAAGAGAAGGAATATTTTAACGCTTTGTAAGTTAATGAAATCAGCGGTTCTGGTATTAAAAAGAATGTCTACATTGTTTTCCTTCATTTTCCATCAACTTGAACACACTCCACCCTTCAGGCTCTTAAACATTTTGGTCGAAAATTAAAGGAAAGTATTTCTCAGTAAACAATGAATGCAGAATGCCATCATTATCCATTCACTTAATGCAAATGTCCCAGAATGTTGAGTCTTGGAATTACGTTCCAGATTTCTAGAATTCCACATTTATTAAATATTATGCAACATTCAACTGACAGCCGGTAAACATGGCTTCAGTCCATTTCATTCTAATATTTATGGGAGAGTGATTTATTTGGTACCAGTGCTAGCACACTGTACGGATATCAGCTCTAACATCTCCAGTGTGAAGTTATTCTTGCTGTTATAAAATTAATAACCTCATTTTATGAATGCAGAGACAGGGGGCTGTGACAGTAATACATAATGAAAAAACAGATGTCTGAATATTAATCTGCTGTTGATTTTACTTATTAGAAAGCTCACCAAGGAAACTAAAAAGATTCACGGCAGCCACACATCCCGGGCAGATGCCCTAAACAAGAACTGGGCCTGCTCCACTTAGGATTATTCAGCAGGCCCCACTATAATTCTGCTCCTGGGGTAAATGAGCCAGCTTAGATTCAGTTGGGCTAAATTCAGCCATTTGCTGTTCAGTTGCACTCAAACCAAATGGTTCACTTCCATGTACAAAAGACATTCAAAATTGCATGCCCAGAAAACATCCTAATTGCTAACGCACGTGGCTTTGCACATGCACTGTTGTGTGTTTTTATCTAGAAGAGAAGGTAGATTGAAAGTAATCCTGGAAAAATTCCAGTGCCCTATATCTCTCCACCATCTCCCCACTCCTGCCCCCCCCCCCCACCCCCCAGCCCACCCACATATTTAGATGAACTCAAATAATCCCATGTAATACTTTTACAGGCACATATGAATGGCATATAATCATCATGGCCCTGAAGTTACACCACGGGATACCAGCATATTAGTGCATAACACATTCATTTGAAATTCTTCTCCCTGCTATTTTAATGGAGATGTTAACCATAAATTTGAAATGAGCTAAAATAGTGGAGAAAGGAATTTCATCTGAGCATGTAGTCCCGGTATTTCTGTCCTATTCACCTGGGAAATGCTCAGTTCCTAGGGGGCAAAGGAGAGGAAAAAGAGGTGAAGGCCCATGATGCTGGGTCTCCATCCCTTTACGCTGTCCCTGGATTTCCTGGGCTTTCCCCAATGGGGTGGGGGGAAAGGATGTTTGTGCCTACGGTATTGCAAGGCAAAGAACAGGCATGCAAATAAGGGGAAGGGGGCAAACTTAGCTCTCCTGTCTCATTTTCCTTAAAGTTTGCTGAAAGGGGCACCTAAAAAAGCTGTCACTAGCTCTTGCTCCTGGCCACCCATCAGATTGGAGGGTCTGAAAGCACTAGGCAACAAGACAAAGAAGGCCTAAAAAGGTAAGTGGCTTTATTTTCCAACAGGAACCCTTTGGGTCCTCAGGGCTGGACACCTTCTGGCTGGTGTTTTTTGATAGCGACCAGAATGTCCCGCAGCTGATGGTCATTATTGCTGCAGGAGTCGCAGGGGCTGGCTTTGTGCCTTTAATTCTGGATGCAGAGCCCTGCCAGAGGACGGCCCCACACTGAGGGCATTCTAATGATCTCAACCTGCAAATCCAGGCGGGTTTGGATCAATTCAGCCACAATGCACTTCAGGTGTGCTAAGCCTAATTAACGCCGAGGCAGAGTGGGGAGAGGAATATGGGCGCTGTTATGTGTTCATACACGAGTATCCCACAGTGTAATTTTCAGGCGCCATGGGTACTAGCTAAATGGCTCTTATTGTCTCATTCTTATATCACTGAGTATCATTCTAAGTCAACAATGATACATTTTAATGCATTATGACTAACAGGGCCAAATGGCCACAGTCATATCACCCCCAGCAAGTCATTTATTTAAGCTTCTGATCTACATGGCTGTAAATATATCCTGAATGAAAATTATCTTCACTGGGAATTTCCTTGGGGGTTCTCCCAGTCTGCTGCTGTAACTTCAGCGGAAGATCGGCGGAAACCCCATTTACATGGTTAATCCAGGGTTTCTGCCGGAATTACGGCGGTTGATTGAGACAACCTTCCCCCCCTACCCCACCCAAAGAAATTGTATGTTGTTATTCAGTGGAAGAGAGAACATTCCCAAATATTTGTAGTTCTAAATGTGTTTAAAAATCAATCGCTGTTTTTTTTATCTGATATTTTTAGTGTAGGGACATTTTTTGCTTAAAAATGTTCCCTTGGTTCAAGTGATATTACTTGCACTAAAATACATTCCTTGCACCTTGATGCAGAGCCACTCAGGACCCTCATACTTACACGATGCAAAGCTGCTTATATAGCTGGTGTTCATTATAAAAAAGATGAAACAACAAATTCTGAGCTGAGGCATTAAAGTCTGTGGTAACTGTGAATACCCAGAAACTCCTCGTTCAGATCTTTCACTGCCTGTACTATGGTAAGTATTTCAATGAGCAGAGGCACCTGTATATACAAGCCCCAGAACATAATGCTGCTGGATAAAAACACTGAGAAAGTATACAAGAGAAATTACAACTGACATGAAAATGTTCAACTGCACATGTTACTGGTTAGAAATAGAACTTTACAGTGGTACAAGTCACTTTTTCAGTATGAAGTGGTAGGTAAGTTCACTACATGTTGACGTACAGTATATATCGTTTTTAAAGACAACTCCTAATACTGTGGTTCAAGTTATGCGATACTGTGTCATTTCAGTTTATATCGGTTTTGTTTTTCTTTCATCGATATCACACCACCACTACTGCACTCATCACTCCAACTAGGTTTGGCACTTGCCTGTTTTTAGTCGGACAGGCTGTTTCTTTGAGCAGGCTGCTGCTTTTTTTATTTTTGATGTAAACGGAACTGTAAATATCCAGGGTTCTGGGTCTTTGTTCTTTGTCAGTTATCGCCAGATTTCTTTTGCTTTGTAATGTGGGGTTTAGAGTACAATATCAACAATAGCTGATTCAAACTGTTCCTGTGTTTGTAAAACTGCCAGGACTTCAAAATGAAGTTCAGCTCCATCAGTAAGAAGAAAGGGGCTGGCAGACCCAAAAGCCACTGGAACTGCATCTAAATCTGCAGCATCTAAACAAAGAGCTGGCAAACAGATTGGATCTAAGAAATCCTGCAAAAAAGTAAGAGATAACACAAATAAATAAACCCCTCCCTATAACAGTTGAATATGGATGCCTCTTGATTTTTTTAATGATAAATATACAAAATTGATTTCCCCTAAACCAGGCTCCTAAAGCTCCTCAACTCTGCCCTCTGCCTAGTTTTGGACTTGGAAGAGGTCACAACCTACTTCCCAACATATCTATTAAACGCTTTGAGAATGTCCAACACACTTCACATGTCACACTTTAAAGGGTCGGAAGTATATAAAAAGAAAAACGACATTTATTCTATGCTGAGGTTCTGTATGCTGTGCAGTGACGTAACCAAGTCACATCTTGGCCTCTACCCTTCAACTTTCAAAGAAAGCAAGAAATGAAAGAAAGACTTACAACGTCCTAAAACGGCAATTAAGTACTTTTTGAAGTCTAGTCGCTGTTGTCATGTAGGAAATCTGGCAGCCAATTTGTAAAAAGCAAACTCCCACAAACAACAATGAGATAATGACCAGATAATCTGTTTTAGTGATATTGGTTGAGGGACTCCAGGGAGAACTCTCCTGCTCCTCTTCAAAATAGTGTCATGGGATCTTTTATGTCCACCTGAGAGGACAAATGAGGTTTAATGTCTCATCCGGTTTAATGTCTCATCCGAAAGACGGAACCTCTGACATTGCAGCACGCTCTCTGTACTGCACTGGAGTGTCAGCCTATATTTTGTGCTCAAGTCTCTGGAGTGGGAATTGAACCCACAACCATCTGACCCAGAGGTGAGAGTGCTGCCAGTGAGCCATGGCTAATAATCTTACCCTGTTCCATACTGTCCATCTCGCATTCAGAATCCTTGTGTACTACATTGCCAATCCCCACACCAACTTCCTCAGTGGTATGCCCTCCCTTTTCTTGCCACATAGCCTCTGCACTGAGCATCTTGGGGACTTCAACCCATACCTCACCTCCAACTTCTCTGCCTCCTATCCTCACTTAATTTCAGTCCTTGTCTAAAGTCTTGCACCCAAACCCATGGTCACCCATCAACTTTGCCATCTCCTGTGGCCTCCCCGCCCTCAAGATTTCAATCACCACCAAGGCTATCTCAGACCATTTCCTCATCTCCATTATCACTCACATCACTTTACCTCCCTGCACTCTCACTAACCCATCATTTCTGAAGTCGCCTAAATTTTTTCTTTGCCCACCCTCCTTTCTTTGTTTACATGAAACCCTTGGCGACATCCTCCATAGCATGGGATCAGCTTTCACTTATATGCTGATGACATTCACCTCTACCTATCCTCAATCTCTCTCGACTCTGTGATCACCTCTATGCTATCAGACTACCAATCCAACATTATTCATGGACTGAGTCACAGCTTCCTCTAACAACATCAGGAAGGCTGAAGTCATCATTTTCAGCCCCTGCCATAAACTCTCTCCCTTGCCATTGATTCCACTCCCCTCCCTGGCTACGTTTCAGAATGAACCAGACCATCTAAAATCTTGCCGCCTTGTTTGGTCTGGAAATGAGCTTCAAACCCCACATCCAATTCATCACCAACATTACATATTTCCACTTGTACAATATTACCTGCTTCAGCCTCACTATCACTGAAACTCTTCATGATTCAATTATTCAGTTGCCCTGATGATGTGTTTTAGGATTTTCAACCATCTTACCTTGTAAAACAAAAAGCAGCTCACAAAAGTATTAGTAAGTCCCTCTTTTAAAAGATTGGAGAAGCGCACATGTAGGCACACACAAGTTTATGGTATCTAATTCCTATAACAAGGGGGCCTCATTGTTACAGTCCCCACTTCATTCTGACTAGATAGTGGGCAGTAAAGTTTAAACTCCTGATCATAATGCACACGGGACCGCTCACAGGAGAAAAAATGCTCTGAACCTGAGAAACTAACTAGGGAAGACTTGCTTTCTGGTCTCCCATCCACAAAGTCCAGGTTATCCAAAATGTAGCTACCTGTACCCTGTTCCACACTAACTCCTCCTCACCCTTTACCTGCATAACCTACACTGGTCCCTTTACCCCAAAGAGTTAAGTTTAAACTCCATATCCTCATTTTCAAATCTTTCCATGGCCTTCCTCACCATATTTCTGTAACCTCCTCCAGCTTTATAGCTTTCCTTCGGTCCACTGATTCTGACCCCCTCTCCCTTTGTCTCAGCAATGGTGGCAGAGCCTTCAGCTCTAGGCCCTACTCTCTGGGGTAGGATTTACCCATTTCATAGGATTTCACTCTAATATCTATAGATTTTAAATTCAAACCCAGAGGGAAGATCAGTCACAGGCATAAGTCAACGTATTGGTAAAATCAGCAATGCTTTATTGCTTCTACCAATTAGTCAATAAATAGTTAACAATAATAAAACCTTAAAGGAAAGTCTGTATAACGCCCAAAATGAAGGGTTTATCACGCCCTTGTCTGAGGGTACACTTTTGAAGTCTTCTTTCTTCTTGAACAGTGGACTCCTTCCTTGCTGACTGCAGCCTTTTATCTTCTTGCTTTCGAGGGTTAAACAGTCCATATTTATAATAAAAACAGAAAATGCTGGAGAAACTCAGCAGGTCAGGCAGCATCTGTGAAGAGAGAAACAGAGTTAACATTTCAGGTCGATGACCTTTCATCAGAACTGGAAAAGAGCAGGAAATGGAACAGATTTTTAAGCAAGTGTAGAGGCTGGGAAAGGGGGGGAGGGGATGAAAGAACAAAAGGGAAGGTCTGTGATAGGATAGAAGGCGGAAGAGGTTAAGAGACATTAAAAGATATTAAAAGATATTCAAGGCAAAAGGAGATGGTAATGGACAGGTTAAGAAACAGAGGATGGCTCTAGATGAAGTGTAAATTGCGCTGGCAGAAAGAAAGTCCATATTTATACCCTGGCTTCTGATAAACCAAACTTCTCAGTAACTTTCCATCCTCCCTCTCTCCCTCTGATGCAAAAGCAGTTTTCCAATGTTGCCGCAGTCACTCGAGGTCTAGCTGGGCAGCTATCGTCTTCAACCTTGTCCCTTATCTCTGCGAAAGTATATCATTTCATTTAGACTGCAACAACAACAACAACTTGTATTTATATAGCGCCTTTAATGTAGTAAAACATCCCAAGGTGCTGCACAGGAGTATTTTAAGACAACATTTTTTTTGACACCGAGCCACATAAGGAGAAATTAGGGCAGGTGACCAAAAGCTTGGTCAAAGAGGTAGGTTTTAAGGAGCGTCTTAAAGGAGGAAAGAGTGGTAGCGAGGCGGAGAGGTTTAGGCAGGGAATTCCAGAGCTTAGGGCCTAGGCAACAGAAGGCACGGTCACCAATGGTTGAGCAATTATAATCAGGGATGCTCAAGAGGGCAGAATTAGAGAAGTGCAAGTATCTCGGGGTTGTGGGGCTGAAGGAGATTATAGAGAAAGTGAGGGGGCGAGGCCATGGAGGGATTTGAAAACAAGGATGAGAATTTTGAAATCGAGGTGCTGCTTAACCGGGAGCCAATGTAGGTCAGCGAGCACAGGGGAGATGGGCGAACAGGACATGGTGCGAGTTAGGACATGGGCAGCCGAGTTTTGGATGACCTCAAGTTTACATTGGGTGGAATGTGGGAGGCCAGCCAGGAGTGCGTTGGAATAGTCAAGCCTAAAGGTAACAAAGGCATGGATGAGGGTTTCAGCAGCGGATGAGCTGAGGCTAGGGCGGAGGCGAGCGATGTTACGGAGGTGGAAATAGGTGGTCTTTGTTATGCTGCGGATATGTGGTTGGAAGCTCATTTCAGGAAAAATATGACACCAAGGTTGTGAACAGTGTGGTTCAGCCTCAGACAGAAGTTAGGGAGAGGGATGGAGTCAGTGGCTAGGGAACGGAGTTTGTGGCGGGGACCGAAAACAATGGCTTCGGTCTTCCCAATATTTAATTGGAGAAAATTTCTGCTCATCCAGAACTGTATGTCGGACAAGCAGTCTGACAATTTAGAGACTGTGGAGGGGTCGAGAGAAGAGGTAGTGAGATAGAGCTGGGTGTCGTTAACGTACATGTGGAAACTTCTAAGTAGTTAGGTTAATAATTCTCTGTACTATCCTTTGTTGTTAATATTTTTAACAATATGCTGATTTTCTAGCAGACCAGGGTTTCTTTTTAGTTTCCTTAAAACTGGTATTAAAAGGTCCATAATCCTTTAATGGATCTCCCCACCCCACCCCTCCCCATCAACCCCCCCCCCCCCTGCCCCGCCAAGCCATACAGCTTCCCTACTTCTTTCTCCGCCTTTTAACATCTTCTCAATACACATCTTTATGCCCAGGCTTAATCTTCCTCTCCATGGCTTGGTGTACATTTTCTAGTCCATTTTCATTTGTAAAAAGGTGTAGGATGTTTTTCTACATTAAAGGTGCTGCTGTTGCTGTTGTCATTATAGGTTAATTGATGTCGATGAGTGAAGTTTGCAGATTGACCCGAAACTAGAAATTTACAAGCAGCTGGAAATCTGGAAACTTCCCTCAGTGGCAGTATTTAATCTGTATTTGATCACAGAACATATTTAGACTATTTCCCCAGAGGGGGAATGTGAAGAATGGCCTCATAGGGAACAGGCTACATTAGCAGCTGAACATCACCAGGATGTACTGAGGCATAAAGTATCGCATGTGTGGAACTTATACAGGAAAATTGGGTATGGAGGCCCATAACACAGCCCGTTTGATTTTCCATCCATTTAAGTTAATGGACGGAATGTATAGTTTACGCTGATGTTTGTGAATACAGCCCGTCAGCTGTAAGGTAACTCGACCAAATTGTGTTTGACAATCATCCTACTTGTGCCAATTCATAGTATTGAATCTTCCGTTGTATTTGAGCTGCTGCTAATTGCTGCCCAGAACAATAGATCTGATGCTAAATTCAGCCAGTGTTGCCTCTACCACCCCAGCAAAGACTTATTGGACCCTTCTTGACACATGCAAAATGATTTGTACCAAAATTCATCTACAGCTGCAGGGCCAGGTAATAGCCAGTAATAATGATGACAATCCATCATGGATATTCAGCCCCATCCTTCTCCAGCCCCATCCCCCAGTCACTATCATCTAAACTCTCACATATAGGACTTGCACATGCTCCTGGTGGCACTGTGTGGATGTAGGAGGGCTTCAACTTTCTGGTGACCATGTTGCATACAAAAAGACTACAACAATCGTAAGTGTTCAGCTCACATTTCCAGTTCTTTCCTTTGCATAAAGCTACTGCTGCTCAGCAGTGATATCGCACAGAGGGGGAGAAATTCGGTACCTTAGTGCCTCCTGTTATCGCCTCTGGGATGATAATGGGGCACTAACGACTTACCGACCGGGCGCGGCGAAATGAATGACTCTCGCTAAATTGGCCGAAAGGTTTGCGGCAGCAGTAACACTTTGTGCCACGATCTCCTGCGCCCGGAGATCGTGACATCATTGCCATGCGCATCACCCTGGTAGCGCCCCGGACCCTGTTTCCGCCCCCTGCAGCATCGGCGGGCGACAACACCTACAGCTGCAGGAGGCATTGTTCGGGAGGCCGGGAGCTTCAGAGGCGCAAATAAAAGGGGATGTTGGTGCGGGTAGGAGAAAAATTTCAACAACGCTTCAATTGATTTTTTTTTATTACTCCTGGTCCGCGATCGATCAGCCCGGCATTCTGCTAGAGTGCATGGGGCTGATCGGGCCGGATTGCAGCTGCCATCGGGGACCAGCTAACTGGTCTCAATGCAGAGCCTGCAACAATGGCCTTTCCCTTTAAGGGAGGGAAGGAGCCTCGGATTGCGGCAGCGGTTCACGGTACATTGTGCAGCGCTGCACCACTACCGCCCCACCTGTGTCCTTTAGCGCTCCACGAAAGAAGTGAGAGCTTGATTTAGCGCTCTACTTCTTTCCTGGAGCGCAAACACCGAATTTTGAAAAAACTGGGAATCATTAGCGCCTGGCGCTAGGTTTCCCAGCTTTCAAAAGTTAGCGCCCCAAATAGGATGATACTGAATTTCTCCCCCAGAGTGTCTATTGGCACTACTATGTCAGCCAGTGAGTTGGAGGCAGGTGGGACTTACCGCAACTCACAGTCTATTTTACAGCAAACACTCTATTTACTCAGCAAACAGTCAATTTTAACTGGCACAATAGCACACAATCTACAGTGTCTATTTAACAGGCGCATCAGCACACAGTCTACGGAGTCTATTTAAAAAAAGAGTCTCTAGGAACTAGAGGAAACAGAACTCATGACCGAAACTACAGCAACTTCTCTCAATAAAAGCAGGTGATTTCTCCAGCAAAATGCAGTGAGTAGAGGATAGTTACATACAAATTATTTGCCTAAAATCAATCCCAGTCAATTTCAACAGTGTGGTCTCCAGGCGTGATTAACGGGGGAATTACCCAATCATCTCTATTCTGGATGGGAATAATGGTGTCACTATATGCAGCCGTGATCGCAAGGCACTAATTTAGTAAGGTGGTTTATATACATGGGAATGATTAAAAGGCAATAATCTAATCCTGTGGTTCAAACCACTTCATAAACCACTACAATGAACTTCCACTTATTTTAACTCTCAGATTACAGACTGGAAATCACTCTGTACTGTCTATCACTGTTTGTATCCTGGTTTGATGCTGTGCATGGGTTTTATTATTTTTGATCAGATTTTGTACCAGCAGCAACGGGTGTCAGACTGCACAGTGAGGCCTGTATCTTCCTCCTCTGGCCAGTGGAGGATTGGGACGGGACTTCTGCCACCCCCTCCCAATCTTGTCATTACCATGGCCTATTTGCCTGGTTCGCGGATCATTACCTATTCAGTGTGAGCTCCCAGCAGTATCCCCACCACCAAGAAGGAGTCCGCCACTACTGAGGATGAAAATGTGGCTATGCTGCAGTGGCAGCAGCACCAGATGAGGAGGGGACAAGCTTAAAGGGGGCAGAAGAGCTTGAAGAGGTGAAAATAGAATTGTTTTTGGGCTTTGGACTGGGCAGAGGCCTAATAAAAGAAAGGTTTTTTTGGCCAGAGGAGAGGGAGCGGTGCCTTGTACTGCAACCTATCCCTCCAAAAGCAGATTCAGCAGGCCTTCTGATTCTGCACTAGGAACTACTCCTACCCTTTCCTTACAGTCCTTGGGATCAGCGGTATCAGCAGAGAACGACAAGGAAATTGGGCGGATTGCCAGGCCCTGCCTTCCCACTGGGGCTTGTTCTTCCTGCTGTCATCTGCATGTGGTGGGCAGTGAAGGGACAGCCAGCAATCTTCCCTCCTGGGGCAGGGGAGGAAAATCTAGCTCAGGGTGCAAATGCTGCGATAGGCCTCCCCGCCAGATTTTCCTTGATTTTTTTCCTTCACCATACTGCCTGAAATTGAGCAGTATAGGTTAGTAAAATCCAGCCTTTACCATTTAGTGCACTCCATGTCCATTCAAAAGGAGGAACTAACAACCATAGTATCATTACTGTAATATAAGGAATAATTTGCGGTTAATATCTGAAACATTCTGTATCTAATATGAAAATACATCCAGAATCTTTATTTCTAATATAAAAAGGCAACATGATACTTAACTGAAAGAATGTCTCAACTGTGCTTCACTAAAGATGTTGGCATGATGCATGAAGATTACAAAATTTATTATTACTTATTTTTGAATTCATGTGACTCTATTTTTCCATAATGTAGGGTCCAAATGCCCTTGTGACATACACCATCATTAGTGGAGCGGATAACAGTTTCCGTATCGATCCCGAATCCGGAGATCTTCTAGCCACTAAGCGTTTGGACCGAGAGCGCCGTTCCAAATATTCCTTACTGGTCCGAGCTGATGATGGGCTGCAATCTTCAGATATGAGAATCAACATCACCGTCAGTGACATTAATGATCACACACCCAAGTTCTCCAGGGATGTGTATTCATTTGACATACCAGAAGACACTGCACCAGGTAAGACTAGAAACTAAAGCAAACCCCAGATCTTAATATAATAATAGCAGTCTAACTGCCACCTTGACAGGGCAGCCAATTTGGGAGCAGTTTCTTTGATCCCGTTCATTGATTACTAGTTACATAATTTGAATAGCCTATCTAGGTGACCATCATAGAATGCCATACTTCCTAGTTACATGTACATTCTAGGCCTGAGACGGTAATGTACTGGCATCATGCTGAACACAACTCCAGTCAACTCAGATCATGTTCCACAGTTAATATGTAATTGTTAGTTGCTTGTCTGCAAAATAAGAGGCCAAGTGCTAAGGGAGTCCATATGTTATAAACTATCCTAAGCTGATCTGTGCTGTATCTTTGTCTCTGACCTGGGTTTTGCTGTTAGTTGCCCTTGAGCAGGAATGCATAGTAAACAAGCTCTGAGGCTTAACTAGAATATCCTGTATAAATATATCTTTGATAAATAAATACATTGGAGTGTTTTGAAATAACGCCTTCTATAAATAATGAGCAAAAGGTTTCAATTTTACACTCTTCAAAGGGGAGTCACGGGCCTGGACTTTCCTCGGAAGTGCTCCCACTCCACCCTCATAACTTCGCCGGAAGATCGTAAATGAAGGCCCCGATATTTACGAGAGGGAGCGGAGGCATGTGCCAGCGGCCAGGAAACCCGTAAATGTCAGGAACGCGGATGTCCTGCCGAATTTAACGGCAGGACCTTATTAGAAATGTTTTACTCCTTTTGCCGCCTGGCAGCAAGCCATGCTCTTTGTTACCTCCCCTTTCCTTTCTTTTAAGGAAATAGTGATCCGAATTTTGCGATCGGCGGTGTAATTCAGAATTACGCTGCCGGCATCCAAACCGAATGCGCTCTAACCTGTTGCGAGGCCCCAAACGACAAGTTGCTGTCAGACGCTGTAGAGCTGAGCGCAGTGTAGTGGCCCACGGATCCCAGGGACGCACCGTGTGCATAAGCGTACCAGGGATCACGTGGGTCGCTGCTCCAATCAGCAAACGGAAGGTCTAGCAGAACTTGGGTATTAACATTGCTAGTGCAATGCTTTCTGCTGCTTAAAGTGTTTGTTAGCGCTGCAAGAATGACTTTCATGCTGACATCTAAGAGTTATAAATGCAGAAACATGCAGAACTGCACAATATTTCTCTTGATATTTGTTGAGTTAATCCCCAAGTAAATTAACCTTTAAATCATGACAAGTAGTGGACACCATGGACAAAATCCTGTGGGTCATATGTAAATGCTGCCATTTCGTATGTAATTGCTGGGCAGTTGGTGGGCAATTAGCCCAACTTTGCGCCAGCAATTAGGATGTCCCTGTCAGTGTGGATCATCTGTCAAGTCGGAACTTGACAGATCGCAAGTTCGGGATTTAGTGCATCAGCAAGTGCTTGCGGAAATCCCAAACTTGCTATCCATTTCAAAGGCGGTATGACGGCGTACTGAGAGTACGCCGACATACCGACCGCAAAATCCAGGCCATTGTGATTTAGCACTAATATAATTTTTGGAGGGAAATATTTGTAAAGGCAGTAGCATTGCATTGCCAAAGTGGAAAAGACAAATGGACCAAACTATTTAAATGGCTTGTTCTTAAAAGAGAATATGAACATTGGACTTTTAAATCACCTGGTCATTTACTGGCTGTTTGCTGCACAAGACTGTGATAGCCAAACCAAATTTGTACAGGTTTGTGTCATAGTCCTAAACAGCCTGCCGATTAGTCAATTGTGTTTCAGTAACATTTGTAACTGATCACTACCCAACTGAAATTTGCACAATATTATTAAGTGGATCTTTTGGAATAAGCAGAAGGTACTTATTAAGCACATGCAGTCATTTTGTAAAATGTATCATGCAGAATGCTTTAGGACAAATGATTGACAAATGTAGTGTAGAAATGGAGTAAACTGCTTATTTTAATTAGTGTACACCATAATCTTGTGGGTTTTGGTATTTTGATTTTAATACTTAATAAACTGTACAGATGAAAATTGTTTTGAAACAGGGCAGCTACAAGAGTAGTGATAGAAACAAGATGTTACTGAAGCTATTGAAATGAAACTTGCTCATTAAAGAAAAGTAGTTCCTTCCCTTTTCAAAAAAAAAATAAGGAAATAGTTATAAATGGGAAAAAGTTTTATATTCTTCAATGAAGAATCAAGATGTACTACAATTTTTAAAATATTGTTACAGAATTTTGAAGACTTTTTTCTCTCTTTATTTCAATGTTTTAGGGTCCATTGTGGCAGCCACCTTGGCCAGTGATGCAGATTCTGGTGCTAATGGGGAAATCACATACGTGGTAGAAGAGGATGATGAAGAAGGGGTGTTTTTCCTCAATTCTGTGACTGGCGTTTTCAATCTGACTCAAACCCTGGATTATGAGAAGCAACCATATTATATTCTGACCGTGCGAGCAGAAGATGGTGGCGGACAGTTCAGCACAGTGAGAGTTTACTTCAATGTGCTGGATGTGAATGATAATCCTCCCATTTTCAATCCTTCATCTTACAGCACTGTAGTGATGGAAAACCTTCCCCCTGGAGCAAGCATTCTAACCGTAAAAGCAACTGATGCAGATAATGGTATGTATTATCGAAACTTTATGGATGAATTGTGGATATACTAATAGTCTCCAATATTGTAATTGGTGCTTTCATCTCTGAAAGATATTAAAGTCAGTTTCCAGAGAGTAAGGCCGCGATTTTGCCAGCGCTCAGCGGACCCGATTGGTGCACTTTATACTCTCTCACTGTGGTCCTCAGAATCCGACCACGATCAGCACCAATACCAGCATCACCAGGCACACCAGCAGCAACAACAACCACACCAACCTTCTCCGCAATCACTTGATGCTGCACAGGACACAGGGCATCAGCACCCGACCACATTGCTGCCTGAGACGCCAGCGATGGCCTCACCATGACCACATTTACTTCACTTGACGCTGCACACCCTGGCTGCCACATGATGTGCCAGGTTGGCACCATCCCACACCAACAACATAAAGCATCCCGACAATGCCCAAGCCATTCCTTTCACACTCATCAGCATTGCGGGGAGTGCCGTCATGTCTCACCATTCACTGCAACTCACTAAGCCACTTCCAAAGGTGCACACAAATTTGTCCAAGAACGCAAAGAGTTGAAAATAAAGATTTCAATGTTTGACAGCACATTAACAGAAACTTTGCATGAACATTGGCTAAAACACACAAGTGCCTACCCTTCTGTGTTGTTAGTTGGTATGATTGGACTAGGATGAGGGTGAGTGTGAGGGGTGGCTAGTGAGATGGGGAAGTGATAATATAGATAGAGAGGGATGGGTGGAGGTGCAAGGTAAGTTGGTGTGAGTAAGGATGTGCAGGAGTAGGGTAGGGAAGGCAGAGTGATGGGGATGTGATGAGTGGCACAGGAGGATGAGGTTGAGTGTGGCTTTGCAGTAACATTTTGTGATCTACTCAGATCATTGAAAGGTCTACACCACTGCAGCCTGGACCTCCTGACAACATCCCTGCTTGTGCCCTCCTGTGCAATGTGCAACCAGGGTGCATTGGTCTCCTGGGGAGGTCTCTTCTGCCCATTGGAAGGGAAGAGAACCTCCCTGTGTGCTGTGACTCCCTCCATAAGCATATGGTGGGAGTCATGGGAGAGCCTGGGTGCAGCCGTGCACCTTTGTGCAGTGCTTGTCAGTGTTTGCAGCACCTCAATGCTGTAGAACGCTGACAGCACAAATGTCAAAGTAAATTTGTGCATGATCCCTTTAAGGAAACTGGCTAATGATGCCATCAGACCCACTTCCTTCAATTGGCCGGGAAGCTCGCTGGTCGAGCTTAATAAGCCCAATCAGAGGAGAGTCATGTCGGTGGCCGGGATGGAGCCAACAGTGGGATCAAGACCCACCACAGACGTCACCCGCCAAGGTAGGGAAAATAGCGGCCTAAGCTTCATTTCCCTGTTGAAAATGGCTGGGATAATTGCAGAAAATGCTGGAAATACTCAGCAGGTCAGGCAGCATCTGTGGAGAGAGAAACAGAGTTAACGTTTCACCTGAAATGTTAACTCTGTTTCTCTCTCCACAGATGCTGCCTGACCTGCTGAGTATTTCCAGCATTTTTGTTTTTATTTCAGATTTCCAGCATCCGCAGTATTTTGCTTTTGTATTGGGATAATTGCATATTGAGAATAATTCTTCTATAGTCCCTTTGAGGGATAAATTCCCATGAAACCTGAAGTTTAGCATTAGTAACTTACTACCTATCCTAAATTCCTTCACAAGTAATCAGAGTTCTGATTTTGAATACAGCAATGTACAAGTATGAATTAATGTCTTTTTTTTAATGTCTTTCTTTCAGTATTACACTAATGTATTTTTTTAAAAAAGGAGCCAGATTTTTATTTAAGATTTGTCAAGAGAATACTAAATATTTATTTCTGTCTCATAATATAGAGGAGCATTATTTTTTTCAAATGTATTTATTTTTAAACATTTTTTCTGATGCTAGAAAACATTTTAGTGTCAGAGTCAGCAGCAAGCACACACGGAGGAACCACACGTCCAGCTATAGGGACACATTTTCTGAGACCTAATGTCACTGGCTGCACTGCTCATAGTTTTGCTGATGTGGAGATGCCGGTGTTGGACTGGGGTGGACAAATGTGAGAAGTCGCACAACACCAGGTTATAGTCCAACAGCTTTATTTGAAATCACAAGCTTTCGGAGCGCTGCTCCTTCGTCAGGTGAAGTGAAGAGATGCATATAGTCACAGCATATATAGTCAGAGAACACTGCCAGATGATTACAGTTAATCTTTCCAACACGCCCTTTATCACACCTCGGCAGAGAGATAATCACGGCAATCAAAGGTGTGGATGGTGTCCACTAAAGTGTCCATCTAATGATTTCAGTGGATGGAACATGGTGAACATGCACCGGCTATTTTCCAGTGTTCTACTCCCTGAGTGTGAGGCCCCACCTGCCGTGCAGAATCTCAGAAGATTTTCCCTAGAGAGTGAAGCGCCATCTATTTCAACCCAACAATGTACTTTAACCCTGTTTAGTGGCACATTATCAATAGTGTCCCCGCTACATGGTGCCGTTCCATCCTCTCCTTTTATTTGCCACTGTTGATAAATTCCGAAAGTTAGAATTTCCAAACATTAGAACTAACTTGTTTTTAAAAAAAGTCAATGATCTTCCAGGGAGCAGACTTTCCATTTCTCTCTATATCATAGAAACAAGGAAAGGACAAGCATTTATATAGCAACTGTCATGATCACAGAACATCCCAAAACACTTCACAGGCAACAAAGTACTTTTGAAGGATAATCACTGTTGTAATGTAGGGACATGTATTAGCCAATTTGTAAATATCAAGGTCCCACAACAGCAATGAGATAAATGACTAGATAATCTGTTTTAGTGATGGCCAGGACACTAGGAAAATGCCCCTGCTTTTCTTCGAATAGTGCCACGGGATCTTTAATGTCCATCTTAGAGGGTAGATGGGGCCTTGGTTTAGCATCTCATCTGAAAAATGGCAGCTCTGACAGTGCAGCATTGAAGTGTCAAGGTTTATTAATGTGTATTCTGTTGAATACATCTGAGGGCTGCAACATCCCTTACAAAATAAAACAGATAGAACAATCATGAGGGATTTGTCACAATTCCTCAGATTGTTGGGCCTGAAAGGACTGAATATAGGGGGAAAAGATGGAAATTGATGCATCTGTGCATTTTCTGGAAATCATTACAGGCCTTTTTGGGGCATTGAAGACAAGCTAGTTGAAAATAGGACTTTGAGAAAAATGTTGGAAATGGCAATTTTTGACGCACTGCAGATTTCCAAGAGTTGTACACTATTACAGAAGTTTGAATAATTCCCCTTCTAACTCCATCCATCCCCACCACCTAGCATGGGATATGAAAAGCTGAAGTATGAATTCTGCACTCGTCAGGTTGATATTGTTTTCATGTTAGTAATTGACACTACAACCTATTTTTTTTCTTTATATTGGATAACACCATTGGTCAGTCTTGCTTTGATACTTCTGAGAGATGTGTATTTTCATAATATTGCATGTGAACTTTCTTCAACTCAAGCTGCAGTCATACACACACATCATTATGTACATACTTTGTATATGACCTCTTTCAGCTATTGGCTGCATTTAAGCAAAAGCAGTCTCTTCAATTATAATCACAGACATCCGTTTATTTAAATCTTGTCATAATTCATAAAAAATGATAGTTTGTTAGCACACACAGAAAATTATGTGAGTCAATCCAGTCAAATGAGGAATGACAGGTCATTGGATTCCAGTTATTATTTCTCAGTTTGCCACGCCAGGAAGTGATGGTGAGCATGAGTGGCAGTCACAGAGTTCCACTCCCTTGCCATGGTATGCCCTTAAGAGTAACATTCAGTTTGTTCGGACTGGAACTCCTCTTTGCACTCCTCTGCTACAGTTTTGTATTGATTTTTTTGCGGGGTAGGGGTTGCTCATTTAGAGGGAGGTATTAGGAAAAGCCTGTATTTGGCTGTGAAAAAGTTGCAAGAGGCAAAGTAGGCAATAGGCAGGAGTTGACTGTAAACAAGTGGATTTTAT
Source organism: Squalus acanthias (assembly GCA_030390025.1). Lineage (NCBI taxonomy): Eukaryota > Metazoa > Chordata > Chondrichthyes > Squaliformes > Squalidae > Squalus > Squalus acanthias. The sequence goes on from CM059426.1 coordinate 179,660,750, forward strand.
CAAAGGCAAGTTTAGTAGGAATTTATTGTGAAGAATTGAGAATTTGAAGGTAAAAATATTATGTGAGAAACAACAATGCAAAATTGGCAGTAAAAAATGGAAACTATGTACAGCATTTGCCAACCAAACCACTCTCTTTTTTGTATCTTCCCTTGGTTTTTCTTTTTGTTTGTTTTACTATTTTTTCTGCCTTTCTACTAGTACAAAATTCTCCTTCTCTGAGAAATCAGGCCCATCTGGGGTATTGATTTCTCCACCTTACTACCAAAGTCATTCATTATTGATTGAGATGAAGGTACTGTTTGATGAAGTAGGCAACACAGCAGCATGTTGAAAGATAATTTTGTCCTTGGGAGCTGTACAAAAAGCAAATCATAGTGGAAGAGGGTGGAGAAGGGATCAAAGGAGGCGTAACCACAGGATGTATCGAGAGGCAAGGGGCTGGATATTAATCTAACTTTGGGGAGGGAGAGGGGGTGGGGCGGAAGCGGGGCGCTGTTTTGAGGTCAGGGAAACCCGGAAGAACCGGTTTCTCTCAGGTCCTGCCGAATTTAACGGTAGGACCTGATTAGCATTTTTTGTCTCCGTTTCCCGGCCGCAGCTAGACAGCTTGAGAGGCTGGCTGGCTGTCGGGTGGGTAGGCCTTCAGTACCAGTCGGGGAACGGAGAGGAGGGAGGGAGGGATTGGAGGCCTCGGGGGAAGATTGGAAGGGTCAGTGGTGGAGGCGATCGGAGGCCTTGGAATAGGGGGGGAGATCGGAGGCCTCATAGAGGAGGTCGTAAGGGTCGGGGGGATCAAGAGAGTTGGGGGTGATTGGAAGGTTCGGGGGGAGGGGGGATTGGAAGAGATGGGGGTGGGAAGATTGTAAGGGTCGTAGTGGAAGGGATCGGAGGTCTTGGGGGAGCTCAGAAGAGTCGGATGAGAGATTGGAAGGGTCTGGGGGGGGGCGGGGGGGGGGGGGAGATTGAAAGGGTCGGGGAAGTATCCGATCGCGAGGGGTGGGTGAAGCAGGTAAACTGGATCCAGTAGGTAAGTGGAAAGGCACTTACCTCCTGGATCCAGCCATCCTTGCCTCCTTTTAGCCGTCTAGTTTCCCAAGGCCCGGAAAACTCGACCGGCTAGGGTTAAATTTAAAAATGGTGGTTAAATATGAGGCACGCAGCCTCATTATAATATTTAAATGGCCAACCCGTCTCCTGGGAGCGGGTTAGTTGCCCGCCCGCCTCTGTTAAAACTGGAAGTGGGCGGGTTGGGTTGGGTTCGGCATTCAGATTTTTAATATTTTTACACCCACCCGACCCATACCCACCCATTTTTGGGGGTTAAAATTCCCCCCCAAGGTTTCTGACAAATTTAACCTGGCGTCCTACTAATATTCAAACCAAATCGTTTCTAACTGCTAATGCGTGCTCCAATAACCTGGATTCAGCAGCTCATTTTTAACTCTACACCTGAACCTCTGCAAAGAAGGAACGGAGGTCTAGGCAAAGCCACTGGCGTTGAAAGAGATCCAAGAGAAGCAGAATCAGTGTCAGTTACTGTTGCTCCTTGACGAATGTTTGGTTTGACACCAAATGTTGAGATGCAGCTGGAACAGCTCTTGCGCTTCTGGAATAAGCATAAGACGCTTGACTTAAGCACTTGCAGTTGTAGTTGTGCTGTTCCGGTCATGATCATGTAAATGTAAATATTTTATATGGTCTGTCTGTCAGTGAGGAAACTGCAAACAATCCATGTTGGATCAGATATTGTAGTATATTACATCATTATAGTAAGGGATGTATTGTTAATAGGGTCCACTTCATTGATATTGCATTATCATTTGAAGCATTGTAGAATGCCTATAACTGTTAACACGTTTACAGATTTCTAATTCTCACCACCAAGCCTATTGTTCCCAAATTAGTCAAATAAAAATCTATGGTATTTTCTTCCCATTTAACTTTCACACATAAACACTCATTTTTAAGTCCTGGAGTTTTGACTATGCCAATGAAAATAATGGCAGCTTGGGCCCAAGTCAAAATAGTAATGTTGAATATTGATTTTGTACATGTCCAAAATATATTGCTTTTCCTTGTTATTAAAAATATCAAGGTGTGGAATTCTGCCTCTGAATAATGAAATAACTTCAAAGTTTGTTCAAAACAAAATAATAACGCACTTCATTGTTATCAAGTCAGCATAATTAGAAAAAAAATATTCAAAATTTATATATTTTTATTTTCTATACATATACATGTTCGTGTCCAAACATCAATACATTCCAATTCCTTTCAATACTAGCAGCTATTGCCAGTTCTTTGTACATAGCGAGCTATTTTATTGGCTCTAAAAGCATTATTGATTCTCCTTCCCTCCTTGCATTTTAACCTTAGCTGCACTCCAAAACAGTTCTGTTGTGATTTATGTGTGACAGTGGAAAGATAAAGATCTGAAAGGTCACTGATAGGCTGCTGTTTATTTGTGAAAATTGGAACTCCAACTGGAAAAAATTGGTTAGCACATTCAAGTCTAATGATCCAGTTAGTCTAATTAGTCAGTGTTAAATGTAGCATTAGACTTAAGATAAGAAACAGTGATCGATTGGCAACAGGCACTGTAGCCCACAAAGTGCAAATTGAAAAGATTTCTGATGCTGACTTTTATCATTATTATGCTTATAAAAATTGTTCCATCCCATTTACACTGCCAGTTGTGTACTGAGGCAAATCAGGCATGGACACGACTCCAAAGCAAACTTGGTAATGTGTGTCTCTTCTGCCGATGCCACTGTGAAAGCTCAACCTCCTTATTATGACTTAAAGACTTTATTACATATCAATGTAAATGAGTGCCCAATCTGCCACTGGAGTGAACCTTTGATTTTCCATCCACTTATCTCTTGGCAACAAAACACCACATTTGCACCATTGCCTACAGCAATGTGAATACTGAGAGTCTATTACCATATTTATATTGCAGTTTCTACTTGAAGTAGTTGCACAATATGCTTCAACTCCAGTTACTCTGAATTTAACTAATTGAACCATGGAGGAATTCAAATGTCAGTAGTGATAGGAAAATAACTGTGCATGTGCAGTTAATGAAAAGTCACTGGAGGCAATTTTGACTGTCAAGCACCTTGGGACATTTTGCTATATTAAAGGTGCTATATAAATGCAAGCTGTTGTTGTTTATGCAATAGAAAATGGGGGATAATGAATCTGCAGCCTGTTTTACATCTCTCCCGAATTTTTATTTCCATTGAAGTCAGAGATGTAAAATGGGCTGCCAATTCGCTATCACCTATTTTACACTGTTGCACAAAGTCCAATTTGCCCCCACTCTGTTTTCAACCTGAAGGAGCTCATGGTAACTTGCTGCTGCAGAGGTTGCCATTTATGTCTGCCATCAGCCGCATGGGGAGAAAACACCTTAAGCGTATATGTCACCAAAGGCATTAGCAGTGCCTGGTATGACAGCATGGTTCCTAGACAGTTCTGCACTATAAATGCAGTATCAGACTTGTAGCTGAACCTCTCAAGTGATACACACTAGCAGGGGTAAATCTTCATCTCCATCACATGGGTGTTAATCTGGCAGAGTGGATCACCAGCCCATTACAAAGCCGTCCGATTTTCATTCCATTTCATTATAGAACTCAATGAGCAGGTGATCCGCTCTGCCAGATTACCGCCCATGTGGTGAGGATGAACATTTACCCCGTAGAGTGCTCCACATTCCTGGCAGATATTTTGCGTTCGCCCCCGTGCTACACATTGCCATTGAATATCAGGATCGATTTTTATTGCTCATTTATAGTAATGGGCCGAAAATCCAGCCCATCATCTCCATTGGTTGACTTTTTTTCAACCAAGATTTATTTTTTAAATGGTTTTAAATGATGGGTTTAGAATGAAATAAAATTAGAAAATGTAAGCCCATTAGCATCTGAGAAAAGATTGATATTTTGGGTATAAACCCTTTATCAGAATTAAAGACTGGAAGAAAAGCTAGCTCTTCAATAGGATGCAGCAAGAATCAAGTTTACAGCGACTAACAAAAGAACTGGTTAGTGGCTTTAATAGGCTGTGAGCAATTGTTCTAAAAAGCTAGAAAGAGGGGATAAAATCCTGAAAGATACACAAGGCTCATCTCAGTCAGGCATTGAAGAGCATTAGAAAGATAAAAGGGGAGTGAAGCAACTTTAAAATGGATGGGGATGAAGTGAGAAAACAGGCAGAAAAACGGGGAGGCAACTAGGGTCTTAAGTTCTAAAATTTGTGTTCAGACTAGAGGATTACAGTGTGGCCAGGAGGAAATTAAATACTGTTATTAAAGTTTGCACTGAGTTTGGAAAAATGCAGGAGGGCAAAGACAGAAAAGTCGGTGTGGGAATGAGAGTGAATTAAAGTGGTGAGTCAGAGATCAGAATCATGCTTGTGGAAGTCCCCGCAATGTAGAAAAGAATACAATGAATAAAAAATACAGAATACAAACTGGAGTAAGTGCACGTAAATTGCTGTTTCACATGGAAGAAGTGTTTGGGTCCCCAGACAGTGGTGGGTGAAGAGGCAAATAGACAGTTGTTGCATTTGCCATGGTTACATATGTCAGGGTAAGAATAGCCAGAAGTGAGTGTGCTGCAAGAGTGAATAAGACCATCACAAAGGGATGGTCCTTCTGGGAAATAGAGAGGGAAGGAAAGGATGCAATTAGTGCCAGAATCACATTGTAGAAATGGCGGATAATGATTTGGCAGATGTGGTGTACTAAGATGGAAGAGGGGGACAACCTGTCATCATTGTGACTCAAAGATGGATGGTAAAGCTGGAAGTACGTAAAAACAAATGGACATGATCAAGGGCTCTGTTGATCAAAAACAATGGAAAATACTCACTGAGAAAAAGGGAATATTTTCCCAAAGTTTTGCTGCTGAAATACAATGGGTATGGAGAACATAGGAACAGGAGTAGGCCATTCAGCCCCTCAAGCCTGTTCTGCCAGTCAATTACATCATGGCTGATCTGTGTCTTAACTCCTTGGTTCTGTAACCCTTAAGACCCTTGCCTCACAAAAATCTATCAATCTCATTTTTGAAATTTTCAATTGATCGAGCCTCAACAGCTTTTTGGAGGAGAGATTTTCAGATTTCCACTACCTTTTGTGTGAAGAAGTGCTTCCTGACATTATCCCTGAACGGCCTAGCTCTAATTTTAAGGTTATGCTCTCTTGTTCTGGACTCCCCCCGACCAGAGAGGAAATAGTTTCTCTCTATCTACCCTATCAATTCCTTAATCATCTTAAACACCTCAATTAGATCACCCCTTAATTTTCTATACTCAAGGGAATACAAGCCTAGTCTATGCAACCTGTCCTCATAATTTAACCCTTTTAACCTGAGAGAAAGGGACCAAATCTTTGCAGCAAGAGCAAAGTAGAAAGAAGCATGATATAGAAGTCTGTCAGCTCATGTTGGAGGATGGTTTGACACATAATAGCAGTCATCTGGTACCTCAGTCATTCTTTCCATGTGAGTCTAAACAATGACTACTGGTAGGCTATTTAATCATGAAGGACATCATAGCTGATTCTGATTCTGCCCTCACTTTATGTCCGCACAGACACACGCTTTTCAGCAGAAGTCACTGGATGGTAATCAAAAGTGAGAACCTTGGTTGATTTTCCCATTCCCTAGCTCAAAGACAGTTAGGTCAATTCTAGTCTACTAACGTCTCCACATAAATGACAACAGTGCCTCTTTAATGGGATTTCACCATGACCAGTGGATTGATGATCTTTGGTCAAGTAGAAAAAAAAATCAAAACATGTCAATTTTTGTTTTGAGCAGACTTCAGACAGGTGGTGGGAGAGGGTGATCAATATTTTAATAAGGCTTCTGCCTGGTTCAGGCCCACTTAAAATTTGCATGGGTGGGGGGGGAAGAGCAGTAAGATTTTATTTATATTTTTGTCTCACAGCCACCCCATACACGCTGAAAAAATAGTGAGATGAAAACCCCCCCATGCTGATTAACATGACTTGCCTTTATCTAATTCACTCCACATAGTTAGCTTGACCTGAATTACCTCTCAAGAAACATACTTAAGTCCTGGTAAAATATGTAGCACTGTGCAAGAAATTAGACTGTAATTATGGTCATGTCTAAATAGAAAGCTCACTTTCTGTTATAAGCAGTGTTGTTTCTTTCTTGCATTGTAACATTGCCAACACCAGTAATTATAACATATATGACTGCTTTTTTGTTTGTAAAGCTTGAATGAATCTACTTTTTTTTAGGTTTTTTTCATTTTAGGAATAATCATTAAAATAATAAGCTCCTTAAAATTATCAATGGCCAAAACGGTGGCAGAAAGGCTTACAGCAGGAAGTGGTTTTTCACCTCATCTGTAATTATGGTGTAATCCGGGCTGAATTTCTCTGAGCATGTGTTAGCACTGAAGAGACATCTCAGTTATACTGATAGGCCATCGGTTCACTGAGTATACCAGAAAATTGTACAGTAGGGATAAATATTTGGATAAATTCATACTTTGCAGTTAAATTTTGTCTTGGGGTGAGGGGAGGGTCCTCTGATCCAAAAGTTTTAATGCAACTATGCAAGTAAAAATGATAGTAGCTCTTATCAGTGTTTTTTAGCTTAAGGGAATTTGGTCTTCAAAGTTATAAAACTCATTTACTTTGGAGCCTCTGCCATTGGAGCAGTAATACTCCAGTGTGTCAACCGTGGCTCAGTGGGTAGCACTCTTGCCTCTGAGTCAGAAGGTTGTGGGTTCATGTACCACTCCAGAGACTTGAGCACAAAAATCTAGGCTGATACTCCAGTGGAGTGCTGCACTGCCAGCGGTGCCACCTATCAGATGAGATGAGGCCCCATCTGCCCTCTCCGGTAGATGTAAAGGATCCCATGGCACTATTTCAAAGAAGAGCAGGGGAGTTATCCTGGTGTCCTGGCTAATATTTATCAATCAACAGAAACAGATTATCTGGTAATTCCCACATTGCTGTTTATGGGAGCTTGCTGTGTGCAATTGGCTGCTGTGCTTCCTACATTACAACAGTGACTACACTTCAAAAGTACTCCATTGGCGGCAAAGTGCTTTGGGACATCCTGAGGTCATGAAAGGTGCTCTATAAATGCATGTCTTTCTTTCTTCTTTCTTTACTCAGTGCCAAAGAGTGGGAGGATGCAGCTTTGAACTCTCAATGCTCTCAGTTCCCAATCTGGCCCATGTGGAATGGAAGCTACGGCAACTTGCTGTAGTGGAGAGGGACAATCAGATGGTGTAGTCTAGCCTTAGTAATACTTTGCGCCTCTTTAACAACCAAAGGGAATGTTGAGGAAAGGTCTGGGAGCAGACCACATGCTCCATCTCTCAGCAAGAAAAGACCTTAGAGTTCAGGGAATTAATGAATATAGATAACTTACCTTAAAAATTGCACAGAAATAAAGTACGAAAAACAGCACCTGTTTCACCTCCACTGCAATGCTGCCATTTTGACATGTGTATCACAGGTCAAAGAGGTGCATCATGGTTAGAGGAAAATAATTCAACTCAGGGCATTGAAAGCTGTTGAATCTTCCAATAGTATTCAATGAATTATCTCCCATATCTCACCAATCTATGCTAGCAGTTCTTTTTTTTTTGCCATGCGGTTGTGTGGTACAGAAGTAAAGTTAATATTGAATTTCGCAATAAAACATTTTTGTGGCAGTCATGACCCTAAATGGCCCAAGAACATAAGCATTACTTCTGGTTACAAAATAAACAACTGTAACTAACGTGCTGGATCTCAGTTTACACATGTGGTACAACTGCTGGAAAAACACACTTGACAAGAGTAGACGAGCCCTATTGTCATTCAAGCCTGAGATTCAAACTTACAACCCCCATGTGGAATCAGTTCTGGACCTTGCCAGGCTGCTTAGATAAAGAACTGTATAGCAGTACATCTCATTGTAGCGAAGTTTTTGGTGTACCATATACAGTCTGCTTATTATGCTAGTATCATAGAATGAGGCCATATGGAAGCCCACTCATATGTAACAGTCAGATGCAAAAGTTAGGTATCTAAAAGGAAATCCAAGTTGTAACCATTAATTCGAGAGCATTTGTTTTTTATAAAGTTGAGTTGCAACACATGGAGACAAGAAGGGCAGGGAAAGGTCAGCTAAACTTTGGAAGGTGGTTTTATGCTATTTTAGTTGTTTAACTAGTGAGCCCACCACTGGAGCAGAAAGCAAGGAAAAGGTAACTGACATCCCTCTGGAGATGCCATATCTTTCCTCTTACAGCGTGTGTTTATGTAATGGTCCAAATCTAATCTCAGTTTGTTTATTTCCTCGGCACATTTTTACGATGGCTTTTCTTTTTTCTTGTTGCACCGTCTGATTGTTCAGCATCAGAGATTACACCCAAAGTGTTAACCAAGTGGTTCTTTGGCAGCATGTAGTTGAAGTAGGCTGGCAAAGCACGCACCCAGAGAGGTTTGATCTACTGCTGTTTAAGTCCCTGTGTTAGTTGTAATTTTGCAAGGTCTTTAGTAGGAATTTGATGCTGTACAGTATTGGTGAGAGTGATAATTATTCCTTAATCACTCAGGGCAGCTGAATAAAGCAAACTCACTTACAGTGTTCGAGTGGATGCTGATGGATAACATTTCAAAAGTGTTTCTTTTTAGGGTGTTTGCTGTTTAGTGGAAAGGCCTGGTGAGCAAAAAATATCTTCAATTGCAAACTGATTTTTGAAGAAAAGCTGGCTTTTTCTGCTAATTGCAACTTTTGGTATGCCAGCATTAATTTTCTAGACTTGTAGCATGCACAGTCCATACTGTAAGTCATGTATTATTTAATGTGGTGCAATCACTTGTCCTGTCAAAATGCTATAGTCTTTGCTTTTACACTAAATGCTGGTGATGGGGAATTTAAGACCATGGTGTTTCAGTAGCTTAATTTAAGTGCATACCAGTTAAGCATATAATTTGGTGCCTGTGCCTGTTATAATCAACTTGGAGTATGTTTGATTCTGTTAGGTGTATAAATTTAGCCAAGTGCTTGCATTCAGGAATAATTCATGATAGCTTTAAACATGTCATTAGTGATTTTGTAGCACACACAGTATTATTGGCCATATTAACAATTATATACCTTTGACTTGCATTAAAAATCAGAAGTACTCTTCTACAATGGGACTCCCATTCTGACATTACGAGGGAGAAGCAGTGTTTTCTATTCCAGTTAGGCACCGAGGAAAGGGTTCAAGTGACAGCCTGTTCATGTGTTAAAACGTGGACAACTGATTTGGTGAGGTACGGATCACCAAATCCCATGACAAAACCCAAATGGGACGCTAACTTCGGCGGGGCGCTACTTTTAGCGCCCCAGAAAAATTAGCGCCCTGCGCCGGAAATTGAGTGGTTGTGCCCCTAGATGGAAGTGGGGCGCTACTGGAAGTGCCCCGCATCCCTCTTGGGGTGCTGCGAGTCAATATCACGGCGCTGCAGCTGGGCCCCCGGGCATCGGGAGTGCCGGCAAAAGAGCCCCGCACTCAAGAGAAGTGCCGGGCTCTTGGAGCGCAGCCGGCACGCCGCGGGGGGGACGTTTCAGGAGGCTGGGGACGGGAGCGGAGGCAGGTGTTGGCAGGCGGCCAGCAACAAAAATGGCCGCCCCGCACCTCGCCTTTAAATTGCGCCTCCCCGGCCGCAGGTAGGCCCCCCTGACCCTGTCGGACATAGCGTCCAGTGGTAAGTCAGGGGGCGCTCCCGAAGATCGCGGCCGGGGCATGAGTGGGGCGCTGCGCACGGCGATGACGCTAACCTCCCGCTGAATTTCGCAGGAGGCGTGGGCGGCACCTCGCCCGGGTGCTAGTTGCTTTGCGCCCGGGCAGGGGCCGCCCTCTTAGGGCGCTAACGGGAGGTGCAAAGCAATTGAATTTCTACCCCAAGGATTTCTACACATACCACAATTTGTTGCCCGATACTGCAAGTTTACATAAAAAGACCTGGAGGCAGTGATAATGGCAGTTTATGAGTGGATCTGGGTAGAAACAAATCATTTGCTGCAACAAATCACTTGTCCTAATTAAAACTAATGGCTGGTGTAGTATTGGTGGTCTAATGACTAAAGCCTAGACATTTATGCTGAGTGATGTTAACATCCTTGTTACATTTAAATCAAATTCCTCTGTCCATTAAAATAGTGGACAAAGGGATTTGATGCAGACTCTGATAATATCACACAGCATAATTTCCAGATTTATATCTCATAACATTACACAGCTTACTAACATAGGAAAGTGTTCCAAGATGCTCTGCAGAAGCGTATTGAGATTAAAAATTGACACCAAGCCAAAGAAGAAGATATTAGGATGGGTGACTAAATGCTTGCTCTAAGAGGCAGGCTTTAAGGAGGGTCTTATAGGAGGAGACGAAGAGCTTCAGGGATGGAATTCAAGAGCTTTGTAATTCAAAAGACATTATTGGGTTCTTATTGCAGCTGATAGGTGTTGTGGTGCAGACCAGATGGCATGTTATTGCTTTTTTCAGTTACAACTGTACATAGTGGATTTGTGCTTACTGCAGCAGTGTGTAATGAATGCGCTAATTGCAGACATGTATATGTTTTTTATGGCGAACAAGAGAACATTTTAAAAAGTACTTTCATCACTAAAAAGGTTCTATATAATTTCACTTTAGCCAGCCACTTGGATGCAGAATGTACAAAACAAGTTAGAAGTCTGGCACTATAATTGTTTTAATGAGAAAACATTCCAAACTTTTCATGCAGAATTGCATGTTTGCAGTGGTACAGTTATTAAATAGAGTTAGAGTATAAATACATTATCCACAGATAAACCTTTCTAGGTAAGAAAGAAACAGAGATTTAAAAAGAAAATTAAATGTTGCCAGTTACTTATTGTTTACCTACAAAACAAGAGTTACTGCACTTCAAAGCAATTCATTATACGTGATGAAGTTTGAGATGTTTCTCAGAGACTTGATAAAGTACTATATAAATGCAATTCTTTTGTTCTTTCAACTTAAAATAAAAAGGGAACACACTGAAAATGCACAGAAGGACAGTCAGCACCTGAAACAGAACAAAAGGCAGTTTAGGTGTAACCCTGCATCAGAACTCGAATTTTTTTGATCTGCTTTATTCTACGAGTATAATCTCATCTGATTTACTACAGTCTATAACTGTCTTTTAAGGGCTTGGTGTACTCACTATATTTTTTGGCTTTCTGTTTCCAGGGCCCAATTCCCAGTTGGCGTACAACATCGCATCCGGAGATTCACTGCAACATTTTGATATAGACAATAATGGCATTCTGAGTGTCAAGCAACAACTGGATCGGGAAAGCCAGTCATTCTACAACCTGCTGATTAGGGCTCATGATTTATCTCTGCTCCCAGCTAGTAGGCTTACAAGCACAGCGCAAGTCTCTGTTATTCTGCTGGACGTCAACGACAGCCCACCAAGGTTTATTTCCTCTAAGATGGCCTACATGCAGGAAAACTCTCCGATGAACACTGTCATCTATAAAGCCCAAGCCACTGATCCTGACAGTGGACCAAACAGTTATGTTGAGTACACACTACTGAGCCACTCAGGAAACAAGTTCAGTATTGGAACAATAGATGGAGAGCTACGACTGACCGGTGAACTTGACAGGGAAGATGTCTCCAATTATACATTGACTGTGATTGCTACAGACAAGGGTGAGCCTCCACTCTCATCATCAATGGACGTTACTGTGATCGTGCTTGATGTGAATGATAACACTCCTGTCTTTCAGCAACTTCTCTATGAAGTTGAGATTAGTGAAAACACACTTAGTGGCATCGATCTCATCCAGGTTACTGCCACTGATTTTGATGAAGGAACTAATGGTCAGGTCCGTTATCACATCGCCCGTGGCAATCTAAACAATGATTTTCGAATTGACTCTGTTACTGGTGTAGTATCAGTAGCCAAGCAACTTGATCGTGAAACAAGACCCTCGTATTCTCTGATTGTCCAAGCAACTGATCGTGGAAGCAGCCCACAGACTGCCACAGCTGTAGTAAACATAAATCTCACAGACATGAACGACTTTATACCAATCTTTGAACTATCGCCCTACACTGTGCATGTGCAGGAAAATGCACAGAATCTGCCAATGTCCATCTTGCAGGTTGGTAGTATAAAGAGTTTTTTTTAAATCTGCAATAATAATTTTTCCATTTAGATGTAAGATCAGTATTATAATGAAATCTGGTGTGTATGTTTCACACATGGGTTAGTCAACCCCTATTTTATATTTATCACAATGGCAACAAAGCAGTAATCATACTGGTATATAAGTCACGTGTTTTTATTAAGAGGACTTTAAAAATGCATTAAGTGCAGCACGCATACCAGAATTTTACAGTAATGGTGTTAAACCTTGTTTGATTAATATTAAATTCAGTCAGTGAACAAACTGTTTTCATGCCACAAAAGTAAGAAATTATTGCAAGAAGTCTTCTAAAAACATAAGAAAGAATTGAATGAGAAAAGGCTATTTGCTTCATCAAGCCATTCCTTCCATGGACAATCTGCTGTAATAGAGACTCTAGCCCACAGGCTTATTCTCCTGAAGAAAAGCTCTGAAAAGTTTCTCCCTGTTCCTCCACCTCAAAGTGGTCAAGTTAAACCGAAGAATACCTATCCAACCTTCCTACCTACATTGTTATTCCTAGTTGTAGCTAGACTAATCCTAGTTGAGAAATTCATGTTAGCACCAGAAACTACTTGCAACTCATGCATTAACCTATCGGCAGTCCCAGCAACCCAACAATACCTGTAAGAGTAGACTTGTCCAAAGTGCTGTATGGTTTAATGGAGCAGTAATGTGTCCTGATAAGTTAAAAGGTGAAATTCACTTAAGAGAGACACTAAAGTTGCAATAAAGCACACTGAAGTTCACATATGGATCCTGAATCTGAAATAGATTTGTTTTTCAGTTGGTTCAAAGTGCTGAAGCTGAAATTTTTTAGTTGGAAATCAGAACATAAGAAATAGGAGCAGGAGTAGGCCATTTGCCCCCTCGAGCCTGCTCCGCCATTCAATAAGATCATGGCTGATCTGGTCTTGGCCTCAACTCCACTTCCCTGCCCGCTCCCCATAACCCTTGACTCCCTTATCGTTCAAAAATCTGTCTATCTCCGCCTTGAATATATTCAATGACTCTGCCTCCACAGCTCTCTGGGGTAGAGAATTCTAAAGATTCACGACCCTCTGAGCGAAGAAATTCCTCCTCATCTCCGTTTTAAATGGGCGACCCCTTATTCTGAAACTATGCCCCCTAGTTCTAGATTCCCCCACGAGGGGAAACATTCTCTCAGCATCTACCCTGTCAAGCCCCCTCAGAATCTTCGACATTTCAACAAGATCACCTCTCATTCTTCTAAACTCCAATGAGTATAGGCCCAACCTGCTCAACTTTTCTTCATAAGACAACCCCTTCATCTCAGGAATCAACCTCATGAACCTTCTCTGAACTACTGCCAATGCAAGTATATCCCTCCTTAAATAAGGAGACTAAAACTGTACGCAGTACTACAGTTGTAGCAAGACTTCCCTACTTTTATACTCCATCCCCCTTGCAATAAAGGCCAACATTCCATTTGCCTTCCTAATTACTTGCTGTACCTGCATGCTATCTTTTTGGGTTTCATGTAGAAGGACCCCCAGGTCCCTCTGTACCGCAGCATTTTGTAGTCTCTCTCCATTTAAATAATAATTTACTTTTTTATTTTTCCTACCAAAGTGGATAACCTCACATTTTCCCACATTATACTCCATCTGCCAAATTTTTGCCCACTCACTTAACCTATCTATATCCCTTTGCAGATTCTTTGTGTCCTCTTCACAACTTGCTTTCCCACCTATCTTTGTATCATCAGCAAATTTGGCTACATTACACCCTTCATCCAAGTCATTAATATAGATTGTTAATAGCTGAGGCCCCAGCACTGATCCCTGTGGCACCCTACTAGTTACAGTTTGCCAACCTGAAAATTACCCATTTATCCCGACTCTCTAGTTTCCTGTTAGTTAGCCAATCCTTTATCCATGCTAATATATTACCCCCAACCCCATAAGCTCTTATCTTGTGCAGTAACCTTTTAATGTGGCACCTTATCGAATGCCTTCTGGAAATCCAAATACACTACATCTACTGGTTCCCCTTTATCCACCCTGCTCGTTACATCCTCAAAGAACTCTAGCAAATTTGTCAAATATGATTTCCCTTTCATAAAACCATGCTGACTCTGCTTGACTATATTATGATTTTCTAAATGTCCTGCTACTACTTCCTTAATAATGGATTCCAGCATTTTCCCAATGACAGATGTTAGGCTAATTGGTCTATAGTTTCCTGCTTTCTATCTCCCTCCTTTCTTGAATAGGGGTGTTACATTTGCGGTTTTCCAATCCGCTGCGACCTCTCCAGAATCCAGGGAATTTTGGTAGATTACAACCAACGCATCCACTATCTCTGCAGCCACTTCTTTTAAGACCCTAGGATGTAGGCCATCAGGTCCTGGGGACTTGTCAGCCTTTAGTCCCATTAGTTTGCCTAGTACTTTTTCTCTAGTGATAGTGATTGATTTAAGTTCCTCCCTCCCTATAGCCCCTTGATTATCAATTATTATTGGGATGCTTTTAGTGTCTTCTACCGTGAAGACCGATACAAAATATTTGTTCAAAGGCTCTGCCATTTCCCTGTTTCCCTGGTTCCTAAGTTACATAACACCACCATATAACAATGTTAGTTATGTGATGGTAAATCTCAGAATGGACCGACCATCACTGAAATCTGGGATAAAATCAGAACAAACCTTGCCTTTTTGTGATACATTATAACTTCAAGCATTCAGGGTTATTAGAAATGCACCAAGGGGGCTGGATGGACCAAAGGTCTCCTCTCTGAAACTGTTACGATGCAGCTGAGTTTATATGGCATCAGCCAAATAGGGCTGAGAAATTCTCAGCAGTTGATCAAAAAATTATTCTCAAATAGCTTGGCTCACTTTGTCACAGATGAAACAGCTGTACATGGCTCACGCTGGCTTCATACAGATCATTGAGGCTAAAGTAATTCAAGTATAGGGCAACAGATACTGACAATTAGTGGCAAGGGAATAATTCAGTTGAGAGTGGTTCTGATGTATTAAAAAGTGGAAACAAAGCTGAATTGTTTCTTCAACATCATCAATGAATTATTGGTTTGAGCTCATTGTCAGGCTTTTATTATATTTTATTAGAATATATATATAGCCTGTTTTTGAAATGTATTTCTGTTTAAAAAAACATAAAGAAGCATATGTGGTCAACATAGCAGAGGATATATAGGTGAAAGGAAAGACAGAAGTGAGGTAGGAGCTAAAGACACTTGACATCTTGAGGGCGATTTTCCTGCCGCTCCCCCCACGCCCCCCCCCAACCCCATGGTCCCAGCATGGGGCCTGCAGCAGCATCATGGGAAGATGGAATTTTGCATTAGTGGATATGATTTTTGCCAGCTCCCAAATCCCCTGCACTCACACATTGCAGCCCTACTGCAGCAAAGATTTTTTTCCATTGGTCATTCTAATAATAAGTGAAAGATCATCAAGCTGAAAGTTCCTGGTTGCACCTTTAAGGATTCTACAATCCCAAAGTGCGGCTGAGTGTCTAATGCCCAGTTTCTATGCACATTCTTCAACCAGGCAGCTGCCCAGTATTAGTCCGGGAAAATAATATAGAAGGTGTTGTTATGTCACTTCCATATTATTTAAAGGGATTCACAACCCCGTATGTTTGACCCCCCAGAAATGCGTGTCATTCGTAAAAGAGGTAATGATCCAGCATTACCTGTCTTCACCTCTATTTGTTGTCCAGCACATCCTGGGAACTGGTGCATGCAGAGTGTTAAGAACAGCAAATGTCGTAATTATAGTATTAGTTAGAAAATGGAGTGTGCAGAGACAATTAGCATATCTGTGTAAAATAAGCTTCAATCGTAGGCTCATGCTGACTTAACTAATTTCAGTTGGAGTAGTGGGTGCTGCTGCTATTGGCCTCAGTGGCATCTCATTTTGGAGGAAAATAATAAACATGTTTCCCATTCCTGGAAAGTGAATCTATGTAAGGTGTGGGTAAGGACAAGCTGGCCCTTGGCTGTGGGGTACCCCTCAAGGATACATATCCTGCCAACAATCACTGTGTGTGCTCAGACATATAAAGAGTGCCCACTTGAGTTAGGTACCTGGGGACTGATGGTTACCCATGGAACTGTATTCCAACAAGAATCATCACCTCCAGGAGAGGAGTGGAGAAAATTGGGGGATAAAAGATAATACTAGTGGATATGTTTTGATTGAAAGTGTAAATGAAAACTTGTACAGCGGAATAGAATTGCACACTTCATTATACTTTATTGTAATTTACCTATATATTGCACACCAGATTATAATTTGTTATTGAATCTAGAATATAAACACAAAAGACTGTAGGAATGAGAAAAAACCATTCAGTCAATCCACCTCACTCCATCAGTACCCGATTTGGCCAATTTTGATCCATTTCCGATCATAAACCCACATCTCTCCACTCCCTGCTGAATCAGGAATCGAACAAATTTCCTTTGAATGCTTCACCTGAAATGGGTGCCAACTATGTGTAAAGAAGCTTTTCCTTGTGCTATGCTTTTCTCCTGACTCCCTCAGTTTCTAAACAAATCGGGAGTAATTTTCAGTTTTGACGGTGGTGGAAAACCTGCAGTAATGGATCGGCTGCCCATTATACACCCTCCCAACTTTCCTTTCCATTGACATCATAAGGCCAATCGCTATTGCCATTTTTCTGTCCATGCCCAAAGTGAAAATGATCTCCATCCTGTATTTCTTCTATCTGAGTTTTGCACAAAATACCTCTCTATATCACCTTATTAATTCACATCATAATGCTATAGATGATTATGGTAGATGATGCCCTCTCCATATTTTTTTAAATGAGAATAAATGTAACTTCCATAGGCGATGTTCATAAGTGAGCAGTCTAAATCCTAGAATCATCTTTGATGGCCTTCTCCGAATCCTTTCCATTGCCTCTGACTATCTTTTTGCAAGCACAGTAACCATAGCTGGCAGAGTGCGTTACGTGTGGTCTCATCAATGCTTTATAGAGTATTACTATCACATCGTTGGACTTACATATCCTGTGGATTTATACTGTAGGTTGTAGCTCGCGATGATGACCAAGGGCTAAATGGTCAGCTGACTTACACAGTTGTTGGTGGGAATGAAGAAGGAGCTTTCACTCTGACCCCCAGTGGGCAGCTAAGCCTGGTCGTGAGCCTGGATCGTGAAACAACGGCGCAGTTTGCCCTGACAGTCATTGCTACGGATTCAGGTAAAAGTAACAGTCTCATCTGCATTTCGAAGTAGTCCACTCACATACTCTACTTTATTAAATAAGAAGATTGTGTATGTATTAGTCATGAGGGTAAATTTCCACTCCTGATGAGAGTGCAGATCGAAGAATCAGGTACAGAGGTCAGCAAGCCCAATTTGGATTTTCCAGTCGTTAATCTGGATTTTCCAGTTGTTAATTTCAAAGACTGGGAAAATTGGGAGCACTGTGAATCAAATACACTGATCCCCTGTGCTTGATTCTCCGATCAATGCTCTCGGCAAGCAAAGCATCTGCCAGAAGCAGAGCCTTGTAAAATTTACCCTATAAATTAGTGAAAGCTTCAAAGTTGTCTGCTTTCTGAAACATTTTTATACTAAAATTCCACCAAGAATAAATTCTTGCTGTCATTGTTTTAAATGTAACCATGTGACTGAGAGTCATTTAACTGAGCTGATAACTACACTAACGGCCCTCCTGAGTCACTCCAATCCAGCATGTCACATGGAGTGTTTCCTTCACCTTGCTTCCTTCACCTTGCTTTACTATGACAGCAGCAAATGTAGTCTCCCTTCTCAGTATGGCAGTAATTTTCCAAGTCCGTGCTACAGTGGGGAGCCTCGCCAGCCAATATCACAAATTGGGAATTCAGGCAGGCACAACTGGCTTCAAGACATAAAGCAGAAAGTAGGGGTAAAAGGTAGCTATTCACAGTGGCAGAAGGTGGGTAGTGGTGTCCCACAAGGATCAGTGCTGGGACCACTGTTGTTCACAATTTATATTGACGATTTAGACTTTGGGATCAAAAACACAATTTCTAAATTTGCGGATGACACCAAATTGGGGGGATAATCAATACTGAGGAGGACTGCAACAAATTACAGGAGGACATTAATAAACTTGCAGAATGGGCATATAATTGGCAAATGAAGTTCAACACAGATAAATGTGAGGTATTACATTTTGGTAGGAAGAATAGGAAGGTCACTTATTACTTGGAGGGTGCGAGTCTCGGTGGGGTAGAGGAACAAAGGGATCTCAGAGTACAAATACACAAATCACTAAAAATCACACAGGTTATTTAGCAAGGCCATAAAAATGCAAACCAAGCACTAGGGTTTATTTCTAGAGGTATAGAATTGAAAAGTAGGGAAGTTATGCTAAACCTGTATCGAACCTTGGTTAGACCACACTTAGAGTACTGCCTACAGTTCTGGTCGCCATATTATAAAAAGGATATAGAGGCACTGGAGAGCAGAGAAGATTTACAAGGATGAGAACAGAAATGCGAGGGTATACATATCAAGAAAGGATGAACAGGCTGGGTCTCTTTTCTCTTGGAAAAAGAAGACTGAGGGGTGACCTAATAGAGGTCTTTAAAATTATGAAAGGTTTTGATAGAGTGGATACAGAGAGAATGTTTCCACGTGTGGGGAAGAGCAAAACTAGAGGCCATCAATATAAGATAGTCACCAAGAAATCCAATAGGGAATTCAAAAGAAGCTTGTTTACCCAGAGAGTGGTGAGAATGTGGAACTCGCTATCACAGGGAGTAGTTGAGGCAAATAGTATAGATGCATTTAAGGGGAGGCTAGACAAGCATATGAGGGAGAAGGGAATAGAGGGTTATGCTGATAGATTTAGATGAGGAAAGACAGGAGGAGGCTCGAATGGAGCATAAATGCCGGCATGGACTGGTTTGGCCGAACGGCCTGTTTCTGTGCCGTATATCCTATGTAATTCTATGTAAAATTTCTGATTATTGATTTTAATAGACTGTAAAATGTGGGCATGTCACATCCAGATTTATGATTTTTACTGCTGGTGGGCAAAGCTCCCTAATGGCAGTATGGACCCCCTATAACTATAGACTCAATGAGAAGCAAAACTGCTTGGTATAAACCAGTGGCGGGCAAAATATGGCCGGTGGGCCGTTCCCAGCCCGCCAGCGGATTCAATCCGGCCTGCTATGGCCTGGCTTCGAGGCCGAATGTTCGCCGCGCCTGACCTCGCCCCACGTAACCTCAGGAGGCGGGTCATTGTCTCCAAGGCAGAGGGGAGTCAGAACCAAAAACAGAGGCGGGCAAATCGAACCTGCTGTTCGCTGCATCAGTGTGTCATTATCACGCCCGAAACCTCCGTTTCTGCTTCATCACTGCAACGTGAAAGGTGAGTTCCTCACCGTTTGTGGGTTCAGTTTCCATAAATCTGTGCAAACTTTCCAGATAAATGCACCATAACATAAATACTTTAAATATATAAAATAACGCCATTAGCAGCATGACTCGGAATTGACACAATCAGATCGATTCGAAGATTGTTTACTTAGAACTTTTTTTAAAACTTGCAGCGAGTTTTGAGTCTCAACTCGTCTCTGAAGGAATTTTAGCGACTAATTCAAAATTAGCCCTGGGCTTGATTTCATTCCAGTGAGTTATAAAATGCTATTTTTGTTTATTGATGCAATTGGGTGAAAGGTGTTGTCTGAATTCTGCGGGGGTACTGCCAGTGTCCCGGCGTAGCTCTGCCGCAGACCCAGTTACGTCAGGTCTCTGCCGTTTCTGGAAGTTTCCTCAGTAAAGAGCAGGGGGGATTCTAGCTCAGTGGTGAGCAAAATACGCCACATGGGCCATATCCAACCTGCCAGTTCTTTCTATCCAACTCACTGGACGGGACAGAAATAGAATGCGAGCTGGAGCTCGAGCTTCAGATTATTCCGAGTCGAGTCATGGCTGGTCATCTCGATGACTCTTTTACCGAAGATAGAGACCAGCGCTGCGTCTTTCCTCTACTGGTAACCAGAGTACGACGGCAGGGGGGGAGGGTGTTCTCATCGCAGTCTTAGATATGGGAGTGGATCCCGGAGCACAAGGACTCCAGTTAATGGCATGCCATTGTAGTTCAGGCCTTGCAAAGCCTCGGGCTCCCGTACTCAGCACACTAAAAAGAGAACACCTTGCGCGTTGGAGGCCCTGCAGACTCGAGCCACTCTGCCAAACTGCCACGTAGACTTTCAGTACACAGGCTCGACGGGCCGAATGGCCTCCTTCTGTGCTGTAACCATTTTATGATTCTATGATTGATCGATCAATCATTTAATTCATTTAGTAACAGAAAATGTTACTATTTTACACTACATTTTGTGTATTTAAGATAATATCTGACTACTAGCTGAATTTATGTTTAGAATTTATTGGGAGGGCAGAAGTGGGAGTGATGATCAACACTATGAGTTGGCCTGTTTCAAATTTACCAATTTAACACTTTGCTCTCATCAACATGTGCAGTCCCTTTAAATTTGTTGCGCGGTATCTCTTCCAGCGGCATGAGCTGGTGAGCGGCCTGCGTGGGACCTTGCGATCGGTGTGCAACCATGTGGCCGCGCACCTTATGGGGAACATTAGTGTGCGGCCCTCAACAGCTCACCAAAACTTGTTAAGTGGCCCTCCAGCCCAAATAATTGCCCACCCTTGGTATAAATGCACTCTCATATGTTGAGTCATGGATACTAATAAATGCAATGTGGAGGCTGCACATCAAAAATAAGTAATGTATACTTGTATTTATATATTTATGTATCACTGTAACATTCCAAAGCACTTAACACACTGAATTGCATCACTGCAAGATGGAAGAGTACATGTGCATCAGTACCAGGCTGAACAAGCTATTATCTGGTGACAATCCGGTGCACATACATACAGGAAGCCGGTTCTCTACTTGATCTTTCTTTTTGTCATTGGAGTGCAGACATCTGGCACGACATACCTGTAGTTCTAGCTTTTTTTATTCTGTTGATGTTATGATGCTGCACTAGACAAGGTAGGAACAGAGGAATATAGGAATTGCTAGATGAAAAAAGAAGACGGTCCATCTAGTCCACCTGCTATCATCCAGGTAGTCGCATGATATAATGATAATGGAGATGTTGCCTAATCAAAGCAATCGATCGCTATATATTAGTCTACAACAAACCCAGACATGACCCGAGGAAAACCTCAGTGGTGGAGAGCTTTGGGAACCATAGGTCCATAGGAAATTATCTGTTCCTTCCATGCATGCTACACTTATCACATGTAAATAAATTTAAAACAGAAATAGACCGTTTCCTAGAAGTAAAGGGAATCAGGGGTTACGGGGAGCTGGCTGGAAATTGGACATGAGTTTGAGTTCGGATCGGTCAAGGCCCTGTGGGTGGCGGAGCGGGCCCAGGGGCCGAGTGGCCTGGTCCTGCTCCTACTTCTTGTGTTCTTTAGAGTTGAGGTTGGATCAGATCAGCCATGATCTCATTGAATGGCGGAGCAGGCTCGAGGGGCCGATTGGTCTACTCCTGCTCCTATTTCTTATTTCTTATGTCTCAAATTACTCATATGCTGTATCCCAAAATGTTATTTTCTGAAAGAAATCTGTCTAATTTGTTCCAGGTACGTTCCTGGAACAAATTTGAAATATGACTGTCAGCTCTGAAACCACATTACCTTTCTGTGTCTCTTGTTTTCTGTATTTATTTTTCGTAATTTATTTAATTTTCTCTCCATTCCCTCCATGGTGTTTACCCACACTGCATAACTTCCCCAGGCAGGACCAATAGTGACATATCAACATGCCATGGCAGGAAGGAAAATTTTGTCAACAAGTCAGCAAGTTAAAAAAGCATTTGGGATCCTTGGCTTTATGAATAGAGGAATAGAGTACAAAAACAAGGAAGTTATGCTAAACCTTTATAAAACACTGGTTAGACCTCAGCTGGAGTATTGTGTTCAAGTCTGGACAACACACCTTAGAAAGGATGTCAAGGCCTTAGAGAGGGTGTGGAAGAGATTTACTAGAATGGTACCAGGGATGAGGGACTTCAGTTATGTGGAGAGACTGGAGAAGATGGGGTTATTCTCCTTAGAGCAGAGACAGTTAAGAGAAGATTTGATAGAGATGTTCAAAATCATTAAGGGTTTTGATAGAGTAAGTAAGGAGAAACTATTTCCAGTGGCAGAAGAGTCGGTAACCAGAGGACACAGATTTAAGGTGATTGGCGTAAGAACCAGAAGCAACATGAGGAAAAAATAATTATGCAGCGAGTTATGATCTGGAAAGGGTGGTGGAAGTAGATTCAATAGTAACTTTCAAAAAGGAATTGAATACTTTAAGGGAAAAAATTTACAGGGCTATGGGGAAAGAACAGAGGAGTGGGACTAATTGGATAGCTCTACCAAAGAGACGGTATGGCCTCCTTCTGTGCTGTATCGTTCTATGATTCAATGGTTCTCAGTCAGTTTAGGCTATTGTTAGGTGATTTCAAGCAGTCAGTTACAGAACCGTATTGAGAGGCTGGTAGCAGATCACCTATCCAGGATTCCAAGCTGAGGATAGTACAGAGACAAACTTAAAGTGGGGCGGGGGGGCGGGCAGAGAATTTTAAAATGGCAAAAAAAAAGTGACCATGATTGGAGTTGTTTTTTTTCTATTGAATATTTATATAAAATTCATGGCATCTACAAGGAACTGAAGTGACATTTCTTGGGAATTGCAAGAGAAACTCAAATAGACAGTAATTATAGTAAAGAATTTTTGAATAGATTGCTATATTCCCAAAATAATAACAAATTGGAGTTGGATGAGCTGAGTTGTTTTTCTTGCAACCCAAACAAATCACAGTATTTTACAATCGTTTGACAATTATAATCTTCTAAAGGTTGGTTACAGTCTGTTACAGTCATTCGTGGTCCAGCTGGTTACAGTCTTCGACAGCCAGTTATAGTTCGTAAAGGTTGGTGACAATCTCTGACAGTCTGTTATAATCTCTGGCAGATGGTCACTATCTCCTTCAGTCGATTACAATACTTCATAGTTGTTACAATCTCCAACAGTCAGTGACAGTCTCTGACAGTTAATCATGAATGCTAGTTACAGCAGTGATGGTAAGTATGTTATATTCTGCAGCAGGTTTCCTGCAGTCACCTAGCACTTGCAGCTCTGATAATCTGTTACCATGCTTGACATTGGCAAGACATACAATGATAGATGCCCGGTTACCTTCACTTAATCACAACAAGCCTCTCTTGCCTCAATCATTTTCAATAAATTTGAGTGGCTAGAAAAGACTTGATAATGATGCAGCTGCCTCTCTGTTAACGTATGGTTTAAATTCTTATAGGACAAAATGCATTTTAACAGAAAATACAAAGTCACATAGAATCTGTGCATCTGTGTGAGCAGACAACATCCATAGTGACTATGTACATGAGAGTTGGTGTTTATTATAAGTATAATTGTAAACCATATTTTCAGGGGTTTCTGCCATCCCTCATGACCTAAGCTATGTAAAATTGACCCTCTCCCATTGCGGAACCTGGTAGGTCATGGGATCGGTAAACATCAGGTCTGGCAAACAGACAGGAACCATTCAAACCTCCTCATTATTTTTTTGCGAACCAAATTTGTTTGCATTCCAGATCCAATCAGTGTTTTATTTATTGCCTGTGTCTTAGAGTAATACAGCAGTATAGTCTGTCAACTGCATTTTGACTATCTTATTTTAAAATGACTATAGACTGTTACTTTTAACTCCTTAGAATGCTTATTTGTCCAGAGAGAATTCAGTAATAGATGTTAAAGAATGGGCTCCAGCTGTGGTAGGATACAGTGCACACGTAGTAAAATGATGGCTACAGTTCATACGTGTCCTGGCTGTTTGTTGCTGTACATATTGGACTGTCAACTCCTCGATCTAAACTGGGCAGGTAGTATTTCCACACGTAACAGAAAAGCCAGCACCAGGACAGTCTGTCTTGCTGATATGATTTTATTTTGTTTGTTCAGTATCACAGCAGCTACAAAAGAGGTGTGTTTTTAAAAAAAATAAGTGTTTGTGACATTAGGATATAAGGAAGTATGGGGCAAGAAAAGGCCATTTGACCCATCAAGCCTACTTCTTCCACAGATTGTACACAATTCACCCTATCATGGACTCTACCTCACCTGTTACATATCCTGAGGGAAAGTTTTGCAGAATTTCCTCTTGTCCGCCAAAGGTAATCAAGGAAAATTCCATCCGCATGTGTCCACTATTCACTCCTGGCCGACTGCCCGCCATAGCCAACACACCTCCTGGCCCCAGCAACACATGAACAATCATGTTTAATTCATCCAGGTCCTGCTCAGATGTGGTACATCTCCTATGCAAACACATATGATTCACCTCACCTTTTGTACTGAGTGTACAATACAGCTTTTTTGCATTAAGTTTAAAATCTTACCATCTGTATTTAAACTCCACAGTTTTCAGTGTTTTTTTATCTGACACTTCACACTAATTTCATTTCTCGCATGCTGTTTAGACAATTGTTTTAGCTATAATAACATGCAGACGCTTCAGAGAGAAAAAAAGATCCTTGCAAGTGCAATTTGTCTTTGAGCATGTCTGAAGGGATTGCACATCAGACATTGTGAAGTGCTAAGAAATCTCAAACACATGCTTCTTTGACAAAAAGTTGAACACAGGCCAGAATGCTGGGAAGATCATTATTTTGAGTCCCTACATTAAAGAATATAGATGGTTTTGAAGCTGTACACAGTAAAGAAATTGACAAGTGAAGTGTGCTTCCAAGTTTTGTGTACCAATCTGTTTAGCTGGTTGTGTCCATTTCAAGCGGCACTTTGTACGTAATGGTTATTTTCTTAAAATGCAAATTAGAAGAGCGCAAATATTCTTTTGTTCTGCACATCCAAGGCATAAGGTGTTCCTGCAGATGTTAGAACATGGGCCCAGTCACACGTGCAAGCTGCAATGTTTCCATTAGTTTTCAACTGGGATAGAAAAAGTATTTTCATCAGTTTTGGCACAATTTCCTGCCAGCGAACATCCATTTAAAAAAAAAAAATGCTTGAACTTATCCAGGTTTTTTTTTTCCATTGATACTGCACTAAAACACAAAATGGCTGTGATTTATCAGCAGTCATCCTGTGTTTTAATGCACTATCAATGTGAAAAAAACTGACTATATTTGAGGAGTCCAGCAGTAAACTATTGCCCTAAAAGTTGCAGTAAGGACTGAGAGTGAAATTCATCTTTTAACGAAAAATTAGAGAATGTTTTTCCTCCCTCTGTAATTTGCAATCTACTAATTAAATTGCGGGACTGTGACTTTGAAATCTGCGATTTCTAAGGAAGTCATTAATTACAGAGACAGGAATTTCATTCAGAGCTTGCTCGGACTAGGTTATTAATGCACACTTGAGATTATTCCTGTAACTTATATGAGAATAGATTGCCAATTTTAGCCTGAAAACTGAAGCAGCTATTTTTTTCGAGCTAATTTATATATTTTTCTAAGTAAACGGCTTGTAATTGTTTGTGAGTTAGTCCCTTTTCTATTGCATGCTGCTACTAATCACCAAAGACTATTGCCAACAGCAGGTTATTGTAAAAACTATTTCCTTGTGCATCGACAATATGGAGTCGATTTTGACGTTTGGGCGACGACCGGCGAAACGCACCAGCCAGTCACCTGTACCCGCAGCAAGGAGACGGCTGCGATTGTGAAGCACCGGTCTGATTAACACCTGACTGGTGAGCTGCGGAGCGACAATCGGGCATCCCGATGCAGCTTGCCGGATTGAGGCCTCTCACTATTGGCCGCCCCAGCTGGCAGCAAGGTAAATGCGGGGAGAATGTTACGATTGCAGAGGGTGGGGGCTGGTTACAGGTTGGCAGTGGCCCAGATTATTCTTGTGGGGCCCAACTTACATTGGCTGGGCCTCATCGGCTCCATCGTCCGTGGAACTGGTCGGAGTGTACACGGTGCACCCTCCAACCTAAAATGGCAAGCTAGGTCCCAGGACCATGATCTGCCTATTAAAAGGGCGAGCATATCGGGCGCCCAGCAGTAGGACCCTTTCAAAATGTCATCGGCCTCTTCGTTGGTGTTAAGGTTACCAACCCCATTTTGAAGCCGTTACCATTACCACCGGGCAATAGAAGTGAAAATTGACCCCGATAACTTTTAGCATTCAGGTTCAAAAATTTGAATATTGTGTTTAAGTCTTGCCTTTTTACCATGTACACACACTATGCACATATTTAGAGATGTCATTTAATTTTTATCATTATCAGCAGGAACGGTAGCATAGTGGTTATGTTACTGGATTAGTAATCCAGAGACACGAGTTCAAATCCCAGTTAAATTCACTTAGTTCAATAAATATTGAATAAAAAGCTAGTATCAGTATAGTAACAACATGGTCACCATTGTCGTAAAAACCCATCTGGTTCACTCAGGTCCTTGAGGGAAGGAAATCTGCCGTCCTTAACTGGTTTGGCTTATATGAGACTCCAGACCCACAGCAATGTGATTGACCCCATAACTGCCCTGTATCAAACTGCTACAACAAAGTATAATAAGCATAAAACTGGACAGACCACCCAACGTCGACCTAGGCATCAGATTCGGACACAACAAAGGCACACCCTGAAAAGTCCTCCTCGCTAACATCTGGGGACTTGTGCCAAAATTGGGAGAGCTATCCCACAGACTTGTCAAGCAACAGCCTGGCCTGACAGAGTCATACTCACAGAATCATATGTTTCAGACAACATCCCAGGCCACTCCATCACCATCCCTGGATATGTCCTGTCCTACCAGCAGGTGGCGGAACAGTGGTGTATAGTCGGGAGGGAGTGACCCTGGGTGTCCTCAACATTAGCTCCGGACAACATAAAGTCTCATGGCAGCAGGTCAAACATTACCACCTACTGCCCTCCCTCAGCTGATGAATCATGTTGAACACCATTTGGAAGAAGCACAGAGGGCAACAAGGGCACAGAATGTACTCTGCGGGCATGGTGCGATGGGGGGGCACTTCAATATCCATCACCAAGAGTAGTATCGAGCTGGCCGGGTCCTGAAGGGCATAGCTGCCAGTTTGGGCTTGTGGCAAGTGGTGAGAGAACCAACACATGGGAAAAACCTACTTGACCTCATCTTCACCAATCTACCTGTCACAGATGCATCTGTCCATGAGTAGTGACCACCACACAGTCCTTGTGGAGAAAAAGTTCTGTCTTCCCACTGAGGACACCATCCATCATTTTGTGTGGCACTACAACTGTGCTAAATGGGATAGATTCAGAACAGATCATCAGCTCCAAACTGGGGATCCATGAGACGCTGTGGACCATCAGCAGCAGCAGAATTGTGTTCCACCACAATCTGTAACCTCATGGCTTGGCATCTCCCATTGCCATCAAGCCAGGGGACCAACCCTGGTTCAATGAGGATTGTAGAAGAGCATGCCAGGAACAGCGTCAGGCATAGCTAAAAATGAGGTGCACCTGGTGAAGCTACAACAAAGAATTCCATGCATGCTAAACAGCGGAAGCAGCATGCTATGGACAGAGTTAAGTGATCTCACAACCAACAGATCAGATCAAAGCTCTGCAGTACTGCCACATCCAGTCATGAATGGTGTGGACAATTAAACAACTAATGGGAGGAGGAGTATCCATGAACATCCCTATTCTCAATGATGGTGGAGGCCAGTACGTGAGGGCAAAAGACAAGGCTGAAGCATTTGCAACCATCTTCAGCCAGAAGTGCCGAGTGGATGATCCATCTCGGCCTACTCCTGAGGGCCCCACCGTCATAGAAGCCAGTCTTCAGCCAATTCGATTCACCCCATGTGATATCAAGAAACGACTGAGAGCACTGAATACAGCAAAGGCTATGGGCCTGACAACATCCCGGCTATCGTGCTCCAGAACTAGCTGCATTTCTAACCAAGCTATTCCAATACAGCTGCAACACTGGCATCTGCCCAACAAAGTAGAAAATTGCCCGGGTATGTCCTGTCCCCCAAAAAGCAGGACAAATCTAATCGGGCCAATTACCACCCCATCAGCCCACTCTCAATCATCAGCAAAGTGATGGAAAGGGTGGTTGACGGTGCTTTCAAGCAGCACTTACTCACCAATAACCAGTTCACCGATGCTCAGCACAACTCACCGAGAGCTTTTAGGGACCCACGTTTCTTTAGGGTCTTGCCAGGCCTTCTCCTTGCCATTAGAGCTGTATGATTCTGCTCTGACATTTGGCTGCCACTTCTCAGTGGGCAGTGCTGAAGAGCCAGCCCTAGCTATGCAAATGACCCTGCCCCTGGGATTTGCGATAGGGTCTCCAGCCTAGGATTAGGGCAGACGGGGATTCCACTCTGCTGCACTTGCGCCGGCAGAGCAGACTCCCAGGAACTTCAGTTCCCTTTTGTCTATTGGCTTTAAGGGTCTGTAGTAAAATGAGACCTTTGCCCAGTTTCTCATCGATGTAAATCCAAAGCACAAGCTGTCCAGAATTTGACACAAATTGGCCTTAAAGGGACCACTGGAGGCTGCTCAAGAAATGGTCAAATATATTTATAACTTTTATTTTTTGTGGGGCCAGAAGGAGCAGGAGTGCTTCTCCTGGGCCCACAAAAATACTCCAGCCTGCTGCCAACCCGTGTGAGACCCCACTCACCCCTCCCTCTCCAAATTCGGCCCCTCCCCCTACCACCAACTTCAGACTAATCTTCCGCCCACCCTCGCCAGTTTGCCGCTTATAGCTTGCCAGCCGCATGCAAATGAGGCTATGGCCTCATGATGGTAGCAATGGGTGGGTGGTTGGCATTTTGCGCCCACCAACTGTCCATTGTGCAACTAAATTTAAAATTAGCTCAAAGGGTACAGCCCACCACTCTTCGGGGGAGTCTTGCCACCTATTTCTGAGAAATCGATAGTACTATACTACATGTTTGATGTCGATGCATTGCCCAAGATTATACCACACCAAACGAAATGCAAATGCACAGTATTACTGGGGCATTAGTTTGCGAATTTCCCGATACCCCTGAGCTGTAACAATTACTTCAGACAGATACTAGCTTTGTAGAGATCTGCTGAGCAAGAAGGACTACCATCAAGTACAATATAGGGACTATCTCAAGCACAAAATAAACAGTGGGAAAGTGGGTGATATATAATCGGTTTAATGCTGTTCAGTGAAAACGAAGAAGCATCAAAGTATAACAAGCAATTCTTCAACAAAAAACACCAAAAAATGTGAGAAAAGCATCAGAGAAAAGCAGTGGAAAAATATAATTCAAATGAATTGCATTAGAGAAACAAATAAAATGAAAGGTGAAGATGTTCCACTTAACTTGATTTTGTTGTAACTTTGTCCAACTCTAGAAGTGTTGGCCTCGAGAAGGAAATGATCGAATATTTTCTGAAGTACCGTTATGAATTTAGGGGCAAGGATGGTGCACCAAGTCTCCTTGAAATGCTCGGCATAACATAGTATTAAATTTTACAAGCAAGTTGTAAAGTAATTTAAAGTGGAGAATTAAGGTAAACTATCACATAGAAACATTTTCACATATAGTGTAAAGGCTATTTCAAACAATATTTACACAATAAAACATTTCTATTTACTGCAAAGAATAAGCACTAACTTTATTTATACTTTCATCATGCAACAAACAGGAAACTGTCCATTAAGACATCTGTTGATAATGCACAGCTGTTACTGGGTTTGAAATTAATATTAACAGTTAAATGGCGGGTCATTCGCTCTCTCTACACAGATTAGATTACATTTGAACAGTCAGCTTGGAAAGTAAATTCCACTTGCCTCATATCTATCTAATGCATCTCTGAATTTGTTTGTACTAAATGACAGGAAAATGTTATTGAACCCACATTAAATCAATTCCATTTCATGCACATTGTCACATCCCATCCCTTTAATTTTGATATACACTCAATTGTCCTGCCCTAAAAATGGTGTCATTCCTAGACACATCTGAGTTTGCACCTGGAGTTGTGAATAATTATGCAAATGAGCTTAGAGCAGAAAATTGAGTGCTATTTGCACCTGAGATTCAAATGAGTCTTAAAGCAGTGCAAACCAAATAGAATTAACATATACCTGCAGACGAAAATCAGCCTAACATTTAAAATGGTGCCTGGCAAAATGAGGAATTTGGAACTGTGAGGGCCTAATAACTCAGTCCTTTATCTTTGAGAAGCCTTTTAACTATGGCTCCTGAACCTAGTCGAAGTGAACTACAAAAAAGTACTTTTTATAAAAACAAATCTTCGCTGGATAAATTGAACATGGCCTAAGGAACTCTGAGGCTGAAATTCTTACGGATTCCTCCGGTCTTTCACTGTAACTTCATTTGGAGTTCAGCAGGACCTCCCAAGAAACAGTGGAAGTAGTCATTTCCGCCATTTCCACAGATGTTCCACCAGTCTCCTGCCGGAGTTAAAGTGAGAGACCAGTGGAAACTCCCTGGAATTTCAACGCTTTTCTTATATTTTGATTCTAACCGTTGGTTGTTTTTCTTCACCAAAGTTTTCAAGTTACTTCTGTCACTTGTGCATCTGGGGAGGGGGGGAAATATATTGAAGCCAACTGAATGAAGCTTGCAAGTGGAGCCAATGAACTCGGGGCCTGAGCAAACATAGGACTTGAGGGAGCGCAGTCAAGGCTAGTATCTTTGATCCTTCTATTTTAGTTTTGAATACAAGGCAGAGCAGACTAAACCTTTATGTTTTACTCTGCTTCCTCTCAGCTTGATAGTCATTGCGTTTAATTTTTCCTTGAAGATACTTTGACCATATCTTTACATTTATACTCAGTCAAATGTAAAACAGCGTCATTCTTTTCCATAATACTTTAGTTGAGAGGTTTTTGTGGAATCAAAACATTTTCCCTTGTTTTAAATTCAGCTGTCTAATCAGGCTACCAAAGAGGAATGTTGAAAGCTTTCTCTAATATGTTATTCATTACCATGCAGCCCAAGGATTGTGCTAGCATTTACCCCCTTGTTTATACAAGGACTTTAACTGCTTGTTTTGAATTCATTCAGCTGAATTTTAAATAAGAGCAACTGGAATGAGAAGGTGCACTGTAATAAAATGATGGATGTGTGTACCAGCTTTTTATTTCTCATTCTTGACTGTTTACTATAAATCTAATCCTCTAACTTTAATTTCCCAAGAATTGCCCTTCAATACTTCGCAATCAAATCTAAAAAAAAATCACCCATATAAGAATAGTTTCCTATAAATAGGGCTTGCAGTTTAAAACATTAATAAATACATAGGAAATGTTTTTATAGTGTTTCATGATATAATTTGAATTTTATAATGTTACTACAATGGGATGCAAACGTTAGGTTTGTAGATCAGACTATACAATAAATAATTAAGAATGAAATGTGATGTACATAATTGATATTACAAAGCCTACACTATATGTAGCTTTCTTTCTGGACTTTTTTTGTAGTTGACTTGGACCAGGAGGTTCAGAAGCCATAGTACAAAGGCTTCTCAAAGGCACAGGACTGAGCATGTGCCACAAAGCAATTTAGTCTCTTCTTTTTTTCCCATAGCCCAGCCTCCGTGGGAGAAAGCAGTATTTATTTCATTAAATTTGGCACACTAATACTGTAAGCACACAGACTTCATCCATCACACAGATCCATTCATTTGGTATTTGATCATAGCATCAAAAACTCGCCTTGTTGCGAGGCAACACAGTCACATCAGTAAACATCCCATAAGTCCATCTGATTGCTCGTCATCTAAAATAATAAACCAAAAAATGTGTTTACCACCATGTCATTTAATGGGGAATTTATTTTCCTTAGGGACTGTTTAACCTTCACATAGTTGTGGTGGTGTGGTACATTGGTGTAGCACAATGTTACCCACTAACATTTTTTTGAGAACCACAACTCTTAGCAGCGGCTTGCTTAAGGGCAATGTTCCAACATGGTGGACCAGAGAGAGAGGGAATATGTCCGTATTTCAACTGTGCCCACAGTAGAGAGTTGTCAAATGGCCTTTTCACTTGTACTGTATTTGGTGGGATAATCCCACCTCCCAATAGCTTTCCTTGTTTTCTGTTGGTGGGGAACAAGGCAAAAAGAAACAGTACTGAATTCCAACCTCAGTAACATCCTACAGGCAAGTGGGCTGCAAATGGAGGCCAAGAGACACATGAAATAGAAAGTCTTCTTGGAGCCATAGGGGAAAGGGATGGGCTGCATGTGGCCACAAGCCATACTATAGGGGTGATTTTGACTTTGCTTATGAGGTGGAAACCAGATGGATGAGCAGTTAAAATCACTTATGGGACTTGCCCACTGAGGGCCTGCTTTCTTCCCGTAGTTTCCGATTTTAACCTGCTCTTCTGAGCAGGCAGGAAGAACACACGCTGGAAAACAGTGGGGTCCTTCTTTAAATATGCAGATTGGGTTCCGATATCATCAGGGGCCTCACTGCTACACTAAACCTAGGCCTCCACGGGGAAGCTGTTGTGGCTTTCCTGCCAGGCCAAGCTAGTGGTAAGAGGATTCAGAACCAGAAGAGGCCCAAACAGTTCTTTTTACTTTTTTTGAACTTCCTTGTGGGACCTGGAGTGCTCCACAAAGAAATTTTAGGCCTCCCCTCCCACGGGC
This sequence comes from Squalus acanthias, assembly GCA_030390025.1. Taxonomy (NCBI): domain Eukaryota; kingdom Metazoa; phylum Chordata; class Chondrichthyes; order Squaliformes; family Squalidae; genus Squalus; species Squalus acanthias. Next base: position 179,693,671 of record CM059426.1, read on the forward strand.
TCCTGCTGCCCGACATTCCACTCCTGCCCACCAGCCAGCTGCTGCTTCCAGCTGGTTTCGAGTGGGAACCTGACTGGGCCTATGCAGATAAGGCACAGGAGTTAAAATCTCCCAAGCTTCACGCTGCCGAGGTCGGGACGATTTGCCACTCGCTTCGATCCCCATCCACACGACTGCTGCCCGAGTTAAAATCAGAACTTATGAATATACTAGTGTAACCAGTAGTAGCGTTTCGGTTCACTACCACATGTTTTCTTCCATTCACTAATCTTAGTGGAAAAATTGACATCAGTATAAAGTGAGGAATACTACAAATAATGAACAGGGAAAAATATACCCTTGTTTATTTATTGATATCAGCTGGAACATCTGAGGGAGGCTAATTAATTCCTTAGAGAGAGAGAGAGAGAGAGCGAGCGAGAGAGAGAGAGAAAGAAAGTCAGCCAGTAAACCCAAGCTACTTTAATGCATCACCTACCAGCACACTGGTAGGGGTCGAGGAACAGCCCGTTTGATCTCCTGACTGGGGAATAGTGTACAGAGGGAACTTTTTTTCCAAAAGGTTAATGTAGTCACTTTGCCCTCAAATACAGACAAATTGTGGTTCAAACAGTGCAGATGTTCCTCCTCCAATGTCCCCACAGCACTCCAAATACTCATGTATTTTTAAGTTTATCCATCTTTGTGCCATCCATGTCAGGAATAAACTGGAAGATGTCACCTGAATTTGGTTGGTTAGCACAAACCTAATGGCCTAATTATGGTTGCAATTCAGGCATGTAAAGTCATTTGTAGGAGTATAACAAAATCTGGGCTCCTCTGCAGTGTAAAAAGGATATTGAATTGGAGTTGTCAGTCTGTTACTGCACCATTTGTTGGCTGATTACAAAAGTTGCACTGCACTTTATGAAGGATGTTGTTGGCTCTCCTTTATAAACACTTAGGCCAGGAATTTCTTCGGAGCTGCTCCCTCTCTGCCACTGTAACTTTGTCCGGAGTGCCGTGGTGGAGTGGGAGCAGCTCTGAGGAAATTCCCAGCCATAGTTTGTTTAAGATTGTAATGTGTGCTCATTGAAAATAAATCAGTTATGATTAGCCATCTATGTTTTGTAACAATGGGGGATATAAACATTAATATTCTTGTGTTTTGTGTTGCAGTGCACGTCAAGATGCACTAACTTATTTTTTGGTTCTCTAGGAACTTGGCTGGATTCTAACAGTCTGCATTTAAGCCTCTTGTAGCTTTGTTGTACAGTTTGTTCGCACCCATACTCTGAAAATATAGTGCTCAGACAGGGCCATATGTTATCCCCAGACACTGGCTGATATAGGGGATTACAGTGGGTTAGATAAATACCTTTGTGTAGCTATTGCAAATGGTCGATGGGCAACAGGTGCTGGCAATGACAAACAGATGGCTGCCTCATATGAACTGACCTTTTAAAAAAAACCTGGACACGAGTCAGAGGAGCCACCTGCTTTAATTAATAGAATTACTGCTGTTCAAATTAGCTACAGGTGGGATGTGGAGAGATGACATCTTAAATCATGTTCTAAAATTAATTTCTAAACAACAATACAGTGAGAGCAATGTTGAGCCTCAGGATAATTATCTTAAATTGCAGAATATAACGTTTAATTAGTTACCTTACCTGGTGTATGATTTTCAAAAATGCCTCAAACTGTCACAAAAGAACAAAAAAAAGAATGCTTCAACTTTATGCCCTTCTCAAAGCAAGTGCGCTAGTTGCAACGCACTTGCCACAAAGATGAGAAATGTTGCATCATGTAAACTATTCCCATTGCAAAATGTACTATTAATGGAGCAACTGGTCTTTACCTGTCCAATGTTTTTGTATATTTGTATGGTCATCTCAGTGCTGTTCGTGGGACATTGTTGACTACATAATAACATACTGCACTCCAAAAAGTAATTATGTGAAGTGTTTTGACAAGGTGACAAGGCACTATATAAATGCAAGTGTTTTTTTTTACCTCTACGGGAGTAGGTGGGACATTGTGATAGAACTAAAGAACCGTTTCTTGTTAGTAATGTAACACATTTAGGGATTATTTTGACCATTTTCCCACAGGAACAATTTTGGTAAAGAAAGGTTGGGGCTGAAGCACCATGTCAGGACAGAGTAGCGCAAGCTGTACTCTGTATCTGGTTGACCTAGGAGTGCTTGATGGTGATGCACTGTGCCTGAACTGGGGAAGAGTTCCATTCTCCAGCATTAATGCTCCTCACACAGATAAATAAAAATTTTAAAAAATAATTAAGAAATTGATAAACAAAATCCAGCATTTTTCAAATGCATACTTCCATTCTGTTGGTGTGGAAAAGAAGTCCAGATTTCTGTTGCTTAGATTTGTTTTTTTAGAAACATTGTTGAGTAAGGCATCTTCTTGGAGAGATCAGTCAAAAGAGCTGCTTATGAAATGCAGCAAATGTGGTTATAAACCACGGATAACCAATTAAATGAGTCTTTAATCCCCAAAAGCCAGACTGCCAGATGGATGTAAGTCCACTTATTTTCCTCAGAGGTTGTGTGAAGACTCTGCTGGTTGTAGAATGGTTCTTCTGCAGTAGAGAATAACTGGGATTCCTTCCAGCTAGTCATCAGTAAATGTGATGTGTTCTTTGGCTGGCTTAATTGTAGAAAAGAATTGGAGATTAGCACTTCTCATTCTATAATAAAAATGTTTCTGAAGGTCACTAGTTGTTACAATATATATACAGGGGGTTAATTTTAACATTTGGGCAGACATTTGGCAGAGTGTGCCAGTTTGAGGCCCCGGCCTCGTTTAAATTGAACCTGCAAGCTACGGACGCCAAACGATGTAGCTCGCCAGATTCAGCCTGAACCAATACCAGGCCAACAGCAAGGTAAATCAGGTGGGGGTTCGCGATCACGGAGGGGAGGAAGCCCATTGTCATAGGATTCCAATTTACATGTTAAAAGAGGCCTATTGCCTGAACAGGCAGGCATTTTAGTCGGCAAGTGGTAGGCACCTCTGAAAGCTGCAGCGGGTCGATCATTTGCGTTAATGGGACGGCAAATCTACCTACCCCATTTTGAGGCCGTTACCGCCCCATTTCCGCAAGTTAAAATCGATGTAGGGTGTGCTATTTCCCCGTGATTTGCAGTGAAATGCGGGCAGAGTTGGGTTGAAATTGCACTGTGCGGTGTTAATAATATTAATGCATTTGCATGGAATTCTTTTGCCTGCTGTCTGAATGGACATGTTAACTTATATTGGATAATACGTTTTAACTAAAATTTTAGCTTTTCAACTCAAATCACAGTGTAATAACATCGCATTTTAAATCTTGTGATTGTCATAGAAACATAGAAACATAGAAGATAGGAGCAGGAGTAGGCCATTCAGCCCCTCGAGCCTGCTCCGCCATTCAATGCGATCATGGCTGATCATCCAAATTCAGAATCCTGTCCCTGCTTTCTCCCCATATCCCTTGATCCCTTTAGCCTTAAGAAATATATCCAACTCCTTCTTGAATATATTTAATGAATTGGCCTCTACTGCCTTCTGTGGTAGAGAATTCCACAGGTTCACCACTCTCTGGGTGAAGAAATTCCTCCTCATTTCTGTCCTAAATCGCTTACCTCTTATCCTTAGACTGTGACCCCTGGTTCTGGACTCCCCGACCATCGGGAACATCCTTCCTGCATCTAGTCTGTCCAGTCCTTTCAGAATTTTATAAGTTTCAATTAGATCCCCTCTCATTCTTCTAAACTCCAGCGAGTATAAGCCCAATTGACCCAATCTCTCCTCATACGTCATTCCTGCCATCCCAGGTATCAGCCTGGTGAATCTTCGCTGAACTCCTTCCATGGCAAGAACCTCCTTCCTCAGATAAGGCGACCAAAACTGCACACAATACTCAAGATGTGGTCTCACCAAGGCCTTGTACAACTGCAGCAAGACATCCTTGTTCCTGTACTCAAACCCTCTCACTACGAAGGCCAACATACCATTTGCCTTCTTAACCGCCTGCTGCACCTGCATGCTTACCTTCAGCGACTGGTGCACAAGGACACCCAAGTCTCGTTGCACTTCCCCTTCTCCCAATCTATTGCCATTCAGATAATAATCTGCCTTCCTGTTTTTGACACCAAAGTGGATAACCTCGCATTTATCCACGTTATATTGCATCTGCCATGCTTCTGCCCAGTCACCCAACCTGTCCAAATCATCCTGGAGTTTCTCGGCATCCTCCTCACAGCACACACGCCCACCCAGCTTTGTGTCATCTGCAAACTTGGAGATATTGCATCTAGTTCCCTTGTCTAGATCATTAATATATATTGTGAATAGCTGGGGTCCAAGGACCGATCCCTGCGGTACCCCACTAGTCACTGCCTGCCACTCGGAAAAAGACCCGTTTATTGCAACTCTTTGCTTTCTATCTGCCAACCAGTTCTCTATCCAAGTCAATACCTTGCCCCCAATCCCATGTGCCATAACTTTACATGCTAATCTCTTATGCGGGACCTTATCGAAAGCCTTTTGAAAGTCCAAATACACCACATCCACTGGTTCTCCCTTATCTATTTTACCAGTTACATCCTCAAAAAATTCCAGTAGATTAGTCAAGCACGATTTACCATTGATTCTCGTCAGTCAGAAAACCTGACAACATGAACTCAAAACTGGAATAAACCCATCTAACTAAATTTAGCCTGTATATGTTACACACAAAAGATATGGGTTGGTGTGCATGTTTCAAGGATTTAACACATTTCAGAGTTGAGATGATTAGCGAATCATCATCATCTGAAATTCTCAATGTGTTAGTGCCTTATAATACAGTGTGATCCAAAATATCTGTATATATTTGTATCTGTATGTATTTGAATTAAGCGATGTAAATAACATAGCAAATTGGGAATTTAATGCTTAAAAAACTGAATCATCAGAAAATTTGAATCGATCGACTTTGAATAATACTTTAAATGCTTTGCTCTGGTGTGCCCTTCAGTACACATTCACCAAACTTCCTGTGTGATGATTTTTCATTCACAACTATGTTTCTACCACGACTATATAGGGCAGCAATAGATGTCATACCTTTTCGCATAGGATAAATTGGTTATTTTCAATATGTTTTACAACCTTTTTAAAAATCCTAATACTCATTTGCTGATTCTGCCCATTTGGGCAACTTCCTCATTTTGTCCTCCAAATTATATCCCCTAACTCCTGTCACAACTGCCTGTGGCAAACTCAACTAAGCACACCAACTGTGAGAAACCCAAATTTTACTTATTATTATATTTGTTAGCTCCCAAATATTCCTCCAAGACTGAGGTTCTCTGCCACCCCATTGGTTCTTCTTTGTTTTGGCATCCACAATCCTGCCTACTCCGTGTGCTTTGCTCCCATCAGCTCTGTCCAGCAAGACCACTCCTCTGGACTCCCAAAGATATGTGGGTAGGGGACAGCTTCACCTTGGTTCAAACACAAGTCTTCCTTTCCTCCACCTATGCATGCTATTTATCCCTCTACACCCCAAGAAATATCAGGTGGGCAGAGCTTGTGTTGAGAGGTTGGGTCATTGCTTTTCCATCCCATTTCCACGCAGTTTCCATTTACACACATACTTTCTCTTTGTCAGTCAACAATAGATTTTGTACCTTGGCTCACAATTTGGGAGCAGCCAGTTGAACCAAATTGGCTGTAAATACAGGGGGCTAAATTGGACCTTGTAGGGCCAATATTTTGAGCGCTACATGGCCAACGAAGACTCGAAAATGCACGCGCACACTTCCAATCAGAAGTGCGCAGAACGCCATCATGGTAAAGGGGTTTGCATGCGTGCGCCTAACAACCACTGGCAACATGCAGAGCAGCAAGACTATGACACGAATTAGCATGCAATGCTGATTTGAAGCCACCGCTACCATTTTACCACCTCGCACAGCTGAACACGATGTTAAATGGAATGAAGGAGCCCCACCAGTGCTATTTAAAGGGATCATGAAGTACTTACCAGCTAGTTGCTGGTGCAATTGATTGTGTTTTTGGAGGTTTCCTATACTTGGTTCTCTCACATTTTCAGCCATTCTTCAATATATTACAGCACAGATTCATTTCACAAAGGACTCCCACCATTTCTTGCAGCCACAATGGACCTGCCCTTTAAGAGGTGCAGGCTGCCTTTAAGTAGCGCTCGCCACTCACGCTATCGTGCCCCCTGCTGTTGCCTGCAGCCAATGAACAGTGCGGGTAGCACTGGCTGCACACTGCATTCATGTAAAACAGCAGCCAGCACGAATTTAACATGCTGTCTGCATCGCATTGAACGGGCACGGATTAATCGTGTACCACAATCCCCATGCCCATTTTCGGGGGTATTCAATTTAACCCCCGTTATCTCTTCCATGGCTTCCGACTCCCTCTATACATGTAAGAACTAAGCATGCAAGCTGTCTTAATATCTTCCAGGGAAAACAGCAGGCTCATTGTTATCCTTTTATACTGCTTGCATCCAGTTACAAATTATGTAATAACGCTGAACCATGAAGGGCTGTGCTATTCTTCATTGTGATTAATCCCCAGGATAGAACTCAAGCATCTCTGCTGAAAGAGATAGAAAGACTGATATCAGCTGTCAGTCTTAGAATATTTGATGACTGAGAGAAGTGGCAAAATGGCAGCTCATTATTGGAGAACAGCGCATTTTGAAAACCTTAAAAAAATTCTACAGTGGTGTATAAAATGGCAGCATATTGTGAAAGTTGTAAATGTCAGCAGTTCTGGAAAAGTATAAAATATAATACTGAAATATTTTCCCCCTATGTTTTAAATTACGCATATGTCTGATTCAATTTAAAAACCACTGAGCATATCTCTATTTGGAATGTGCCAGAATTTCCTGCTGCTTTTATTTTATTTCAGTCTCGCACATGAGTTTATTCCTTCAGCTTTTTCAGTGGAAAGTCTTGTGCCGATGATATAGTGAAACCTGTTCTTAGACCACCTATTTAGAATAACCGTCGCTTCAAAAAGGTATCCAGTGCTTAGGCCTGAAGCTACAAAACACAAATTGGGAGCAGGGGAGAATATGTCTTTAGGAACTTTTTCATAGAGCTGCTTATAGCTAGTTGTTTGGTCAACCATTTTAGAATGCATTCAGTTTATATTTTTAAATAGTATTATATTCATTATATCAGCAATAATAAACAATTAATTTAATACGAACACAGATGTTTTGCATCATAAACACTGAAAACATTGAAAATTGTTTGATAGAATTCAATTTAATTCACATTTGTACCAGCTGATGAGTACTGCTGAGAATGAGAAGGGAAACTTTGGGCACAGATTAAAAATTAAATGTAAATAATGTATTCATGCTGGCAAATTTTAAACAAAACTACGCAATTGTAGTTCAAATTTAATCTGAATTCCAAAGAATAATATAGGCAGTTGCAAATTACTTTAAAAAGCTCATTTTTAAAGTGAATTTTTTTCAGGAAAACTACTTAAAAGAGACTAAATGATAAGATAATTAAATGTGTATCGTCATTTATAGCATGGTAACCTAAATTACGTATTAAATGAAAGTTCTGAGTCCCAGAGTAGCGACGCAGAATTGTATCCAAAAATGAATGTAAGTCTAGAGTCATCCATGATCTTCAGCACACATATCGGAGAACATATTCCACATGGTGTCGTTCTTGTTCTCAATAGTCAGCATTGTGGTTTTGAGCAACATTATTTTAGAAGAAAGTGCTTGATGAAAAACACATTTGCAACACAGAAAATTTAAAAAACAATTTTCCTGTATGTTCAATTTGGTTTTTTTTTGTTTGGCGCACAATTGAAACCTATTTTAAAGAGTTCCTTTAATGGCTTAGCTGGTAAAATGGCCACCCAGTGCCAAACTAAGACAGAGGCCGCGATTTTGCCGACGATGAGGGCGGGTTTGGAGGCGGGTCAGAGGTTAAAGTCGTTTTGCTTGACGACGGGTTCCGAACCCGCCGTCATCCCGCCTCCACAAAACCTTCCCAAGTGTCGGGTCCCCGATTTGCGAATGGACCCGACACCTAGCGGCGGGAAACAGATTAAAGGCAATTAACTGCCTATTAACAGGTACTTGTGAGCAATTTTCAGGGTCTTTTTCGATTTTCCAGCTTCTGGGTCGAGTTTTACGACGTCCGGACAACACGCCAGGTAAGTGTGGCATGTTGAGAGTCTGGTCTGATGTTTGTGAAAAGTTGACAGCTGAAAAAATGGTGTCAAGGATGCCATGTTGCACATGGTGAGTTTCAGAGCAAAGAAAATGTTGGTTACTGCATTTTTAATACATTTACAGATTTCTTTAGCTTACAAGTTTTTATTTCCAACTGTATATCCATTGCCACCTCATTGGGAGAACCTCCCTCACCAGAGACAGATCGCTTCTGTCATCTCACCCGCAGCTGCCATCTATTCCAGCAACATCGGAGCCAATGAAACAATCAGACCTTGGTCCTCCGAATCCTTCCACAATCATCCCCAACACCAACATCACCAACCTCATCACCAACCTTCGCCGCCATCACCTGATGCTGCACTGGACACACTGCATGCACATCACTATAGTGGGGCGGGGTGGGGGGAGGTGCGTGGAGTTACGACTGAACAATCACTGGAACTCAGTAAGACACTTCTCAATGTGTGTTCAGATCTGTCCAATAAGGGGCACTTTTTGAAAAAGAGATTTCACTGTATGACAACACATTACCAGAAACTTCATATGGACATTGGCTAAACCTCTCAAGTGCCCACCCTTGTGTGTTGTTAGTTGGTATGCTTGCAGTAGAATGAGGGTGAGTGTGAGGGGTGCCCAGTGAGATGGGGAAGTGATAAAGTAGATAGAGAGGGTTGGGTGGAGGTGCAAGGTAAGTTGGTGTCCTGGGGAGGTCTCTTCCACCCTTGTAAGGGAAGAGAACCTCCCTGCGTACTGTGACTCCCTCCATAAGCATATGGAGGGAGTCATCGGAGAGCCTGGGTACAAGAGTTCACCTTTGCGCAATGATTGTCAGTGTTTTCAGCACCTCAATGCTGTCAAACATTGAAAAATCAACTGTCAAAATAAAATTGTGCATGGTCCCTTTAAGGAAACCGGCAGAAGATGCGTCAGCAAATGACGTCATCAGACCCGCTTCCTGTTAATTGGCGGTAGGGGTGGGCTTAACAAGGCCAATCAAGGGAAAATCATGTCTGCAGAGTGGAGGCAGCTGGGGGCGAGACTGGAACCCGGAAACCAATTGACCCGCCCCCATCCCGACACCGCTGAGAAAATCGCGGTCTTTGTGTCTGTCTTCACGGAAGAAGACGCAAAAAGCATTCCGGAAATAGTGGAAATCCAAGGGTCTAGTGAGAATATGGAACTGAAAGAAATTAGTATTAGTAAGGAAATAGTACTGGAGAAATTAATGGGACTGAAAGCCCATAAATCCCCTGGATCTGATGGCCTACATCCTAGGGTTTTAAAAGAGGTGGCTATAGAGATAGTGGATGCATTGGTTGTCATCTTCCAAAATTCCATAGATTCTAGAATGGTTCCCGCGGATTGGAAGGTATCAAATGTAACCCCACTATTTAAGAAAGGAGGGAGAGAGAAAACGGGGAATTGTAGACCAGTTAGCCTGACATCAGTAGTAGGGAAAATGCTGAATCTGTTATTAAGGATGTGGTAACAGGGCACTTAGAAAAGAATAATAGGATTGGGCAGAGTCAAAGGGAAATCGTGTTTGACAAATCTGTTAGAGTTTTTTGAGGTTGTAACTAGCAGAATAGATAAGGGGGAACCAGTAGATGTAGTGTATTTGGATTTTCAGAATGCATTCAATAAGGTGCCTCACAAGAGGTTATTAAACAAAATTAGGGCTCATGGGATTGGGGGTAATGTACTAACATGGATTGAGGATTGGTTAACGAACAGAAAGCAGAGACTAGGAATAAACGGGTCATTTTTGGATTGGCAGGCTGTAACTAGTGGGGTACCACAAGGATCAGTGCTTGGGCCTCAGCTATTTACAATCTTATATCAATGATTTGGATGAGGGGACCTAATGTAATATATCCAAGTTTGCTGATGATACAAAGCTAGGTGGGAATGTAAGTTGTGAGGAGGATGCAAAGAGGCCGCAAGGGGATATAGACAGGTTAAGTGAGTGGGCAAGAACATGGCAAATGTAATATAATGTGGAGAAATGTGAAGTTATCCACTTTGGTAGGAAAAATAGAAAATCAGAGTATTATTTAAATGGTGAGCAATTGGGAAATGTTGGTGTTCAGAGGGACCTGAGTGTCCTTATACACTAATCACTGAAAGTTAATATGCAGGTACAGCAAGCAATTAGGAAAGCAAATGGTATGTTGGCCTTTATTACAAAAGGATTTGAGTATAAGAGTAAAGACGTCTTACTGCAATTATATAGAGCCTTGGTGAGACCACACCTGGAGTATTGTGTACAGTTTTGGTCTCCTTACCAAAGGAAGGATATACTTGCCATAGAGGGAGTGCAACGAATGTTCACCGTACTGATTCCTGGGATGGGGGGATTGTCCTATGAGGAAAGATTGAGTAGACCCGGCCGATATTCTCTATATAGAGTTTAGAAGAATGAGAGGTGATCTCATTGAAACATACACAATTCTTACAGGGCTTGACAGGGTAGATGCAGGGAGGATATTTCCCCTGGCTTGGGAGCTTAGAACCAAGGGTCACAGTCTCAGAATAAGGGGTCAGCCATTTAGGACTGAGATGAGGAGAAAGTTTGTCACTCAGAGGGTGGTGAATCTTTGGAATTCTCTACCCCAGAGGGCTGTGGAGGCTCAGTCATTGAGCATATTCAAGGCAGAGATTGATAGATTTTTTGGATATTAAGGGATATGGGGATAGTGCAGGAAAGTGGAGTTGAGGTAGAAGATCAGCCATGATCTTATTGAACGGTGGAGCAGGCTCGAGGGGCTGAATGGCCTACTCCTGCTTCTATTTCTTATGTTCTTATGTTTCTTATGCTGCCCCTTGGCGATATCATCTGAAAACACAGCGCCAGTTTCTTTATATACGCTGACGACACCCAACCTTACCTCACCACCACGTCTCTCGACCCCTCCATTGTCTCTAAATTGTCAGACTGCTTGTCCAACATCCAGTACTGGATGAGCAGAAATTTTCTCCAATTAAATATTGCGAAGACCGAAGCCATTGTTTTCGGTCCCTGCCACAAAATCCGTTCCCTTGCCACTTACTGCATCCCTCTCCCTAACTTCTGTCTAAGGCTGAATCACACTGTTCGCAACCTTGGTGTCGTATTTGACACTGAAATGAGCTTCCGACCACATATCCGTGGCATAACTAAGACCGCCTATTTCCACCTCTGTAACATCGCCCGTCTCCACCCTTGACTAAGCTCATCCGCTGCTGAAACCCTCATCCATGCCTTTGTTACCTCTAGACTTGACTATTCCAACGCACTCCTGGCTGACTTCCCACATTCTACCCTATGTAAACTTGAGGTCATCCAAAACTCGGCTGCCCATGTCCTAACTCGTACCAAGTCCCGTTCACTCATCACCCCTGTGCTCGCTGACCTACATTGGCTCCCAGTTAAGCAACACCTCGATTTCAAAATTCTCAACTTTGTTTTCAAATCCCTCCATGGCCTCACCCCTCCCTATCTCTGTAATCTCCTCCAGCCCCATAACCCCCCACCCGAGATATCTGCGCTCCTCTAATTCTGCCCTCTTGAGCATCCCTGATTATAATCGCTCAACCATTGGTGGCCGTGCCTTCAGCTGCCTACGCCCTAAGCTCTGGAATTCCCTCCCTAAACCTCTCCGCCTCTCTTTCCTTCATTAAGACGCTCCTTAAAACCTACCTCTTTGACCAAGTTTTTGGTCATCTGCCCTAATTCCTCCTTATGTGGCTCGGTGTCAAACGTTTGTCTTGTAATACTCCTGTGAAGTGCCTTGGGACGTTTTACTATGTTAAAAGTGCTATATAAATACAAGTTGTTGTGGTTGTTGAGAGATTTAAAAAAATTAAAGATAATGCTTACGCCCTGAATCTAGGGATGGGTTATGTTGATGGGAAGTAATTCAAACCTAATTGCAAAATTACCTGAATAATTCTGTCTGCGATAAAAATGTGCTGTTTTGCATGTCAATGAGGAAGATGGATAATAGGTTTTTTGAAAATGCTTTACACTTATGAACTACATCTAACAAAATTGAAGTGGAGTTTTATAAATCCATTAGCAAGTCTGTAACTTTTTATTTCTCTTAGGACAGTTAGGTTTCTATTTAGTCCATGTACAGTGTGCTTATGAAGGCGAGTACAATGGCTACTCCATCTTTCAGAGACATGCAGCCAAGTCAAGTAATTTTCAATCAATCTTTTTTTTCCACCGCTGTGTAAGCTTGATAGCAAAAGGGTTTGGTACTTGTTTCCTGTTAATCAAGCGCAAATAAAAAAAAATTCAACATAATACAACTTTTCAGCTGAAATTACATCTTGTATCCCTTTTGCTATGTTCACAATTGCATTTTGTGTGTATCTGAATACATTGTGCGGTGCCTAAATATTTTCTTTGGTAAGATTCCCACATGTACAAACTCCATATGAAAAACTGACTGCCATGTGATGCTCTTAGTGCATTGCGCTGTATGCTCGTGGTTGTTATTGACATGCAAGGTGGCATACATATAAAGGTTTTGAAACCAGAACCCATTTTAACTCCTCAGTGACTGGCATGGTGGCATGTAGTGAAAGAGGTTCATAGGTAAAGTTCTGAAAAATAAAACCAATTTTTAAATACTGAAAGCGCCAGGTTCAGTTTTTGTTTCATTACTCGATGTGTGCATGTGTGTGCACGCACACTTGCATTATAGGGGAGGAATTAATTTTGTTCAGATGAGTAAGGGTTAATTCTTAATATGGTTAACAAATTACAAATGCTTAATGGTATTATTCGGTTCCTCAATTTTGCCATATAATATTCAACTATAAAAATTTACTGAATATCATTTTTTACAGATGTTCTGTGATCAGAACCACATGCGCATTTTCAAAATGGCAAGCAAAATTTAGTGCTCAAAGATTTAAAACTAGGCAGTGGGAGAGAAGGATTGCATGAGAGAAACTGATTTATGCTAATAAGACCTTGACTAAACTAATAATTGTGGCTGATAACTTAAGAACGTACTTGCAGCATGTAGCTCGTGTGGAATGTTTTGGTTGGAGCTGACTATTAAAATGACTTTTGTCCACGTTAAAACACAGTAAGGTTTGTCTCAAAGCCGTAGTCATTGAGCCTGCAGTATAGAATGTAACAGATGGACAGTCAGAAGCAATTTACAGTTTACAAGACAATAATACATTCAAGGGTTCACCTGATGTTGCAAAGCAAGACAGCCAAGCTCAAAGAGGGAGGATTACCATCTAAAATTCAAATCATTCCAAAAAATAATTAACTTTAAATTTGCATTTGCTTATTTTTTTTAATGTCATTTTGTGTTCATACAGTGATTACTGGTGACCTCATTGGAGAGCTTGCTTGTAAAGGTTACACAGACTGCCGGTTCTATTATTGCATAGAACTGGTTCAAGAAGTAGTTCTGTACATTCAAGTTCCAGCACCCCCTGCTGTTAAAGTCACCCTGCTGGGACAGTATTAACAGTGTTCCTGCTGGAAGAGGTGGCAACAACTCACTGCAGCAGCCAGCCTGAGTGGCTGAAATCATTCCCTGTTCTACAGGTAGTGTAGTGATTTCATTCCCACTCAGTTATACCTTGGAAAGTTAACGGAGCAAAACAAATATAATAATTTATAAAATTAAAACATTTGCACATCAGCGCATCGTTTTGGTTAAAAGAAAATGCGGGTACAGCCTAATTTGAATTTTAATATGCACCTGTGCACCGAGTTAATTTGATGTTTTATTCACAAAGACAGTGAATAAAATAATTAGCTTTGAAAGCAGTTTTGCTTTTTTCCACATTGGTGGTGAGGGAGTGGTTGCCACCTCTGGAAAATACTTTGCTGTTCATGAGAAACCCCAGTTGATGGTATGCTCACACGTATTTGCATAAAAGGAGTTTTCCCACAGTGCAGAACAGTGCATATACGAGATGGGGTCCATCATGTGGTGCTCTTCACTTTGGTAAATTGGGGCCCTCCATAAGTGCAATATGCAGTCTCATATGAGACTTGTGGAAAATACAGGAGGATTGGTAGGGCTGGCCACAGAACTGGTAGGATGGTACATCAGGGGTTCTTTTTTACGGTGCAACAGTGGGGTATTAACTACTTGTGCATTTTGATGACACTGTGGGGGGAATTTTAACTTACAAAAATGGGTGGGTTGGTGGCGTGTGGGTAGTTAAAGTGTTAAAAATCTGAATCCTGACCTGAACCCACCTCCAACCTGCTTCAACTTCCATTTTGTATTTAACTTTGGCTGGTTCGGATTTGCACGCATCGTGAAACCCGCCAGCTAAAGAAAGGCGAGGACTGCTGGATTCAGGAGGTAAGTGCCTTTACACTTACCTCCTGCATCCAGTGTCCCTGCCTAAACCACTCCCTGCGATCAGAAACACCCCCAGGTGGCCTCCGATCCCCCTGGCCTCCCCCCACCCACCCAGGCATCCAATCCCCCCATGAGGTCTCTCCCCCCACCTCCCCAGGCCTCTGATCCCCCCCACCTCTTGCCAGGCCTCCGATCCCCCCCACCCCTTGCCAGGCCTCCGAACCCCTGCGAGGCCTCTCCCCCGACTCCATCAGCCCTCCCTGTGGTGCTCCTCCGGCCCCCAATCCCTTCAGACACCCCATTCCGGCCTCCTGCAGCCCACGATCTTCTAAAGACCTCCCCACCCCCACTCCTGTGGCCGGCCCTCGATCGCGATGTTCTGGAGACCTCCCCCCAATGCTCCTCTGGCTGGCCCGCGATCGTGATGTTCTTGAGATCCACCTCACCCCCCACCCCCGCTCCTTTGGCCGGCCTGTGATCACAATGTTCTTGAGATGGGCGGCCCACGATCTTCTTGAGACACCGTGTGCTGTCCCAGCCCGCGATCGCTAATACATCCCCTTCCCCCCCCTCCCCCCCCCCCCCCCCCACTGCACTGCGATTCCTCCCTCCCTCCCCCATGCAGCCTCGTGCCGCAGGCCTACCCGCCCGGAGCCAGCCAGCCTCTCAATCTGTCTGGCTGCGGGTGGGAAACAGACGCTTCCCATGCAAATCAGACCCTGCCATTAAAGTCGGCAGGGCCAGCTGGAAACTCTCAGGTTTCCTGACCACTTCGGAGACTCCCCCCGCCCCCCAACCTGCCTTCCTCATTAAAATTCAGCCCTATCTCTCAGTAGAATAAATATGAAGTCATGAGAAACACCTTCCAGTGAGAGCAAAGTTAGAAATAAATTTTCCACACAGCTCGGCGAAAAAATTAATAATCTTAAAATTGGCAGGGTTGCAAATTGAGCACACTGACCTCCACTCCCAGTTGTCCAATTTGCTTTCCCTTTAAGAGAGACTGCATACTGGGAGCGCTAACTCGTAAAAGTTACTTTGAGGGTTTACGTCTATGCTTTAGAAGATGGAGCTTGGCAAGGACATGGATGGTGGGAGCATGGGATTTTGTGCTTCAAAAATGCCCCGTTGGCTCTGTTGATAACTAAAGATTTAAAAATGTACATTCCTGGGCCTCCTTTTCGATATTGACGCGTTAGGGCGCTGCTTTGACTTTGTTGTCAGCGGATTAGGGCAGATGGCACTGACGTGCCGCCCCAAGTATGCATATGACCCCGTCCTGTAATTTACGAAGAGCCTAGACCTACTTTCTTGGGCGTGTGTGTTGGTGGAGCAGGCCAATCAGAATTTCAGAGCTTTGACTCCTAGTTGTACTCTTGTTGATGTTTTTCATGGATGAAAGGGGAAGAGTTTTAAGATTTGGGTTTAAGATTTGAAATCAGGCCCCAGCTTCGCAAACTACCCTCAGCTGTAAGAGGATCAAAGCCATCCATGACCAAACGAAACACAATACATACAAAGCAGTTTGAATCTGTTTAGATTCAGTTTGTGACACTGAATCGTGAACTTCCTTCGACTCTGGTTGAGGTTTGGCGGGACACTGGCTGATTTTGTGGCCGCATGAGCTACTGGTCGAATTCCTGGTGCAGCAGGAATACCCAGAACCCTGCCTGGCCATGAAACTAACCTTCCACACCTCAAACACAGCCTCTGCCTTCTGTGCAGATGTAAACGGCCAACAGACTTAATTTTTTCCCGAATCCTTGACGGGATTCTTAAAGTTGTTGGCTGCTGAAGTGCTGCACCAGTTTAATTAAATGCATCTGTCTGCTCAATGCTCACTGAAGTTTGGGAGTGTTCATTTAAGAATGAGTTGGAAAAATAATCCTTAGTTTGCATATTTAGTCAAACTGCCTTGTATGTATTGTGTTTCGTTTGGTCGTGGATGGCTTTGATCCTCTTACAGCTGAGGGTAGTTTGCGAAGCTGGGGACTAATTTCAAATCTTAAACCCAAACAGAAATTTCTTTACCATTATTGCAAAATAATGTTTGTTATTTTATTATTTTATTCTATTAAAGATTATTTAAACAGTTTACAAGGTAAGTTATATGTAGCACTAGTCTGGAAAAAATTGGCTGGTTTGCAGCAGGGTCCCGTGGTGGAAAATAAAATACTTTTTAATCCTATGAAATAATAAGGAGCATTTTCCAATCGAGATCAGCCAACGTACAGGCACAATTTTGGAGGGGCAGAGAACGCTGGTGTTATAAGTGCTTGCCTCAGACAGTGATGTCCTGCACACCATCTCCTGACTTTCTGGTGTGCAGGACATTGTTTTAAAATCATGCCATGTGAAATGGTTTTCCGTCATTTCTAATCTGTTTTTCTTCTTTTTTTTCTCAAGATATTTAGGTTTCATGAGCCTTTGGGCCAATTCTATTTTTTATCACCCAGTCAGCTCCAGTGGGAATCCTTCTATCCTTTGCATTTGGGAAATGAGGAGGGCCAACAGAAACATGCCAGGCATGTCCGGCTGTTCATTAAGTGCTCTGTGCCCACCTGCTGGTACCCACATCTGTAAACAGACGGGGACTTACCTTGCTTTGGCAGATGATTAGTGTAGGAGGAGCCACCTCTTCCCAAAGGAAGGTGGTTAGGGTACGTGGAGCCTCCTCTTCCCAAAGGAAGGTGGTTAGGGCATGTGGAGTCTACTCTTCCCAAAGGAAGGTGGTTAGGGCACGTGGAGTTTACTCTTCCCAAAGGAAGGTGGTTAGGGTACGTGGAGTCTACTCTTCCCAAAGGAAGGTGGTTAGGGTACGTGGAGCCTCCTCTTCCCAAAGGAAGGTGGTTAGGGTACGTGGAGTCTACTCTTCCCAAAGGAAGGTGGTTAGGGTACGTGGAGTCTACTCTTCCCAAAGAAAGGTGGTTAGGGTACGTGGAGCCTCCTCTTCCCAAAGGAAGGTGGTTAGGGTACGTGGAGCCTCCTCTTCCCAAAGGAAGGTGGTTAGGGTACGTGGAGCCTCCTCTTCCCAAAGGAAGGTGGTTAGGGTACGTGGAGCCTCCTCTTCCCAAAGGAAGGTGGTTAGGGTACGTGGAGTCGACTCTTCCCAAAGGAAGGTGGTTAGGGTACGTGGAGTCTACTCTTCCCAAAGGAAGGTGGTTAGGGTACGTGGAGTCTACTCTTCCCAAAGGAAGGTGGTTAGGGTACGTGGGGCCTCCTCTTCCCAAAGGAAGTTGGAACAGATGACCTGATGGCACACACCTGATATTTGAATATCTGGCTAATCATGATGGAGCATCCCAATCACAGCATGTCATGTTTTCAGCGGCATTACATGAAAAGAAGGCATATCGGAGAACAACAGCCAGCATAGTCTGATTGGTTGCACCCACCAAGATGTCATCAATCATACCTGCAGGCTGTGGCCCACCTGGCAACAACCGTTGTGAACTGTCCCATTCTTTCTAAATGATTTCAAAATCTTTGTTTCCTTATTGTGACACTCCTTTAATTGTATCTATATCTTTAAATGATAACTTAAGCACAATATTTCGCTCCCACTACTAGTATGCTCCCTGCACACATTCAAATCTGCACTTGGATATCTGCATAATTATGATAATGAGCTGACTCTGAAAATTAGGTGCAAATAACAGTCACAATTTTGCAATCATATTTTGTTGATTGGCCCAAAGTTAAACAGCAGCAAATCAGAAATGATAGGCTTGGAGCTTACAAATCAAAAACAAATGAAGTGGCTAGAAAACTGCCAATAGGAAGCTACTAAGGACTTTGGAAACACCCAATGCTCAATGATCGGTCAGCAGAACCTACCAATTATAAAATGGTGGTGCAATTGATTTACTCAGAAAGCTTTCTGAAAAAGTATTTCATTTTTTTCCTCAGTAGCTGGAAATTTCTAATGTTCAAAATAAGTGGGGCTGATCAACAAAATAATCATCACCATGGTAATAGCTGCTAAAAGCCAGTGCAGCTTTTCCTGCCCCCGGTTGCTACACTTTTGCTGGCAGAGGATTTTTGCAAGTTGAGAATTTTTGGTCCATATTTAATCATATCAGTGGAAAAGTTGAATAGTATTTTGTTTTCTCTATTAATGATTTAAACCTGGCTGGAAGATGAATTTGAATTATTAGACTTCTTCTGATTAACTGCTATCCATGTCAATCATAGCAAGCCCTTCTCCTCTTCACTTTAGCTCAAAATTCAGTTAAAAAATCATTCTCTTCTGAGAAAGACAGAAAACTATTTTTGGGGCTTGAAGGCAAACTTTTTTTGTATAAAAACTGCATAAATTATGGCCCTGAAATTCTCGGGGTGTTCCTCCTGTTACCCACCTTAACTCCAGGAGGGACACCAGGAACCCCAGGGAAACGATGGACACCCGTTAATATCAGGTCTTTTCTGTTTCCAGCAGTTTCCTCAGTGCCTTGTAATGGACAGAAGTTCCATCCAACAGCTCAAGGCGAATGACGGGTGAAAATTCTCTAAGCTGGGAGTTCCCAATCCTGCTTCTCAGTCGGGACCTGGGATTTGTGTGGCATTCAGTACACTAAGTGAGTGGAGGCGTTTGTGAGCCGCTTGCCTGGCCTGGACCCTCAAACAGCTTTTTTTTTAAATTAAGAGTTATGTGAGTCACCTACCTTGCTCAATGGTCTGGGAGAATGTTGTAAGGGTAGGGAGTTTAGCAACCGCACCCCCTTCCCTTCCAGTGACATAAGCAAACCAAAATTTCCATGTGCAAGGGGCAGTTAGGTGCCAAAGAAATGCCCAAAGTGGCATTTGTGCCCACCTGCCCAAAGCTAATAAAGTGCCCTTCCATTAACCCTGTAGCCTTCAGCAGGGTCGATCCCTGCCTAAACTATGGGATTTTTGAACTTTTGAGCATCTTATGAGGTCATTTTTTATTAAATTATTCAAATTTATGTTTATCAAATACTGTATAATTTGGCAAACAAGTGTATTATGGCAGGAACCAGCTGACAACAGGGAAAGTGATAATGGGGATGCCAGACCCCATTTTAATGAAGCTGTGTGCCTCCATTTTATCAGGATTTTTATTATTAACCAATGGAGGCTGGGATTCCCAGGGCTCGGGAATCACGGCAGGTAAAAGGAGGCGAAAAGGACCGGATCCATGAGGTAAGTGCATTTACAGCTCTGCTTGTGGGTCAGGAGGAGCAGGGGTGTTTCCCCCGGCCCCCCAAGCTTACCTCCTTACAGACCCTGTGATCGGATCCTGGGATTTCCTACTTGCCACCCCCCATGATCTCCAAATCCCCCAACCCCCCCGCCCCCACAATCTCTGGGTGTTCACCCCCACCCCCCGTTCTCTGACTTCCCCCCACTCTCCTGTGTTCCCCGAGTGCTCGCCCCCGATTTCCGACTCCCCCACCCTCCCACGATCTCCGAGTGCTCACCCCTGACCTCTGACTCACCCCCCGCACCCACCCCCCGCCCCCGATATCCGGCTCCCCCCGCAATCTCCGAGTGCTCACTCCACCCCCGATCTCCGAGTGCTCACCCGGCTGCTCTCTCGCCCTCCCGATCTCCTACTGGCATCTGCTCCTCGGCTGCTTTTCCGCCCGACAGGCAACAGTCTGTCAGTCAGGCTGGCTGTTTGGCATGAAACCTAATGAGCAAATTTAAAAGATGTCCTGCAGTTAATTCCAGCAGGACGTCCAAGATACCCATATTTCTGGGTTTTCCATTCGGAAATCCTCTCCCCCACTCCTCACAGCCCCGAATAAATTTCAGGGCCATGGTATGCCCAATGGTCCATCAAAGGTCAAGAGACAGTTCAGGACTATTCTCCTGGTCTTCCACCTCCAGACTACTTGGTGACAAAGGTTGGAAAATTCAGTCAAGTTATGGTACGACTCTGCCAGATGACTGCAGATTTTTGGAGCCCTAATATTTAGCAGTACTAGGAAGGAGAATATAGTTTAAATATACTAGCGCTGGTCCTGGGCATTAGTAGCATTAGGGGGATGGTACTGGGGGTTTGGCAGAATTGCAGTGGGAGTCCTGGGGGTCAAAATTCAGTTGCCTTGCGCCTCTTAGGGGCGCTAATGGGGTGCAAAACAGCTAGCGGCTGGGCGCGGCGCCGCTGACACCTCTCGCGAAATTCAGCGGGAGATTAGTGGCGGCAGGAGCCGATAGCGTCCCACGGCAATGATGTCATCGCCGTGCGCAGCACCCCACTCGCGCCCCAGCCACAAACTTCGGTCGCGCCCCCAGCTTACCGCTGGACGCTATGTCCGACAGGGTCAAGGAGCGTACGAGTGGCCGGCGCGGCGATAATTAAAGGGGAGCTGCCGGGTGGCCATTTTTATTTGCTGGCCGCCTGCCAGCACCTGCCCCCTCTGTCGTCCCATGCCCTCTCTGCCGTCCCCCTGCGGGGTGCCGGCTGTGATCCGTCAACCCGGCACTCCTCTTGAGTGCCGGGCTCTTTTTCCAGCACCCGGATCCTTGGTGGCACAGCTGGGCCCCGGATCGCGCTGCGCAAGGGAGGAAGGCCTGCAGTACCACGGCACGATGTGCCTGCGCACGTGGCGCTACCATTGAATTTCGGACGCGGGGGCGTTAACTTTTTCAGGGTGCTAAAAATAGGGCCCCGGCGGAGTTAGTGCCCCAAAGGGGGCGTGGCCAATTTTTGCCCCCTGGAGTTTAGTAGCACCGGGGTAGAGGTGCTGTGGTTGGACAGCATGGAGTTGGGTCCTGTGATTTGGCACCACGGTGGAGGAGAATGTGAGGTTTGGCAGAATTGAGGGCTGGAATGTAGGGTTTGACTCATGGCTGAATTCCTGACTGTCTCTTTCTGTCTGTCTGTCTATCTGTGTCTCTCTCTTTCACACCCAGCTGCCAGCAATTAGGATATTTAGGGGGAAAAATCCGGTTGCTTTGCGCCTCCCGTTAGTGCCCGAAGAGGGCGCTAACGGGAGGCGCAAAGCAACTAGCGCCCGGGCGCGGCGCCGCCCACGCCTCCCGCGAAATTCAGCGGGAGGTTAGCGGTGGCGGTAACCGTTAGTGCCCCGTGGCGCTGCGCCGCCAGCGATGACGTAATCGCCGTGCGCAGCGCCCCGCTCGCGCCCCAGCCGTGATCTTCGGTAGCGCCCCCTGACTTACCGCCGGACACTATGTCCGACGGGTCAGGGGGGCCTACCTGCGGCCGGGGCGGCGCTAATTAAAGGAGAGGTACCGGGCAGCCATTTTTGTTGCTGGCCGCCTGCCAGCACCTGCCCCCTCTGCCGTCCCCGGCCTCCTCTGAAGCCCCCCCCCCCCCCCGCGGAGTGCCGGCTGCGCTCCGTGAGCCCGGCACTTCTCTTGAATGCCGAGCTCTTTTGCCGGCACTCTGATCCCTGGTGGCCCAGCTAGGCCCCGGGTCACGCTGCACAAGGCCCCTCCCCTTTAATAAGGGGAGGAAGGCCTGCAGTAGCGCCCTGGCTAAGTTAGCGCCCCAAAGAGGGCATGACTCAATTTTTCCCCTTTACAAGTTTTAACTATCAACATAACACAACTGATGCTAATCAGAACCTTTCTGTTTAGTATCTTAGAATTTCACGGCAGAGAAGGCTGTTCGGCCCATTGCACCTGTACTAGTTCTTTGAAGAGCTAGCCACTTAGTACCATTCCCCTGCTCTTTCCCTGTAACTTTTTAAATTTTACTTTTGTAAATGTTTCTCCCTTTTAAATGATAGTGTGGATTCTCCTTCCACTGCTGTTTCTGGTGGAGCATTCCACATCCTAACAGCCCTTTGCATTAAAATTAATTTTCTGAATTGCTTCCGTTGATCTTTGGATGATGATTTTAAATTGATGTCAAGTTACAAACTCATCAACCAGTGGAAATAGTTTTACCCTATTGACCTTGTCAAATTCCTTCATAATTTTGAACCTGTCTAATAGATCTCTTAATCTTCACTGTTCTCATCAAAAGAGCTCAAGTTTCTCTTGTCTCTCCTTGTAACTAAAGTCCCTCATCCCTGATAACATGTGAATGAATCTCTTCTGCAATTTAATTTTGTCCTTGACCTCCTTCCAAAGTAAGGTGCCCAAAATTGGACAATATTCTAACCATGACCCAACCGATGATTAGTATCGGTTTAATATTACATCTTTGCATTTTTACTTGATGGCCCTACTTATAAAACCTAGGGACCCATATACAGTTTTAAAAACATTTTTTTGAGTGTAGCTTGACTTATGTGCCCTGCAGACCCACTACTCGTCTCGGTGACCCTGGCAGGTTTCGGAGCCTTCGGGAAGCCGGCACTTGTGGGCAAAATGGGGATAATCCTCTTATCTGCCTGTTAACTACCTGTTAACAGGCAGTTAAGTGGCTGTAATCCCTTCCCACCTCCAAGGAGACGGGACCCGGTGCGGGACAGCTAACCGCCTCCTGGCAAGATGGCACGGCGGCGGGTTGGGGGCGGGTTGGGCACCCACCCCCAAATGATGCCATTTTCCCGGCAGTCCCGCCTCCAAATCCGCCACCCCAGGGCTGGCAAAATCCAGCCCCTAATTCCTCTGGGACCTTTCAGCTCCAGTGCTGCCTAATCCTGAGAACCCCCGCTCTACCTACCAGATCCTGAGATCTCCAACTAGTGCAGCCAGAACCTTGGGACTCCCCAGTACTTACACATTCCACTCACTTTACCCTCTGTTCTGATACACCAGGACACCCTAGTGTTCCAGACCCTTGCATCCTCACCAGTGCTGCCACATTTTGAGACCTCCGAACCTATTCCTGGCAAACCCATTCCCAGTACTGCCATTTCCCAGGAATCCCTCAATAAACCAAGCCCTACATCCCACTCTACCCAGAGATATAAAATCCCACGTTTTCCCTTCACAGTACTGCCACACCCTATTACTACCAAAGCCCAGCACAAATACCCCTAAACAACTGCAGGTAAGCCTCACAGCCCTCCCCACTACTGCCAAAGCCTACATACCTATCCCCACTTGGCTGCATGATGATTCCCAACCTGGTTTGTATATATATCTATTTAAAAAAATTTTTTTTAATATTTAGGCAAGAATACAAGAACAATCAAGGGTGAGGGAAAAAGTCTAACAGGACATGTCGCGAGATGCCTCGCTCCAACAAATTCTTGGCCAATGTCTCTAGCTTACCAGGAGAATAATGCATTCTGTATTGTATAGTATAACACCTCTGTCCTTATACAACAGCATATGTTGGGGCTTTTACAACACATGGGGCTATTGTAACATTCATTTCACTTCATGCTAAAACAATTGGGTACAGCTTCCCAATTCTGCACACCTTGCCATTCACTACTGAGTGTTCTTTTACCACACTCCATTTTTAAAGATTAAGCACATCTATTGAAGACACGCATGGAGTTCTCTAAAACTATTAGGCTCAATTCCGATTATTAGCATTTGGATTCACAACAAGTGGCCTGATCTCAGAGTTCAGTTGAAGTATGAAGCATGCTGAGTCTTATTTTTCTATGTTGTATGGCATTACAACAGAATTCAGTCCAAGGCAAATAAAGCGAGGACACACAGTGTCAATCCCAGAGCTCTATTATGTACTATGTTGGCTGGTTGTAGTGTGGATATTGATTCTGAATAGAAGTGAGATTGAACCATCAAAGCATTCAGAATAATAACTGAATTACCAGCACACATACCAGAGATACTACAGGTGAATGACAAACCAGGGATGTACAGTATACATCATGCAAAAGTTAAGACAGGTACAGATCACCAATATATTATGATGCGGAAATGCTGGTGTTGGACTGGGGTGGACAAAAATGAGAAAAATGAGAATATATTACATATAGATCATTTGGAACTGTAAACCATTGATAACAGAACACATTCCCAGAGCTCATCTATGGGGTGTATAGAATCTATACCTCTGCTATAACTATCAAGAATATTAGACACAAAACACAATAGATTGTGCAGCAGAAGTGCAGTTGAAAGGTTCTCATGACATTGTAAACTACGATAGTGAAGTTCAGTCAGCAGAACCCTGAGGTTCAACTACTGCTTGTAGTCCCCTGACATACACTTTCTATTTTTTTATATTATATGTTTTATTTTAATTGCTGGCATTTTTTATGTCAGGTTAAGGCTGAATCATATAAGACCTCAAGTTAATGTGAATTACAGAGAAAATTCAGCATCCTCTTTGTAATATAAATGAATACTAATTCCATCATCATCAATGAAGCTTGCTTTCTTAAATATCAGCTCTTCTACCATGTGCTTAATTTACAAGCTGCAAGTCCTGGAGTTGGCATACACAGTCCACAAATGAGAGAGGGCATCAAATTTTACCCAGCTGCTACTGTACATGAGTAAAAGACTAAGTATTGACTCATGTCTGTAACACACCATACTGGGGAACCAGGAGGAAAGAGAAAGCACTAGGAAATGTACATACTAATTATAAAAAATAAACACCAGTGGAGTAGTGTTACAGGCCATAATCCACTCTCCGATTTGGATGACCTAAGCTTCCAAACCTGAGAGTTTAGTCAAGCCTCTCTCGTGGCACCGTCTGAACCCTCTTGAATAGTGCATTGCAATGTTGTAACATACCCTGCCACTGCTTTTTTGTGCACTGTGAACTTTACCCAAATCAAAGCTTCCAACAGCAACAGAATAAATCACTGAATAAGAAATATTATGGCTGTTACAATATGGATATAGTTATAAAGCAGAAGCCAAAAGAAAGATAAGGGTTTCCTGGTAAGATTTAAGTGTTAAATTTCTGGGGAGGCCTCTTTGGGGCAGATCTGTGGCAGGTCAGAACTTCTGCCTACCCCCATGAAAGAAAAAAAGAAGGACGTGCATTTATATAGCGCCTTTCAGGTCCAATGTACATAGGTGCACACCGACCCTGCCTCAGATTCTGGGGTATGGGGTATTTGCTTATTACTAGCAGGTGCCCGAGTATTATACTGCACAACTAGGGTGTCCGCCTCAGGTGGAGGGAGGGGATTGGCAGTGGGTCCACCTGCAGCATAAGTGGGCCGGTATTGCCAGGCCACAATAGTCAAACCCAGGCAGTTTTTCTGTCGGCCAGTTTCCTGAAAGCAATCAATCATTCTGTAATTGATTGCTTTCAGGAAACTGCCATTTTAATTTTTTAAATCCCCTCCTCAAAAGTCTGTAGCATTGCTGGACACCAAGGACGCACAGGTGTCCCTTGCATCCAGCAGTGCTAAGGTCTCAAATGAAGGAAATACATTTTATGACGTATCTGCATGGCATCATATTATGTACCCACCCAGAAATGAAAGATAAATTTTGACGGATGGAAAAAGGGATGAGGACCCCCGCCTTCCCAAATTATGGTATCTCTATGCTAATTTGTTGGAGGACATTCAGGGCCTTGGTGCCCAAACGACTTTAGGAGCAGTGTGGTTTATTACGAGAATAAGGAGCCCCAGTTACAAGTCCCAGTAATTAGTAAGAAAATCAAAAACAGGGAGACGCCAATCACCTGATGAACTGAATTCAGTAAATTATGACATCGCTGTAAATTATAATCAAGCAGGAATAGAAAATTTATATCCACCAAAAAAAAGTGTTTTTTCTTTAAATCTGTGTTTATACAAGAATTCCTGGAGAATATTAAGTACAATCATCAGGCGCTCTTAGGACAACAAATTGAGAAAAAGCTCTACCAGAGTTGAGACTCTGGGATCGTATTTTGTATCCACAGCACACAACAGAACCAGTGTTAGGCATCATTAGCCATGTGCTGGGGGCATCGGGGTAAATTGTTGGGGGAGAATGGCTAGATCTCAACTGCTCGCTCTATTTTATTGGGTGTTAAATCACTGAGCCTTAGAGCAGAATAGAAACAAAAACTCACAGTGAATCTTTCTTGTGTGTAGAAAATATACAATACCTAAATTCATACCCACAATCTTTGTGCTGATCTTCCTTTTTATTTGTTTTCATGTAATTTTGATACTCATGGTTATTTTTGGGAAAATTGTAGAAAAGATCATTTTAATCGATCAGCAGTATTATTTGGGAATGGGGGCTACTTGTTGGGTATTAAATATACTTTTGTTCTGATCTTTTATGGTCAGCCGCGTGTCTGACATATGGAGAAATCCATCACCGCGTTTAAGATTCTCCCAACTAATCTACTGAGAAATCTACAAAAATAGAGTTTCTGCTCGTCTAACATGGAGCGCACAGTCTCCCCATAGGAAAACAATCCAATTATCTAAATCCCGAGATCTAATCCATAGGTTGGCATGAGCCAAAGGTTAGGAACCTCCACTTATGCACAGGGGTACTACTGGAATCTAACCAACTAAAAACACATAGCTTACCAGCACAGAGCACTGATAACTTTTCAGCTGCTTATTCACCTATAACCACCCTACATATTAGGGCTTTTGCTTATCTGAGCTGAGTGGGAAGGATCACAACCCCCTGTGACAGGTTTAGCCCTCAAGGTCTTATTAATGAGCCAGTCCGGCTGCTTATTCTGATGAATTATGCTGATGCATTTCCCTGGCGTACAGCTGCTCAGGTATTGGATTACAGAGACTACTGGGGACGGCTGACTCGGCTCCAATCCTCTACCATTTGGTGTATCATTTTATTCATGAAACGATTGATTAGCACAGCTTTGACCCCTTTCTAGGTGGTCAGCAATTGCTAGGAACTCCCTGCAAGCAGGATGCTGCACTGCGCAAGTCATTGTGAAATGTGTGAGTGCATTGGCACCACCATTCTGACCACAGCCAGCACGGACTCGATGGGCTGAATGGCCTCCTTCTGTGCCGTTATGACTTATGACTCTATGACATCATAACCCATTGACCAGTGGTTCCACCAATTGGATATGTGGAGCTTCAGCAGTGGCTGCTTGCCGCTCTGCACCTAATCATAGTAGGCCAGACCTTGGATATTTGAGCTCATGCTCCCATTCTGAGCCTCTGGGTGTTGCCTCCCAAGTGTCTCAAGTCTCAGAATTTCCTCTTCAGCTATACAATGGACATTCCCCTTATGTTTGATGGAAGGACCTATAAATGACAGCTTGCAATCTGCCAGCCACTTTTATGTATTGTGCATTCAAGTCCAAAACTACATACCACGCACACATGTTATCAACTGCTTAGTACAGATCCTCATGTGAGGGGCTTTGGCAAAATGTACCCAGCATAAGGCTAACTCCCCCTCTAGGGTGCTTAGTGACAGGTCAGTGTAGACCAGAGCCCTCCCTCTCTACAGCTGCCTTCCCCTTCCAGTGTATAAGAAGCATTTGTTGGAGAGCAGCCAGAGTATCAGGTCCCATCAAGAATTACAGGATGGAATGATTGTGAAGGACCATTTTTCAATCAATTTCAAAATCTGAATCATTAAAGTCAATAATATTTCATTGCAATGACATACACAACAGAAAGTTAGGATTCAGATGATGGTATGAAACATAAGATCAAAGCTCAAGCAGTCGGTCTGAACTCCAAGAGTGTGTTTGAGCCTTGAACACACTACTTTTCTATCTTACATCATTTTTGCTTTTGAAATTTGTTGCTACAGTCCATTTCTTCTATCAGCAATGCCCACACATCCCTTACTCTTACTAGGATGTTGAGTTATTAGTCCAGTTTTATATCATGTAAGAATTAAGAATAATATAGTGGTGCTTACTTTACTGAAAAGTAACACAGATCTGGTATGGTTAGAATGGTGTTGCCTCTGAAGATGTGCACTGATATATGACCGGTGTTGGCAATTTTTTTCATGGTATGAAGGTATACATTTATAAAATAGGATAATAGATCTCAGTAACTGAATCGAGTTCTGATGACATGATAAATTTGAGACTGAATGTTGAGGAATTATCTTGTCATTGGAACCTAAGATCCAATTACTGTCTATGCCAGAAATGTTTTTATTCTATGTAATATGCAACAGGTAATATTTGTATTTGCTGCTAAAGTCAGCTACTCCTTTTTGGTAGTATCTTTCACCTACAGGAGCATTCTTGTACGATGTAGAAGATGAGGGTATATAGGTAAGAATGGCATTGTCTCTGAAGGTGTAGAGGATTAGATGACTGGGGTAGTAGTAAGAGCAATTTTTTTTTTGACACCAGGTTATAGAAATATATAGGTAGTCCTACCTATGTTATATAGGTATCAAATAGGTATTTTCCATCTCTTGGAAAATACTCTTCCTCCAAGTCAATTGCAGCTGCACTTTCTAACTCCAAACTGCCTAGCCTTTGGCTTTCCATTCTCCACAGTACTTCTGCAGCCATCAATCTGCTTACCTATTCCCTTATACCCAGCTCTGATGACCCTGTCGCCCGCAAAACCATTACTCTCATCCTAGTTGATCCTCCTGGTATGGCCTCCATCTTCTCTCTCTCCAATTCAAGGGCCGGAATTTTCAGAGGTATGAACGGATGGGTTGGAGGCATGGAGGGAAGTGAAAATTGTACAAATGTAAAACATGACCCCAACCTGCCTCCAACCTGCCCACTTGCACCTTTCGCTCAGGAGGGATTGGGGGGGGGGGGGGGGGGCGGGCTGCCAAACCGCTGCCAGGAGGCGGGTTGGTAATTTAAATATGATAATGAGGCTTGAAGCCTCTACTTTAACCTGCTTTGCAGGTTTTATTGCAGAGGGCCAGGTTCCCCGATGCTCGGGATTCCCGGTGGCTGCAACAAGGCAGCCTCAGCCTCGGGGAGCAATGCTTGTGGGCCGGGAGGAGCAGGAGTGCTTCCTCCTGGCCCCCCAAGCCCCCCCACCATCAGCCTGCACCTCCCCGGGGTCAGTGCTCCGACCCCCCCAGGGATTGAACACCCTCTCCCGAAATCGCGACTCAGCCTCAGGGTTAGGGATCGGACCCCCGCTCCGGCCTTGGAACCGCCCCTCCCCCCCACCATCCTGGGCCCAGCACTTACCTTGTCCTGTGGCCTCCTGGTCCAAGTTCCCTGCACGACTGGAAACCAGCCTGTCAATCAGGCTGACTTCCAGGCGGGAAACCCGCCCTTTCCGTTGCACACACGCTGTGGAGTCGTGCCGGGAAACCCGAACTTCTGGGCATCCCGCAGTCTCCCAGGTCCCCCCGCACCGTGCAGGTGTGACCCGGGAAAATCCAGCCCAAGGGGTTCAATCTTGAGCATATCTTTTACTATCGGGCCTTACTCTCCTTTGCCAAAACCACGTACTACTCGAGGATCATCCTGCAGAGCAAAGGTAACATGGCTTCTTTTCGCCACTATCAATTGTCTCTTTAAACCCCTCTACCCTGCCCCCTTGACTCTCACCTCCAACAACAAGCACAAGGAGCTCATGGACCTCTTTATCGCTTCGAGTGAGACCATCCGTTCAGCTGCCTCTGCTGCCTCCCCTTCCCCCCTTCCCCCTTACCTATCAAGACAAATCTTCCCCCAGGTTCCCCCTTGCCCCAGCCCTGAACCCACTTTCTCTAGTTTTTCCACTATCTCCTTCATGTCCTCTCCAAGCTCACCTTGTCCATGAGAACCATCTCCTGCTGTCTTGACTCCATTTCTAGTAAAATGCTGACCACCCAACTTCCCTTCCTGGCGCCCATGCTAGCTGACATTTTAAATGGTTCCCTCTTCTCAGATACCATCCCTCTCGCTTTCAAAACTCTTGTCACCACAAAAGACCCACCTTCAACCCCTCTGTCATTGCAAATTACCATCCTATCGCCAACCTCCCTTTCATCTCCAA
Organism: Squalus acanthias; assembly: GCA_030390025.1. Classification (NCBI taxonomy): domain Eukaryota; kingdom Metazoa; phylum Chordata; class Chondrichthyes; order Squaliformes; family Squalidae; genus Squalus; species Squalus acanthias. Next base: position 179,723,967 of record CM059426.1, read on the forward strand.
AGTTATTAAACAAATTGTTGGTACCCAAATTCATCTTTCCTGCAACTCCATGTTTGAATCTCTGCAATCAAGTTTCTGTCCCCAGCTATAGAACTGAAACAGCCCTAATCAAAGTTACAAATCGCATTCTTTGTTAATATGACACTTCTTTGTCAGAATTCAAGTATCGCATCCAAATTTCTGTCTTGCATTTTAAGGAGTATAAAGAAACAAAGAGAGTCTCCAGGAGCACAAAATAATCAATTGCAGACAAGGGCCTGAAATTCAACACCTTAGCGCCGGCTCTTAAGGCCGGATTCGTGACAAATATGGCGTCAACCTCGCTTCCGCCTACTTCTAGTGCTGGATGCCATATTAGCGAGGGCAAAAAAAGAGGTGTCGTTTACCTTCATCTGAAGCAGACATTAGGTCATTAACATATTCAAATAACAGGCCTAACTCCTGCTTCTGCTACCTCTTACAAATTTGGCTTGCGTCTGAGACACCCAGCGCCAACGCTGACTGCCTCCGGGAAAACAAACACTAAACAGTACAGAATTAAAAAAGGTAAGTACTTACCATTAGCATCTTCGACCTCACTCCTAACTCCAATCTCCTGGCCCTCTCCGATCTCCCCCCTGATCCTGGCCCCGACCTCCCCCTCCCCCGATCCTGGCCCCGACCTCCCCCCGATCCTGGCCCCGACCTCCCCCTGATTCTGGCCCCGACCTCCCCCGATCCTGGCCCCGACCTCCCCCTGATTCTGGCCCCGACCTCCCCCGATCCTGGCCCCGACCTCCCCCTGATTCTGGCCCCGACCTCCCCCGATCCTGGCCCCGACCACCCCCAGATGCTGGCCCTGACCTCCAGGACCCCCCCCCCGATACTGGCCCCGACCTCCCCCTCGTTGTCCCCCCCCAGATGCTGGCCCCGACCTCCCCCGATGCGAGCCCTGACCTAGCCCTGATCTCCAGGCCCTCCCCCAGAGTCTTTGCTGGACATTCTGCCATTCAGCGCTGGGCTGAATGCCACAATAATGCTAATCAGCAGACAGCACCAAAATAACGGCGCTGTCTGCTATGTTTTTACGGGCGTGAGCAAATCGGGCACCGCCCATTTTCAGGCCTTATTGAATTTCTAGGCCTACACTCCAAATGTGTCACTTTGTTACAGAACAATCTTAATATGTTGAATGATCTGTGATATGACCTGCAACTGACAAACATATTCCAATCTGCAGAATTCCCTGACCAAAAAGCGAACATCTGACTGGCTTTCATATAGCAATTAGACATTTGACTTTAAAAGGACAGGCCTGTTTAAACACAGCTTGGCCAGCAGGATAATACTTTGTGCAATTCACAGTATTAGAAAACAGTGGTTCATCCAATAGATCATGAGCAATGGCACAGAAGACCTGCTAGCATGTATTATATTCCCATAATTGAACTTGTGATCCCAGAAATGTGCAATTTTTCGATGAAAATTGGTGGACAGCTTGCAAACACTTTTGACTGTAATGTGATTCTTGGCACAAAAGATTCATTCCAGAATTGTACATGATCAGAACAACCATTTTGAGCTTGGTGTTACTATCCTTGCAGACAGGTTTTCCAGTTAATTGAAGTAATTAAATTACCCGACACTTGCCCTACTCACCGCAATCAAATTTCTGTGATGGGACCTAAAATAGATATTAGGTCCCTCATTTCGGGACCAACGCCTTTTTTAGGTGGCCGCCAAGGATGCCTAAGAAATAGCCCGAAGCAATTTTATGCTCCGACATTCTTGGGATGCAGGACATTGGTTCCTGAAACAGGCGCAACAATGGTCCAGTTTCTACCCCTCTTAGCATTCTATGTCCATTATAACCAGCTTGAGCATCAAATTCCCATGTTTTACCTGTGGTTTTCCCCAATTAACAGATATTTCAAAAGCATTTACAATTAAACATGCTGTAACAAATTCTTCTGAGCAGTGTTTTATTTGTGAGTATTTAGGGACTAAAGATTATCTCTTACTGCGTAGAAAGGGTTATAGTATTAATAGTCCATCATAACTTTACATATATACTTTAATTAATTTTTATGTACTTATTTTTTCTGTATCATCTTACATTAGGGAGGAGCAGCTATGAACTGAAACTATGAACTGAACCTGTTGTGTCACACTAATGAATAAGGTTTATGAGAAATGTTTATTTGCACTTACCTAATGTATTTTTAATTAAATAAATCTTACTTTCACATATAACAAAACCTGGAACAACTTCAGGATGACTGCCGCTTAATTATTACAATAACCGGAGGCCCACAACATCTTCAGTCCTACGGGCTCCACTTAATGCAGCAGTATTGCTCCTTCAAATTCATCTGTTTGAAAACTAAGATTTTTTTCAGGCAAGAGTTCAAACAAAATTTCCCTTATCAAAACTCTTGTGCTGCACCCTATTTATGAGCACATACTAAAGTTATATGAAGCGGGGAGGTTAAAAGCTGTACATTGTGACTCCCTAAATTATGTAAAGCTGTTGCGAACTAATTTAATCATAAATCACAGCAGGTAATTATGAAGATTTTGTTCAGGTGTTAGAACTGACTTGCAGTATCTGGAATTGAATTCCTCTTAGATTAACACTTTCATGATTGCAGGAGCAATTCTGTACTCTAGTGAGGATGTTCCCTCAGGATGAGGAGGTCCAAAAAACAATCAACATCACCAGGCAGCAATTTAAGTACTCAAGTAATAGCTTGCTAGAGAGACCTCAAAGATAACAACTTTGATTCAGTATTTCAAAGATGACTAGTCTAGTTGGCCAACTCTAGTTGCATACTGGGCCACAAATTTGTTTTGTTTGCTGAGGTTATGTCACCATCATACTGAAATGAAGGCTACAGAATAGTTAACAATCATATCTTAGAGTAGAGGAACATGAGACCAGACATAGTCTATAATCACTCCAACACAAAAAGATACCCATTCAGAATTCTGTTTATAATCTGAGAGAGAAAGAACGGACTTATTTCCAAACACATCTGTTATAAATGTTGTTCAAAGTTAATTGGAACCATACACCAATGGTTTTAACTGAACTTTTAAGTAGTCCCCATAATCTAGCACATTAGAAAAAAACTGTTAATCTAAACATTGTGTTTTTAAATTCTTTTTACCAAAATTACTAATGCTGTGTGAAATGCATGCTTTTTAAGGGACTGCCTACACCCAGGCAAGTTGACAATTCTCATGTCAGAAAAATGCTAGTCAGCAAGATTTGCTTTTGATAATTTGTGGCATTATCTCCCAGGGAGATTGGTTAGCTCTGGAATTTCCAAAATTAGTCCAATACAGTGTAGGTGCTGCCAACATTTGTGTGTGTTTGTGTATATATATGTGTAGTATGTCTGTGTGTGCGCCTTTTTTATGGTGCTGTATAATGTTGCCATTTAAACAGATCCTTCAACTCCTGAATGTTCCTCTTTATCTTTCCTAAAATGGAATATGGAATACACTAAGATGCTTAAATAAGATGGCCATCATCAACTTCAGTGGTTAGGTGTTCATGGTAATTTAATGTTTTTTTTATACCCAGCACCAAGAGTGAGGTTGGTTACACATAGTCATCATTGTGGTGGATTCACTTAGTGCCAAATGTAATTTGAAGATTTTTGTTGGCCAGCAGGTCTAGTTTCATTTGACCCCGTGAAGCCTATCCCTCTGTGTATATGCATACATATGTTATCGTGCCTGTAATTGAGTCTGATGACAGCCATAATCACTCTCTAACATATATGAGATTTGGTGCTATGTTGGATAAATGCAAATATGAAGCCCTGTTGGAATTTTTGTTGATTCTAATTTAAGAAACTCTCAAATTATAAATTATTATGACACAGTTGGCTCAGCCACAGGGAATGGCCAATTATAACATCATTTTTTCAGCACACAGATTCATATTAGAATCAATAATGGACCAATTATGACACATTGCTGGCTTAGGAAGCACAACAGTCTAAATTGTAAATTGGCACTAGATCTACTTCTTTTCATTTTTAATCATAGAATGATTACAGCACAGAAGGAGGCCATTCGGTCCCTCGAGCCCGTGCCTGGCTCTCTGCAAGAGCACTTCAGCTAGTCCCACGCCCCCGCCCTTTCCCCGTAGCCCTGCAATTTTTCTTCCTTCAGGTACTTATCCAATTCCCTTTTGAAAGCCACGATTGAATCTCCCTCCACCACCCTTTCAGGCAGTGCATTCCAGATCCTAACCACTCACTGCGTAAAAAAGTTTTTCCTCATGTCGCCTTTGGATCTTCTGCCAATCACCTTAAATCTGTGTTGTCTGGTTCTTGATCCTTCCGCAAATGGGAACAGTTTCTCTCTCTATCTACTCTGCCTAGACCCCTCATGATTTTGAGAACCTTGATGAAATCTCCTCTCAACCTTCTCTGCTCTAAGAGAGCAACCCCAGCTTCTCCAGTCTATCCGCATAACTGAAGTCCCTGGAACTATTCTTGTAAATCTTTTCTGCACCCTCTCTAAGGCCTTCACATCCTTCCTAAAGTGCGGTGCCCAGAATTGGACATAATACTCCAGTTGAGGCCAAACCAATGTTTTATAAAAGTTCATCATAACTTCCTTGCTTTTGTACTCTATGCCTCTACTTATGAAGCCCAGGATCCCATATGCTTTTTTAACTGCTTCCTCAACCTGCCCTGCCACCTTCATGTTCCTTTTCATAGGCAATCTGCTGGAACAGGTTCTAGCAGATATGTTCAAAAAGGGGAGAGGGATAAAGCCGGAAACTACAGGCCAGGCAACCTAGTGGTGGGGAAACGTTTAGAGACATTAAACCAGAGCAAAACTAATTGGCACTTGTAAAAATATGGTTTAATAAATGAAAGCCTGCACTGATTTGTTAATGGCAAATCGTGTTTGACTAATTTGATTGAGTTCTTTGATGAAGTAATGGAGAGGGTTGATGAGAGTAGTGTGGTTGATGTGCATATGGACTTTCAAAAGGCGTTTGATAAAGTGCCACATAATAGACTTGTTAGCAAAATTGAAGCCCATGGGATTAAAGGGGCAGTGGATATGTGGATTCAAAATTGGCTAAGGGACAGAAAGCAGAGAGTAGTGGTGAACGGTTGTTTTTCAAACTGGAGGGATGTGTGCATTGGTGTCCCTCGGGAGTCAGTGTTGGGACCACTGCTCTTTTTGAAATCTATTAATGACTTGGACCTGGGAATACTGGGCATAATTTCAAAGTTCGCAGATGACACAAAACTCGGAAATGTAGTTAAGAGTAAGTAGGATAGTAACAGACTTCAGGAGAACATAGACAGACTAGTAAAATGGGTGACACATGGCAGATGAAATTTTTTATTTTATTTACTCATTTACAGGATGTGGGCGTTGCTGGCAAGGCCAGCATTTATTGCCCTTGAGAAGGTGGTGGTGAGCCATCTTCTTGAACTGCTACAGTCCTGTGGTGAAGTTACTCTCACAGTGCTGACTTTGTTGCAGCGGTTTGGTACACAACTGAGTGGCTTGCTGGGCCATTTCAGAGTCAACCACATTGCTGTGGGTCTGGAGTCACATATAGGTCAGACCGGGTAAGGATGGCAGGGTTCCTTCCCTGAAGGACATTAGTGAACCAGCATGGGTTTTTATGACAATCTGCTAGCTTCATGGTCACCATTACTGAGACTAGCTTTTTAATTCCAGATTTTTTTAAATTAACTGAATTTAAATCCCCCCCAGTTGCTGTGATGGGATTTGAACTCATGTCTCTGGATTATTACTGCTAGTCCAGTAACATAACCACTATGCTACCGTAATGCAGAGAAGTGGGAAGTGATTTATTTTGGTAGGAAGAATGAGGAGAGACAATATAAACTAAATGGTACAATTTTAAAGGGGGTGCAGGAACAGGGAGACCTAGGGTATACATCTTTGAAGGTGGCAGGACAATTTGAGAAGGCTGTTAAAAAGGCATACGGATCCTTGGCTTTATTAATAGAGGCATAGAGTACAAAAGCAAGGAAGTTATGCTAAACCTTTATAAAACACTGGTTAGACCCCAGCTGGAGTATTGTGGCCAATTCTGGGCACCAAACTTTAGGAAGGCTGTCAAGGCTTTGGAGAGGGTGCAGAAAAGATTTACTAGAATGGTACCAGGGATGAAAGACTTCATGGAGAGACTAGAGAAACTGGGGTTGTTCTCCCTTGAGCAGCGAAGGTTAAGGGGAGATTTGATAGAGGTGTTCAAAATCATGAAGGGTTTGATAGAGTAAATAAGGGGAAACTGTTTCCAGTGGCAGAAGGGTCGATAACCAGAGAACACAGATTTAAGGTAATTGGCAAAAAAAACAGAGGCAACATGAGGAAAATAAATTTTACGCAGCGAGTTGCTATGATCTGGAATGCACAGCCTGAAAGGGTGGAATGCACTGCCTGAAGCAGATTCAATAATAACTTTCAAAAGGGAATTGGATAAACACTTCAAGTAGAAATATTAGCAGGACTATGGGTAAAGAGCAGGGGAGTGCGACTAATTGGATAGCTCTTTCAAAGAGCTGGCTCAGGCACGATGGGCCAAATGGCCTCCTTCTGTGCTGTATGATTCTATGACTAGAAGAAGCAGTAGACTGTGGACAACTCCACAGCAATTAACATTTGTTTCTGCTATTATTTCAGTGAAGACATAATGGGGTAGATTTTGGCCTGGGCCCAGATTAGGCGCTGCGCTATCAACACGCGCCTGAACCTAAAAACCTAAGGAAGTTGGTCCTCGGGCCTCCAGGTGAGCTGCCGGCACTGGTCGCGTCCACAGGCAGCTCACCCAAATGAAGATATCAATGTTGGGTCACGTGCAGCAGCCCTTAGGTGAGTCCCGGGAGGAGGGTGTTGGAGCGGGGTAAGTGGGGGGCAATTGCAATTCCTATGGAGTCGGGGGAGCACTCCCGCTCCTCCAGCTTCACAGGAACTTAAAAAAAAAAATTCACCTCCCTCTTGATGGTAGCCACTGAGGCCGACAGATTTCTTGATGAGGTCTTTCAACAGGTGTTAAGCCCATAATTTACATACTTAAGGAGCCTAACGCCTGTGTTAGGCACCCACCCGACAGGCTAAAAAATGGCCCTACAAATTTAGCAGTGGGACTGATGCCTGCACAGATTGGGTGCGGGCAGTCCCACTACTAAATTGGTAAGCGTTGCACCTGTTTTATGCCCGGAAAACAGGCGTGATGCATATGCATTTCTACCCCAATGACATTCATCGTCTTGAATATTGTGATGTTTAGTGTCCATGTTAAAGACTTTAAAAACCACTAATGTTTATACCAATACATTTGCTTCCTAAAAAAATGTTTTAAATTAGAAGCACCCCACTAGTTAAGTGGCATAGACAACTATGGCCCATTGTGACCTAAAGCATCTCTGTACTGCAGATAGTATATCACATGGCGCAAAGTCATAGGGTTACCAACCCTCCCGGATTGTCCGGGATTCTCCCAGAATGGAAGAAGAATCTCCCAGCCACTGCTACAAGAAACCCGGGAGAAAAGTAGAACTGCAGCCTTTAAATTTACCTTCACAGCAGCGCCTCCCTCCTCCGCCACCCCCCCCCCCCCCCCGATTCTGTTAACCACTATTATATTTAAATTAAATTCCATGCCACGTGCTTCCAGCAGGAGCTGATGTAATGCTATGTCCGTGAGGCCTGTCAAGATGTGAGTTCAGAGCATTCTTGGAATAATGGGAGTGGCGAGAGGGTTCGGGGCTCAACTGGGCCTGCACCCGCTGATTTTCAGGGGCGCTGTGCTCAGTCTCTGGCGCCAGGGGAGCAGAATTCAGTGTGTGGCAGCCGAGGTGTCCTGGGCGCTGCTGGTCTGTGGAAGAGCCGCTCTCCTCTGGCTGGAGTTCTGTGCTGTTCCTGCATCTCAACAAGGCCAGGCGCCAGCAGCTGGGGCTGCTCATGTGTCCCAGGTAACCCATTGCCGGTGTCACCCCCGCTAACAGAGAGGCTGCACTAAATTGGATTAGGCCTTTGGTTTGCTGCATGACTATACTTTACCTGATATATTACCAGAGCACGGTACAAGAGAGGCATTGGTGAAGCATTTAAATGGGTTGTGGAGATCTTGGGTCTGGACAGGATCTGGTTCAGTTGTGATGTTCCCCAGTGTTGAATAGTCTGACAATAGTCTAGGCTCCTGCATGAATAATGGTCACTTGGGTGAGATGCAAGAGTGCTGCTTGCTGCATATTACAGCAAAAGTCATCTTCAAGAAAGGAGAAAAAATAATAAAGTATACTATAGTGGTATAACAGTATCATAATATTGGTCTTTAGCTGTGATGATACTCAGCTGAAACCTGACCAGACAGCAATGGGAGAATTCTCCATTTAGTGGTTGTTTGCATCAGTCTCTGTTCAGACATCAATAAGCTTGAATCCAAAGGCAAACAGAATGAAGTCTGGTAGACAGTCACAACTCTAAGAAACCCAAGTTCGGAATGAAAGTGTAGCTTTGAACAGGAGAGTGGTCGTTCCCACAACTGAAGTTGCAGTAGTGTTATTGGCATAGTGCCCATGGTATCTGGGCTCAGAGTGTTTAAGACTGTCACCAGATGCAATGAAAAAAAATACGTCCATTCCCTTGGGTGTACATACTCTTGTAATGATCTCTAAACTAAATGAAAGACAGACTTGCTCGTTCTACGGAGTTCTGGAAGAATTGCGAGCTGTGCTGAGTGTGTGTGTTCAATTAGTCAACTTCAAGACATTGGCCTAGATTTTCCAATTGGCAGTAGCATTTGAGCAGATTTAATATATTTTAGGGCAGAGTTATCGCCAGATTGATTTTTCCAGTTACCGTTAATGATCAGTGGTACCCGTTACCGCAAGAGTCATTACAATCTAATTAAACCAAAAGAAAAGTTATGTGGCGGGAAATTTGCTCAGTTCCAATTTTCAAACACAAATTTCAGTAATAAGCAGTCAATTTGGACTTGTCCTTAATAGTGCCAGAGGGCTATAGAAGTGATGTTCAGAAACATATTTCAATGTACCAACTGCACAATAAATCAGCAGTTTCCTCTAAATAGCCCCTTAACAGCCACAAAGAGCAAAGTCCATGCCATGGTTACCTATCTCTATTTTAATTTTTTCATTTTTGAAGCAGTTAACAGGTGAGAAGTTGTTCATGTGCAGCTGCTCGTAGAAGCGTCCAAAGTATTTTTGAGGTAGCAAAGTTGCGGTATTTCTTTCTTTCATTTGCTAATGTTAATGAAAAAGTCAGCGCAAGTACAAAGTGGGGAAACTTTATACTCAAACTTTATCGCTAGTATTAGCAAATGAATAGACCATAATATAAAGTTTAATATGTTATACACAAACATTTTCAATTAAAATTGCTAGAGCTTCATTGATTGTGATGCTGCTTCATATTACACAGAATGTGCTGGGAAAAGATATAAAGGATTGGCAGTGTAACAGGGTTTTTTTTTAAGGAAAGAAGCAAATAAATGTAGTTATTACTAAACCAGAGATGAATTGTTCTAAAGCTGATTCATCTGACCGTAAGGTAAATATTCAATATAGAGAAAAATCATACATTTCAGTAATTAGCAGGAAAGCAATTTGGACAGTGCTTCTATAGCTGCCATATAAATATTTTAGAACTGAAGCAGTATATATTTCAATAGTTGGGAAATATTTAAGGCATGAGAAGGTTAAACATTTTCAATTCCTTTCATAGATGCGGGCTGATTCTCTTAACATGTAGACACCATATCATCTGACTTAACAGCAGCGATTTGTTCAACAGCAACTTCATACAGTTTTTTTTTAGAGGAATAACATTGTTTTAAGTAAAAGCTGTTCCTTTGACCAGTTTCCTCAGACTATTACATTTCATGTTGAAATTGCACAAGACGTGTCAGAAATGGATTTTGATTTTTGCTTTTCTTTTCATTCCTGTAGAGGGACAGGAATGTTTGTAGGAAATGTGATAATATAATTGCAAATGTCTGACTGGTTATGTTGATGTGTTCTTTCTCTCTCTCTCTCTCTCTCTCTATACTCTCTCCTCACAGGATCTCCAGTCCTTACTGGCACAGGCACCATCACCTTGATTGTAGATGACATCAATGACAATGTTCCAGCATTCGCTTTCAAAACCTACCATGCCACCATCCCTGAGGATGCTCCGACAGGGACTGATGTCTTGCTTGTAAACTCCACTGATGCTGATGAAGGTTTGAATGCAGTCATCAGGTAAAGGCATTTTTTGTGATGTATATTTTCTGCTCTGTGGTGGCACAGCATGAATATTCAACAGTAACTCTTTGATACACCCTGAGTTCTGATATAACACATTGACCTAGAAGTTGGATCATGCCACCCCTGTTTTTCAAGCGTGAGACTGGCACTTAAGGGTCCAATATGGCGGGCGGTGTGCACACACCCATCCCGCGTCGGAAATGCGCCGCCCGCCATGTTGGATCAGGGACTTGCAGCGCGCGCTGGTTTTTAGGTGCAATTGAATTTCTAAACAATTGTCGTTACAGCTCTCTCACTAATACAGGGGCCATGTAAAACGCACTGATAATGATACACCTCTTGATATAAAATGTGTTCTGTATGACTTCAAATGACAGCTTCTTGTGGAGAGTCTGCAGTAATGTCTGTATCGAACCATGTGAGTGAATTCCCTTGACTGGACAAAAATCCCACTATTAGACTCTCTAATTCCCAATTTAGCCTAACAAAAGTAATGATGATGTTAAATGGTGGTGACATGTTGTCCACAGCACCACACGACAGGGGTTGGTATATTTTTACGGAATGCTGAATTCTCTGCGTTAGTCATAAGCTTCTTCACGCTGTTCAGGGCAACTTCAGAAATTAATCTCTTCAGTGAAGTTTTCCTGCTTATGTCAATATCGCCCCGTGCAAGAGATTCACAGTAGGTAGATGGAAGCAAGGTTCATTTACACGTCGTTTTGTTTCATTTCCCATGTCTCACTTTGATACAGTGTCACATTTTTTCCTTTGAAGAAATTAATTTGGCTGAAGATTAAAACATTTATTGTAGTCCTTAATTTGGGGGATATTGGATCACATGACAGTAACATAGGAATGGAATAAAAAAAAGCCCTGTGTTCATTGCTGATGAACAGGTACTTTGTGAGCTCTTTGTGCTTTTCATTATCTATTATATATTAAAATCTTAGGAGTAGGGGGGGGAGTTGCAACATTCCATATCAAAATACATTGAAACGTTCTTTGTCCTGCTGTGCCAATGTGAAAATGTATTGCAAGTGTCAACATTTATCTGCAATACCAGTTTCGCCTGTAGGTGGCAATATTAATGGCCTAATTCCATTATAAAACTGTCACTGTGACGTTAGGTGGTTTAGCAACTGTTGAGACTGTGAATTACAGTTTCTTAATCCCCCTGTACTCCACACCAGTGGAGAGTGAATAGCTTTGTAGTAGACTGTCAGCACAAGTAACCAACTAAAGAATTCTAATCACCCTACGCCACTCTGTTCCAAATCTCGAAAGGCATTCAGGAAAACATACAACCAGACTGACGTGCAGCTCCCCACACCTCCCGCCCCCACCCCCACCCCCATTCATCTGACGAACATAATGGACTGGAATTTCTTGGATTAATTTATGCAGAAATTACACTGTTATTTACGCAGGTTTTTACGCTCCACACAAGCTTCCTCCCACCCCTCTTCGTCTTATGCCCAAATTTCCTGCGAATCGCTTTAGAATACACCGAAATGTAAAGTCGACATAAAACCAACGGAAATCAGCATAAATAATCAGGGCCCAAGAAAAGCACAGAACATGCGCAATCTTCCATCTTTAAGTCCCTCCTTTATCTTACTGATGTTATGAAAATTAAAGTTTGAAGCCAACAAGCCATCTTTTATGCACATTAAGCACAGCATGTTTAAGAAAATGCAATTGTGCAAGCTTTTCTCCTTTTAATGTAACAGATTCTAATACCATAAAAAAGCATTCAAAGAAATAAAAAGTACATATGGGTCTCAGTGAGGAGAAATTAAAAAAACACTATAAAAAACAGAAGTAGTAGCTTTGGGTCCTGCTGCACCTATAATTCTTTGGACGTAACTCGGGAGCGACGCAAATGATCAAGAAAATTTGCGTGTAGCGATGCTTCAACATAAAACTGGTGTAAATCAGCTATGTGCAAATTTCCTCAGAATAAATTGACGCAACTCCATAGTTATGCCAAAACTTTCCAGGAAATTCCAGGCTATTGTCTTCACTGAGAGTAGAGCCACCATAAAACCCATTCACCCAGTGTATTTCTTCGCCTCACAAAGCCCGATCACACATCGAACAGTATAACACGTTCAAGAAACAATCCATGCGCTGCATTTGTCCCCCATCTGAGAATAAAATTGGGGCTGGGTGGAAGGAAGGACAGTCCATTCTTCTCTCCCCCTGTTACCCTCAAACCTGGGCTGTTTTTCCCTGCTGAGCTAGTTTCCCTCCCTTTCCGTCCCCCATGCCCTCTCTCCCTCTCTCCCTTTCTCTCCCTCATCTACTATCCTCCTCCTTTGCCTCGTCTTCTCTTCATCGCCCTCTCTCCTCACCCCTAGCTCTCCCCTCCACATCTCCTCCTCGTTGCCCCCTCTTCTCCCCTCCCCACCCTTGCTCCTCTGCCTCCCCTTCACCTCCTCACAGCCTTCCCACCTCCCTCTTCCCCTCTCCCATGGCTGGGTTCAGTTAATCCCCGCACCCTGTAATCCTGCTTGACCTGAACATTCTTTTGATTTTGGCTCACTCTGTGTAACATCCCAAGAGGTCACCAGGTTAGAAAGGAGACATCATAGGGACTAAATGGCGCAGTAGGTTTAAATATGCATGCCATCTCTGGAAGAATAATCCAGCTCAGAATAATGGGGTGAAAGTTTCACTCTGTCCAGTAGCTTGGAGAGTATTAAGTGAAATGAGTTTAAGCAGTCTCAGCCAAGTTTATGATGGACACAAGCCACATCACCACAAAACTGCACTTAATTTGGCAACAATTGGTAGAGTGCGAGCCATTGTAGCGAGAGATGCACTAAAATTGAAAAGTACTGAACAATTATGGGTGATTCATTTGCACTTTTCTAATTCTAGCAATTTTTGGGTGCAAAGGATACACAGTTGGGTTTAGTGGGGAGTAGTTGGCAGGAGTATAACATTAACAGTTGGCAAGACTATGACATTTGTTTCCTGCATTGTTAAGGCATATACAGATAAGGAATGTAAGATATTCTTGAAACCTAATTACATTAAATGCACTGTAATGTGATATATCTTCTTGGCAGACACTTACCTCTGGTAAAAGGAGGCCACTAACCTTGCTTGAAGACAGATTAGGAAATTGCTACATGAATCTTGTGACAGTAGAAGCAGAGATGTTACTATCATTTTCTAAACATTCCTTCAGTTTATTATGGATGTGGTAGGTTAGAGTGGAGGTGATTAACTCCCAGGGTGAATTTAGATGCCAGGGAGATTGTGTGAAGTTTAGTTATATACCTATCGTCTGTGATCTTTTGGTTCTCATAGTGCTTCTGGTTTAGCTCAATTCAAGGATCTGCTTACGGTAATAGGCGGCAACTGGAATGCCCTGATGGGCTATTGTAATTCTTCAGTGTGGACAGAGCATCATTGCCCCAGAGCAGCGGTGAGGTGGGGGATTGAAGAAGAGATGGGCCTGTTTGATCTTCTGATTTGAAAGATGTTAGGCATTTCATTTCTGTTTTGCAGAATGCGCATTCAAAATTTAATATGATATTTTCATCTGTCAGACTTGTGCCAAATTTTTTTTTGTTCCAATTTATCTCTCCTTCCCTTCTTTGTTTGTCTAATAAGGGCATTGACTACTTTCTGGGTTATGATTCCATGGGTCCCAGGCACCCTCTGATAGCTCACCCAAGTAACCATTCTTCATGTGTGAGCCATCGTGTGTCAAAAGCTTTTAACCATGAGTCCAGTCTTGTCCACTCACATGCATACTTCTAATGATTAGGAATGGGAATAGAGGCCAATTTTCCAAACCCAAAAATGTTAGTGCCTCTATATCTGCACAACCGAGATCAGCTAACTCAACATATATCAGTTGTAGAACGTGTGTGTTGTTTGCATGATTTAGCGATACACTGAGTAAACTCACTGGGGGAGAAATTCAACTCATGGCTGTTCACCTGTCTGGTGTAAATTCGGCGTAAAACCTCTAAATTTTGTGTTGCATTCTGTCGCGCCTGAACTCTGTTGGAATTACGCCGGATGCCATATTGGTTCAGGTGACTTTTAGTCGTCCAGAGTACCTGCCTGAAACAGGCATTATGTTCCTTGAATATGCAGATATTTAAATAATGCGAAATTCAGGTACAAATGACTGGAGCTTACGCCGCGCATGCTGCGTCTAGTTGTACCAGGCATTGAATGGCCAAACCATCGATCCTTGAAGGCAGGAGAGTGCTCAAAAAACGGCCAAAGAAATTTTCAGTTTTTATTTTTATGAGCCCAGGCCAGGAGAAGCAGGAGTACACCTGCTAGGCACACAATAAAAACTTCCAGCCCACTGCTGGTCCGTACCAGAACCCCCCACCCGCCGCCCCCCTCATAGAATGCTTCCCTCCCCCCAGACCCGGCCTGCCCTCGGCGATGACGAGCTGCAGCAGGGTGCCAATTTGACATCCGTAGCTGGCCAGTGACATTTAAGGAGGGCCCAATGCTGAATTTGGTCCAGTTCTCAGGCCGGCAAGAGCAGAGCAAGCAGAGCCTCCACTCGCCGATTTTACGCCCATTTTGGGCACCAAGTTGAATTTCTCTGTAACAGAGTCTTCAGGGGAGTTTATATGTAGCAAGATTATTCTAGTGTCTCCATTAATATGATTAGCATCTCAGATCACATTCCAGTACCTCAATTATTTGTTTTCTTCACTCAGCTTGAAGTCTTTACATTAGAAACTTAATAGGAACCTCTAACAAGATGCTAAATTAATTATAGATATGGAAAAAACTGCAGTTACTGAAAATCTGGAATGAAAACAAAAAATTCTCAAAATGGACAGTGCTATCAGCATCTGAAACCAGTCGTTTATCAGATACTAAGGGACTTGCTGTGTATTTCCAGCAGTTTCTGTTTCTATTACTAATGTCATTAATTATATGCAGGATGAACTAGATGGCTTTTGAATAATATCCATGAAGCTGCAACATTGGTTTTTGGAATGTGACGAAAGCTTTTATTTGTGGTTGAGGATTTAAGAGAAAATTAGTAGAAATGAGAGCTCTCAGGCACGTTATTATGTTATTAGAAGATTGGAGATGAGGGCTAGGATTCTCCTTTGCGATCCTGCCGAAATCAGGGTGGAGAATGATGGAAAATGTGGGCAATTAAGCCTGCTGCTGCCTCACTGTGCAACCGGGATTTACTGCCCCTGCCAGGATCGCCATAGCTGCTAATGGTGGTAGGGTCCCTGTTGACTTTCCCTTATGCCCACCACAGTTAACACCGCTTCCTGGGGCCACTATGGGGAAGGTGGTAGCAGGCCCGGGGAAGTAGCAGTATCAACTCTGAGGTCCCTCCATGAAGGAAACCGGCCTTGCAGCCGTCTCCACTGCCTCCATTTGAGCTCCCAATTACCATGTGTAGGCCTCGCTCATTGCCAAACTTTCAAGGGACACCGATCTTCCCATCTGTGGGGCCCTTCTGCCCCATTAAGTGCCCAAGTCACCTCTTGTGGTGCTGCAAAGGCGGTCCTGCAGCAGCACCAGCGGGATTTTGTGACTGGGCAATGGTGGGCTCCATTTTACATAGGATTACATAGGATATACGGCACAGAAACAGGCCATTCGGCCCAACCAGTCCATGCCGGCATTTATGCTCCACTTGAGCCTCCTCCCTTCTTTCCTCATCTAAATCTATCAGCATAACCCTCTATTCCCTTCTCCCTCATATGCTTATCTAGCTTCCCCTTAAATGTATCTCTACTATTTGCCTCAACCACTCCCTGCGGTAGCGAGTTCCACATTCTCACCACTCTTTGGGTAAAGAAGTTTCTTCTGAATTCCCTATTTGATTTCTTAGTGGCTATTGATGGCCTCTAGTTATGCTCTTCCCCACAAGTGGAAACACTGTCTGTATCTACTCTTTCAAAACCTTTCATAATTTTAAAGACCTCTATTAGGTCACCCCTCAGCCTTCGCTTTTCAAGAGAAAAGAGACCGAGCCTGTTCATCCTTTCCTGATAGGTATACCCACTCATTTCTGGTATCATCCTTGTAAATCTTCTCTGCACCCTCTCCAGTGCCTCTATATCCTTTTTATAATATAGCGACCAGAACTGTAGGCAGTACTCTAAGTGTGGTCTAACTAAGGTTCGATACAAGTTTAGCATAACTTCACTACTTTTCAATTCTATCCCTCTAGAAATAAACCCTAGTGCTGGTTTGCTTTTTTTATGGTCTTGTTAACCTGTGTCGCTACTTTTAGCGATTTGTGTATTTGTACTCCAAGATCCCTTTGCTCCTCTATCCCACCCAGACTCGCACCCTCCAAGTAATAAGTGACATCCCTATTCTTCCTACCAAAATGTAATACCTCACATTTATCTATGTTGAAATTCATTTTCCAATTATATGCCCATTCTGCAAGTTTATTAATGTCCTCCTGTAATTTGTTGCAGTCCTCTTCAGTATTGACTATCCCCCCCAATTTGGTGTCATCCGCAAATTTAAAATTATGTTTTTGATTCCAAAGTCTAAATCGTTAATATAAATTGTGAACAACAGTGGTCCCAGCACTGATCCTTGTGGAAGACCACTACCCACCTTCTGCCACTCTGAATAGCTACCCTTTACCCCTCCTCTCTGCTTTCTGTCTTGAAGCCAGCTACCTATCCATTCTGCTAATCTGGAGGCAAGAGTCCCACTGGGAGCTCACAGTGCATTCAGGATGAGCCCCAACTTAGTTTCTCTGCAGCATTACTTTATGAGCATAGTGCCCAAGCAGGACAACTTTTTAATTTGATACAGCAGCAAGAGATGAGACCACTGACCAGCTTATATGTAACAGCTGTGGCTCAGTTGGTAGCACTCTTGTCTCTGAGTAAGAAGATTGTGGGTTCAAGTCCCATATTGAGCACAAAATCTAGGTTGATACCCTCGTGCAGTACTGAGGGAGTGCTCCACTGTCAGAGGTGCCGTAGTTCAGATGAGACGTTAAACCCAGGCTCCATCTGCCCTCTCAGGTGGACATAAAAGATCCCATGGCACTATTTTGAAGAAGAGCAGGGGAATATTTACCCCCCAACCAACATTACTAAAACAGATTATCTGATCATTCTCACATTCCTGTTTATGGGAGCTTGCTGTGCACAAATTTGCTGCCGTGTTTCCTACATTACAACAGTGACTACACTTCCAAAGTACTTAATTTGCTTTAAAATGCCTTGGGGCGTCCTGAGGTGGTTAAAGGCCTATTTTCTGTTTTAATGAGTAGAAAATAATTCAGATTAATCTGGGTCTATTTGAAGGGATAATTATTAGTCCTAGCCCCTTTAGGGCTACCCCGGATCAGGCGTATTCCTCAGACGTTCACTTTCAACTAAAGTTTGAGGTAGCCGAATCCTAAAGACGCTTAATTGGGTCTAAAGGTCCAGACTATCTCTCCCTAAAGGAAAGGAACAACCTGAAGATGTTACCGTCCTCTAGATAGCACTTTTAATAAGTTTAGCTAGACTGTAACGTTCTGGATATTATGAGGGTCCGGAAAACTCCCTCAGAATTCTGCAACTCCTCACCAAAGAGCGTACAGAGATTGAGTTTGCGAGTTTGATACAGAAGTATTATGTGAGACAATTCTAAAAATATATAGATTTATTAAAGAACCGACATGTAATTACAGTTGGTGATTCAATCGCAACATTAACAGTTCCAAAAACAGAAATCTTACAATTCTATTATCAGAGATCCTTATTTTCAAATCTTAACTTCGTTACATTTTTACAGTTCTAAGGGGTAGAAATTAGGTCGCGCCCCATTTGGGGCGCAAATATCGTCCGGACGCAAATATTAGCGCCTGGCGCTAATTATCGGCACTGACGGGAAACTTCACTTTTACCGCCCCGGGAGGTGAGTGGAGCGCTAAAGCAGGCGCTGCACACCTCTCTTAAGGCACAAAGGCCGAGCAGTGAGGCGCTAACTCGGAGCGCTGGCGAAGCTCATGTAATGTCAGTCAGCAATGGAACACACACACAATGGCACGGGCCAGTTCTTAAAGGGGATGGTTAATCTTGCTTTCCATCCACATCCTGTTCATTGCTGCCTTGAATCTCGGCCTGGAGAGACTTGCACATCAAATGTGCTGGAAAGAACAATGGAGAGCACCAGGCAAAGAGCTCAGAGTGCAGCTCCCACGGTCTCTGCTAAATCGATACAAGGAATGGCAAATCAAAATGAACCTGCAAAGTGCTGCTCAGTACCCAAAACTCCTTCACACAACGTTGAATCTCTCCAGAAGTCTCTCCCTCTCTCTCTCAGAATGCGTAGTTCAAAAATGCCACCAACAATAAAAGACAGGAAGAGGCCCCCTTTAAATAGCGCCCCCCCCAGCCCCACAGCGATTGATAGCGTTCCAGTCTTCTGGTCGTTGGAAGCGCCAGGTGGTAAGGCAGGGGGCGCCACTCAATTTCCGCAACGGGGCGCCCCAAGGGCGTTGCACCATGGAATGACGTCACAATCTGCGCGCGCAGGTGGTCGCAGCGGTAAGTTTTAGCGCCGCCGCACAATCTCAAGTTAAGTTCTCGAGCGGCGCAAACATCGCTGCGCCCGGGCGTTAGCGGCTTTGCGCCCCATTAGCGCCCTCTTAAGGCGCTAACGGGTGGCGCAACCAAGTGAATTTTTACCCCAAAGTCTTTATTCCAGGATATCCACCAAAATCAAATACCTTTGATACCTTTGATCCCCGAGGTACAAAAAGTTGTAGACTTACAGAGCTTGTCTCTGAAGCCTGATAATCGCTTTGTCCCTTAACAGCAAGACTATCATCCCATTTGAAAGTTCAATATTTATATCCTTTTTCAGTGGTATGTCCTTTGAAGTTTTCTGCTGATGTAAGCTAATTATCTCTAGTCATTTTTCTGCTGACCCCTGCTATTCTTACAGTCAGTTCAGCTGGTAGCATTAAGAATCGTGTCTCTACCTTTACGTGTTCGAAGCTTATCATAAAAACGGTGTGACAACAGATGCATCTATTTGATGTCATTCTTACCAAGGTCTTCTGTTTGTGTCTTTTTACGACGTGTAAATTAAAAACACCTCAACCGGGTGCACCATTGTCTTCTTAGTTACCTCAGCTAGTTACAACACAGAATCGTGTCTCCTGTGTTTCATTTGATGTAATTTTTAGGAAGGCATATGTTTCTTAATTTTCTGTGTTTCTTTCCAAAGTGTAATTTAAAACACTTTAACAGGGTGTACCATTGTGTTCTTTTCAAAGCTTCAGACTTCAGGAGCTTCCAACCTCCTGTTTCAAAAAGGTTATTGATTCAGTGTCAACAACTTATCTTATCTCAATAGCCTGTATGCTGTTTACAGCTTCTCCATTGTTAGGTTTTTAGATTTTCAAGCCCAGTTTGTCATGTTACAAAGGCCAGAATTCTTTCATAGAATGGTGTATTTTTCTGAATATGGCTTATTCCTTCACATATTGAATGTACACTTTTGACCATTTGTGGGAAGATTCAAATATAAAAATGTGTTTCCTTGGTGGAGGCCTCGAATAGTATTTTCAAGGACTAAACTTGCTTACATGAAAGCCCAAGTGGCCGTTATTTAGCAAGGTGAATGCTTCGGTTAACTCATAATTAAAGACAGGACCAAAGTAACAAAAGAAATAGCATTTAACTGAATTTAATGCCAGGGGTTTTGAAACATTCTATGA
This sequence comes from Squalus acanthias, assembly GCA_030390025.1. NCBI lineage: Eukaryota > Metazoa > Chordata > Chondrichthyes > Squaliformes > Squalidae > Squalus > Squalus acanthias. Next base: position 179,743,938 of record CM059426.1, read on the forward strand.
ATTTCACATTCTACATTATAATACTAATCCAGTGAAGTCTCTATAATTTTACAGAAGCTTCACCAAAATCATAAAATGCTTCAAAATTCCTGGCATTGATTTCAGTAAAATGTTATGTTTTGTTTAACTTTGGCCATGTCCTTAATTAAGGGTTAACTGAAACACCCACCTTGCTTCCCAAATCAAAGCACTTCTAGTTGATTGCCTGCGTTTAACCTTGATGCCAGGGAGTCTAACATTAGCCATACTGTTTTTACATGCTTACTTAGTTATTTGCTTTAAATCAGTAAAGCACATGCCCCCAAATCAGTCTGCTTTCTTAGGAAATGATGTGCAGAGTTTTCATGGTCGATTAAAGACACACTTGGCTCTGAGTCACAGTTTTGGAATCAATGTTTTATGTTATTTAACATCTGGAGATTTATATATTATTAGATTTTGGTAAGGAGGGGTGGAGGGTGGCTGGAGTCAGTGCATGTTAGACTAATCCTTCAAAGAGGTGTATAAAAACAGCTCCTCTGCTGTAAATGTGAAAGTGGTCAGTGACTATTATCCTGCGTACTTAACCGAACTAGCACACACATGTGCTCAACACTTAGGGGTAGATGGTTACAGGAATTAGTATGGATTCTGAAGAGCAGAGAGCAGATCCAACATGCATGGAGAAGTCCCCCCATGACTCAGTAAGGAAATACTGTCCTGAGTTATACAGCACAGGAAGATTGTTTGGTTTCAGGTCTGTGCTGAATTAGCAGAGGCAGGGCAGCATTTGGGCTGGCTACAACTGGTCAGGGTTAGGGAGGAGGTGACCTCAGTCCTGATCTAGTGACCCCCTGCTGGAAGGGTTCTGTGTGAACATTGGGTAAACAACAGTGGAATAGCCCTGCTTATACTTGCTGCCTCGGCTTTTGCATGAAAAACTGCCACTTGGCTGAGTTACAAGAAAAACCTGCACCTGTTGAGTCTTATTCCAGCGTGGCAAGATTGTTCAAGAGAGGAGGGGGAGAAAAAAGGAACATTGATAGAAATGTACTAATTTATAATAGCAGATAAAAGGCAACTATCACATATCAAATGATTTCATCTGACATCTCAGCTTTGGGAATAAGGAGTCTTGATAGCAGCTAAAGTGATATTTATACCAATAAAAAAAAGACTACAATGAACTAGTTAATTTTATCTTGACATTGTTTTCTTCACAAGTTCACTTTATTGAGGCTGGTAAGTGTGAATTAATCCAAATGCACTGACTGAGTTTCTTTTATTTTCCTTCCTCTAACAGCTACAGCCTGGTTGGTGGTAACTCGCAGTTTTCCATTAATCCATCTACCGGACAAATTATCACAAGTGCTCTGCTGAACAGAGAGAGCAAAGAAATGTACAGTCTTGTAGTGGTAGCTACTGATGGAGGCTTACCTCAAGCTGCATCCAGTTCAGCCACCGTGTTTCTAACTGTTTCCGACATCAATGACAACCCTCCCAGGTTTCGTCATTTCCCTTATGTTACTCACATCCCAGCACCCACAAGTGCAGGTAAGCAACTTTATCAAAACCACAGACTGCAGTATTTTGTAAGGTAATGACTAAAAACTGGAGTTTTACCTATGTATTCTTCCAGTGTTTTGAATGATTCACTTCCTAAGAGTAATGTGCACGAAAACTGTTTCTAAAACCATCCCAGGTCAACAAGAAGTGTCATAGATCCATATGCATTTACACACCAGAAGGCCATTTGGCCCATCGTGGCTGTGCTGGTGCTTTGCAACAGCAATTGGGGAAAAAAAATAGTTTTCTCGACAATGATAATAAAATTGACAGTTGAAATAGAATGTTGTAAAATATGGTCTGTATTGGTTCTACCGTATGATCCATATTGATTTAACAAATTGCTAGTCAGTTCGAATGTTTTGTTGCATTGCCAGCCTATGTGTTAGCAATGTTCCAATGGATTTGTGAATCAACAACGCAACTGGAGGAATAACATTAGGTGAATGCTCGAAGAAAATACATAACATAAATCTGTTTAATTAAAACCGCCTTCTCAGTTGTGCCTTGTCCACACCACCATAAGCATGGTGGTAAATAAATGGCATAAGATTGAGCTTTTGCCTGCCATCAAAATTGAATGAAAACTGAAAAATAAAAGATGAAAATTCATTCCCAACAGTCCAGTGCTCCATTGCTGTGAACTGTCCAATTGCAATAGATAGTCAGGCATGGTTGCTGAGTTTGGTTCTTATCTAAGCTTCTGCTTGCTTCCTCCCTGAATTTGTTTATTTGATCTCACAGTTGGCAACACCGGATCAATGATGATTTTGTTAAAAGGTATAAACAGGTATCTGCCCATTCACTAAAACAGTGGCCAACCATAACTACACACAAAGCAGCAAGAGCAACAAAACATTTAAGATGATATTTAAGGCCATTTTAATGGCAATAAGAAGCATTGTAACATTCATTTATAACATGTCAGATTGTAAGGAATCTCAGCTTCTGTGTCTTTGAAGCATGTTTTCTAAGTTTGTCTATTGTTAAATGTTTGAGTTACCTTTTGCCAAGTAAGAACTATATCATCAAAATATAAAACAAAAGCTGTGGATGCTGGAAATCTGAAATAAAAACACAAAATGCTAGAAGCATTCAGCAGGCCAGGCAGCATCTGTGGAGAAAGAAAGAAAAAGAAAGAAAGACTTCCATTTATATAGCGTCTTTCATGACCTCAGGACGTCCCAAAGCACTTTACAACCAATGAAGGACTTTTAAAGTGTATTCACTGTTATATTGTAGGAATCGTGGCAGCCAATTTGCACGCAGCAAGGTCCCACAAATAGCAATGTGATCATGACCAGATCATATGGGGCCAGAAATTCGGCTTTCCGGCTTCCTGCGGGTGCAAACATCACGCGCGTACTTGCCTACCGCGCCTGCAGTTGTGCTTTGGGCCCGCGAGGACTTCGGGTCCTGGGCCTCCAACAGCTGCCGGCGCGCAGTGCTTGTGTATCCCAGGGGCGCAGTTAGTTCGAAGCATCCCCTGGGATCACGTGGCCCATGGAGAGCCAATCCTAACAGGGCATTTTCATTCATAGATTTGACAGGAAGACCTGTCAAATCTATGAATAGAGATCGGCCCCAAAACCACACTTAAACTTCAAATAAATTGAAAAAAAAACATCACATTTTTAAAATAATTATAAGTTAAATAAATTAACTACTTTAAACAAAAATTTTAATTTTTGAAAAAATTAATTATACTTTTTAACGGTGCTAAAAATAAACTTACTTTTCTTTAAAGTATCTAAAAAAGATAAACCTGTTGAAAAAATGTTTAAATTGTAATTAATTAACCACTTACCTTGTTAAAAACAGGCCTTGCGCCTCCTTTTTAAAAGCGCAGCTTCTTCATACTTACCCTCCCGGAGAAACCTGAAAAAAAAAACCTAAGTTCGCTGCGTGCGCGCAGCCTCTCCCGTGCACGCGTTCGACTTCTGAACCCCTCCCTTCAGGGGAACGGAAGTTCCGGTTTCCCGCGCATGCGCAGTGCATGCAGGAAACCGGCACTTCAGATGGCCTTACGGGTGAGTACACAGCGCGTACTCACCCGACAACAGCCGAATTTCTGGGCCATCTGTTTTTGATGTTGAGAGATAAACAGAGTTAACATTTCAGGTCGATGACCTTTCATCAGAACTATGGAAAAGGGGGCAAAAAAAGAACAAAAGGAAGAGGTCTGTGATAGCGTGAAGGGCAGGTGTGCTTAAATGACATAAAAACAGAAAATGTTGGAAATACTCAGCAGGTCAGGTAGCAACTGTGGAGAGAGAAACAGAGTTAACGATTCAGGTCGATGACCTTTTATGACCTTCTGATGAGAGGTCTTCGACCTGAAACGTTATCTCTGTTTCTCCACATATTCCACTTGACCTGCTGAGTATTTGCAGCATTTTCTGTTGTTTTTAAGATTTCCAGCATCCTCAGTATCTTACTTTTGTATTAGTGATTAAATGACAAAAGTGATGGTGCAAGGCAAAAGGAGGTGATAATGTGTAATACCAAAAGGTGGGTCCAGAAAAGGTGTAAATGATTACACCAGAATAGCAGAGGGGGAAGGAAGCATGGAAAATCTGGCAAGGAAGAGAAGGCTTCCGTGGCCCGGGAATGTGGCAGAAGAAAGGCAGGAACACTCCTGGGGTGTGGACCACCCTGCCGGACATGTGCCGATAGGGGATTCCCATCCCAAACACCAGCCCACACATCCTCCATTCCCAGTGGCTCTGGTGCAGACATCCTCCATTACTAGCATTTGCCGTCTGAGAAAATGGGTGCGGTGGTTAAAGTGATTAAACTCAATGTTAAAGTTGTAAAGTGTCCAGTAGAAAGATGAGATGCTGTTCCTCGTGCTTGCGTTGAGCTTCATCGGGATAGAGATTTTAAGTGGCAAGCGACCGGAAGTTCAGGGTCACGCTTGCGGACTGAATGGAGGTGTTCAGCAAAGCGATCATCCAATCTGTATTTTGTCTCCCCAATGTAGAGGAGACTGCTTCGTGAGCAGTGAATACAGTATACTAAATTGGAAGAAGTACAGGTTGAGCGTCCCAAATCCGGAGTTCCGGAATCCGGAATGTTCTGGAATCCGGACTCCGGGACGATTAGTGGCAGGGGTCCGGAATCCGTAAAATGTTCCGGAATCCGGACACCCTGAGGGAGGCTTACCCAAAACCGGAAATAGCGCAACCTGGGCCCAGGCATTTCCGGACTCGGCACGTGTTTCTGATGTCCGAAGTCCGGAAATATCACAACCTGGGCTCGGGCATTTCCGGACTTTGGACATCAGAAACACGTTCCGAAGTCCGGAAAAACCCGAAAACCGGCTCGGCCTCGGTCCCGAGGTTGCCGGATTCAGGACGCTCAACCTGTACAAGTAAATCGCTGTTTCCCCCAGGAGTGGTTTGGGCCCTGGCCAGTGGGAAGGGAGGATGTGAAAGGGCAGGTGTTGCATTGCCTGTGCTTGCATGAAAAGGTGCTGGTGGAAGGGGATTAGGTGTTGGGGTGATAGAAGAGTGGATCACAGTGTGACGGAGGGAACGGTCCCTTTTGAGTGCTGAAAGAGGAGGTTAAAGGAAGATGTGTTTTGTGGTGGCATCGCGCTGGAGATGGCGAAACTGGCGGAGGATAATCCGTTGAATGCGTAGATTTGTGAGGTGGAAGCTTAGAACAAGGGTGACCCCATCATGGTTCCGGGAGGGAGAAGAATGGGTGAGGGCGGAAGTGCAGGAAATGGGACGGACACGGTCGAGGGTGTTGTCACCACTGTGAAGGGGAATCCTTTGCTGAGGAAAAAGGAAGACATTTCGGAAGCTCTGGTGTGGAAGGTGGCATCATCAGAACAGACGGAGAAGCTGAGAGGATGGAATAGAGTCCTTACAGGAAGCGGGGTGGGAGGATATATAATCAAGGTAGCTGTGGGAGTCGGTTGGGCTTGTTGTAGACATTGGTGATTAGCCTATTCCCAGAAATGGAGATAGAGAAGTAGAAGAAGGGAAAGGAAGAGACGGAGATGGACCATTTCAAAATATAGTTTGTTATCATTTCTCTCAATTAAGAAAAAATGAAAACAAAACAAAAAGGTTCAAATTAACAGGTATTAAACAATGATGTAGCACAGACTACAAGAAAACCTTGCAGAAAAATGTCGACTATCCATTAATTAATGAAAAAGCAAATAAATGCACATTCGAAGGATAAATGAAATATAAATCATGGGAGAAGTGTTCAGTTGTTAATGATTTTTGAAAGCATTTTAACATAGAGAGATAAAGATACTGACTAAAAGCAGATACACAAAACATTTGCACTTTACTATATTTTGATATATTAGTGCATGCTGTAACATATTTGACATCTCCTGCAGTCATATCTTTTAATTATTTTATGGGCAAAGAATGGGCAGCATGATTTGTGCTTTGAATCTGCTCTGGATGACAGAAACAAGTTGATTTAGTAGTGGGTGATCCTTCTTTAGTCATTTGTTTTTTATTGGAGATTACAAAGAATTTAATTTTTTGGCCACCAGCCAGATTAATTACCTGTGATGTATTGCTGATATATAACTGTACATCACTGATATTACCATAACATTTTCTTCAAATAAGCAAAATCATTTTTAACTGTGAATCTAGTTTGCTTATTTCATTTATGTCAGATAACTAGCTCAAAATGACAATTGTAAAGCAGCAAAACAACACAATTTTCTGCTCTACACATTCCCAAACTAGCTACTTATAATATGTACTATGCCCTTATCATTCTGTTTAAGAACTGTAAAATAATACATGCTAACCTGTATTGTTTCCTGGGAATTTACTTTTGATTGTCATCTAATAAACTTTTAAAGAAAGAGCTTGCAATTATGTAACGTCTTTCATGACCTCAGGATTGCCCAAAGCACATCACAGCCAACAAAGTACTTTTGAACTGTAACCACTGCTGTAATGTAGGGAAACATGGCAGCCAGTTTGCACACAGCAAGGTCACAAACAGCAATGACCAGATCATCTTTTTTTTGGTGGTGTTGGTTGAGGAATAGATGTTGGCCAGGGCACCGGGAGAACTCCCCTCCTCTTCTTTGCATAATTCCATGGGATCTTTTGCACTCCCGCAGTAATGCACTGAAGTGTCAGTCTAGATTATGTGCTTACATCTCTGGAATGAGACTTGAAGTCATGACATTCTGACTCAGGACCAAGAGTGCTACCACTGAGCCAAGGCTGGCACCTTTTAGTGGTTACATCACAATCATTTAATCCTTCAGTGTGGAAATCATCAATGGCACAGAACATTCTACTTGTTAACAACTAACATAATAAAACGAGGACCCAATGCTGAGTCAACTTCGCAATATATAACATAGATAGCCTGGAGTAATTTTTACGGCAGAAATCTCATTTTGGGGTTCAGCTGACGTTTACATAGAACATAGAACAGTACAGTGCAGCACAGTACAGGCCCTTCGGCCCTCGATGTTGTGCCGAGCATTGTCCGAAACAAGATCAAGCTATCCCACTCCCTATCATTCTGGTGTGCTCCATGTGCTTATCCAATAACCGCTTGAAAGTTCCTAAAGTGTCCGACTCCATTATATACCTCTCAAGTCTTGCTTTCAACATGATGCCATTGAATCCCCCATCACCCAAATGAGATTGTAACTCATACACTCAGGTATCCCCAAGAATACATTGTACTCTTTATTGTACTCTCATTTCACTATTATTCTGCAATGAGAACACAACAGATTCTCATAGCTTCCAGTGTGTGCCATTTCAGCTCTACTTTTCAGCATTGGCTTCATTTTATTGAAATTACAAAACAACAGATTATGAAAAATAAAAGATGGTAGAGAATAAAGATAGGCTGTAATTTAATCTCGAGGTTCGGATGATATAAAAACCACTTGACCATTTTTCTTATGATTTATAATATCTTAAAACCTCAATTAAGTTAGACTTATTAATCACTCCCAGTTATCCATAGTTCTATATAATGTGCATTTTTCCCTCTATCCTAGAAGCACAGGAATGTACATGACCGGTTAAAACTATTGTGGTTCATCTGGCCAGTTCCAGTGTCTCGGAAATGAATCCCACAAGACTGGTCTCCACTGGTCATCAGCATTCCCACAAACTATTTTTCTAAGCATGCTAGCTAGTAAGGCATGTTTTGTACTAACTTTATGTCATAGGTTACCAGATTGTATCTGGCTTTAGAACTGAGACTGGCTACATAAGAAGAATGAGCATGCACTTGATTTTCCACTGCAGTCATGAACCCAGAATAATATATTTAATTCTTATATACTGATAGCAAGTCCTAGGGGGAGAAATTCCCCTCGAGGGCCATTTGGGGCACTAAGAAAAAATATTTGAAAAGTTAGCGCCAGGCGATAACCTTTTCAAACATTTGAGAAATTCCCAATTTTTGCTCCAAGAGGGAAGTGGAGCTAAATCAAACGCTCCACTTGCCTCTTGGAGTGCAAGAGGCGGGGAATGTCCCGATCGTTGCCGCGTTGCAGGGGCTCTTCCCTCAATTAAAGGGAAGGGTTCCCCGCTGCGAGCTCTGCATTTTTGTTTGGCATCTGCTGGTGCGGAAGTGCCGCGCAATCAGCCCAGCACTGAAACTGAGTGCCGGGCTGACCGTTCACGGCACTCAGCCCGCGTTTAAATCGGCAATTTTTTTCATGTGGGCCGGCCACCACGCCTTTAAATTGCATCCTGCGAGCGGTCGGCCTCACTGTTCGCGACCCCTGCAGCAGTCGGCAACATCGCCCGGCGCTGCTGCGGGGCGCGAGGAGGAATTTTTCTCCCGAGACGCTACCGGGGCGCTGCGGCCGGAGATGACGTCATGCAACACGGTGGCATAGTGGTTAGCACTGGTGCCTCACAGCGCCAGAGACCCGGGTTCAAATCTGACCTCGGGTGACTGTCTGTGTGGAGTTTGCACATTCTCCCCGTGTCTGCGTGGGTTTCCTCCGGGTGCTCCGGTTTCCTCCCACTGTCCAAAAATGTGCGGGTTAGGTTGATTTGGCTATGATAAATTGACCCTTAGTGTTAGGGGGGGATTAAATATGTGGGGTTATGGGGATAGGATGGGATATGTTAGGGGGAATTAAATATGTGGGGTTACGGGGGTCGGGTGGGATATGTGTACTGTGGGGATTAAAGCAGGGACAGGGTACTGGATTTGAATGATCAGCCATGATCGTATTGAATGGTGGTGCAGGCTCGACGGGCCGAATGGCCTACTCCTGCTCCTAGATTCTATGTTTCTATGTTTCTATGATCTCCAGGCGTAGAAGATCGGGGTGGTACCCGGTAGCGCCGCCGCTAACCTCCCGCAGAAGGTGCGGTTATCGCCTCGGGGAGGCGGAAACAAGGGAAATTTCACTCCCTTAATGTTATTCACAAAGAGCAGTGCACTTCTTTGCATTGTTGGCCTTCTCTTCAGGGCATTGTATCTCTGTCTTATTACTGTGCACATGAATAAAAGTTCTTGTGATCAAGAGCAAAACCTATGGAACAAAATATTTAGAATTTTCACCACCAGCGCTCATCATCTTAAAGGTTCTATTAGAGGAGATTATTATTTCCATTTCCTTTAACAAACTGGCTGTTCTCACTCCTGAGTTTAACATATCTCATTCAACAATTGATTTCATGCCCCATCCTGTTAATTGAAAGCATGCTGGCTTTTTACAGGAAAGAGACACGGTACTGATCACATTGTCACAGTCATCACTGTTTATGGTAGGATTCAGGAGTGAATAAGTGGATGAATTTATTTTGCTCAGAATGGCTTCAAAGCTTGAACTCTGTATTCTGAAACTGTCAACCTATATTTCTGACTCAAATGCTGATCGACAGCCCTTTCATTTCCAAAATTTGTTCCGTGAGCATTGTCCTAATTTGTCGATTGTTCAAAAATTAATTTGTGGTTCCCAGAGCTATGGGTGTCTGTTGTGTTTGTAAACCAAGATCTCCTCAGTCAGCAGTCAGACCACAAACCCAGTCATTGCGGGGATTAATTGACTATTTCCAAACCCTATTCTTTTGAGCTGGGGCATTTTTCACTGATGTGCTACAAAAAAAATGTTATTGAACTTAATGAACTGAGTAACCTGCCTATAAGACCAAGGACGTAAGCAAATAGTGGCTTGACTGTACTAAAGATCAATGGCCCGTAATTTCCGATAGGAGGCTTCCTGCGTACGGATGCCTCCTATCGGGAAAAAGTCTACGCCCTTACCTGAGGGCTCCCGAGGTCCGGCCATTTCCGCTCCTGGGCCTCTCCTGGTGCGTGTGCACAGAGGTCCAGGTATCCCAGGGGCGCAGGAGGTTTGCAAGCGTCCCTGGGATCACGTGGGCCAGGCGAGCCAATGGGAGAAGGGAATCCCCCTTCATACTTTTGACAGGTAGACCTGTCAAATATATGCATGGGGATCACTGAAAAAAGATACTAAAACATTAAGTAATTTTTTTAAAAACCATCATGTTTTTAAAATGAGTTAAAATTACATTAAATTTAATATTTTAAACAAAAGTTTAAATTTTTGAAAAAAGTAATAAAAGTTTTTTACAGGGCTAAAAATAAACTTACCTTTTTTAAAAGGATTTTTAAATTATAAATTAGTGAAAATAAATGTTTTTGTCGGTAAAGGCAGGCTTTTACCAGGCATAAGATTTCTAAAGGTTTTCAGCGGGCAGAGGTTCTGCAGAAAGCGGAACTCTCCACCCGCAGAGGCCCTTCTCCAGGGCAGGCATGCGATCTGTCAAGAGGATTCTTGACAGATTGGAAGTGCCGGTTTTCAGCGCATGCGCTTCACATGCCTGAAACCGGCACTTGCGAGGTCCCTACGGGTGTGTACACAGCTCGTACACACCTGTAGGCATAGGAAAATATGGGCCATTATATATTCACAGTAGTTCCTTTCATTGAATGTCCACCACCAGAAAGATATTTGATGTTGGCTATTGAGATATATAAGCCTAGAAATTCCAGTACGCCGGAAACCTGCCGGTGCCACCGCGGACCAAAGTTAACGGCCACCCGAATTCATAGCGCAGGCAGCACCAGTATGTAGCAGTGCTAAACTTACCGTGCAACCCTCTTTTTCCAGCGTTACTCTCAGCAGGAGGCCCAATGTAGCGTGGCCGTAGCATCCTTGAAGCAAGAACAGCGTTGTCTTAAAGCAAGGCTGTCAATTTAGAAAGCAGTGGGGAAATGAGAAATGCCTTCTAAAATAAACAAAACAAAAATAATTTAAAATAGTTACTTTTTAGCCCTTAGAGCTCAACTGCATTCTGGAAAAAAATTAACATTAAAAATAATTCCCAAATAGCAGTCTTCACCTCTTAAAGCTAAATTGCATTCCGCACCTAAAATAATGGTAAAAGTGCTTCAGTACTAACACAAATGGCTCAACAAGCCAGGGAAGGGATACCCAGGATCTCGCACGCAGCACTCAAGCTTTGTGCAGGGGGTCAACACTGCAAGAGAGGTCCTCTACCCACAGGGGTCAAGAGGCCCTCAAGAAAGAACGATGTGGAACCACATCACCGAGGCCGTCACTGCCAGCAGTGTCACCCCCATGGCCTGGCTCCAGTGCCCAAAGAAGCTTCATGCCCTCAGACCAGTGGTCAAGGTCAGTGAATGCATCTTCAAAAGCTGTCTCCTACCAACTGCACCACTAGCCTCGCACACTGCTCATTGCACGACCCCCCATCCCCTCCCCTCGCCACCATCACTCACCTACCAACAATCTGCACCAAACACGAGGCACACCTCCCATTCCTAGCTTCACCTCACTCCCTTGGAGGAGAAGGTGCTGGCCATTATTGGCAGGGGCATGGCTGAGCCCTTGTCCAGCGGCAGGGCTAAAAGAATACAAGATGCTGGTATCCTCATATGTTATCCTCTTTCTCGCATGCACCTCTTGCTTTCCCGCACTCCCCTCACCACAACTCCACCCTTGTGCCTTCATCATTTCACACACCCAAGAAAACCAGCCTGCCCAGCCAGTGGTTGACCAAGAAGAGGGAGAAGAGAGTGAAGAAGAAGAAGAAGGAACACCATCACTCAATTTCACACTCCCAGTCACCAGCTCCTAGAGGTCGTCCTGCAAGGCCATCTGCAGTGTCCCCCACTGAAAGTCAGCAGCCTTCCACCAGCCATGCTGCAGCCATTGGGATAGCACTGCGTGACATCAGTAGGATAGGCAAAGGCACACACAAGAACAGTCACTTAGGAAATGCACAAGGTTGATTAGTTGATTTCTTGATGTCAAATTGGATGGATAGATGTATAAAGTTGGATTGGAAAGTTTGTTTTGTGTTGGCTTTTATTTCAGCATTGTGGTCAAGAGGACACTGTGATGGTCAGTAACAGAGGGAAGGTAAGGTGTTGGACAAATGTTGAAAGGGAAATTGGGGTTGTGGTCACTGGTACTGCAGGCGGATGATTCAATCCCGGATATCTGGGTTGCATCCTTCTTTCCGCTTCCTCCTCTTCTACGTCTTCCTCTTCTTCATCATCCTCTTCTGCGGCTTCCTCTTCCCTCTGCGAGCAGAAATCTGAAATAAAAGCTGGAAATACTCAGCGGATCAGGCACTTCTGAGACTCTGTTTCTCTCTCCACTGATGCTGCCTGACCTGCTGAGTATTTCCAGCATTTGCTGTCTCTCAGAGGGGTTCCTTTACCATCCGAAGCCTTGCAAGCGTCCAGCAGTGCTCCCTGCACACTTTAAAAACTTTTAGCATCTAATTGCATCAAGCCACTTTTTCAATAAAATATAAAAAAAAGCTCAAAAGCTTAAATCCAAACTTACCTGAAAGTTGTGTGTGTCCCTTTAAGAAGCGTGGACAGCGACTCTGCAGAGCTGCTTCATGCACGCTTTACTGTGCGCGCTTAGGACCCGGCGGTAAAGTTAGCGAAAATGTCGACGTTTGCAAATATGGGTTGCACGCCGACTGATGTCACGCTCTGCTGATTTACATTTCTATGGCCTTCACCAAAATGGTGGCTGTCGAGCAGCGCACCAGAGGTGGGCACCTTTTTTTTTTCCAGAAATGGGCCTTAACGGAGAACGGTAAGTCCGCGAATTTCTAGGCCATATGTTTTTCTAATATAACCTATACAAAACAGCTGATAGGATTGCTATATCTTTGTAATGTTTTGTAGCAGATCTACTCGAATTGTGTGCTGATAAACAATCTCCTAATGTGTTTCCCTTGTCTCCTCTTTGCAGGTTCATTTGTGTTTGCTGTGACAGTTTCTGATGCTGATGGAGGCCCCAATGCAGAACTCCAGTATTCCTTGATGGGAAGAAATGTGGAAAAATTCCAGATTGATCCAAGCCGTGGTGCTATCATGGCTGCCCAAAAGTTAACTGGAGGCACTGACATAACTGTTACTGTTAATGTTAAAGACAGTGGAATGTATCCAATGTCAGACTCCACCACTGTGACAGTGAGATTTGGAAATGAGGCTGATTTTCCCCAAATCAAAGCAGGGCAACAGACTTTTATATTTCCAGAAGACCAGAAGGTTGATACCTATATTACAACAGTGTCAGCCTCTTCCACAAGGAGTCACGTAAGGGGGCCGTTATCCTACTATATAGCCAGTGGTAACCTCGGTGATGTCTTCCATATTAATCAGCTGACGGGGAAACTTGTTCTCACAAAGCTATTAGATTTTGAAGCTGTTCAGAATTATGTGCTATGGATCGAAGCCAGAGATATGGGGTTTCCTCCCTTTTCTTCCTATAAGAAATTGGATATAGCTGTGCTAGATGTCAATGACAATGCACCGGTGTTTAAGCAGGATCCTTTCACAGCTAATATAATGGAGAATACCTTCTCACACAAAATAACCACTATTGTAGCAGAAGATAAGGACAATGGGCCCAATGGTCAAATACAATATACCATAGTGGATGGTAACAAAGGCAATAATTTCAACATCAACAGAGAAACTGGTGAGATCAGAAATACTGGGCAATTGGACAGAGAAAAGAACACCCAGTACACATTAACTGTACAAGCAACTGATAAAGGAGCTTCTTCAAGGAGCTCTTTGTGTCAAGTCATTATCAATGTCTTGGATGAAAATGACAATGCTCCGAGATTCTCACAGATATTTAGTGCTCAAGTACCTGAAAATGCTGCTATTGGCTGCACGGTGACACGTGTTACCACTTCAGACGAAGACACTGGAGTGAACGCTGTTAGTCGGTACTCTATAACAGATGGAAGTCTTCCCTTCTCCATAAATCCAAAGACCGGAGATATCACAGTCAGCAGGCCACTGAATCGCGAAGATGTGGAACGCTACACAGTCAAAGTTTATGCCCATGATTCTGGGTGGACAGTGAATACAGACATTACTGTTTTTGTGACAGATGTAAATGATAACGCCCCACGATTTACTCAACCTTCATACTACCTAGATTACCCAGAGCTCACAGAGATTGGCTCCAGAGTTACTCAGGTAGTAGCTACAGATCCTGACAGTGGGCTTAATGGTCAGGTATTTTACTTCATTAAATCACAGTCAGAATTCTTCCGAATAAATTCCAGCACAGGAGAGATCTGTACCAAACAATATGTAAAATATCACAATTCCACGGGTTCTAACAATCTAAATATAAACAGGCACAGTTTTATTGTAACGGCCTCAGACCGAGGTAGAATTCCCTTGATGAGTGAAACCAGTGTCATTATCAACATTGTGGACAGTAATGATAATGCACCACAGTTTGAATCTGAAAAATACTTTACTCCTGTTACTAAGAATGTCAAGATTGGCACAAGGTTAATCAAAGTCACTGCAGTGGATGACAAAGATTACAACCTGAATTCAGAAATAGAGTATCACATTTCTGGTGGAAACAGTTCAAATCAATTTGCACTGAACAAGAATAATGGTTGGGTTTCTGTTGCTTCCTCTCTGAGAGCCAATGTGAATAAAGTGTTCTTAATCATAATCACAGCCATGGATAAAGGTAATCCCCCACTGACCGCAACATCCACTATCCGCATTTTGGTAACTGAAGAGAATATGCACACGCCTCAGTTCTCTCAGAGCCACATCAGCATTACTGTTCCTGAGAGCCTCGCCACTGGAACAGTCATCAGAACAGCTTCAGCCAGAGATGAAGATGCTGATATGAATGGGTTAATCAGATACAACATTTCTAAAGGAAATGAGGCAAGATTGTTCTCTATTATTAATTCAACTGGTGCCATATCTCTAGCTGGACAACTGGATTATGAGTCTCAGCAAATGCATGAATTGACCATAAGTGCTGAAGATGGTGGTTGGGTGAAAAGAACTGGCTACCTTAGCATTACTGTTCATGTCACTGATTCAAATGATAATGCACCACAGTTCAGTCCAGATGAGTATTTTCCAATTATATCAGAGAATGCCCCGAGTGGTACAACAGTAGTTCAGTTACATGCCATAGATGCAGATTCTGGAGGTAATGCTGTGATAGCCTATGCAATTGAGACAACTGACAGTGATCTTTTTGTCATTGACCCAAACACTGGAGTCATCACGACTCAAGGATTTTTGGACTTTGAAACGAAACAGAGTTATCATTTGTATGTGAAGGCCTTTAATGTCCCGGATGAGGACCGCTTTAGCTTTGCCAATGTTTATGTGCAGCTCAGTGGTGTGAATGAGTATGTCCCACGGTTTGTGTCCAGACAGTATACCTTTGAGATCTCAGAGGCTGCTTCGAAAGGTACTGCTATTGGGGAAGTATTTGCAAGTGATCGAGACCTCGGGGATGACGGAGAAGTCAACTACCTACTTTTTGGTAAAAGCAGAAAGAAAGGGTTCAGGATTGACAAAAAGACTGGCCAAATTTATGTATCAGGGCAGCTTGATCGGGAAAAGGAAGAAAAAATTTCCTTGAAGGTTCTGGCTAAGAATGCTGGAAACATCCGTGGATTTGATGTTGATGAAGTCTTTGTGAATATTACTGTACTGGATGCCAATGATCCTCCTGTTTTTACATCTGAGGAGTACTCTGTACAGATCAATGAGGGCGCTGCACCCGGAGCTCATGTCATTTTTGTAAGTGCCTTTGACTCTGACTCTGTTCCCAGTTGGAGCAGATTCACTTATCACATTGGAGCTGGAAATGAAAAGGGTGCCTTTTCTATTGACTCGCAAACTGGACAGGTTTCAGTGGCAGCAGAACTGGATCGTGAGTTCATACCCGTATACAACCTCTCTGTTCTGGCTGTTGATTCAGGAGTGCCTTCAGCCACAGGCAGCACCTATTTACTTGTCAACCTGGAGGATATTAACGACAATGGGCCTACTTTAACATCCACAAGTGGAGAAGTTGTGGAGAACCAACGTGCAGGGGCTATAGTGATGACACTTAATGCCACTGATCCAGACCTTCCTCCAAACCAAGGTCCTTTCACCTACCATTTGCTCAGCACAGGCCCTGCTACCAGCTACTTCAGTCTTAGCTCTGGAGGGATCCTTACTACAACCAGAGAAATTGACAGAGAGCAGATCAGTGATTTCTACTTGTCAGTGGTCACTCGTGATTCTGGCACTCCACAGATGTCTTCCACAGGAACCGTGCATGTCACAGTACATGATGAGAATGACAATCCATCTGAGCCCAGAACAGTGGAGATATTTGTTCACTATTTTGGAAATCTGTTTCCTGGTGGGATTTTGGCCAGTGTGAAACCACAGGATCCAGATGTATTGGATACTTTCCGCTGTACTCTGACTACAGGGTCTACAACTCTTTTTAGCATCCCAGCAGGTACATGCAATTTAAATTCCCAGCCAAGGTCAACAGATGGAACATTTGATCTGATTGTCCGTAGTAGTGACGGTTTGCACAGTGCTGTAAACAACATTGTCCATGTTTTCTTCATGGGTTTCAACAACGTGACTATAGACAATAGTGTCCTTCTTCGCCTGAATGTTGCAACTGTCAAAGATTTTCTTACCAACCACTACCATCATTTCCTACGCATTGCTAACTCTCAGCTAGCAGGGATGGGGACTGCAGTGCAGATCTATGGTGTTTATGAACAGGACGAGAAAACATACATAATGGCAGCTGTGAAACGATTTAGTAATCAATATGTAAGCCCCAGTGGGGTAGCCACTTTTTTTGAGACCATTAAGGAAACCTTATACAGACAGAGTGGAGTGCGAATAGACTCAGTGGATCATGACCCTTGCACAAATGATCCCTGTCAGAATGGCGGAAGCTGTGTGAAAAGGCTAGCCGTTGGTCCAACATTGCAAAGTGAGGAAAGCGTCCCAGTGGTCATTGTGGCCAATACAGCTCTACAACCATTCATCTGTCGATGTCTGCCAGGATATTCTGGACACGTCTGCGAAACTGACATAGATGAGTGTCTTCCATCCCCTTGCCACAATGGTGGAAATTGCCACAATTTAATAGGTAGATTTTCATGTACCTGCCCTGAAGGGTTCATGGGCACGGCTTGTGAAAGGGACATCAATGAATGTCAGTCAAATCCCTGCAAAAGTGGTGGAACTTGCCAGAACTTTCCAGGAAGTTTCAGCTGCGCTTGTAAAGCCGGATATACAGGTATTCACTGCAGGAATCCTCTTTTAATAATTTATTCACTGATTGTTATTATAAAATATATTCATTACATTTTGTCTAAAGTAGTTGTTAAGGTTTTTGGATGTTTTGTGTTTAAAATAGCAATAACATTGATAAGTAACATTTTAGGCAGCTGATGGTCCCATTATGCTGTGGCAAGAGATTGTGTGATACAAGCCCACGTAGTCGAATGTCCACGTGGTTAATTCCTCATCTCCGAGAAGCCATCAAGGGAATGTTTCAAACATAAGCAAGGTGTTTCCCCCAAGATAGTGAAGGAAAATCACAGAAAGTGCCAATCTTGGCCACCCTTACATACTTCCTTAGGGTGGTCACTGGGTGACAATCACAGAACACCAGTAGCAGGTCTGCTGCTCATTCTCCTGAAGGCTGGCACATGGTGCAGGAGGCCTAAAGAGGGGGAAAAAAGAACACGTGGCAGGGAATAAACTAAAACCTATCAATGTGCTAATATACTAAGATACTGTTCAAATATATTTGAAGAGAAAGTTACCTAAATTGAGTTAGTTGTGGATGCCATTGGGTGATAATTCCACCATTTCCCATATAGTGAGTTTCCATCTTTACCTACGCTATAGGCCAAGATGCAAAGTAAACGTAACGCACTTCCCCACAGAGCAGGAAGGAAGGAATGGTGGTCACCTCACGTTGCTCTTACATTCCTCCTAATGGCTGGTCATAAGACAGCATTGGCAAAGACTTGGCAGCCAGAATGTAGTGCGCAAGAAAGAGATAGAATAATCTTAACAATGGCAATCATTGCTAAAGTGAGACCCTTCTAACATAGTGAGGTTAGTATAGCGTGTTGAATTAAATTATGTTGATTTAAATATCCTAGTTAATTTTAAGTGTTTGGTTCAGCAATTCTCTTTTGCAGTGAAATAATTTTCTAGAGTTTGATAATAAGGAATTGATTTTTCAAATGGTTTCTGTCAACATAAACCTATGTCTACACCTGATTATGCTTGTGAGGTCCTTTTAGAATACTGTGGGTTTTTATTGAGCACCTCAAAAAATGCACAGAACTTAAATAAGCAAGTAGATGTTATTATTTAATTGTAAACCATTGCTGTACCTCTAAAAGGAAATAATTTTCAAAAGTTAAAGGGATGAAGGTCTTCAGAAAACCTGGGATCTGAAATCTCCAGACATCCCATTGTTTGTATTAGGAGTATTTAATGTAAAACAAGACTTTTTGTTCCCTCCCCCCCAAAAAAATGTTGACATATTTTTGGTAAAAGAATACATGTGGCAATATATAGTTGCACAGTTTGCAGCATTTGTGCTAGTAAGCCATCATGATGTGCAATTTTCCAGTCTTCCCATAAATGGCTGAAATGTAGTAAAATTGCATTTTCGTGCAAACATGACAGATCAAGTAATCAGAATTTACATAATTTATATACACAACTCTACTAATTATTTTTATTAACTCTTGGGGATGTATGTTATGACTTTTTTTGAATGAATCATTCACTTATTTAATGATGGCAAGTGTTCATGTGTGTATGTACATACTAGAATTTTTATATTTTTAACCTGAAGTTTAGTATCCATCAGCTATAGATAGAAACAATATGCCTTTCATCCACAGTCCAGCAAATCTACCGCTCATTATGATGGATTATATTTTGCCAGCTGCATTGTGCCTCATTTCAGTTAACCTATTCTACTTTTTTGGGCTGAAGATAATCAAAAGAGATTACCTCAGCCCAATGTCATTTTAAAGCTTAAACCCTTATGCCCCAGAGTTGAGTTAGTTAATGATGATTTAGGACATTTTGTCCTCTGTTTAAAAAAGATACATTTTCTTCAAAGTAAATAGACTTTTAACATACAGTAGTTGGGTGTTCATTTTTTTCTGCCTGGCCTTTTCTTGAACTATTCATTTCCTGTCTCACATGCTTTATTACAGTAAAAGAATGCACATTAATTAAATTGTTTATTTTCAAATTAAGAAATCGGACTTATATATTTGAATAAATAAACTTTAGCAAAGCACATATAGGGCCAGAATTTACTGTCAAAATAACAGTGAGGCTATCAGTGCTCACCATTATTTATTCGCAAATCGCAT
Source organism: Squalus acanthias (assembly GCA_030390025.1). Classification (NCBI taxonomy): domain Eukaryota; kingdom Metazoa; phylum Chordata; class Chondrichthyes; order Squaliformes; family Squalidae; genus Squalus; species Squalus acanthias. The sequence continues at coordinate 179,763,206 of CM059426.1, forward strand.
AGCACTTCAGGCGAGGGCAAATGCGAAACACGAAAATCCGGAATTTGCTGTCCTAGATGCATCGCTCCGCCATTATCTTCGCAAAAGCCAGCATCTCGCTGTCTGACTCGCCATTGAAATGCATTGAACACCATGAAGTTCCTGTACTTGCATGGTAGATACGAACTAAACTCGCCACAGAAAGTTAGGGCTTGTCCATTTCAGTCTAGGTACACTTTTTAATGGTGTGATATGTCTTAATTACTGCCAAACAACCTCTCTGGCACTGAAAATTAACTATTACAAGTGTGGCATCTCATTCCTTCAGCTTTTAATTGTTGGAGATTTTTAAAAATTTAATTAATTTTTCTAAACTTTTTTTCTCTCTTTTTTCTCTTAATCAAATCTTTCTTTCCCTCTATTTATTTCACTTTCTGTATCTGATTTGACATTGAATTCACTATTCTAACTTACACTTCCTGGTTCAGGCTCTGTACTGGTAAGCTCACAATACTTCAATCTGATTGGTTAAGGAGATACATTGTTACTTACCCTGTTCACACAGGTCCCAGGTGCCCTGTAGAGGGTGCCGCGCTATTTCTATCTCCCACTTACAGTAACTTGCAGGGCAAAGTCTCATGGAAATTAAACATGCAAAGTCAAGTCCCTGGTGTTTGTTCACCGGCTACAGTAAATTCTGGCCTATTATATTTTACCTATTTACTTTCTTTTGTGTGGTGTCATTTTTTTTAGTTAAAATTTTGTAGCCATTAATTTATTTACTTGGCCCATACACGAACATTCATTTTTTAAAATATTATTTTAGAACATTTATTAATTGTGCCTCCACACAGGATCTTTGTTGGCTGCTATAACATACTGTGTGGGTCTCCATTAAATTTGATGATTTTACATACTTTTTGTGCTACAGACGGGGGAAATTATATATACACAGAGCGAGATTCTACAACACAGCACATTGTTCGTCTATAACATCTATGTATCTATAATGTTATATCCACACACTTCCTGTCAAGTAACATGTTCCTGTCACACTCTTTCCATCATATAATTTCCATCATAACTGGTCTGTCATGATTAAGCTATTAATCTTACTAAAGTAAAAACAGAAAATAGCTTGAAATACAGAGCAAGTCAGTCAGCATATTTAAAGAGGAAAGGCAGCTTTTGACATTCCAGTTGTGTATGTACTATTTTATTAACTTTACTTGCCTCTGATTGAGCCCTTGAAGCATAACCTTCAAGGTGGGTGGCTCTGTTCCTTAATTGTCACTGAGATCGCCCAGCTGCATGTTCAAGATAAGTAATATTATTCTTCACAGTGCCACCTATGTTGGAACTGCAACTGGAAGGTTGGAAATCTGGCCTCCGGTTGCTGGCTGCCATCTCCTCCTGGAATTGTTCATGGCTGCTAGCTCCTCATCCCCACACCCAAAAAGACCGGATTCCCCAACATGTTTTCTCACCCAAGTCTTGAGCAGCTGCCACTGTCACCTCTTCTTCATGACTGAACCCACACCCCCGCTTCTCCACCACCACCACAGCCACAACCCCTGACCTGAACTGATCAAGACTGATTTTATAAGCACTTGAAAAACATTGAGGCCGGTTTTTAGCTGGAAGCATGGCATTTGGCACTACAAGGAAGGGGAGGAGTCTGGCGAAGCGAGGGGGGCAGTCATGATGAAGAGGGGTCAGGGCATTTGTTGAAAGGATTCCCCTAGCAGTGAGTATTAGTTAAAATAAGTATTCATTTGAATTAAAAACAGGTTTCCCCACTGTTGAGGAAACCGTTATAAGAAATCCCCTCCTCGCCCCACCTCAACCGGACCCCCATCATCACTGGTGCCCAGTCATGGCAAAGGAAGGGAGTGGGGGTATTCATTTAAGTGGTTCCCTAGTAGTGACCTGGGACAATCTATGTTATTTTTGAAATAAATACTCAGCTGTATTTTGAATAGTGCTGATTTCCCCAAGCCATTATAATACATTGTAATAAAGTTGCAATTTGACATTCAATCATTATATACAGCATATCACGTATCCTCCAATTCACTGTAAAAAACAGCATGGAAGATTTATTAGGATATAATTTAAAGGCATGTACACATGACACATTAAATCTATGGGAGGCACATGAAATCTGACTAGCAAAAAAAACTCAAGTGTCATGCCTTTCTCATTGGTTCAAATAAGCAATATAACCATACACATTTACTGAAATGAAGATTAACAAAGAGCCTACAGAAATATACAAAGCAGCAACCACTTGAAAGGCTTTCAGATCACTGCATTTATTATTTCAAATTGGTTTTAGCCATTATTTTTATTTCTGGTCCAGCTGAATATATAAATAATAAGATTTAAAAAAATAAGAAAGCTATACTTCTGAAATAAACATAAAATCAGCGGTAGTATTTTAGAAGTGCCTCCAAGGAGCTCCCCTTGCACAAGTCTACCTCTGTTTCTGAAAGCTAAGACTTGATTTTTGCTGCATTCCCCAGATTACACTGTGCACCTGAGTTTTGTCTAAATGAGGAAGCTCAAATGAGTAGCAGACTTGCAGAATGCACCAAGATCACTTTGTGTATAGCACACTGGTAGACTACCAGTCCTAGAATGGTAGACTACCAGTCAATGTGTGTGTCACTCCCAGAAGGCATGTTAATGTTACCACTTCATCAGTCTAATAAAGTATTGGATAGTAAGGTTGGGCTTACTTATCATGGCATGCGCCATGCATGACCATTCTTGCTGTTGATCAAAAAAGATTCCAGTGCTTTAAATATATATCCCAATTTTCAGATGGGACAAGCAGCAAAAATCTCTGACATACAGAGTCCTGATTGGAAATCAGATTCAAGAAAAAAAAACTTTCACTAAAGTCTCCATAACAGCTTGCCATGTCCACGTTGCTATTGAATAGATATGCCCCTGCTTCTCTCAAAGCTTCAATATTCAAAGTCAGTACTCTGGTCCACAACCTAGGCCCCTGACCGTGCCACACTTCCCGGTTCAGAATGAGACAATACTAAACATCACTATGTGTTCCACGCCTTAGACTACCCATAGGAACAGGAGTAGGCCATTCAGCCCCTCGAGCCTGCATCTAAACTCCCAACTACCCGTCTTGGTTCCGTATCCCTTAATACCCTTGGTACCATGAGCAATATCATAAGACATCAACTAGTGTATACAGATTTTCCATCATTTTTATACACTTTTTGGAGGAGTACCAGTAAATGACATTAAACTCATTTATTTGGAATAACTGCACTTTTTTTGGCTCCAATTAAGATGGAATGAACAATTTAGAAGATGATATTTACACTAGATAGGCTCTAGAAGAAAGATGAACAGCATAGTAGATTATCATCAAGTGCAACTGCATATTTGGGCACAAAGGTAGAGACTGAGAGGAGCTCACAATGTAGCTGGACCTTATTGTTATACATTTAACAGAACAGGCATTCAAGGAAATAAATGAGGGAAAGATAAAAACAAAGTTTTGAAAGTCTCAGCATTTTAAGAGTGGCGAGCACACTCTGAACACGTGAACTCTTCAGTGGGATAAGCTGTGTACATTGCATTTGTGTTTTCCTTTGTTTGCTGCAGGTAAAGCATGTGATTCTACCATTAACTACTGCGAGTGCAACCCCTGTTTTAATGGAGGAACCTGCCAGAATCAAGCTGATGGTTATTACTGCCACTGTCCGTTTGGTAAGGAATAACAGTATGGACATGCATGCATGTATGTATATACGCAAATAGAAGGTACAGTCTGTTTACAACAGTTTTCTTAAGATGCACATATTTAATTTACCTGAATCAGGCCCTGAATGATAGAGTGAGCTGCATGGATGAAATGGCCTTCTCTTATTTTTGCATTCTCTGGGGCATTCATAAAATGGTGTTCTCCAATTTACATTTGCTTTTGCTAAAAATAGCAACTTTGAAAATTAATCCATTAATTTTGCAGTTTTAAACAAGCTATTTTACATTAATTATCTGCCTAAATCATTTTACATTGGTAGCATTTGAATAAGGTCCCTTTTGATAAACTGTTCTTATAGTTTAGATGATTGTTGCTTCATTCCAACCAGCAATTCAGGCTGATTCCTATATAATTCAGAATAGGTGGCTGAATTACTGTTACAAGTCATATAACTTCCCCTCACTGTGGTTATTACAGTTTACTGCAGGACTCTAACTAGTTTCAGGAAACATTGGTTATGTATAATACATAAACTTACTCCAAGTTTAATTTACAGCATGTAATTCAATGTGCAAAACAAACAAGATTTGTGCATTGCATCAGTTGAACAACTGTCAGGATGGTTTATTAGAGCATACAACAGTAACTGCACTTTAATAGTACTTATTGGCTGTAAAGCGTGTTGAGATGTCCTGAGGTTGTGAAAGGCACTATAGAAATTTTATGTTCATTTCTTTCTTTGTTTCCTTTCTTTTTCTTTCTTCCTATACATGAAGATTATCCCATAATTAAAACCATATTAAAGACAATTACATTCAGACTCATCAGCCAGAATTCTCAGCACCCCTGCCCGACTGATGTTATGGTTCATTATTTCCATCAGATTGAATTTTCAGCCAGTCTGAAGTCATATCTGGACTGTAACCAAAGAGGAAACTAATTGTAGATGACACAGAGTGAAGATGTTCACTCTGTCACATATGGAAATTGTTTTAAGATTGTTTCTACAGTTGTCAGAGAGGGACTCTCCTTCCCCTAGTTCATCCTGATATTCTTTTATTCCTCCTTCCCTAAGTTCATGCTCATGCTTTTCTCCCCATCCCCAGTTCACATGAGTACCCTTCTCCCCTCCTCCTGCCCATCCCAGTTCCGACTTCCACTGTTCCTTCCTTCCTCCAGTTTACACTAGCATTCCTCTATCCACAACCAGAATTTACTGTGGCATTCCACCCCTCTTCCAGATTACATTGGCATTCTTCTCCCACCTTCCCTTGTTCACACTGGTACTGTTCTTCCCCCTTACCTCCAACTTCAAATCACACTGCTGAGGATATTAAACCATTTAAAAAGTCAGCTCGTATGGGTCCAGGAAGACAAGTTGAGTGGTTAGCAGTTTAGTGGGAATGTGTGGCTATTGTGGATGAGATGAGCTTGGAGAAGGTATGAGGGGAGATGGTGGATAAACTAGAGAAAGACGTGGGTCCAGGGCAAGGACAAGGTGGAGTCTTGGGGGAAATTTGGCTTCGTAGGCGGGAAGGGAAGGAAACGGTAGAGGCAGTTGAATGGATGGTCTTAATCATAATGAGAAAGACATCCATGAGATCCTCGCACTAGTTGGAGATGAGGAGGGATGGGAGGGTTAAAGAGACTGTTGCTAGTGGAGAAAAAAAGCCGGAGGTTATCTTCGCTTTCCAGGATGATCCTGGTGTATTGGACGGTTTTGGCAGAGGCACGTGAGGGCCAATAGCACTTACACTGACATTCTTTAGCCTTAATGGGCCCCTCACTGCCACTCTGTCACCTACTTGCTATTGCTGCTCTGGAAGAGTAAAGATTGTTGCACACTATGGCCGCGATTTCGCGAGGCCAGAGTAGGCAGCGGCCTCAAACCCCACTCCCGTCTTCATCCCGCCTCCTCCAATTGATTTTGCCCTGATTGGGCTCGTTAAGCCCGCCCTGCGAGGTTCCCAGCCAATTAAAAGGAAGCGGGTCTGATTACGTCATCTGATAACGCGTCATCAGCCGGTTTCCTTAAAGGGACCATGTCCACATTCATTTTGACAGTTGTGCTGTCAGTGTTCTACAGCATTGAGGTGCTGCAAACACTGGCAAGCACTGCACAAAGGTGCACGGCTGCACCCAGGCTCTCCCATGACTCCCTCCATATGCTTACGGAGGGAGTCACATCACATAGGGAGGTTCTCTTCCCTTCCAATGGGTGGAAGAGATCTCCCCAGGAGACCAACGCAGCCTGGTTGCACATTGCACAGGAGGGCACAAGCAGGGATGTGGTCAGGAGTCCCTGGCTGCAGTGGCGCAAACCTTTCAATGATCTCAGTGGATCACGAAACGTTACTGCAAAGCCACACTCAACCTCATCCTCCTGTGCCACTCATCACATCCCCATCACTCTGCCTTCCCTACCCTACTCCTGCACATCCTTACTCACACCAACTTACCTTGCACCTCCACCCATCCCTCTCTATCTACATTATCACTTCCCCATCTCACCAGCCACCCCTCACACTCACCCTCAACCTTGTCCATCATTCAAACTAACAACACACAAGGGTAGGCACTTGTCTGCTTTAGCCAATGTTCGTGTAAAGTTTCTGTTAATGTGTTGTCAAGCATTGAAATCTTTATTTTCAACACTTTGCCTTCTTGGACAGATTTGTGTGCACCTTTGAAAGTGTGTTAGTGCGTTCCAGTGAATGGTGAGACATAACGTTCCCCCCCCCCCCCCCCCAACAATGGTGATGAGTGTGAAAGGAATGGCTAGGACATTGTAGGGATGCTTTATGGTGCTGGTGTGGGGAGGTGCCAACCTGGTGCATCATGTGGCAGCCAGGGTGTACAGTGTTAAGTGAAGTAAATCTGGACATGGCGAGGCCATCGCTAGCGTCCCAGGCAGCAATGTGGTCAGGTGATGATGCCCTGTGTCCTGTACAGCATCTGTTGATTGCGGAGAAGGTTGGTGTTATTGTTGGTGCTGCTGGTGTGCCCAGTGATGCTGGTGTTGGAGCTGATCGTGTTGGGATTCTGAGGACCAAGGTGAGATTTTTTCAAGGGCAACGATGCTGATGGAATAGATGGCAGGCGAGGTTCAGATGACAGAAGTGATCTGTCATTGGATAAAGAGTTTGCTCCAAACACTTGCTAGCTGCATAAAGGTAAATCTGTCTTCTAAATGCAGTAAGCAACAGCTTCTAACCTTGGAAAGTGAAGACCTATGAACTGGGAGCTTTCGTAGACCATTTGCAGCTGTCAGGTTAGTCAATCATTCCATGCTGACACAACACCCGACCTACTTACCTGACGTGATCCCCGCGCTCCGGGAATCTTGTTAAAAACGTGGTAAAATGGGAAGTACATGGTAAAATGGTGCTTAACTACCTTTTAACAAGCTTTTAAGTATCTAAATTGGCTGGACCGCCACTTAGTGTCGGGTCTGTTCAGGGATGACAGATCCGACACTTGGGAAACTGACAAGGAAGTGGGTTTACAGCGGGATACTGACCTGCTGTCAATCTTTGTGATTTTGACAGCGGACCCGCCTTCAAACCCGCACTCTGAGCGCCGGTAAAATTTCAGCCTAAAGGTGGGAATTCCTGATGTTGAAAAGCTGTCACAAAATCAGGTGTCAATAAAATGTATTTTATAATCTGCTAACTGTAGATAGGCCACTGCCCTTCAATATCACATCCAGTTGCCATCTCTATATCATTAAGTGTGCAACAAAATTTGATTCCCTGAAGAATGCAGAAGCTTATAAGCTAGGAGTTGGAAGGAGTGGACCCAGACCACACTGAGCCAAATTGGCTCATGCATGACTTTAGTGAAGGACAGGAAATTTGAATGGCTGTTAATATCTGTTCACAAACAGACAAGCAGATATTGGATCTAGAACGCTAATGTATAGCACTCCATTTACCCCTCAGAGTTTTGTCATGGCTTGTTTTCACTTGTGCCAGTGTAAACATTCTGGCAGTTCAAGAAAGCAAGGCTGGAATTCCTTCCTCATACCCATTCATTCTTACTGGTAGAAAATGGAGCCCCTAATCACATGGCCCAAAATATACGCTGCTGGAAGCCAGTATTTAAATTCCCTGCTACCAAGTAAAGTGAGTATGATGTCAGAGCAACACAACATAGTGATCCGTCATCCACTGTCCAAGATGCCAGACATTATGCTAATTTACATTATGAAGTAGATACAGTGAACCACGGCACTAAGTTTAGTTGAGGAAGCCTCATTCAAAAGGAAACCCTTTCTCCAATATAAATGGGGCCATTTTCTGTGACGCAACATGTGTAAAGTCCAGTCACTTTAATTGGAACTACGTTACACCCCCATGTAACTCTTCTAATCAGGACAGAAATTCTAGGGCTTGTCACTAGCCAACTCAGTTCAACACTCTGAAGATACTCACACTCCCAAGGTAAATTACAACTGGAAGCACACATGATGATTTTTTTCACTCTCTACAACATCTGGAAAAATGTTCCTAATTATTCTGTTTGTGCTAAAGGGAATATGCTAACTTTTACAAAAACTATTGCCATCATTCATTAAAATTAAGTATTAAAGATTGAAATCATTGCCAATATGTGTTATGGCAGACCACCAGCAAGAAATTAAGGTGATTCAAACCACATTGGATGCTGCTACATATTAAATGCTGAGAGCTGTTACTCCTTTCTGTAATTTTATTTAAGACAAATCATAATCATCCCTCCACCTTATTGGTACTTGTACAAAGGGGGCGATTTTCCCACTGGAGGCGGGTTTCAGTTTGGGTGGGTTTGAAACTCGCCTCCACTGATAGGTTTCCCATGATTGGCCACTTGATTTCAGAGGTGTGGGATGTCCTTGCTCAATTAGTGTTTTGGGACTGAAACTCGCCTCTGTTGACAGCACTTTTCCAGTCTGATTTTATGGCTTCTTGCTCCCTTGGCTCATTCCACAGCATTTCTGCGTCTCCTACACCACGTCCAACATCTTTTGAGAAACCACTATGTCCAATTCCAAGGCAAGGGCCTACCCAAGGCTCTCGGATGAGGCGCTGCAAATGTTATTTGTGGGGGTGACAGCTAACATGGAGGTGCTCTTCCACTCATCTCGGAGGAAGGGGCCTGCCAAAGAAACCAAGGCTGTGTGAGTACAGCTGGCAAGGGATATAATCTCCAGATCTGTGTGCAGATTGGGAGACTGTTTCTGTGTATTGATGAAATGCCATCCCTGTTGGAAAGTATTAAAATGATTTGAAGCCAAAATGTTGGCGTTATGCCATCTGTTCTTTTGCCTTAGGCAGCTCCACATTGTGGGCACCGCCACACTTGCATTGTCAGGTTGGTGGCCTGAGTGAAAGGAGGCCAGAGAGTCATGTCCATTGTCAATGATGTCCTAGGATGGAGCCAAGGACATGTGCCAACTTGGGCAACCTAGGCAAATCTGGCCATGATAAGTTCATCCCTTGCATCCCGGGCAGCCATGTGCGCGCGTGCTGCCACTGCCACTGGTCGATACACCGGCGCTCTGACCTCCTCCTCCTCCTCCTCCAGATCCTCCTCCTCCTCATCCTCATCTGAGGTCGATGCAGAAAGAAAACGAATGGTTCCCATTCAGCTTGTAGATGTTTCCTTTGGGGAAGCGCTCATTGCAAAAGGGGAGAGGGTCTTCCAAGGAGGTCCCACAGTTGATGGAGTCAAGCTGCAGCACCTCCAACTTCGGAAGGCCTTCTAAAAGTGCTCAGAGACCTTTTAAAGCCAAGGTCTGGCACCTGCAAGTAATCCTTGCTACAATAAACGATGTCTTGTTAGACCTGCAGCTGTGAGGAGGCCACCCATGAGTCAACCCGCCAGGTTTACCTGGCGTGGTTCAGGAGGTACGTGGAGCATGCCGAAATGCTGGAAAAATCAGGAGGGCCTCTCAAAATAGGCTTAGTGAGGCCCTTAATGAACATTTAAGGAGGTTAAATAGCGCAATGGCCAGCTGGAGGCGGGAGCGTTTCCCGACCTCCAAAACCGGCAGCGGCAAAATCCTGCGGAGGCGGGTTCCAAACCCGACCTGTTTGAATATGATTTTCCCGCCTCCTCCGACGTCAGAAAATCGCCCCCAAAGTTTTTGTATGCACTAGCTTATAGTGCAGCGGTAAACCTGCTGATAATGGCAAGTCATCACATTGAAGGCTGGAATATAAACTAGAAACACCAGATAGTTTATATAAACAGATTCCAGGCAGTTGTTCTATTAAACAGATATGATTGACAAAATGTGCTGTGAATTCAAACTTAGACATTGATTGAAATGGTGACCCTTTAAAGTTGCTGCATTCCGTATTAAATTTTCAGTCTGTATGTGTTGAGAGTCAAAAGTAAAACTTTAGGAATACTTGTAATCCTATAAATTGCTGTGACAAGGCCTGGGGGTGCTGGGTGGGGCAGTGGGTTTGTACACTGTGGGATAGAGCCTGCATGACAGAAGTCTGAGCTTCCACTGCAGCACCCAGACATTGGGTCGCTTCTGCTTGTGCTGCAATGGAAGCTGCGACATCGTCCATCACACCCAGCATCATGGTTGAGTCCACAAGTTCTCTAATGAGTTGCCCATCACTTCCATCCTGGAAATCACAGCTCCAAGCTCCGCGCAAAGCCCCGTGCAATGTTGGAGCCGGATGCCTCCATGCTCCTTGACAGTGACAAGAGGCTCTCTGGCAGGCCTGCCATTGCACCAAGCATTTCTGTGTGCATGCCCATCACCCTTCTTCTGAAGGCCGCCCCATCGGAGTCCTCATATGAGTCCTCTGCAGCAGAACTCGTGCCCAAACTCGCCCTCCGGGGAGCTGGCTCCTGCGCTACCCTTTCCCCCTGGCCTGGCTGCAGCCCACCCGTGCCCGGTGACTCACCACGTGCAGATCCCGCCTCTACACTACCCTCTAAAGTTCGCGCAGTGCCATTTTCTGTGCTGGTGCCTGGAAATGTCAGATCAAGTGAAGGCGTCTCTTCTCCATCACTCTCCTCCTCTACTTCTTCCTGCACAGGCTGGGCTGGTGGCTGTTGTTGGGTATCTGAAAGCAGCAAGGCACAAGTGTCGGATTGTGGTGAGGGGAGGGGGGAAAGCAAGATATGCATGCTTACACCATCAGCAGCTTGTAAGTGAGAAGAGATTGTGGGATATGGGGAAGTGGGATGTGAGAAGAAGGATTAGGATGAGGATACTGTCATCATCAAGGCTTTCAGCCTCACCAATCGCCACGGCTTCAGTGACCGTCCCTCCAATTATCTCCAGAACTGTCTCCTTCAGCTGGGTCAGGTTCTGCAGCTGTGCTTGTCCCCACCTGTTTGCTCCTACTCATGCCGGTTGTGAGCCACCTTGGCCTGCAAGACAAAGGGAAGTGTGTCAGTGAGTGTGGTGCAGTGTTTGGATGATATGCCTGTCATGGTTGAATAGCTGGCATTGTGTACAAGGTGCGAGATGTGGGTGTGAAGCTTGCAACAGTGGTAAGAATGTGATGGTGAGGTGAAACTATGATTGTGAGATATGAGTTGTGATTGCTAGAGATTGTTGGTAGGTGAGTGATGGGGGTGTGGTGCATTGAGCAGTGTGTGAGGCTAGTGGTGCAGTTGATGGGATATGACATTTGAAGATGCATTCACTCACCTTGACCACTCGTGTGAGGTCATTAAACTTCTTCCGGCACTGGATCCAGGTCCTGGGGGAAAGACTGATGGCCCTGACCACCTCAGCGATCTCCTCCCACTGCCACAGTGTGTCTCGAAGGTCTCCTGGACCCTGGGGTAGAGGACCTGTCTCCTCCTATAGACACCCTGCACCAAGGCCTCCAGTGCTGCATCGGAGAACTGAGGTACCCTTTCTCTGCCCTGTTGTGACATTGCTAACTTCCAGCTCCAGTCAGAGTGAGGTACTTCCCTCACAAAGCACCTCCCCTTTAAGAAGTGCAGACAGCCTTTCACTTTGCAGGCATCCTTTAAATACAGATCAGACTTCCCATGATATTGGGCCCCCTATTGAGCACTGAGTCAACCAACAGTGCATTTACCACTGGGCTCAGCACTTCAATCATGTTAATGAGCAGGCAGTACGAATTTCACGTGCTGCCTGCATTACTTTCAATGGGCAGATCGCGCATCGCAATCCCCGTGCCCGTTTTCGGGCCTTATAAAATTTAATCCCCAAAGGGTTTTGATGAATCATAAGCGCAAAGCTTAAATAGTTCATAAAAACACTCCTGTCTATAACAAATGATTTGTTGCATGATATGCCATGAGAACTCTCTACACTTAGAGCACGCAGCAGGATTTACTACCCAAGTAGCTCAATTTTGCCTCAAAAGTCTCAGAGAAAATGAACACACTGATCTCTGAGCAGATCTGAGTGATAATAAATCACAAGCCTTAGCCATGACTATGTTACAGTCATGGCGCACTCCAATCCCTATTTTATATTTTACAATACATAGAGATTGAAATTCATGGGGTGGGAGTGTGTGCAAATGGGGCAGATCACCTGTAGGACAACAGAAATAGGGTCAAAATCCAGATCTGCCAGGTTTACGCCTCATTTATGCTGTGGCCCAAATTGGGATCAGGTGGAGGGGAGGGGGGTTGGCGGGGTAGGGGGGGAAGCAGATTAGTTTTCTGCCTGTCCCTGCCCCAAGTCCACTGCAGGCATTGGGACATATCTGGCGATGTTCCTGGGCTACTCCAGGAATTCTGCTCATTGTAGGTCAACGGAGGCCATGCCTCTTGATGTGGCTTTCTGTACTGGGCTTTCCTAAAACTCCAAGATTTGTAGAGGTCAAAGCTAGTGGATCTCAGAGGGGTAGCACACTCGCCTCTGAGTTAGAAGGTTGTGGGTTCACGTCCCACTCCAGAGACTTGAGCACAAAAATCCAGGCTGACACTCCAGTGCAGTGCTGAGGGAGCGCTGTCGGAGGTGCCGTCTTTCGGATGAGACATTAAACCACTCAGGTGGACGTAAAAGATCCCATGGCACTATTTAAAAGAAGAGCAGGGGCGTTATCCCTGGTGTCCTGGCAAATATTTATCCCTCAACCAACATCACTAAAACAGATTATCTGGTCATTAGCACATTGCTGTTGAGGGAGCTTGCTGTGTGCAAATTGGCTGCCGCGTTTCCCACATTACAACAGTGACTCCACTTCAAAAGTTCTTCATTGGCTGTAAAGCGCTTTGAGATGTCCGGTGGTTGTGAAAGGCCATTTCTGGGACATAGAAATTTCATCTTACTCCTCCCACCAACAAAAACAACTCGCATTTATATAGCACCTTTAATATGAGAAATGTCACAAGGCACTTTGCAAGTGGGCTTAAGGAAAACAGGTGCTGAGCCAGCAATGGAGAGATTAGGAAGTGACCAATCAAAATAGTTCTGTAAATCCCGTTACTTGATGGCAACTTATACTTTTCATGACAAATTTAGGTCTGCCATAGATACCTTCTCAGGTTCATTGGTCTGAGCATCTTATTTTTATGGGAGTTGACTTATATAATAGTATGACCCTGGGGGTGGGAGTGTGGGACAATAGTACCTCCTTGTGACCCCGAATTGGATATCCATGACTTTTGCACATTTATTTCTTCAATCCCTCTGAAGTGGACCAAGCGAACTCTTGGTATCAAGAGGCTTGATACAAGCTCCTTTATTTCACAGCATGTGAATATACAAACGACAGTTATGATCAGTTTCATTCATTTTCATTCAACACAACTTGTCTTTGCGTAATAATATAAAGTAATGAATACGCTTTGCTTGCCTACACCAGTTGGTCATTTTTTTCAGACAGAGATCTACGAATTTTCCAACAAAATGGCCGGAATGTTAATTTTTAACCAGCTTGGGCGGTGGGGGTGGTGTGGCTGGTAGAGTGCATTAAACCCGGAAGTCCTTGACAGGCTGGCTTCCAGGGAATGCTGTACAGGAGGCCACAATCACAGGTAGATGCGAGCCCCGATCCCGGGGGACGGTGGGATGTCTGATCCCCAACCCGGAGGGGTGGGGGAGGGCGATCCGATCCGGGGCAGAGTGGGGGGGGGGGGGGGAGGTTCCGATCCCGACCCAGGGTGGGTTCCAATCACCGATCTGGGGGGAGAGTTTATATGGGGTGGGGGGGGGGTTTGCTGATGGTGGGGGATCTTGGGGCGCCGGGTGCCTCCCAGCCCACAAGGGTTGCTCCCCGAGGCTGTCCTCGCCTTGCTGCAGCTGCTGGGATTCCCGAGGCCCGGGAACCCCGGCCGGCCCTGCAGATTAAATCCGAGGCTTCTAGCCTCATTATAATATTTAAAGTGCCAACCCGCCTGCTGGAAGTGGGTTGGCTGCCCACCACCCAGCCCCCGACCCGCCTCCGTTAAACCCAGAAGTAGGCGGGTTGGTGTCGGGATTCACATTTTTAATACTTTAAACTCCCACCCGACACCAACCCACCCATTTTTTGGGTTCAAAATTCCTCTCAATAAGTGGGAGGTGAGCTAGTCAAATGCTTATCGATTATTCTCTGGGGAAAACAACTTCCAATTAGCATATTAATCACCTTTTCTCTGGGAGCTCTATTTTCTTTTCTTCTCTCCCACATGGCAGCTGTCTTTAATCCTGCCAGCGCAATTTACACTTCATCTAGAGCCATCTTTTGTTTCTTAACCTGTCCCATTACCATCTCCTTTTGCCTTGAATATCTTTTAATATCTCTTAATGTCTCTTAATCTCTCCTGCCTTCTATCCTATCACAGACCTTCCCTTTTGTTCTTTCATCCCCTCCCCCCCTTTCCCAGCTCCCTACACTTGCTTAAAAATCTGTTCCATTTCCTGCTTTTTTCCAGTTCTGACAAAAGGTCATCGACCTGAAACGTTAACTCTGTTTCTCTCTTCACAGATGCTGCCTGACCTGCTGAGTATCTCCAGCATTTTCTGTTTTTATTTCAGATTTCCAGCATCTGCAGTATTTCCTTTTTCAATTTATGAAAATACACTTTTACTTAAAAGATATTGAATTGTATCTCATATCTTCAAATTCTTTTTGTGGAAAAATGTTCATAACAGCCTGAATGAAGTCATAAGACTGATAAATTGTGCATACTTAGTTTACATAGTAAGTAGCAATTTTAAAATCTTAAAACACCTACTTACCTGAATGAAGCATCTGCAAGTTATCAGTCTCCTCATTTCTTTTGAAATAAATGCGGGCTAAATTTGACTGCAGCGGTAGCGCAGAACGGGCGATAACGAATTGAGAGTCCATTTTACACCCTGCCCGATTATCTTTTCCATGGAGTCAGTGGAAAGAAAAATCAGGCAAGGTGTATAACGGTGCTGATCCTCGAGCGCCAGTTTGCCGCCCTCATCCAAACTAAAAATTATCCTTGTAGTGCGCACAGATGTAAGATTTTTAATCTATTACTCGTGGAACTCAAGGAATCATGACCTAGTGCAGTATTCAGCTCTAGCAGGGTTAGAGGGTGGGTGAGACAATTGGTCTAAGCTGAAGAAGGGATGGAGAAGAGGGAGAGGCGAGGAGAGATGGGGCAGGAATGAGAGGAGGGGGAGAGGGGACCAGAGGAGAGGAGGAGGAGAGTGAGCACATGGAGATGGGGCAGGGCAGAGGAGGGGCGGGGGGGGGGGGGGAAAGAGGCCGATGTGAATGGGAAGAGTCAGAGGGGATGGAAAGCAGGATTGAGAGGGGGAAGAATAGGAGGACAAGGGAGATGGAGGAGTTGGGCTGGGGAAGAGGAGTGGAAAAACTGTATAAGAAGGGGCTATCCCAATAATATCTGCCAGTGGTGAGGGAGGTTTACAGGCTAGAAAGGTCCATTAACGGGGTAAGGGGACCGAGAAGTCCTCGTGGGGGGAATGTAAGCCTGTTGGCAGCGGAGAGGAAGGAAGCCCAAGAAGAAGGTGGTCTTTCGTCAGGAGGCAGTGTTACCAACCTCAAAAAGTACTTCTGTGAGGTTTAACAACACCAGAAGGGCCCTTCAGAGGAGCAGGGAGTGAGTTGCAAGACACAAATAGTCCTACCGGGGTGGGGATGCCCAATGATTGACAGCTGGCAGGGGGACAGGGATCGAAGAACTCCGATTTCTTCGGGGGGTGAGGGTTGGTGTTAGAATAAGATAAAGTTCACTTGGTTGCATTCTTTCAATGGCGCAGTTAAAATTGAGTGATCTTCAAGGTACGCAGCCCTTAGTTTCAAGGTAGGGGTCTGGCTCCTACAACTTTCTCTCGAACCTTCCTTGCATGATGTTATTTTTTTTTTTTTTTAAGAGTTTCTCAACTTTTTCTGACCGAGTGAAATATTTTAATGACACTACAGGACTCCAGGCAGTTTGGTAGATTACTGAGAGGGCCTCAACGATTCTTCCTTTAGTTATAAAGTGCCAAATCAAATCATAACCACAGATTTTGAGTTTGTTGTTGTGATTGCTGCCACCTCGTGAAGTAGATAATTAAAAACAGCAGCATCAGAGAAATAGACAGCTGTGTTCTGCCCTTTTCACTACCACAGTATGCAAGCAAAACTTTTATGAAATAATTTCCAGAAACGTTTGAGACAGTTAAGCATTATTTTTTGGCAGGCTGTGCACTGGAGTGTCATAAGTGCAATGCATTATATTACAGTTTCCACATGAGGGGAGACTGGGACATGACCCAGCTTTCTTTTAACTTCTCTAAATCCAAATTTCAGAGATGAAACATTACAATACTTAAAGAAGTATTCTCTTAATTATTGGAGAGGTGGAGTGGTGGGTGACTTTTTGCCATATCAGTGTGAGGTGCAAGAGTACAATGCAGTGCTCCATCTCAATGTAATTTGCATCATTTTATTGTAGTGTTTGTCAAAAAGAAGAGGTTTGCTGCAGACATTTTTTGAAGGAGTGAAGCCATTTATGGGGAAACTCCCAACAATCGCATCTCTTAAGAGTCAAACAGTTAAAAAGCATTATGATTAGCTTTACCATCCTATTGTTTTTTTTCTATTAACTCTGATATTTTTTAACCATTTTTGTTCAAACTATGTATATTAATGACATGATGAAGGGACTGACTAGAGTGAGTTACTGTGGGTGGGAACTGAATTAATATCAGTAGACATCGATGACCCAGGATGCTTTAGCAACCTTAACATTTCAAACTTTATGTTTGTTAATTCAGCTCTTTCACATTGTCAGGATTGGTAGCTTATCCAAACTGCTGCTCCAATGATAACTGACTGAAGAAAACTGTGGAGCCAAGAACTCCTCTGCTCGCTATATGTACCAATATTTTAATCTTGTTCATGAGGATTTCCTCTGTTTGGAATCTCTAGTGAAATTGTAAGCACATGCTTTTAGAGGAAGTCTACAATTTTGCTAGAAATACCGAGCAGATGCATCTATAAAGTCTCTACA
The DNA here is from genome assembly GCA_030390025.1 of Squalus acanthias. NCBI lineage: Eukaryota > Metazoa > Chordata > Chondrichthyes > Squaliformes > Squalidae > Squalus > Squalus acanthias. The sequence goes on from CM059426.1 coordinate 179,780,343, forward strand.
CATAGCAACCAGAGCAATTCCTATCAATCTCATTTGCTTTTTTAAATCAGTGGATTAAAGGCAAAAGGCTGTTAAAGTTAATCATTATTCTTTCCAAGTGTTTAGTTTTTAAAAGGGTACTGAGAATGAGACTAGCACTAATATTCCCTTGCTTTTCCTGGCAGAGTACTCGATAAATCACTTTGCCTACCCTGTTAGATCTCATTTGCTGCAGTCTGTTTTGTACAATATAAACAAGCCTTACACGGGTCTGGTGAAAGTATAAATACCTTGTTGCTTCCACCTCACACATAGCAACATAGAACATTTTATTCTTTATACATCTCCATTTGATGAGGTATCTTTATAAATGTCCAACTGTTGTTAAAACTACTACCTCACTATCTCGCAGATGTGTCAGTGGCTGTGAGATAGAGTATAAATAAAAGGAGCTTGATTCAATTGATTATTGAATGACATAAAAAAGTATATTTTCACATTCCCTGGCATTGACTTTGCCACCATATCTACAAAGGCAGAAGAGGTAAAAAGAAAACCACTAGCATTTGTGCTGGCAATAGCAGGACAATCAGTGCATGAAAGAGAAAAATTAGGTAATATTTCAGATAGGTCCCTTCATCAGGACAGTTTTGATTGACTTGTCATGCATTTCCAACATTTTCTGGTTTCATTTCACAAAGGTAGAGGATCACAAATCTTTTTTCCAGACACATACATGAAGCAACCCCTTCCCTGTTAAACAAAAACAGTTTCTGAATTAGTCTAACAGTAACTGGGCCACAGACTTCTGCTACTAGCAGGACATTTTGGGTTGTAATTTACTTGATCTGACTTAGTTATGCCGAAGGTTAAGCCGGTTTTTATGTTCATTTTGCCAGTGGCAATTTGCGCTGAAATTTCCTGAGCATATAACTGAACATAAAAACCAGCGTAAAACAAGCAGAATTCAGCAGAAACAATTGGAGCCTGAGGAACATGCAAAAACGATATCATCCATCTTCTTTAAATCCTTCTTTATCTTATTAATGTTATGAAAATTAAAGTTTGAAGCCATCAAACCATCATTTATGCACATTAGGTACAACATGTTTAAGAAAATGTAATTGTAGAAGCTTTTCTCTTTTTAATGTGACTGGTTCTAAGCATTCAAAACTATATAAAAACTACAATGCGGGTCTCAGTGAGGAGAAATTTAAAAAAATTACAATAAAAACCAGAAATAGTGACTTTGGGTCCTGCTGCACCTAAAATATGGGGTGTCAAAACTGGTGTAAATGCAGGAAACTTGCGTTCTCTGGTTTTATGCATGGGGCAGAGTTATGTGAATGGGCTAAATTAGTTAATTTCAGATTAGTTTAAAAACACCTGAGTTTTCTCCAATCTAGTTCAGTTCAGGTTCATGGTTGGCCATTAAGAAATGGTAGTGCACATGCAATAAAGGCAGAGTGACAATGGCCCTGAAATCGCGGTCTCCATGATGGCGTACACACAGCGTACGCCATCGTAAGCCTTGTAAAAGGCCCTGCAAGTTCAGAGTTTCCACATGCGCAGCACGAGTGTGAAAACCCGGAACTTGCGATTGTCAGGGCTCACCTGGACAGATCGTCCGCCTACGACCCAAAAACACAGCCCCACTCTGCGTCAGCGAATATCTGCCCAACTACTGCCCAGCAAATGCCCACAAAACTCTTACGCCTGGTAAAAGCAGGTGTGGGGACTGCTTTTACCAGAGTACAGGTTAAATTAAAATTTATAAATTTAAAAAAATATACACAAACACTTAAAACTCGTTTATGTAAATTTTGACCCAATTTGCCAGATTAAAATGTTAAAAATTATTTTTTGAAAATTTAATTTTTAATTTTTATTGTAAATGCTTCATTAAAGAGTCTTTTAATTAAATGTGAAAATGGGTACATTTATTTTTATTAGAATTGTTTAAATTCTTTAATGATTTGGAGATTCCATTGCTTGTCATTAGGGGATTCCATTCGGAAATGACAGCAATGGAATCCTCCTTTCTGATTAGAGGACCTGGCCCAAGTGATCCCAGGGACGCTTCCGAACGGCCTGAGATCTGTGATCCTTTATGCAGGCGTACGCTTGCAGGCCCGAGACCTGGAGTCTCCGAAGCCCGGGAGCCAGCAGGTAGATTCGTATTTTTTTTTTCAGGGTCGGAGGTGTACTCCGGAGGTACGCCTCCGACTGCAAATTCCGGCCCGTTATTTTGTGACTTCCAAAGCTCATGTAGAGCTACCAGTAATACAATTCCTTCTTTTAATTTTTTTGAATAATTCAAGTGTACTAAAATCTATTAGTAAAAGAGGGCAACAGTTGAATCAATTACACTGATTATTTTGTTGTTTCAGGTGTCTTTGGGAAGCACTGCGAACTGAACAGTTACGGGTTTGAAGAGCTGTCATACATGGAGTTTCCTAGTCTGGATCCAAACAATAATTACATCTATATTAAATTTTCCACCATTAAAGAAAACTCCCTGTTAATGTATAACTACGACAATCAGACAGGAAACAAGGCTGAGTTCCTGGCCCTGGAAATAGTGGAAGGCAAGATAAAATTCTCCTTCAACCTTGGAAGTGGGGCACACAGACTGATGACGACCAAGAGGGTCTCTGATGGACAGTTTCACACTGTGGTTGCTAGAAGGGCTGGACTGGTAAGTAACAAACTTACTGAACTGGATCCCATGGTGACTCCTGGGGTTTAATTTGTTTTTCGTGCACTAATTTTTTAAACCTTTTTGTAGTGAACTCACAGATTTACACATTGCACATTTTTGGAACTCAGGTGTGTTACCACTAATGAATAACTGAGCAGCCAATCAGAAAAGAACTTGCAATAATGGTGTTGAGCTGCCCATTAAACACCTTAATAGGCATTGTAAAAAATTCTCAGTGTCAATGCAACTGTAGCATGCACAGATTGAAGCACTGATGGACAAGGTAATGCACAGAAAGGTCCACTTTACTTATGAGGCCTTAGATTATTGTGTATAGTGTAGGAGGACAGTGAATGGGTCAGAAGGGCAAGCCATCACGAACTGGAGGTCCAGCAGATATGGGAAGCAATCATGGGAGATCAGTGCAGTCTCCAAAACCTGCTGCACTTGGAGAGATCTGCAAAACACAGTATCTGATTTGAAGAAAAGTGCCAAGGGGTAAGTACTGAGTAACACTGTCAGTTATATTGCGCTGGTATATTTGGGTATGACACTCAAATACTTTACATTGCTATGTATAGGTATGAGTACCAATTATCTTACATGAATACCTCTCTTGCACAAGTGCCTGCCTCAGGAGGCAACAAAAGTCCCGGCTATAGTCTGAGGCTCTGCTCCTTCACAGTATCCAATATACGTGCTGTTCACCAAAACATTCCTTTTATGTGCTGCTCTGCTCACCACTGGAACCCTGCTGATTTCCACTGGTGCCTTATGCCAACTTTAAACTGGAGAATTGAACAAGAACAAGATATTATGAATTTGCATGTTTTAAATCAATTGCTGTTTAACAAGCAGTTAATGACCAAAAGAGAAACTTAGGGCTCGATTTTGCCAGGCCCAAGGAGGCAGGAATGGAAGCGTGTGGGGTGTTAAAATTGCAAAAAATGGCGGGCGGGCCCGACCCCGCTTCCATCCCGCCTCCGAGCAATTTTCCCAAATGCGTGGTTTCTGATCCCGTCTCCATCCCGCCTCCAAGAGGCGGGATAGGCCCTTAAGGCCCTTAACAACCACTTAATTGCCTCTATAATCCCATTTTGAGAGGCCTTTCTGATTTTAACACTTTTCTGACGTGATGCACACCTCCTCTGAAACACGACGGTGAAACCTGGCAGTAGCACACTTGGATTGCTGACTATCAGCTGCAGGTCCACCATTAAGAAGGAGATTTGATCAATTATCATTCTGGGGGAACTTTTAGCAGTCATAACCATTGTTGTGAAACTTTGGAGCCTGAAGTAGTAGTGGTGGTGGTACAAAAAAAATCTGGGAGTAGACTTAGGTCTCCTGCTGCTCATTTTGCCTCCAGGTCCCTCTCACAGCAAAGGCCAAAAGCTTCCCAGTCCAAAAATGTGCGGGTTAGGTTGATTTGGCTATGATAAATTGACCCTTAGTGTTAGGGGGGGTTACGGGGATAGGATGGGATATGTTAGGGGGAATTAAATACGTGGGGTTACGGGGATAGGGTGGGATATGTGTCGGTGCAGGCTCGATGGGGATTCTGTGTGAGAGAGCAGGGACAGGGTACTGGATTTGGATGATCAGTCATGATCGTATTGAATGGTGGAGCAGGCTCGACGGGCCGAATGGCCTACTCCTGCTCCTAGTTTCTATGTTTGCCGACCTTAAATGCAGCAGCAATGATGACATCATCAGAGGTGACTTTCAGACTGAAAAAACTAATTGGGTCATGGGTTCCCACATGCTGGAACTCAATTGCCCAATTAGGGAAAAATCGAATAATTCTCCCACATCCAATTGGAGTCGGGTGGCTAACACGAAAAGCGGATGACACGACCCCAGCCCACCTCAATGACAAAATCGAGCCCTTAAACTTTGCTTTGTGAATTAACTTGCATTACAAATATGTACTTCCAGGAATAAGTCTTAAAGCACTAATAACCACTAGAGATTGAGCTGCAGTGCACACTGGGTAAAAGTTGACAGCAAACATGCATTCTCCCACTGCATGGCTCATATTCCCATATCAACAAGTATACATGTATGCTATCAACAGCACTAAGTTTTAAACAAACTCTGGCAGAGGATCTGATATTTGAGCATGGTTTGGATGATGGTGAAGACAATACTCATTTATCTCATCTCTGAGTGAGTGGATTGTAGGATCAAGCTCCACTCCAGGATTTGAGCACATATCCCTTGATTCCCTTGGTATCCAAGGGGGTGATTTTGCCAATGGGGAGCTTTTGGAGGCGGGACTCCAACTTGTCGGGTTTCAGTCCCACCTCCAACAGCTTCTGGCCAACCCACGCTATTTTCCCTTGATTGACCTTGCTAAGCCCACCCAGTGGGCTTAGCAGGCCAATTAAGGGAAAGCCAGTTGCAGAGAATGTCAACGTATGACGTTTCATCTGTCAAAAATTTTTGACAGATGAATTGTCATCGTTTGACAGCTCTGTGAAGCTGTCAAACAGTGACAATCTCTGTAGTTTGACGAGGTCTTGAATTCAAGACCTCATCAAACCTCTTTCTTTTCCAGAAATTAGATGGTTGTTGCATTGGAGAATGCAACGGCCATCTGTCATCTCCAACGCGGAGGTGCGAGACTCTCCGCATACACACCGACTGAAGCCTGCAGGAAGAAACAAAGGTAAGTAAACTTTTACTAACACTCTCCACTTACCTCAGATACTCACCTCTCCACACTTGCACCCATCACTTAGCTTCACAGCACACTTTTGCACCCCCCCAACCCCCGCAGACCCACTACTCGCCTCACTGACCTGGCAGGTTTCGGAGTCTTCGGGAAGCCCGCACTTGTGAGGGCAAAAAGGGGATAATCCTATTTTCTGCCTGTTAACTGCCTGTTAACAGGCAGTTAATAGGCTTTAATCCCTTTCCACCTCCAAGAAGACGGGACCCGGCGCGGGACGGCTACCCGCCTCCTGGGAAGATGGCATGGAGGCAAAATCGCCCCCCAAAAGTCTATCAATCTCTGTCTTGAATATACTCAACGACTGAGGCTGGGGTGAATGCATGAAATGTTTTGTAAACCTTTTAGGCACCTCTTCTGGCCACTTTCCTGGCCTGGACTCAACCGGAGGGGCTCACATATGCACTTATGGAGGCCAGTATGGCTCCAGTCACTGGTCACCACACAAACACCAGGTCCCGAACGTGGAGCAAGAACAAAAACTCCCCTCTCCCTCCCGCCACCAACCCCACCACCCCCCCACCCCTGCGTAGTCCTGCTGCAGCTCCCAAGGCCCACCCTTTCACTGAGGAAACTCCCAGAAATTGCGGAGGCTGTCACTGATTCTCTGCCATTTCCCTGGGAATTGCGCAGGCTCCTACCGGAGATACAATGGGAGACTGACGAAACCCCCAGGAAGATTCAGGGCCTAGTAATTACAAATTTTCAGCCTCTTTTTTAAAAAGTGAACAGGGGAATCCTTGCTATATAGAGGGAAAACATCTAATTTAAATGTGTAGCTTGGAAAATAGACCCTCTCATTTCACTCTATAGGCCCGTAATTTCCGATAGGAGGCTTCCTGCGTGCGGAGGACTCCTATCGGAAAAAAATCTACGCCTTTACCTGAGGGCTCCCGAGGTCCGGACACTTCCGATCCTGGGCCTCTCCACAGTCGAAATGCGCAGGGCCCACGTATCCCAGGGGCGCATGTGGTTCGCAAGTGTCCCTGGGATCACGTGGGACAGGCGAGCCAATAGGAGAAGGGAATCTCCCTTCCTGCTTTTGACAGGTAGACCTGTCAAATATATGAATGGAGATCACCCCAAAAACACATCAAAACATTAAATAAATTTTTAAAAAGCCATCACGTTTTTAAAATTAGTTAAAATTACATTAAATTAAATATTTTAAACAAAAATTTAATTTTTTGAAAAAAATAATAAAAAAATTTTACGGGGCTAAAAATAGACTTACCTTTTTTAAAAGTATTTTAAAATTATAAATGAGTGAAAAAAATGTTTTTTTACTTTTTTTAAACTCTTATTCTGGTAAAAGCAGACCTTACGCATGCTTTTACCAGGCGTAAGATTTTTAAGGGCTTTCAGTGGGCGGAGGTTCTGCACAAAGCGGAACTCTCCCCCCGCAGAGGCTCTTCTCCAGGGCAGGCGTCCGATCTGTCAAGAGCATTCTTAACAGATCGGAAATACCGGTTTTCAGCGCATGCCTGAAACTGGCATTTCCGATGTCCCTACGGGTGTGTACACAGTATGTACACACCCGTAGGGATCGGAAAATACGGGCCTATTTTTTCTTATATGTAATTAAGCCTTTGTTGTTGCAGTCCCTGCTTTAAGACGCCATATATATTGCAGCTAGGGCACTGCAAATATATTCCATGTTTGACCCTTAGGCCGCCAACAAGTCCAGGGAATTTTCTGTCTCTCTGGGTTGACCGATTTTTTTTTTCTCAGCTCAGGCAATAGTACATGGAAAATAATTCCAATATTACAGTAATTAAGCTGCTCAAACATCAGGTATAGCTTTATTACTGCAATATTAACCTTAGAGAACTAAAATATGCACTTAAAACGCATCCTCCATAAACTTAAGCTCATTCAATAACTGCTGACTTCTAGGGATTGGTCATCATTGCGGATGGAAAACGGGCAACAATGACCAATTTTGCAGGGTTGCAGCTGCCAGGCCTGCTCCGCTCAGGTTTTCCTGGCGTGGATGCGGCCTAGAAACCGGCTGCCACCAAAATGGTAAGCTTTAATATATTTCTTCAGAATTCATGTGGAGCCGGGAGGAGCAAGAGTGCTCCAACTGGATCCACAGCACTCCTGCTCACCGTGATCATCCCCCCTTCTGTTATCCTCCTCCTCCCCTATCCCCCTCTCTCCCCCTCGGTACTTACCTGAGGGCCGGTGAGGCAGGCAGCCCAAAATCCGTTCCTGCACAAGGGTGAGCTGCCAGGCAACAGGCGTCGCCAACTCACCCAGCTTATTTAAATGAGAGCTGAGGCCCAGTTTCGGGCTGGCGTTACAACTGCATTGCCGCCCTCACACCTGAAACCGGACGCTGACTAATTTCTACCTCCTACTCTCAATTTTGGAGATGCATTGGTTGAGAACTGCTTTAAAGGTTGATGTTTTAGCCAATTCAAAGCCTAGATTATTCTGACTAAATCAATTCTTGATTCAATTTTATCCCTCACACCAGGGTCAAACCCTCAAACTCAACAAGTGTACTCACTGGTGGCCTGATTGCCCAGATGAATAATCTTGCCCACTGCACACAAACTGCACACTGCCTTAACCAAAAACCCTGTGCCAATTTTTTTTTTTTGGAGAAGGAGAAGTATAGTGTTTTCATAATGATGATGTCATGTGAAACAACACGATGATGCATTTTGACACAATTTACATCGTCGCACTGTGTGTTTGCAAAGGAAGGAAAGAACATCTGCCAAACAGTTCATCACGAAGATGGTGCCCCTTTAAACTTCCCCTTTAATTGTTTGATAGCCCTAGCCTGAGTTTGATGGTGCAAGCTAGGAAACGTTGTCTGATTAGGCTCCTGTGAAGCGCCTTGGGACGTTTTGCTCCGTTAAAGGTGCTATATAGGGAGAATTTATCCCTGAGATGCATATGCACCCTGCGTTTTTGTCAGTTTGCATTTGGCCAAACTGAGGGTAAAATCTGACATGCTGTGAGATAGATGTGATTTTAGTAGTCTTAGGAGATAACTTCCTGAATCCCTCAACACCATTTTGAAATACAATTTTGAAGCTGTTGCGAAATAGCCATTTGGTTCGGTCAATCAGCCATGTGTGTCTTCAGTGTGCAGACACATCGGAAATATATCGCCCAGATGTCACACCGTTTATAGTAAAACCACAGAATCTCAATGCTTTCATATGGGAATTTTCATGGAAAGATGGGAAAAGCATTAAACTGTCAATTTTGAAAAATGAGTGAGTTACAGCATGCCAAAGCATCAAAAGAGTCGAGGCAAAGGGGCTTCAGTGCATACTGTGCTCAGATCCCACCACAGCAAGCAGAGCTGTGTGTACAGTAAGTGGAATTGTGACCACAGGTGAATTCTTTCGCAGATAGCTCTCAACGAGTAATGCAAATGTTGAGGTAAATGTTTCCGCTTTTGGCGTAATCGGGAAAATACACCCAAAATATGCTTGAAATTGTGTTGGTTAGTTTAGAGTTCAAGTTTCTGCTAAAACATTTGCATAATCACTAACGCAAAATCTTCCATGAACCAGCGAATCGGGCAGCGTAATTGAACGTAATCGCTTATTTTTTTTCTTTCCATTAAAAGGTATTCATTGATGTAGTTAAGAGTGGTAACCTGGTGCAGTTTTATTAATGCAGTTAAAAATGGGTTTATCACAAAAAGTAAGCATTTTTAATAAGTGTCCAGTCCTCCACCTGTGAGTAACCTGATTTAAGATCACTGAAAATGATTTTAAAAAACTACACTGAACCATTTACAACTTTCATTGGTGTACACTAGTCAGTTTCTTAGTAAATTAAATATTTTTTGATATAAAAAAACTTTAAAAACGTGCCTACTAGTCCCTAATCAGCGCAATCGGCGGAATCTCGCAATGTCGACCTGGGGCGTTGCCAGTTTCGTGGGCGGATCCCGATCTAGCAGATTGAATCTTAAACCAGCATAAAAGATCGCAGAAAACACAAATGTAAGTGGTTATGGGTGTACCTCACTTACATTTAAAATTCCCTGATCTTTTGCGCTGGTTCGGCCGATTCTACCCAGATTGCGTAAACAAGCGCAAACTCGACCCCGCCACAGCTAGTACAATTCTCTATTCTGTAATTAGTGCACTTTTTATGAAGGGCAGTAAACAGGCATGTTCATGCCCTTCCCCCCGCCCCCCCCCACCGTTTACAAAGTTATTTAAATGTGCATTTTTTTCTAAGTGCATAGCGGCCATTAACCTGAGTTGCACCCATGATGAAGAACACGCAGAACTGTCCAATCCTCCAATTGTTTGTTTCTATTGGCTGACTCTTAAATATGCACCTTTTGTTTAAATTTGTTTAAATTTCAGTCCCATTTCTAGTGTGCACAGTTTTAATCTGAGTTTTTAGAGCTGTGTATACTCAGTGCCCACAGTTGGCTGAGGTACTGGGGGTTTGATGTACACTGTCTGGCATATTTTATGGTGTTTGTTCATGAACACTGCAGGGTGACAAAGCAAGCACCAACCATCACCCCATACTTGGGCAACTGGGGGAACCATGAGGAATAATTGTGTTGTACATGAGCAAATCATGGACATTTCTGCACACTATAAAAATGTTAGTCCACAACACTGAAAATCAGTAATGGGATTAGATGGCACAGTGGATTAACATACTGTGCTTTCACAACTGGCATCTGAGTTTGTGTCCAACTCCGAGAAATGGAAGGAAAATCTCCAACCTCAGGTATTCACGTGAGCAGTGGAAAGGAAAGTAATTAGGTATCTTCATACCTGACAAAGTCCTAACCCATCCATAGCAGGTTGATTAAGGAACTAGTCTGATGGGCAGAAAGGCCTTTTGTTGTTTTACCTTCCCTTATGTTCTTTGCAGGCTGAAATTGCCACAGGAGCGAGTTACTCTCCAGTTTTGATGAGCTGTAAAATAAAACAACTCACTAACTTGCAAGTAACACATCTATGTTTATCCCTCCAGCTCCAGCTTGTCCTTTTTCTTTAATAAAAACAGAAAATGCTGGAGACACTCAGCAGGTCAGGCAGCATCTGTGAAGAGAGAAACAGAGTTAACGTTTCAGGTCGATGACCTTTCGTCAGAACTGGAAAAAAGCAGGAAATGGAACAGATTTTTAAGCAAGCGTAGTGCCTGGGAAATGGGGACCAAAAGGGAAGGTCTGTGATAGGATAGAAGGCAGGAGAGATTAAGAGACATTGAGAGACATTAAGAGATATTCAAGGCAAAAGGAGATGATAATGGGACAGGTTAAGAAACAAAGGATGGCTCTAGATGAAGTGTAAATTGTCCTTTTTGTTTGTTTCTTTGTGGTCGGTTACTCCATAGCCCTCACCAAATAGCTCTTTGTCCCAGTAAATGTGCATTTTGATCCTTTTCAGGAATAATTTTCCCTGATTACATTTCGAATAATAGTTCTTCACAGATGAAGTTATTTTAGCCAAATTTCAACAATAAGCGGACTCACAGGCAACATGCAAATTTACGAATGTTTTTTGGCATTGATTCAGGCATTCTTTTCTATTGCATATTGAATTTTGTGTAAATTTGGATGTGAGAAATCTGTAGAAAAGTCCAGAAATGTGCTAGGATATGTAAGAAAGGTAAATATCACAAGCAGCATACATTGAACGTGTTTAAATGATAATCAATGTATTTACAAAATAAAATGTCAGCCACAGAAGTTCAGGTGTTTTTTTTTAAAGCACTGTCAAGTTAAGTAAAAGATAGAAAACAGGGGATGCCTGGCAAGTGGTGACTAAAGCTTCCTGCGAGTATGGTTTGAAGTATTTACATCCATGTTTTAAACAAAATCTCAAATTCCCCAACTGAATGTCAGGTGTTACACTGATTATCACATAGTTGTAAGCTTATACCTCTTAGCCACTTTCAGATGCTGTACACTTCTAGTATCATTATTTCCCTTCTTTTCCTCATCTTTATAATACAATATAACATGGATAACATTTGTAAAATGCAATTGAATTAATCATTGATTTGCACAGTGTGGCATATAATTCCTCCTGAAACTGGCACATTAATCATATAGGCATTTATTCCTACAGTTTCACCTTCAATGTCTCACCTTTTGGGAGGAAAACATCAATGTACTGTTGGCACCACAACACCGACAGCAGAACATTAACTCTAATAAACATTGATCTAGTTGATGCATTCGAAAGGAAACTGGGTCAATTCATAACTCAGTGATGAATGCAGTAATGGGGTGTGGGGAGGGGAAAAGAAAAGATGGTTAGGAAATGTGAGCTGGATGACAAACTGAACTAAATGGATTGAATGGCATTTGTTCACCCTGACTTGCATATCTCAAATATGGTGAAACCACAATTTAACTGAAAATGCTTCCATTTACACCAGTCCTCCTCTCTCCCCTTCTCCAAAAAGAAACTGGTCGACTGAACCAACTATTTTTTATTTGTGGTTTTTCTGCTGCATAAACCTTGCCTCATAATTTACCAAAAACCTCACCAGTAATCTATTCGTCATATGCCGCAGACTGAATTTCAATTTATTATGCCACTGGATTCATCTACATGGTTTTGAGAGCCTGCTCTTGTATGTTTAGCACAAAGCACATAGAAAGAGACTTGAAGCGACAAATGTACAAAAAGGTAATGAACCTTCACAGCTAAACTTGACTCTACACTGCTGAATCCCTGAATCAGTAACATGCAGTCGCTCAAGGTGACATTAAGATTGCTCCATCTTAGTTAGAGAACACTAATATGTTCCTGTGCTGAAAGAAATAAAAGAAATTCAGAGTGTAAAAAAGAGTTACAATAATAGACTGTCTGTTATTCTGTATGCAGGCTTGTTTGAGCTAACAAAATATGTCAGCACATGGTATGTAATGGGAAATAAATTGTAGAGATTGCACAGGGAGCTTAAACAGTTTTCTATTATACGTGCTGAGAGAAATCAATTTTAAGCATAGAAAATTCTCAAGATCTATCTATTTATAACATAAAACTGTCATGTTAATAGTTTTCACTGTTTATGCGATTCTTTAAATGCTAAACAAACACAACTAAAGGCCTCAATCGTAAACCAGTTTCTTGAAGCAAAGACCAGCTGATTTCAATTAAATCTTCAGCACACACTATGTACTGTACTAGAATGGGATAGGCTGCTTACATTGAACCAGATGACCCTTTTTTCTTCATAGTCAGTAGGTCTCAAATGTCCAGTGTTTGGAGTAGGTTTTATTTTCAAATAATTATGTATTTATTGGCAAAAGAGAACTTTCCCTATTTCTGAATCAGAGGATGATATTATTTAACATTAACAATGTTACAACATGGAGTCAAATCTGCAACAATTCTAGTAGTCCTTAAAGACACTGCAAAGGTGACCAAGATATAAGTGTCAAAAAACTATTTTTATTTTTACTGCAGTATTAAATAATAAATACTATGAGGGTTAAAGTTTCATTTAGGGACATTAAGAAACTGTTCAAGTTATACTTTTTCAGTGTGATATCATCAGTTTCTATCCCAGCTGAATTACAATTCCATCTCACCGTTAATTATTTTATAAATAATATATAAACACACATTTTGTAATATGTATAAGTTTAGAATTTTTAAATCAGTTATAAAGGTAAATGGAAGGCATATGCCTTTCTTTTACATGTTTTTCACAACATTTAATTGTTGATATGTAACTATATGTAATGATTTGACTTACTGAAATTAATTGGGGTGGAATTGGTCTTTACTGGTACTCCGAAATGGGCTTATAGTGAATTGGCAATCCATTTTACACCACGCACAATTTTCCTCGTGTGCAGTGTAAAACGGGCTGCCAATTCGCTATGAGCTCGTTTTGCACTACTGGCGTAGACCAATTTCACCCACATTGTTTCAAATTTTCCATGCACAATTAACTAGAAATTTTATGAGAATGCAAAGCAGTTTAGTCCTTCTTGCATTGCAAACATTGAAACCTCTGGAATGGCCTCTGTGGGAAATGAGAATGTTGTCAGGCTACATGAAGCTAAACTACATGGTATTTCTCTCTACTAGGTGGCATCTCTCACAGTGGACTCATGTTCTGAAGATCAGGAAGCCGGTTACTGCACAGCTACCAGCTTGACATCAGCAACTGATTGGTAAGAATTCCTCTTTCAGCCCCCAGCAAAGATCAGATCATTCTTCTTGTCATAACACAAGATAAGATTGCAGCGACCTAGTGGCTGGCCATATAATCACTGTGCTCTCAGTGTTACTTAAAAAACTCATCCAGTATTGGCACATAAAAAGTAGCTACTCTATCTGGAATAGAGATATTGGCCTCGATTTTTACAGGGAGGCGGGAAGGGTGCGGTGGAGCCAGGTAGCAGGCGATGAACTCAGCACGGTCGGGGACATAGAGGCCTTATCTGAACAACAGGGCCTCATTTGAATAAATATTTGCAGAGTCTCACATGGGCAGATTGACTACTGGCCGGCGGACGGGTGTGAAAATCTGGGAACCGTAGATGAAGGGGAATCCCCTCGCAATGCGGTGAGTGGGGCAGGCCAGGGTTTCCTCTTGATTGAAGATGGGGGAATGCCAGGGTTTCCTCTTCATGAGAGATGGTGGGGATGCTGGTGCTGGGGTTTCCTCGAAGATCAGGAGAATGTCAGTGCTGAAGATCGGGGAGATGCCGGGGCTAGGGATTTCCTGAAGATCAGGGAAATGCCGGAGTTGGGGAGGCCTAAAAATGCCTTGAGGGGCCTGTGGGGAACATTCCTGCTCCTCCCAGACCCACAAGGAGTTAAAAGCCAGGCAAAGTTTTAAAACTTACCTGGGTCTCTTCTGGCCAGTCGCAGCCTCCTGCTTTGTTGCTGCTGACGGGCAGCAGACAGCACGGGACTCCCCCTGTGTGGACCTTAAAATTACCTTGCTGTGCCGATGACATCATCAGGCCACAACTTTTGAATCTTGGGAGCCTCATCCAGGGCCTGAATCCCTACAGTTAATATTACTGTTGTCGAGAATGCGGCAGCTTGGACATGGGATTTCGATTTTTAGGATTTTAACCCCTCGCCCAACCCTTTGCTGCCGGTGGAGGGCGGGTGGCATGGGGAAGGGGTGGTGTTAAAATCAAGGCCATTAGGTCAGTACAGCAAGCTTATTTAGCTCCGTGGGAATTAGCAGCAATTGGAATGACTAAACTAATTGCTCATTCCTTATTGGGTTTTTGAGAGTCGTGCTGAGTGAAACCATAATTTTTAAATTTTGTTTTATAATACATTTAAGGATTAATTTTGTCTGGAATCTGGAAATTTCTTCCAAGAGAAGAAACATTGGGAATACCAATAGAAAGTGTGGGTAAACATTTACTTTCCCACAACAGGCAGACCGTCAAATTATCTGGAAAGTTCTAAGTACATTTTCCTGCCCGTTAGTTATGCTGTGGGACCTAAGTTTACATCCAGTTCAGTTTGATGGGATCAAAGTCTTCTTTTTCTGACTGCTGTTAAGAGTTCTAAATCAAAGAAAGTTTTACATTCACAATGCTGTTTCTAGTAGACTCAAGTTTACAGCATAAAACTGCCTCTAACTCATCACTAATTGGCAGTAATTCAGCTGTTTCATTCAGAGGTCAGCCTGACGAATATTTTGTGAGTGTGGGAAATAGAAATGTGACACTGGTGCAATAAAGAGATGAACTTTGAGGAACATTGTTAGACAGGTGTAGGGGAGAGCCTGTCGATTACATCTAGACCATATGATACCTGTGTGTGTTGATATTGGGCACAAAAAGGCATGTGTTAAGTTCCCCCAGCAGCAGCATCCTATACCTTAATGACCACAAATGCATACTGTCTGTTGATGAGATACGATATTGAGATAGCTTTCAATCAGCAATGTGACTCCTGCTGATTTTATTTCCTATGAATACTTTGTCAAATACATAAATGGAATTAGATTCTCATAGAACAACTATATCTAAAATAATTTGTCAGATTTGGTACCCTCTGAATTATTCATACTGGTGTTTTATGTAGCTGCCAGCTAACAATCCACAAGACTGAGGCAAAAGGAACATAAGAAACGCCTGATGTGCATTTTCAAAATACGGAACTGTGTAGAGACACAACAAACAACAACTTGTATTTA
Source organism: Squalus acanthias (assembly GCA_030390025.1). NCBI lineage: Eukaryota > Metazoa > Chordata > Chondrichthyes > Squaliformes > Squalidae > Squalus > Squalus acanthias. The sequence continues at coordinate 179,795,897 of CM059426.1, forward strand.
TATAGTGCCTTTAATGTAGTAAAATATCCCAAAGCGCTTCACAAGAACAAAATCAGACAAAACAATTGACACAGAGCCAAAGAAGAAGATATTAGGACAGATGACCAAATGTTTGGTCAAAGAGGTAGATTTTAAGGAGTGTCTTAAAGGAAGAGGGAGAGACGGAGATATGGAGAGATTTAGGGAGGGAATTCCAGAATTTAGGGCTTAGATAGGTGATGGTACGGCCACCAATGGTGGGGCAAAGGAAGTCGGGGATGCACAAGAGGTCGAGAGTTCTCGGAGGGTTGTAGGGTTGGAGGAGGTTACAGAGATCGGGAGGGGTGAGGCCATGGAGGATTTGAACACGAGTATGAAAATTTTAAAATCGAGGCATTCGGGGACCGGGAGCCAAGGTAGGTCAGCGAACACAGAGGTGATGGGTGAATGGGACTTGGTGTGAGTCAGGATAAAGGCAGCAGCGGTTTGGATGAAAACAAGAACCAATATTACACTTGCCTACTACACTGGAGTCTAAAGACTACTGAATATTCCAGGGTTGCTCCATCATGAAGGCACTTAGTTTGTTTTTGGTGCATTTATATGTGTGACACTACAAAGACCTCCCTGCTGCAGTGCTTCTATCCAAATGTTTCTATTACACTGCGCCTGTAACTGAGTCTGATACCAGCTGTAATTTCTCACCTGCATCACTGTTATTTGTTCCTCCTTTACTAATTTCAGGCAATTTTGACTTCAGCAATCGTTTTACATTTAGTTTTTTTCCCCAATTATCTACCTGGAGATACTGATTCATGCTGGTATGTGGTACCATGAGTGCCAGCAGCTCTTTGGTGCCTCAACTAAGTGCCCTTCTTCCTGAATAAACCCGAGCAGCCCATCTCTGTTTTCAGCACTTCTCTGCTAAAGGCATTTCCTGCAATAATTAATGTAGAACAATAGTGGTTTACAATGGCTGCCAGTTTACTTTGTTCATCTTCTTGGGTGACTGGAGAACCCACACTCCCTCTACAGCTGACACAATAATCAGACACTGCTCGGACTATGTGACATTCAGTGTCATTTTTGGTACCAGCACTGTATCAGGCAAGTTCAAAAGCTAGAGTTGAGCTGTTGGCTGAACGATAAAATAAAAGCAGAAAACGCTGGAGATAGGTGACAAATCAACAAATACCTTAAAAAAAAATAACAATTCAGGTGTAGCCACTTCGTCAGAACTGTTGGCAGTTGAATGTTTCCTACTTCGCCAAGAAAGGGTTAATATATGAAGTTTTGTTTCAACAAATCAAATCATATGTTAACAGCATTCCACTGTGTAATTTTCTATTTGTGGATACAGCTCACACTACTTATGAGTAAGCTGCCTGGAGAGTTAATTGAGCGTGACTCTGGTAGCAATTTGGCTCTTTGCACACCTGTAGTTCAGCTGTGTGGTATATTACTTTTAAAGGTACAATATGATTTCTCAAGGCTTACAGAAACAGAATTGTAAAAACAAATCGCTAATTACATTTTAACATATCTTTGTCTCTTCAGAAACCTTTCATATTTGTAACTTTCCAGGCAGCTTACCCATAAGTAGTGTCAGCTGTGGCTCAGTTGGTAGCACTCTTGCCTGAGTCAGCAGGGCATGGATTCAAGTCCTGCTACAGAGACTTGAGCACAAGATCTAGGCTAACACTTCAGTGTAGTACTGAGGGAGTGCTGTACTGTCAGAGGTGCTGTCTTTCAGATGAGATGTTAAACCAAAGCCCCGTCTGCCCTCTTGGGTGGATGTAAAAGATCCCATGGCACTATTTTGAAGAAGAGCAGGGGTGTTCTCCCTGGTGTCCTGGCCAATATTTATCCCTCAACCAACAGATTAGCTGGTCATTATCACATTGCTGTTTGCGGGACCGTGCTGTGTGCAATTTGGCTGCCGTGTTTCCTACATTACAACAGTAACTTTATTAGCTGTAAAGCGCTTTGGGACATCCTGAGGTCGTGAAAGACACTATATAAATTCAAGTTCTTTCTTTAACAACTTTTGGAGGGAGGAGCAATCTATTTTTCTGATGTTCCCATGTAATGGGCCAAATCTTGCTGGAACGGGGCATCTTGCAGCATGTGGCGATAGTTAGACTTTCTCCTGCACCCTTCAGCTCGAAAGTTTTTTGTGCCGTAACTTGCTGGAAGTGGGAGCTGATAACAGCAAGGTGAAGGCAACGGGGCATCTAGGACCTTAGTGAACAGTGGGACCAACAGCGTATCTCCTTAACCATTGAGATTTAAGAATAGAAAAAGAAATAGAGGACTGACAAAGAAGGAGGATGATTTAGAGTGGGTGAATTAGAGTTAAATCAGGTATAGAAAGAGAAGTAAAGAGGAAAAGAAAGATTGGATTAAGAGAGAGAGAAAAAGGGACAGAAAGGATAAAGTAAGAAAAACATGAGATTGAACAGTTTAATTTGTTCCCTTTCTGGGCCAGAGATGTTGATTGGCATTGCTTTAACAATTATCACATTGTTAAAAGGGTGCTTGCGCTCTGAATCACCAGCCCAAACTTTCTGTGTCGAGTTTAATAGGCAATTAATGTGCATCCAGCAAGTTCTTATAAATAATGGGGAGGCTAAGCGCAACATTCTGCTTGTGCAAAGCTAACGGCGGAGCGGCGTAAATCGAACCACAAGTTCTAGAGATTCACAACTCACGGCGTATCTCATAATCCCCTGAATTTGCTGGCCGATTTACGTATTGATAATGGGGTGCTCCATTAACTCGCCATTTGGCCCAGTGTCTTTCTTTCAAAAACAGTAAGGGACAATCTTCTGAAAGAAGAAATACTTGCATTTATACAGTGCCAAAAGCACGTCACATGCAGTGAGTTACTCTGAACTGCAGCAACTGTTGTCATGTAGACAGAGTTACATCTGCTGGCAAATGATATTTGGATTTTGCATTTGTTTATTATTTCACTGAATATTTACAATTCTGCTCAAATGATTTCATATATGATTTGTTCAGCACCAGTTGGAATATCACATACAAATACCAATGTGGTATTGCAACCTAAAGTTTGGTTTATAGACATTTCAAAAGGCTGAATTTCTGCCCTTTGATAATTTTAAGGGGAAAATCAGATTTTTTGTTTACTTTCTATAAGGTAATGGATAACAACAGTGGGATTCAGCACAGTAATTTTGTTGAACATCCTTGAGGATGAGGAACTTAACAGGGTTACAGACAAAAACCGGGGATGTGGGAATAAGCACGACTGTTCTTTCAAAGAGCACAGCACAGGCACAACAGGCCGAATGGCCTCCTTCTGTGCTGTAAGTTTCTATGATTCTATGAATTACATGGTCCATTAGAATGAAAGTCAGTAGGATTCTAAGATTGAATTACTGCCATAAGTTCAGTACACTATGACCAGGAAATTCCATGTGGTTCTCCTGATCTCACACTGTAATTTCGACAAGAACCCCGCCCCAGAGAAACAGTATTGCCCAGATATTCCGATCACAGGCCTCCCACGGGCGGAGGGCTGCGATCTGGAAAAATCTGCGCCCTTACCTGAGGGCTCCCGGGAGGCGCACAGTTCCGTTCCTGGGCCTCTCCAAACTGCCGGTGTGCAGGGCCCACGTATCCCAGAGGCGCAGGTAGTTCGCAGCGTCCCTGGGATCACGTGGACCATTGGGAGCCAATCAGAGAAGGGAATCTCCCTTCATACATTTGACAGGAAGACCTGTCAAATATATGAATAGAGATCACCCCCAAAACAAAATGTAAAACTTCAGATAAATGTTTTTAAAAAATCACATTTTTAAAATGACTTGAAATTACATAAATTAACTATTTTAAATAAAAATTAAAATTTTTGAAAAAAGTAATTAAAGTTTTTAACGGGGCTAAAAATAAACTTACCTTTCTTTAAGTATTTTTAAATGATAAATCAGTGGAATTTTTTTAAAAACTTTTTTTCAACTCTTATCCTGGTAAAAGCAGGCCTTACGCCTGTTTTTACCAGGCGCAAGAATTGTAAGTGTTTTCTGCGGGCGGAGGGTCTCCAAAAAGCGGAACTCTCCACCCGCAGAGGCCCTGCTCCCGGGCAGCCGGAGGATCTGTCAAGAGCTTTCTTGACAGATCGGAAATGCCGGTTTCCAGCGCATGCGCAGTGCATGCCTAAAACCGGCAATTCCGATGTCCCTACGGGTGAGTACATAGCGCGTACCCCCCCATAGGGATCGGAATATCCGGCCCAATAAATGGTAGTTTTCTGCCATTTAAACAGTTTGTTCAGGGGCTGCACCGATCTACCACCAAAGTTGTGGTGAGAGCAGTGTTCCTGCTGGTGTGTGTCTACTTGCTGCTGCTCCGGGACCTCATCCAGCCCTCGCTGCAGCAGCTGGTGGTGCGGCCCACTCACCACTGGGACAATTTCAATGCGCACAGAACAAGGTGATAATTAACCTCAGTGAATGTCTCAGCCACAATTAGATCTAGGGCTTAGATTTTAGGCCAAACCTTGGTGATTGTTGTTGCAGGCCAGGGTTATTTTTACTGATAATGCCCAAATTATTGTGCGATATCTATCTTCCCACAGATTGAGCCTTGTCTAGTCCTGTGATACTGGTACCATTATTACTGCATATGTTATTTTAGGTGTGAAATTAAAACACTCTCGTTCTATTCAAAAAAAATTCTGGGCAGAGCTTTCAACTTTGGCGGGGTGCAAAACTGATGGTATGCGGATTGGCCGCCCGTTATACACCCCACCCGATTTTCCTTTTCACTTGAAGTCAGTGGAGAGGAAAATTGGACAGGGTGTAGAACAGGTGGCTGATCGTTTTACACACCCGCCAAAGTTGAAACTTCCAGCCACTGTTTATTAGAAAAAGGACGGGTAGGACGCCTACATGGGACACGAATCTCTGAAGAAGGCTCAGCAAAAACATTTGGAAATAGTAATGTGCATCCGTATGCAATTTAAAGGAATTAACACAGAGTCAACATTGACAAAATATTAGGGTCCTATAAATAAAATGATTTTGCTCTATGCAGTTTACATCTCTTCAAGTGTAAAGTTGAGGTCTTCAATAAAAGGGAATTGCACCAGCTTGTGAGTGTTTACAGAGGAACCACTTGTCAATCGCTCATGATTTGCTGCATTATATAGTCATCTAGCTGCACACTGGGTATCAGAGTTTGTGCAGCAGGAGTTTATGTTGCAATATTATTTGATAGAAGACACTGTATATGACATGGTAAAAATCTTACATTACATAATATTTACAGCACAGAAACGGACCATTCGGCGCAACAGGTCAATGCTGGTGTTTATGCTCCATACAAGCTTCCACCCACCCTCCTTCATCTAACCTCATCAACATATCATTCTATTCCTTTCTCGCTCGTGCATTTATCTAGCTTCCCTTTAAATGCATCTATGCTAGTCATCTTAACTACTCCTTGTGGTAGCAAGTTCCACATTCTAACCAGTCTCTGGGTAAAAAGGTTTCACCTGAATTCCTTATTACATTTATTAGTGACTATCTTATATTTATGGCCTCTAGTTCTGGTCTCCCCCACAAGTGGAAACAACTCCATGCTTACCCTATCAAACGCTTTCATAATCTTAAAGACCACCAACAGGGCAACCCTCTGTCTTCTCTTTTCTAGAGAAAAGATCCCCAGCCCGTTCAATCTTTCCTGATAAGTATAACATCTCAGTTCTGGTATCATCCTAGTAAATCTTTTTTGCACCTTCTCCAGTGCCTCTACGTCCTTTTTATAATATGGAGACTAGAACTGTTCACAGTACTCCAAGTGTGGTCTAACCAAGGGTTTTATCCTCACTAAGTTTGATTAGTTTATCAATTATCTCCCCCTTTCTATCTTAAATGTCTTTATATCTTTTTTGATCTCTTCTAATGTCATGCCCACCATATTAACCTCCCTGGTAAATACTGAGGCAAAGTAATTATTTAATATTTCTGCCATTTCACTGTCATTACCTGTGAGTTTATCGTATATATCCCTTAATAGCCCTATTCCTAACCTGATTTTTCTTTCGTTATTGTTGTGTCTGTAGAATACTTTACTATTTCTTTTTATATTCCTTGAAAATTTAATTTTGTAGTTTCTCTTTGCCTTCCTAATAGTTTTTTTTACTTCTTTCCAAACCATTTCATGATCCCTTTTGTCATTCTCTGCTTTGTTGTCTATGTACTTAGTGTATGCCTTTTTCTTCGGTTTCAATTTTGCCCTTATTTCTTTATTCCTCCATGGTGTATCATTACTGGCTACTTTTGTTCTTGCTTTTTAGTGGGATATATTTCTCTTGGACTGTATTGATAACCGTTTTAAATGTTTCCCACTGCTGTTCTATTTTTTTCCAATGTATTACTTTGGTCTTTGTCTTACATATGTCCTTCTCAATCTTTATCTTAAACCTTATTATGTTGTGATTGCTATTGCCTTGATATTCCCCTAAGCTTACTTCTCTTATCTGTTCTAATTAATTTCCCAATCTGCTTCAATATTTTACATATTAGCGTCTTGAAGCGAGGTTAGAATTTGTTCATCTCCCAGTATTGCTACGAACCATTCGACCTAAATAAGAAGTAGCAGACACAGGAAAACACTTCACGTTGTCTTGTGCAAACTGGATTAGATGTTCAGCTTATTTTAATAGGCAACCAATTAAATCTAATCTCAAGCAATATTAAACAAATTTACCTTCAACTGCCCTTGGTATCATATAACAAATAAAGACTGGGCTTCATTATTGCCACTCTCCAGGGACTTAAAATCGTTGACTGTCCTCGTCAAGTGTGAATGGTTAGCATCTATATGGCTATGTCAAGATGGAAGCCTTGAGAGCAGGCTGCCCAAACTCCATTGCCATAGTCAGTGCATGGTTGTGGGTTGCTGGGGGACTGAGGAGAAAAGAGAGGGATTTTGTACCCTAGAAGACCTAAAAGGATTCTGACATAAGAGCTGAAGAGATAGAGTTGTTAGAGCTATATATTGGTGAATCCATTTAGATGAGGCGTGTCTATGTTAAAGGTTCATATGCTCCTTTACAGAAATGAAGTTATGTATTTAGTTTGTGTATGTGTAACTTGACTCTTCATTTATCTACTTTGTGTTGCAGGACCCTGGAAGTGCAACCCAACAGGTTAACAGTAGGAGGAATCCGATCAATAGAACCAATTCTTCAAAGGAAAGGCCAGGTGGTCACCCATGATTTTGTTGGATGTGTGATGGAATTTGCTGTCAATGGTCGTCCACTGGAACCCAGTCAAGCTCTGGCAAACCATGGAATTCTGGACAGGTCTGGCATTTGAGAATAACATTTTTTATATGTTCTTTCAAATCAAGTACAGTGTGTAAAATATCTACTGTGTTCATATGATATTCTCTATCCACTGTTTTAACGGCAGCATTAATAGGTTTATGCTTCTATTAAAATAGCAGAGAGGAATGTTGTACCAATGTGTTATGGCTTTTCCCATTAACACCTCCAACAGTAATTTATAGGCTTTTTTACTTGCAATTTACGAATTTGAAAAAGGTGATTGGAACTCAAAATTGTTTTTTTTTGTTAAAGCCACTTTTACATAAATTGAAATAACAGTTTTGTGCTATGTTCTGGCGGCCCTGTTTAAATTGGTGCAACTGAAATATTGAAGTTTGGATGTTGAGCAAAAGATGTAAGAACAGTGAAATATCAAGTTTTACTTTTTATCCTTGTTATCTTTTGCCTTTCTCACATTTTGTCCTTTTAAAAATCTTTTTCCCTTTTCTACCCTTTCTCCCCATTTAAAACAAATCTGCAATCGGTAATACATAATTCAGTTTTACTGTCGGTATTGAGCAATGTATCTTTTGTTGGCAAGACTAGTATTACAAAAAGTCATGAAAAATAATGCTTGAAGTCCAGTTATGCTAGGGACAAGAATCCATTTATTTAAAAATATAGTATTTATATTTTAGGCCTTGGTGCTATTATGAGCTCCCAGCTATTAAGAGGACTCAGTTTTGCATCATTCCATTAGAGGAAAATCACGGAACTCAGTGAAACAAGAGCCAAACTGCTTCTCTCATTACCAGCCTGTTCCCTGCTGCTTCCCCTGGCATGGCAATGGGCTCCATAGTTTTGGCTCTGATGGGGAAGTGAAAGTCCTATCTTGGTATGTGCTGGGGAAAGTCCAATAATCTATAGCGTTGGCATAGCAGCAATGATGTTGCTGTGCCTGTTTGGAAAATTTGCCCACAGTATACATGTGACAGTTGAAATTTGTAGTCATTGCAATGTTGATTTTTAAATACGTTTAGCTTTGTTGCCTGTTAGATTAATTTACTACTTGAAATTTTATTTTATTTCAGGTGTCTCCGAGTGGAAGGAGTTTGTCTAAACAGCCCCTGCCAACATGACAGCTCATGTGTGGATTACTGGTCATGGCAGCAATGTAATTGCAAGCATGGATTTACAGGGAAATATTGTGAAAAATGTAAGGCTTGAATTTGAGAAAAATCTTACTTATTTATCTATAACGTGTGATGTTCCATTACTTCATCACATAAAACAAGAAAAGCAGTGTACAGGGAGAGAGGGGCAAAGATGGAGTGCTTCTTAATGGGGGCAGAGGGAGTTCCAACTACTAGAGCCTTTTGAAGAGATAGCAGTTGTGATTTTTTAGTACTGTGAAGAATATAATTAATTCTGACTATTCAATAAAACTGGGTGTCAAGGTCCTGCACTGCGACCTCAAGATTTTGAGTTGCTGGTCTGAATTAGAAATGAAGAAGCTGCTCATTATTGCAAAGTGGTGTATTTTCACAGACGGACAGTTAAATCCCTAATATGTTGTGAACCTGAAAGAAAAACATAATGGTGACTACAGCATAAGGCACTGGCAGTCAGCCAGGCTGGTACAAGTGGTCTCAATGTCCTAGGAGGCTGGGGACCTTCTCACTCAGCATCTCACTGTGAACTGACAAGTTTATTATCACATGCCTTACTACAGTTGAACCTAACAATTGGTATGAATTGACCCAGTAACCCAAAACGTTTGGAGATGTATGATAGACCACTATGTGACCCCACTGTTTCTACTGGCCTCATAGGATGACAATAATAAGCTGAAGTGTTTCATCACCATCGTATATTTTTGTTGAGGGGTACTATATTACTCAAAATAAGAACTTCTATTCAGATTCAACAAATAAATGCAGCAAGGCCTGGTGCCGAATGGACATAATATAGGAGTCATTGTGAGAACTATGATCATGTAAAGCTGTTAAGAGTAACACTAGTTTATAATCTCATTTTCATCACATTATAAAGTATTAGCATTTAATTATTTCATTTTCTACACTGCCAGTTCGGTCTTGTCATAGTATGCACAATGTCAGGCTGAAAGAGAAGGCAAGTGACCTGCTCCCAAATGTTCACCAGTTCCCCTCTGAAACTAGCTAGTAAGCAGTGCAGACTCTCCCTCCAGCTTTCTTTCTAATGTGTGCTCTCATGTTATCACATGGTAAGGTGACTGGCAGTGAACTAGATTTATAGAAATTTCAGCACAGAAGGTGGCCATTGAGCCCATCATACCTAGTCCAGTACTAGCTCCACACCATAGCTAACTACACTAATCCTGTTTCCCTTCTCTTTCCCCATACCCTTTTTATTTTTATTTTTCAAGCATTTAATTCCCACTTTAATGCCATGATTGACTCGGGTTCAATAGCCATTCGTAGTAATATTTTACTTATTTTAATAACTCTGTCGTATGCAACAATCTCTTCAAAATGTCCCCTTTATGTTTTTATAAATTTATTCCTATGACCTCTTGTTGCCAATTCACCAACCAATGGAAATGATCTTTCACTATTTGTCCTCTCAAACCCTTTCAAAACTTGGAACATTTCTGTTAGATAAGCCATTAACTTGCTCTGCTCTAGTGAAAACAAAATTAATATTGACTGGTGCATTGTGTAATTTGGTGTATTTAAACATAATCACCAATTCCACATCATTGACAATGAACTTATTGTAACAAGTGCAGTGTAAGCTCTTTCCTATTGTTTCAAGTTGATGTTCATTCTGCTCAAAAATGTGGTTCTTCTAGTGGTCAATGTGGACACTGCATTGTCATTGGATGGTAGGGGACGCCTGGACTATACGATTAATCAGAATCAGAAACGAGACTATTTACTAAAGCAGAGTTTGAAAGGGCAGCCTGCTGATCCTGTGAGTGCAAGCAGCCTGGACATAAAGTTCAGAACAAGAAGCAAAAATGGCATTTTAATTCATGTCCAGGAAAACAGCAATTATACTACTGTGAAGGTAAGATTAAAGCTAGTTTTAGATGATTTGATTAGTCTGCATGCACTGCTATGGTTTTAATCATTGTTCCCATCACCCATGTCCTTTCTTCATAAAGTATTGGTCACACTGCTGGGAGGTTTAACTAGTGCTGGGCATTGTGCCAAAAACATCCTTCATCTTAACTCTTGCCAACCAGTTACAGGGTACATGATAGACTCCCCAGTCTTCAGCTCCTTAAGCCAAGACTTCATGCAAAGGGTTCATCAGGAATGGGAGAACAGTGCATTTTGTTTATAACATCTATATCATAGCTAAAAGTCATAAACAAAAAAACAAATAACCCTGCAAAAATTGTGCACGGTGCATTTTAAAAAAATCAACAATGTTTAGCAGTTGAAATATCAAATACGCAAGTTGATTTATAATAGACCCCTCCTTCATTCAGGGTGATTCATTAAAGACAGGTGAATGTTAGCAATCTGAATAAAACTGGAAAATGCTAGAAATATACAGGTCAATCAGCAACTGAAAAGAGGAAAGACAGATTAATACTTTTGTGGAATCCTAATGAAGGATTGTGTATTTTCAACATTTTACATTTTTTACACTTTACAAGTCTTTTCCAAGTGTACTTATGTTCAGTAGCAATTTTCAGAATATCTTCTTGATTTTTGCAGTTTTTGAACATCTCACGCATCTCATTATTTTATTATTGAAGCATCATCCACCCTATAATGTCATGCATATAGTACAGAGCTCCAGTTACTCATACTGGAACCAGTTACCTTTCATGGGGTGTTCTGTAATGATTGTTCATGTAAAACAAAACAAAGTAAAATAATAATACAAATTTGTGTAATGAAAAATAGGCTTGTTTGAAATTCCTTGTATAAAAAGAACAAAAGTGTTACAGCTGTTTTGTCCAGAAACCTTTCAGAATAAGTAGGTTTCATTTTTCAATGACAAAGTTCACATTGTATGCAAAGTACTGCATGTAGACTTGGAGTAACCCAAGGAGTCAAATGGGCCTTCAGATATATGTAAATGATATGGCCATCCACTCAGTGAGATGGTTATTAATGAAGACAGGCTGGTGTGCAATAGACTGTACAAAGGGAACCTGATATCAGAACATTCAGGGAGGTTGCATACCATCACTCTGTGTCAGGCGAAAGTAAATGATGAAATTTGGCGTATTTGTTTTTCTATAGAGTGATCTGACCCAACACTACTTAAAAACTACATGTCGCAAATCATATGAAAACTTCTGCATATTTGACAAAGCAGCTTGATTTAATAGACAATCAGTTTAAAAAAAAATTGAAAGTGGCATAATTCCAAATGGTCAAAGCATTTATTAGCTTTTGAAGAATTTAACTGTATTTCAAATTACAGTTGTATAATACATATGGTTCTAATACTGGATATTTATTGTATTACAGGAGAATGATTTAAAAGGATTTGCAATGTGAGCAAGGATCTCAATGTAGAATTAGATAGTGAACCTGACATCCTAATGAGCAAGATAGCACCAAAATGATCATTGCACTCAGCAGCTTTTACTTTGACTCAGCCTCTGATATGGGTTGGTTTAAGTATAATGTATTAACAGTTACATGCTTTTTTCTGTTCTTGTAGGTGAAAAATGGGAAGGTACATTATACCTCTGATGCCGGTGTTGGTGGAAAAGTAGAAAGGAATATTCCTGAGATTTCGGTATCTGATGGCCAATGGCATACTATCGTGATTGAGAAAAACGGATCCATTACCACCTTTTCAATTGACAGGATCTATACTAGAAAAATCCTTCACAACACACAGGACTTTGGAGGATTAAACGTCCTCACTGTTTCCCTTGGGGGCATACCTCCAGGGCTGAATTACCAAAGCACGAATCCAGGTGGGTAATTGTGTACCTGTGGTATTATCTACCCACAAGAGTCTTCTCGCTGAGCAGGAGGCATTTATCATCAATGCATTGAAGATAATTTGAAGTTATTATCAACTCATTTTCATACACCAAAGATTCAGGGTCTGAGGATGAATAGTGGAGACACATGGAAGGATAGATATTATAGAATTCAGCTTAGGTACTTAAGAGGACCAGGGGCTCTTGAAGCAGAACTTTCCTTCAAGAGATTAAGAGTTGATTTGTAGAAGGAGCAGGCTTGATAATTCAAATGGCCTTTTCTTATTTCATGATTTCTTAAGTTCTTCATAAGTATGGCGATCAGCTTAAAAAAACGCAGTGTCATATATTGTATAATGCAAGTCAATCTCCCATGGTGTTGCACACCGGGGCCGCGATTTCTCCAGCCGTGGTGAGTCAGATGCGGCCGGAGTAGGCAGCGGCCTCAAACCCTGCTCCCATCTTCATCCCTCCTCCTCCAAGTGATTGTGCCCTGATTGGGCTTGTTAAGCCCGCCCTGCGAGGTTCCCGGCCAATTAAAAGGAAGCGGGTCTGATGACGTCATCTGATGATGCATTATCAGTCGGTTTCCTTAAAGGTACCATGTCCACATTCATTTTGACAGTTGTGCTGTCAGTGTTCTACAGCATTGAGGTGCTGCAAATACTGACGAGCACTGCACAAAGGTGCACGGCTGCACCCAGGCTCTCCATGACTCCCTGCATATGCTTATGGAGGGATTCACAGCATGCAGGGAGGTTTGCTTCCCTTCCAATGGCAGAAGAGAGCTCCCCAGGACACCACTGCAGCCTGGTTGCACATTGCACAGGAGGACACAAGCAGGGATGTTGTCAGGAAGACCTGGCTGCAGTGGCGCAAACCTTTCAATGATCACAGTAGATCACGAAACGTTACTGCAAAGCCACACTCAACCTCATCCTGCTGTGCCACTCATCACATCCCCAGCACTCTGCCTTCCCTACCCTACTCCTGCTCATCCTTCCTCACACCAACATACCTTGCACCTCCACCCATCCCTCTCTATCTACATTATCACTTCCCCATCTCACTAGCCACCCCTCACACTCACCCTCATCCTAGTCCAATCATACCAACTAACAACACACAAGGGTAGGCACTTGGGTGTTTTAGCCAATGTTCATGTAAACTTTCTGTTAATGTGTTGTCAAGCATTGAAATCCTTATTTTCACCAATTTGCCTTCTTGGACAGATTTGTGTGCACCTTTGAAAGTGTGTTAGTGCGTTCCAGTGAATGGTGAGACATAACTTCCCCCACCACCACCACCCCCCCCGCCCCGCCCCAATGGTGATGAATGTGAAAGGAATGGCTTGGACATTGTAGGGATGCTTTATGGTGTTGGTGTGGAGTGGTGCCAACCTGGTGCATCATGTGGCAGCCAGGGTGTACAGTGTTAAGTGAGCAAATCTGGACATGGTGAGGCCATCGCTGGTGTCCTGGGCAGCAATGTGCACGGGTGATGATGCCATGTGTCCAGTGCAGCATCAGTTGATTGCGGAGAAGGTTGGTGTGGATGTTGGTGCTGCTGGTGTGCCTGGTGATGCTGGTGTTGGGGCTGATCGTGTTGGGATTCTGAGGACCAAGGTGAGATTTTTTCAAGGGCACCGATGCTGATGGAATAGATGGCAGGTGAGGTTGAGATGACAGAAGTAATCTGTCAATAGTGAGAGAGGTAATTCCAATGAGGTGACACTGGATAGCGAGTTTGCTCCAAACACTTGCTAGCTGCATAAAGGTCACTCGGTCTTCTAAATGCAGTAAGCAACAGCTTCTAACCTTGGAAAGTGAAGACCTATGAAATGGGAGCTTTCATAGACCATTTGCAGCTGTCAGGTTAGTCAATCATTCCATGCTGACACAACACCCGACCTACATACCTGACGTGATCCCCACGCTCTGGGAAACTCGTGGAAAAGATGGTAAAATGCTAAGTACATGGTAAAATGGTACTTAACTACCTTTTAACAAGCTTTTAAGTATCTAAATTGGCTGACCTGCCGCTTGGTGTCGGGTCTGTTCAGGGATGACAGACCCGACACTTGGGAAACTGACAAGGAGGCGGGTTTACAGCGGGATACCGACCTGCTGTCAATCTTTGTGATTTTGACAGAGGATCCGCCTTCAAACCCGCACTCTGAGCGCTGGCAAAATTCCGGCCAGGGAGTCAAGACCAAGTGTAGACTTCAGATGAAGCAGGGTTAGAGGGTGGGGAATAATGGGAACAAGGTTTGCAGACATAATACAGTTGTCATTTTAAAATCATACATTTTCTCCTTATTGGACCTAGACGGCTGAAGGAATGGCCACAAATGGTGGGGCGAAAAGAGGGGTGCACAAGAGGCCAGCATCGAAGAAATGGAGAGCAGGGTTGTAGAGCTGAAGGAGTTTACAGAAATTTGGAGGGGCAAGACAATAAAAGGATTTAAACACGAAGATGAGAATTTTTAATTTGAGGCATTGGAGGACTGGAAGCCAATGAAGTTTAATGAAGACAGGAATGATGGGTGAGCAGGACTTTGTGCAGGATAGGACATGGGCAGCAGAGTTTTGGATGAGCTGAAGAGTGATGGCAGGGAGGATGGCCAGGAGGGCCATTGGAATAGCAGTTAGTTGTGTTATACTAGACCTATGAGTGCTTGATGCTGACACTGCATGGCTGAAATGGAGCAGGAATTATGGCAGGGTGCAGCTCCTCTGACTCACCAGCATCTGCTACTACTTCTGGGATTTTTTCCCAGAAGTGCTGGCCGATGAATATGATGGGCAGGCATATGCAAATTATATGAGAAAACGCATCCTTCCCATGATTAATGCCTTAGCAGCACTGGGTGTCAGGATTCCTGTTGCGTTCCTGGCATTCAGAATTTCTACGGTAGTGAGGTTCCAAAATAAAAGGGTCGCCTTGCTTAGTGCAGTCAATTGTTATCCAGTTCACTGGGTAATGCTGGAGATCGGAAATAAATTCAATGATAAGCCAACAACACTACTCTCCAGCAGGAGCCACAGCTAGTTTCCTCCCCCTTTCCACAAATGCTGCTGGAAGCCTGCCACCAATATTGAGATTAGCCTGGCCCCAGAAGATCCACCGGGGAGGACATAATGGCAGGCTGAATCCCACTCCAGCACATTTCTAGTGGGAGCTCCACCACCAATAAAAATCGAGGCCGCGTTTCCTATACCCTGGTCAATAATTATCCCTCAATCAAAACCTCCAAAAATAGATTCACTGGTTATTTGTGGGACATCGTTGTGTGCAAATTATTTTTTGCCTATAAAACAATAGTGACTACACTTTAAAAGTACTTCATTGGTTATAAAGCACATGTGATTTCCTGAGGACATAGAAGGCATTATATAAATAGAAGTTCTTTTCTTCTACAAAGTGAAACCTGCACCTCATGAGTGGGATTGTGTGCTATGGGACCAACAATGATCTATTAACTACAGGGTATATTGCACTAGAGATTACATGGAATATCCAACACATTCTCCTGTCTACTCCAAAAAGCAATAAATACCACACTGTCAGGCCCTTATGTTCAGGTTAAAATTAATAGTTTAGATATATTTACAAAGATAATTACACAAAAACAGTAAGGCAACTATATATTGAAAGTACAATGCTAGACTTGTACAATATATAAACTGTTTCAAAACAAAAGAAGTAACTCTGCAATCCTTGTAGTTCTTTTCAGTAGCTTTTGACTGAGAGTCTGATCGATGTTATATGGGAAATAACAACAGAAAACGCTGGAAAAACTCAGCAGGCCAGGCAGCATCCGTGGAGAGAGAGAAAGAGAGTTGACGTTTCAGGTCGATGACCTTTCATCAGAACTGGGAAGAGCTGGAAATCAAATAGATTTAAGGCCAGGGTAAAGCTGGGAAAAGGGGGAGGGGATAAAGGAACAAAGGAGGAGATGAAGAGACATTAAGAGACATTAAGAGATATGCAAGGCTAGAGGTGGTGTTAATGTGACAGATTAAGGCTGAATGAAGTGTGAAATCTACTGGCAGAATGAAGGACAGCTGCCAGCTTCTAGGAGGAAAAAAAAGGTGGGGGGGACAAATAAAAGGGTGGATAAAATAAAATATAAATGTGATTGGAGCTGAGGTTATGATCTAAAATTGTTGAACTCGATATTGAGTCCAGAGGGCTGTAGCGTGCCTAAACGAAAGATGAGGTGCTGTTCCTCGAGCTTACGCTGAGCTTCCGTGGAACAGTGTATTAGGCCGAGGACGGTGAGGTCAGAGTGGGAGTGAAGCGGTGAATTAAAGTGACAGGCCACCGGGAGCTCGGGGTCCCCCTTACGGACTGAACGGAGGTGTCCCTCTCTTGATCTTTTCATTGCTAACTGCCGCCGTGACATCGGCCAGCTCAATTTCTCTGCTCCCCTCACTCACTCCAACCTACCTCCCTCTGAACTTGCAGCACTCCATTCTCTCCGATCCAACCCTGACATTGTCATTAAACCTGCTGACAAGGGTGGCGCTGTTGTTGTTTGGCGAACCGACCTCTACCTAGCGGAAGTTGAACGCCAACTCTCTGACACCTCCTCCTACCTCCACCTGGACCATGACCCCACTACCGAACATCAAGCCACCGTGTCCAAGACTGTCACTGACCTCATCTCCTCTGGAGATCTTCCCCCCACGGCCGCCAACCTCATAGTTCCCCAACCCCGCACAGCCCGCTTCTACCTCCTTCCCAAGATCCACAAACAGGACTGCCCCGGTAGACCCATCGTTTCAGCCTGTTCTTGCCCCACGGAACTTATCTCTTCCTATCTCGACTCTATTTTTTCTCCCCTTGTCCAGTCTCTTCCCACCTACATCCGCGACTCTTCCGATGCCCTCCGCCATTTTAACAGTTTCCAGTTTCCCGGCCCCAACCGTCTCCTCTTCACTATGGACGTACAATCCCTCTACACCTCCATTCCCCACCAGGATGGCCTGAGGGCGCTCCGCTTCTTCCTTGAACAGAGGCCCAACCAGTCCCCATCCACCACCACCCTCCTCCGCCTGGCTGAACTTGTTCTCACATTGAACAACTTCTCCTTTGACTCTACCCATTTCCTCCAAATTAAAGGTGTTGCTATGGGTACCCGCATGGGTCCTAGCTATGCCTGCCTTTTCGTGGGATATGTGGAACACTCTTTGTTCCAGTCCTACTCGGGTCCCCTCCCTCACCTCTTTTTCCGGTACATTGATGACTGTATCGGTGCCGTCTCCTGCTCTCGCCCTGAACTAGAACATTTCATTCACTATGCTTCCAATTTCCACCCTTCCCTCACCTTCACATGGTCCATCTCCGACTCTTCTCTTCCCTTCCTCGACTTCTCCATCTCCATCTCTGGGGATAGGTTATTGACTAACATTCACTACAAGCCCACCGACTCCCACAGCTACCTGGACTACACTTCCTCCCACCCCGCCTCCTGTAAGGACTCTATTCCATTCTCCCAGTTTCTCCGTCTCCGCCGCATCTGCTCTGATGATGCCACCTTCCATACCAGTGCTTCCGACATGTCTTCCTTTTTCCTCAACCGAGGATTCCCCTCTACCGTGGTCGACACGGCCCTCGACCGTGTCCGTTCTATCTCCCGCACATCTGCCCTCACCCCTGCCCCTCCCTCCCGGAACCACGATAGGGTTCCCCTTGTCCTCACCTTCCACCCCACCAGCCTCCACATTCAACGGATCATCCTCCGCCATTTCCGCCACCTCCAGCGTGATCCCACCACCAAACACATCTTCCCCTCACCTCCCCTTTCAGCATTCCGCAGGGACCGCTCCCTCCGCGACACCCTAGTCCACTCCTCTACCACCCCCAGCACCCCTTCCCCTTCGCCCGGCACCTTCCCGTGCACGCGCAGGAGATGCAACACATGCCCTTATACCTCCCCACTTCCCACTGTCCAGGGCCCCAAACACCCCTTCCAGGTGAAACAGCGATTTACTTGTACTTCCTGCAATTTAGTATACTGTATTCGCTGCTCACGATGTGGACTCCTCTACATTGGGGAGACCAAACGCAGATTGGGTGACCGCTTTGCGGAACACCTCCGTTCAGTCCGTAAGGGGGACCCCGAGCTCCCGGTGGCCTGTCACTTTAATTCACCGCTTCACTCCCACTCTGACCTCACCGTCCTCGGCCTAATACACTGTTCCACGGAAGCTCAGCGTAAGCTCGAGGAACAGCACCTCATCTTTCGTTTAGGCACGCTACAGCCCTCTGGACTCAATATCGAGTTCAACAATTTTAGATCATAACCTCAGCTCCAATCACATTTATATTTTATTTTATCCACCCTTTTATTTGTCCCCCCCACCTTTTTTTTCCTCCTAGAAGCTGGCAGCTGTCCTTCATTCTGCCAGTAGATTTCACACTTCATTCAGCCTTAATCTGTCACATTAACACCACCTCTAGCCTTGCATATCTCTTAATGTCTCTTAATGTCTCTTCATCTCCTCCTTTGTTCCTTTATCCCCTCCCCCTTTTCCCAGCTTTACCCTGGCCTTAAATCTATTTGATTTCCAGCTCTTCCCAGTTCTGATGAAAGGTCATCGACCTGAAACGTCAACTCTCTTTCTCTCTCTCCACGGATGCTGCCTGGCCTGCTGAGTTTTTCCAGCGTTTTCTGTTGTTATTTCGGATTTCCAGCATCTGCAGTATTTTGCTATCGATGTTATATGGGAGATGACTCACAGAGAGCCCCTCTTAAAGCCCTCACTTGGTTGAGGCAGTGCAAAGCAGAGAACTGAAAACCAGAAAAGGACCATAAGTTATACCGGTTGACCTTTATTTAATGTAATGGCAGAGCCCTTATCGTCTGTTTACTGTTGACACCTACTGGTCATTGAAATCACATCTTGTTCAATTCTAGCACATCTGTTAATGTTTTTAAACAATATACAACCTGAACTCCTTTTAGAACAAAGCTTCCTTGATGGTTCAGCCATTTAGGATGTGATGTATTCATCTAAATTCTTGCATTATGTAATGCTTGCCAACAATTGAAACCATTCATGTGTCTGACTGATAGAAGCTGGAGTCTGTAGGCTTGATTTTCCTCATCAGTGGATTTACCGCACTACAACTGTTCTTCAACCTGCCGGTGTTATACTACCGAGAATCAGGCCAGTTTTCTTTGGTGCATATTCGTGGTGAGCTTCAGATGCTAGTTGCACCCTCTATAGGCAGTGCGCCTTGGGGACCGGGAAGGGAACAAAATACTGTGCTGCAGCTGAAATGGGGCCATTTTGTTTATGTAACATTGCTCAAAGCAATGTCTGAGGCTGGGGCTTCTTCAGAGAACCAAGCCTGCAAATGTAAAGACTCTTCAGTTGAGGTGTTACTGTCTGTATTCAAGCAAAGGATGACCCAATTATTAGGACCCGAGGGAAAGAGTATCATGAAGGGATGATCTGGGCCCAGGGAAGGAGATGGTCTCGGCAGTGAGTGCTACTTCCAGCACCTCCCGCACGTCCATTCAATTCTAGAGGTTGACTGAACTTTCCAGGACAAGGAAGGTAACAGGAGGCAGTGCACTGTAGTATACCTGTTTCCCAGTTAATATTCTTCACACCCCTCACTCTCCTGTAGGTATTCCTTTACTTAAGGTTGAACATGTAGGAAATTAGTGGAAAGCTCATACGATAGATATTTTATTGCCAGCACCTGTAGTCGCCCCCATCAAGAATGCCTTCTGAAACCTAGGTTGCATTCCATGTGATTGGACACAGAGTGCCATCAAACTCTATTTTTTTCTTAATGGGAAATGGACCACAACCAGAAAGAAATAATACTACTTCAATTCCTTCCTGCTGCTATACATTAGTTAGCCACCTCAGAATCTCCTGCCATTGCAGGAGTAGTAGAAGGCTAAGATTGAAAGGGCACACAAGAGTAGGCACCAAGTGGAGCCAGAGTGGCCATAAACCGTAAGAAGGTTGTCAGATTTTTTTTGCCAGTGAGATGTGTGCAGAATGATTTGGGGCAAGATAGGGGAATAGATAGTGCAAAGAGGTTGCAAAATAATCTCCGATTGTGAGTCTTGGAAGTCGTGGAGAATAGCTTAATATCAGCAAGCAACTGAGTAGATTTTGTTGCCAAAAGGGATGGCAAGACTCATTTGGCAGTGGGTTCAAATCTTAATCAGCTCAAGGTCTCCTTTATGAGCTGTATCCACATCTGTCTGACAGCTGGCACAACTCAATAATTGTTTCATGAGCGAAGTGCAGCCTTCTCGTTACTGAAGAGTCACAGTGAAGTAGCTCTTTGTGCATCTGCAGATAGGGAGGCGTGGGTAATGGCAGGAGTCAGAGGTTGTGAAGCCTGGCACCCTCTGGTCATCCTCCCGAACCTACTTCCTCTTTTACTTCAAAGCAGAGGAACAGGGGGGTGGCCTAACAAAGATCCCATTGGTTCTCGAGGCCCAGTCCACAATATTAAAGTAAAAAAAAAACTTTAAAGTACTAAAAAAATTCTTACATATACTTTTAACATATTTAAAGAACCCTCAAAAAACTTAAAGCAACATTAAAAAAATTAAGGAAACTTCTAAAAAAAAGTAAAAGAAAATTGCAAAAGGCTTTTAAAAATCTGAAAAATAATATAAAAATCTGTGTGGTAAACTTGAAGAACGCCCATTTTGGCTACTCCAGATCTGTTATGGCCTGCAACAATGGAGCCCGCCGCAAGCAGGCCCACAACACCTCTTCCCCTGAGGTACTCCTTTCAGCAGCTGGACGATAAGTGTGGTATTTAATGAAACCCGTCCCGCCCATCATTCACACGCAGAGTGAGGGTTCAGTGGCCAAAGATATCTGCTCTCAGCAGGGCCAGAGGAAGTTTTTGCTGAGATGCTTCTTGATTAGGTTCCCCCCCCACCCCACCAACACTCAGCCAGTTTTCTTATGTTGACCGTCCTGGTTATGCCCAAAAACGAGTGGCCAAATGGAACAAAATTCAGGCTCACATATAAAATACTCATTGTCCTTCAAAGGACCCAATAATTTTGTTAGCATCTAGGACCAAACTTCTGCGTCAGGGCTCATCTGCCTGAATTCTCACAGACAGCCGGACTCCATTTTGAGGTATAGCCAACAGGAATCAGCTTCCATCTTAACTATAGTTAGTTCAGATTGGAATAACATAATTGGGCTGGATTTTGCCGGTGCTCAGAGGGCGGGTGTAGAGGCAGGTCAAAGGGTAAAATCGTTTTGATTGACGGCGGGTTGCGATCCCGCTGTCAACCCGCCTCCAAACAATTTTCCCAAGTGTCGGGTCTCCGATTTGAACATGGACCTGACACCTAGTGGCGGGAAGAGGATTAAAACCAATTACCTGCCTATTAACAAGTAGTTGCTAGTAGTTGACAGGCTATTTTTGAATTTTGCCGCTTCTGCCTCGGGTTTCCCAACGTCCGGACACCACGCCAGGTAAGTGTGGCGTGTTGTGAGTCTGCTGTAATGTTTCTGGATTGATAACAGCTGCAGAAGTGGTGTGAAGGATCCAATGCTGCACTGGTGAGTCTCAGAGGTAAGAAAATGTTGGGAAATGCATTTTTAATGCTTTTACACATTTCTTTAGGTTACCAGTTTTGAATACGATGTCTAGTGCCACCTCATTGGGAGAACCTCTCTCACCAGTGACAGATCGTTTCTGTCACCTCACCTGTAGCTGCCATCTATTCCAGCCTATGGAGGGAGTCGTTGGAGAGCCTGGGTGCAAGAGCTCACCTTTGTACAGTGATTGTCAGTGTTTGCAGCACCGTAATGCTGTTAAACACTGAGAAATAAGCTGTCAAAAAAAAATTGTATGTGGTCCTGTTCAGAAAACCGGCAGATGACGCGACATCAAATGACGTCATCTGACCTGCTTCCTCGTAATTGGCCAGCAATCCCGCAGGGCGGGCTTAACAAGGTCAATCAACATAAAATCACATCTGTGGGCCAGATGCCGTTGGGGGCGGGACTGGAAGCCGGAAACCACCTGACCCGCACCCAACCCGCCTCCATTGAAAAAATCGCAGCCAAAGACTTTGAGGGTAATTTTGACTTTATGGAATGCTGTAAAATGGGTGACAGCAAATCGGCAGCCTGTTTTACATCTCTTGAAGTCAATGGAACTAAAAATCCGGAGAGATATAAATCGGGCTGCTGATTCGCTATCGCCTGTTTTACATTATCGTACAAAGTCAAAATTACCCCCATTTTCCCCCATTTCTCCCAGCACAAAAACTCTACTTTCAGCACATATGGAACAGACTGCCCAGGGAGACAGTGGAAATGGATAGTGTTGGCATATTCGGTATGCACCAGCAGCTGTTTACATGTTTACCGAAAGTTCTGTCCCTGCAACCTCAGCGCTCTCCTGACAAATTATGAGGATGCACTGAGAGCAGCATTTAAATATTGAAGTGAGCCAGCCTTGCATTGTCATGCACAGGTGTACACAGTGCCTAAGGAGTAATAGCCTCCACTATGCTGCACCAGTATTGCAGGTCAGCCCCCATGTGAGAAGTAAGTAAATCCTGACTGTATTTGCACAGTTCCCATTAATTGCTACTTAGCAAGCATGAAAAATGAACAGCAGGTGAATCTGTTGATCTGTACTACGGCTGTTTATTCCCAGAACAATTTTAGGAGTGGGGGTGCAAGTTTATTTTATTAGTGCTAACCAACAAAATTATTACACTATAGCATAAAATTAGCATGTGCACTAGCTTTCATTCGCAGAGCAAAGTATCCCCCAAGGGTTCAGTCCTAAAAACCAGTTCTAATTAATATATATCAAGAACCGTTGTTTTTCCTGGGACTAAATATACACAAATGACAAAAGGAAAGAGGAATTATATGCTGGAAATCTGGGACAAAAGTAGAAAATACCAGGGATACACAGTAGCTCGATCAGCATCTGAAAGGAGAAAAGATAGGCTAAGGTTTTGCGTGATCACCCTATGTCAGAAGTGAAAAATAAGCAAGCTCCTTTATAGATACAGTTGATGGGCTTAACAATCATAAACTGGCCTGGGGGGGGAGGGGTGGTGTGTAGTCTGCATGGAGCTGTAGGTCTTTTTCTGTCCGTCATAGGAAGTCATAAGGGAAAGAGGTGAAAAACTGATGAATAATTTACACAGATCATCTCAATGGAGCAGTGAAAAGCATCAGAAAGACAAAAAGGTAGTGAAAATGGTTCCAAAATAGAAGGGAACGAACTGGAAAGTGGAGGGGAGAAACAGGCAGGGAAATTGGGAAGTCAGTTAAGTTGCCAAAGTCGGTGTTCAGACCAGAGGTTTGCAGAGTGCCAAAGTGTATTTGTTTTAAGGAAACCCTTTTTATTCAGTGAGTGATCCCTCCTGTTGTCTTTCTCCCAGTAAAGTGTGCTTTGATCTTGTCGACATCCAAATTGTTCTGTTATAAATAAATGAAATACTTGATTCACTAAAACTTTAAATTATTAATAGTTTCCATAGCAGTTACTGTATATTGTTGGCATATTTCCAACAGCTGTTTTTGTTTTATTTAAAAATACAACAATTTTGTGTCTTATTGCATATGCTTATATGGTATAAGTTGCCAGGTATTTAATTTTTTTAAATGGTTCTTTTCTCTTTGGGACTATAGTGTAGCCACTGGAGTAGGCCTCTGGGAGGTGATTAGGAGCTGAATTTAATATTAATGTGTTAGTTCCAGCATTAACTGTTACGTGTAAATGTTTTGAATCTATGGCAATCACAGTAATGGCTGCGTCCCGATCTATACCGCCCATGGTTTCTTGGGCGCATTGAGGAAGTAGCGGTGGCAGTGCTGATTGATATGCAAATGGCTTTCGAGGTCCTGAAAATATCAGTTGACTCCTTTTGAATATTTGAACTAGGCTCCCGCCTATTTCCGGCAGGAATGATGGCTGTCTAAATTGAGGTCCTGGTAGCGAGACAAAATCAGTCCGAAGATCTCAGGCCAGTTGGGGTCATGATCACTGTCACCCTTTTAAGCATTTTTTTGGTGACGTTGGTTTCAAATCAGCTCACAGGATTACCAGCAAAAAAAGGAAACGGGCTTCGGTATTATGATGGAAACTAAATAACTCGCAAGTTTGAAGATTTGTGATTGCGTAGTTCCCAGCGACATTCACTGGTTTATACGTCAATGAAGGACCTCTCCCTATTATGGATCCTCGGTTTATATTGGGTATTTTTTAGTATGGGAAAGCCATGTTGGTCAGCTACTGTAAAGCTCAGGATCACCAGCACAGGAAGTCTAAAGCTGCTAATATTTGTTAGCAAACAGAAAAAAGATTTAAATATTTTTACTACAAACTTGACTGGAAAGTTTTTGTGACCGATATGTTTTATTGTCTTCCAGATTTTGATGGGTGTATCTCTTATGTAACATACAATGGTGAAACACTGCCCTTCACTGGACAGCACAGGGATGTTACAATATCGAAAAGCGACCCTTCTGTTAAGATAGGATGTAGAGGTCCTAATGTGTGTGCAAGTAACCCATGTTCGGGTGGACTAATGTGTGTGAACAAGTGGTATGCATACGATTGTGTCCCACCTGGAGAATGTGCTTCCAGTCCTTGTCAGAATGGAGGGAGCTGCGAGCCTCTTCCAAAATCTGGATTTACCTGCACTTGTTCAGAACTCTACACTGGTAAAACATGTGAGACTGTGGTGGTGTGTGTCAGTGTTCAGTGTCCCCAAGGAACTGTTTGCAAAGCTGGAGTGGATAAAGGATACACCTGCAGTCCAAAGCCGCAAGCAGAGGAGCTTTCTTTGCCACTCTGGGCTGTCCCTGCGATTGTTGGCAGCTGTGCCACATTCCTTGCTCTGATTGTTCTTAGTCTGATCGTGTTTAATCAGTGCAGAGGCAGAAAGGCAAAAGTACAAAAAGACGAGAAGACGAAGAAGAAGAAGGAAAAGAAGAAAAAAGGGAGTGAAAATGAAGGATTTGACGATCCAGATAACCTTCCTCCATATGATGAGGATCTGACCGTGAGGAAGCAGCCTGAGGGAGTTCCAAAGCCTGATATAATTGAAAGGGAAAATCCCTACTTGATCTTCGATGAGACAGACATCCCACACACAGCAGATACATTGCCAAGTGGGCAACCCTGTATAGGGCCTGAAGCAGAACTTGAGCATTATGATATCGAAAATGCCAGCAGCATTGCTCCTTCAGATGCAGACATTATACAGCACTATAAGCATTTTCGTAGTCACACCCCTAAATTTTCCATCCAAAGACACAGTCCATTGGGTTTTGCCCGACAGTCTCCTCTCCCACTAGGAGCAAGCAGCTTAAGCTATCAGCCTTCCTATAGTCAAGGATTGAGAACAACCCCACTGAGTCACAACACCTGCCAGAATCCTAATCCACTCTCTCGACACAGTCCTGCCCCATTCTCAAAGCCAGGAACTTTCTACCGAAACAGTCCAGCAAGAGATTTGCACCTTGCAAGGAGGGAAGGAAGCCCTATTGATATACATTCGGATGTTTGCCAGCCTGGCATCTTTAATTATGCTTCACGACTTGGAAGGAGGAGCAAAAGCCCCCAGACCATGACAGGTCACAGTCATGGCTCAAGGCCAGGCAGCCGCCTAAAACAGCCTGTTGAGCAGATCCCTCTGGAGACTACACCTCCAGTAGGACTGTCCATAGAGGAGGTTGAAAGACTCAACACCCCTCGCCCTAGAAACCCAAGTATCTGTAGTGCAGATCATGGACGATCATCATCAGATGATGACTGTAGAAGACCTCTTTCTAGAATGAGAAACCCAGCTGATGGTACGCCTGCCCCAGAATCATCTTCAGACAGTGACTCACATGAGTCTTTCACCTGCTCTGAGTTTGAGTATGACAGGGACAAACCTGCAGTGTACACCTCACGAATGCCAAAATTGTCTCAAGTCAACGAATCTGATGCAGATGATGAAGACAATTATGGTGGCAAACTGAAGCCACGGAGATATCATGGTCGTAGGGCTGAAGGAAGCCCTGCAGTCCTACAGGCAAGTCATGAAGACTATAAGACACAACCCAAGCTTGGACCACATGGAGCTGTAACAGGAGCTTTTAACTGGGACAGTCTATTAAATTGGGGCCCTGGTTTTGGGAATTATGTGGATGTTTTCAAAGATCTCGCATCACTTCCAGAAAATGGAACAACACAGGCAAAAGAAGAAGCATTAAACAATGTTGCGCAAAGTGCAGCTACTTCTAATGATGCAGAAGCAGAAGAATATGTATAGATATAATTTATATAGACTGTTAATTTTAATACATTAATAGCTGCAATTCACTGTCAGTGAGAAGCTGAGAAATGGAACCTTCTCAAAATCATGTCCTGCTCTCTTCAACCATTGCCAGATGCTGCAGTCCATAATTTTTTGCTTATGAAGAATTTTGTTCTTAAATGAACATTGTCTTTCAGGGTTCCACTGTGTTTGCAGCACATGAAGAACTATTGCATAAAAGCAAATAAGGATCACAGTGATGTTTGTGTTCCGCAGTTGCGGAATATTTTTCCTGACTTTTCTTTTCAGAACTGAAAACATATGTGTTTGATCTATTTGAGCACAGTGTGTTTCTTATTCAGCCACTGGCACTAAAGCAGCATACAAGTTGGCCAGCACTTTAAGCAGTTGTGCCAATGTTGGGAGAGTGCTTCAGAACTGCCCTGGTGTAGATTTCCCTCTCCCTCCTCCTCTCCCTCCCCCTCACCGCCCGCTATAAGCTAGTCTGTTTTCAACAAGGGTGCAACTTATTCTGCCATAAGTAAATGTATCAGCACCCAATGGAACTATGCAAACCGTTTAATCTAACATTGGAGAAAGATTCATTCTGTTACGATATCATTAGAAAGTATTGTCATCACTTGCTTGAAAAGCAGTGCTACGCTTCATTGTTTGATATGGGGCCAATATGAGGGAAAACTAAAAAAAAAACACTATCTGGTCTAGTTTGGCATAGAGCTAACCTTTGAAATTCTGGTGCAAACTTTAAATTCTTTTCTATGTCCTATTTCCAGGATTCTTACTTTTATACCATTTTAGTAACATTAAAAAAGACAGCTCTGTTACTGATGATATTTTCTTATGAAGTTTTAAAAAATGGTCTTGTTCATGTTTCTTACTTTCAGGGAAAGTAAGATTGAGTACTTTTTACATTTGTTACTTATGTAACATCAGTATTTTTTTCATTTTTGATATAAGTGTAACATACTGTATCCTTTGTACACATAAATGCCAAATATAGAAATAAACTATTTATTTACAAAGACTGTTTAAAGCTATTTTTCCATAAAGATTTAGTCTAAGCATCTTTTTTAGTAAGGTGATGTTTTGATTTTTAAATGCTCTTATTCGATAATAGTGAAATCTGGGGGCTGCCATTTAGCATACTGCCCTTTCACCTCTGAGCTTCAACCCTGCTCAGATTGAAGCTGTACGAGCTGTAGTGAAATCATTTTGGGTAATCTCAGCCTAGTTTCTGGACAAAACTGCCCAGAATTTGACACTAATTGCCACTAAACTAGGAGTCCCAGTCAGAGGGGTCACAAGGATGGCTAATGTAGGAAATGGAAGTGTCACATTGGTGCAGTAAGGGGTACTCTACTGAGGGTGGGCAAGACACATTGTTGGATTAGAGGGTGCATTAATTTGCACCTAACCTGTGTCTCATCCCACCTAAGAACGCTTTTTTGGCTGAAATGGGGAAAAATGGTTAGATTTCCTGATGCAGCACAAAAGTTCACAGGTGATCATTTTAAACGTCATTACTCATTTTTTATTTTAAGAACCAGTTGCCCCACCTGCACAGAGTTCTTTTTCACTGGCCAGAGAGCCACGCAGAGATGGCAGTGTAACTCACACCCACTGTGCTCTGAGCAAGTATTAGTTCAAACTGGTACTTGTAGTATCAGTGTACCTGTATAATAGCATCAGATAAAGAACAAATAGCAGAGAGTAGTTGTTTACAAGTAATTACGCACCAGTTTTTATCCCATCCCTAGTTGCTCTGAGAAGGTGGTGGTGGGCCTTCTCCTTGAAACACTGCAGTCTGTGAATCAGCGTTTCTGCACAGGTCATGGTGTATCAGTGTTCTTTTATTATAATGGAGTAAGTCACTGTAGCCCTGATTTTAACGCTCTGCACCCAATGAGAGTGGGCTGGCGTGAGAAGGGTCCAGGGCCAGAAGAGGCCCAGGTAAGTAACATTTTTGAAATGATAATTGTCATATTATTTTTGTTTCAAATTACAATAAGAAATAGAACAGCCACTTTTGGGTAGTTCCATTCTCAAACTATATCAGGGAGAGTATTCTTGAGACTTAAAACCAGAAAAATAGGACATGCAAATACCATATTGCCGCCCTCCTTGAATATTGGGTGCCTTGCGGAACCCTGCCGCCACGCAATTTCCCGCTTCTGCCCTTCGACCTCAATGTCATTCCTGTCGGGTTCAGCCGGGGGTTGGGCCTGGACTCTGATAATGAGGCCTAGGAGTGAAAATGGTCCAGGCGACATGTTGGCGAGCCTGCCAGACCCAAGTTGACCCTGAGTTAAAATCGGATCGGAAACAACTTACGATTTTATTGGAAGGAAGAAATCTTTATGAATCCATTCACAATGTCACTTCACACAACGCAAAGAGAATTTCTTCCCTCCTTGAAAATCCTGGCAGCAGATTGTGCGAAAAATCAGAACATTTGACAGAGATTTTGAGTTGATTATCCGATCTGTCAAAATCAAAAAAAAGAACACTGAATTCAAAAAGAAAGTGCTGCCAATTTAAAATGTTACAAGGTATATAAGAGTATAATTGGAAGGTCTTTTCTCACAATTGAGAGATTAGCAATATTACAATGCTGCTGGTTCAACACTCTAAGGGAGTAACTACAGTAATATAACAGATTATCACAGTACATCTGAGACTAAGGCAATGTTTATGTCAAATATCAGTTGATAGGGGCAAAGTGGTGACAGTAGACATGGATGTAGCTCTTGGTTAACGTTGACAGATTACTGCTGGTACTAATTCTGCATGCCTACTGCTGATGTCAACCAGGTTGTGTTCTGGCCATTACTGGTGGTAAATAGGAAGGAATATTGGAACAAATGCACATATGGAAATAGAAAGGGCCGTTCTTCTTAATTCTATGCATCTCCATTTACTGTATCCAGCTTGATAGGTTCTGGGGAAATCACATACTAAAAATACAAATATTATGGCTTTCCAAATAGATGGTGCCTCTTTATCCTGTATCTTATAAAATGCCAAGACCTGCTCGACGACACCAGTTTGCTTTACGTCAGCTAAAGGTTCTTTGCTCCTCACATTGAATCTCTCAACAAGGCAGACAAGAACATTAATATACAAGGGGTTGAACCACAAATTGGAAGCTTAAACTCAGTGCAGAGTGTGTGCCCCAGCTGGGCTGTGGTTGTAAAGTACGTCCTTTGGCACTGACCCACACGATATATTCACTCAAACGTAAGTGCTTTCTTAGATCTATATATCAGCACCAACTTGTGTTAAGGGCTTTAAATACTGTACAAAATGCAATAATGCACTCATAATTGCTGATATTCACAATAGCTGAATAAAATGCTTTTCTGAACATGATACCACAATTTGACAAATTTGCAACAGGTACATGATGTTTCCCACATTACTCAGAATGAGAGAAATAATTGCAGTATACCTAAGAAATCCAGCCACTCCCAATTGGGCATTATTAAACACACATTGGCACTGATGGAACCCGCCCTCTGTATAGATCAGGTAGTTTTCATGGAATTCCTCATAGTGCATCTAACCCGAAAACAGACCAAGCATTGGGGTCGACCAAGACTCAGAAGAGCCCTTCTATGTTATGCCAATTGAAGACTGGACAGTTGTTCTTCAGGTCCTCACCACACAAGAGACAAAAGCCGAGCATCCATAGAGAGTCCAAGTGGATGGCAACAGATTTATCAATATGAGTGTAACAAGTCAGGATGGCATGCCACCATGCACACTGGGCAAAACTTGTTCAGCTTTAAGAAGTTAATTAAACAGATTTTCTTAAATCAGTTGTTCCTCCTGATCGCGAATCAAATGCAGATTTCTGCACTGTGGCTGGATGAAGTGGTCCATGCCCTGGTTTTGGTAGGGAGATCACTGGCTTTTGGTGTTTCCCTGGGTCTGCACAGAGCGGGATTAAACAGAGTGGACTTGAACAGAGTGTTTTCTTTGGGAATTTGGAAAGAGTGGGAATTTGGAGAAGGGGGAAGGAGTTGTTGCTTTTTGCCTACACTACTTGCAGTGCTTTGTGTTACAGGTAGATATTTAATTTCAGTACCCTTAACTTAATCTAGATCAAGTAAGTAGTCAAGAAACTACACTGTAAACTAAGTTACCTAAATACAAATGTAATACAATATAATTAAATAAAGCAAGGTCATATAGGGATGGGAGTGCAGGTGGTGTGTCTCAACTGCAGCTTACATAGATACATAGATACATAGAAGATAGGAGCAGGAGTAGGCCATCCGGCCCTTCGAGCCTGCTCCGCCATTTAATGAGATCATGGCTGATCCTTCAATTCAGTATCCCGTCCCCGCCTTCTCTCCGTAACCCTTAACCCCTTTTGCCTGTAGAAATATATCTAATTCCCTCTTAAATATATTTAATGAGCTGGCGTACACTGCCCTCTGTGGCAATGAGTTCCACAGGTTCACCACTCTCTGAGTGAAGAAATTCCCCCTCATTTCTGTCCTAAATGGTTTAGCCCTTATCCTTAAATTATGTCCTCTAGTTCTGTTCTCACCCGCCAAGGGAAACATTCCTTCTGCATCTAATCTGTCTAGACCTGTCAGAATTTTATACACTTCTATGAGGTCCCCTCTCAATCTTCTAAACTCCAGTGTGTACATCCCTAAACTACATAGTCTCTCCTCATAGGTCAATCCCGCCATTCCTGGTATCAGCCTGGTGAATCGCCGCTGCACCCCCTCCATGGCAAGAACATCTTTCCTCAGATGAGGCGACCAAAACTGTACACAGTACTCGAGGTGTGGTCTCACCAGTGCCCTGTACAGCTGCAGCAAGGTATCCCTGTTCCTGTATTCCAACCCTTTTGCTATGAAGGCCAGCATACCGTTTGCCTTCTTGACCGCCTGTTGCACCTGCATGCTCGCCTTCAGTGACTGGTGTACAAGAACACCCAGGTCTCTCTGTACTTCCCCCTCTCCCAATTTATTGCCATTTAAATAATAATTTGCCCTCCCGTTCCTGCACCCAAGGTGGATAACTTCGCACTTGTCCACATTATAGTGCATCTGCCATTTATCCGCCCAATCACCCAGTCTGTCCAAATCGCTCTGGAGCTTCCTGGTCTCCTCCTCTGAGCCCACCCCCCCTCCTAGTTTAGTGTCGTCTGCAAATTTGGAAATGCTGCATTCGACTCCCTGATCCAGGTCATTAATATAAATTGTGAACAGCTGGGGACCCAGGACAGATCCCTGTGGTACCCCACTTGTTACTGCCTGCCATTCAGAAAATGAGCCGTTTATTCCAACTCTCTGTTTTCTATCTGACAGCCAGTTCTCTATCCACGTCAATACTTTCCCCTTTATCCCATGAGCTTCAATTTTCCATGCTAATCTTTTATGTGGGACCTTATCGAAGGCCTTTTGGAAGTCCAGGTACACCACATCTACTGGCTCTCCCCCATCTATTTTACCAGTTACTCCCTCAAAAAATTCCAATAGATTAGTCAAGCACGATTTACCCTTTGTAAATCCATGTTGACTCTGTCCTATCCTGTCCCCATTTGCTAAGTGCTCGGCTATTTCATCCTTAATGATGGACTCCAGCATTTTGCCCACAACTGATGTAAGGCTTACAGGTCTGTAATTACCTGCTTTTTCCCTACCCCCCTTTTTGAATAGTGGGGTAACGTTAGCTACCCTCCAATCCATGGGCACTGTTCCCGAGTCTAATGAATTCTGAAAAATCATGCTTAGTGCATCCGCTATCTCTAGGGCCACCTCCTTCAGTACCCTAGGATGCATGTTATCAGGCCCTGGGGATTTGTCCGCCTTCAATCCCTTTAGCTTCCTTAACACCATATCCTTAGAGATATTGATTTGCGTCAGTTCCTCCTTTGCCAATGTCCCTATTTTTCCCGATATCCCAGGGAGGTTTTTTGTGTCTTCCTTCGTAAAGACTGACCCAAAGTATGCATTTAGTTGGTCTGCCATTTCCTTATTTCCCATTATATATTCCCCCGTATCTGACTGCAATGGACCAACTTTGGTTTTCACCAGTCTTTTCCTCTTGATATACTTATAAAAGCTTTTGGAGTTAGTTTTTATATTTTCCGCCAGCTTGCTTTCGTAAGCTATTTTGCCCTTCTTGATTAAGCCCTTTGCCCTCCTTTGCTCTATCTTAAACTGTTCCCAATCTTCCGCTCTGGCGCGTTTTTTGGCTATTTTATACGCCCTATCTTTGGATTTTATGCTGTCTCTAATTTCCCCTGTTATCCATGGTTGAGTCACCTTTTTAGATTTCCTTTTATGCCAGATTGGTATAAACAATTTTTGCAATTTTGTCATTCTATCTTTAAATGCTTGCCATTGTTTATCTACCTCCAGTCCTCCCAGGAACGTTGTCCAATCAGACCTACTCAGTTCCCGTCTAATGGCATCATAATTCCCCTTGTTTAAATTCAGGACCTGAGTCTCTGAGTCAATTTCTTCGCTCTCCATTTCGAGTGAGAAATCGATCATGTTATGATCGCTCTGACCCAAGGGTCCCCGTACAACAAGATTACTAATTAGTCCCTTCTCATTGCACAGTACCCAGTCCAATATAGCCTGTTCCCGAGTTGGTTCCTCGACATATTGATCCAGATAACCATCCCTTAAACACTCAAGGAATTCCTCCTCCTCATTATTTTTACTGATTAGGCTAGTCCAATCTATATGTAAGTTAAAGTCACCTATGATGACAGCTGTGCTCTTATTGCACGCTTCTCTAATTTCCCTCGTGATGCCCTCCCCAACCTCTATTTTACTATTTGGAGGCCTATATACCACTCCTATTAATGTTTTTCGCCCCTCGCTATTTCTTAGCTCCACCCATATAGATTCTGTATTAACTGAGTTAATATCCTTCCTTTCAATTGCATTTATCCCCTCTTTTACCAGCAATGCTACCCCTCCTCCCTTTCTTTTTTGTCGATCCTTCCTAAATACTGAATACCCCTGTATGTTAAGCTCCCAGCCCTGCTCACCCTGCAACCATGTTTCCGTAATCCCAATTAGATCATAATTATTAACCTCTATGTGGGAGTTTGTGGAGAGCATTGTGATCCCGGACAACCACGTTTGCAGTAAGTGCCTGCATCTTGAGGAACTTCAGCTCAGAGTTTTTGAGCTGGTGTCTGAGGTGCAGACATTGTGGAGCATCAGGGATGGGGAGAGTTACCTGGACACTTTGATCCAGGAGGCAGTCACACCCCTTAGGTTAGGTAGTGGTACAGGTCCGGTTAGTAGTCAGGGACAGGAGGGTGTGACTGCAACTCAGGCAGGTAAGGGAACCCCAGGTGCAGTGCTGGAGGAGCCTCAGCCTTTGCCCTAGTCCAACAGGTATGAGGTTCTTGCTGCCTGTGTGGATGAGGGAAAAGCCTGCAGGGTGGATGAGGGAAAAGCCTGCAGGATGAATGAGCAAGCTGACCATGGCACCATGGCGGAGGAGGCCATTCAAGTGGGGGGGAGTGAAAGGGAATGGAGTTGTGGTAGGGGACAGTATAGTTAGGGGGATAGATACTGTTCTCTGCAGCCACGACCAAGAGTTCCATTAAGGACATCTCCTCGCGGCTGGAGAATAACTTGGAGTGGGAGGGGGAGGGTCCAATTATCATGGTCCACCTAGGAACCAACGACATAGGTAGAACTAGGAATGAGGTTCTGCTGAGGGAGTTTGAGGAGCTAGGATCGAAATTAAAAAGCAGAACCTCAAAGGTAATAGTCTCTGGATTGTTACCTGAGCCACGCGCAAATTGGCATAAGGAGAAACAGATTAAAGGTTTAAATGCGTGGCTCAAAGAGTGGTGTGGGAGGAAGGGGTTTTAGTTCATGGAGCACTGGCACCACTACTGGGGAAAGAGGGAGCTGTTCTGTTGGGATGGGCTCCACTTAAACCGGACTGGGACCAGTGTCCTTGCGAACTGAATAACTAGGACAGTAGACAGGGCTTTAAACTAATAAAGGGAGGGTGGGAGGATTCAGGAAAGAGTAAATTTAAAAGCAGCGAGAGAAATGTCAAGGCTCTAGAGCAGAGTAGAGTTTTGGGTAAAAATAAGCAGAGTGGGTCAGGAAGGGACAGAGAGAGTAACAAAGGTAATAAGGTATCAGTCACTAAGGTGACATCAGGGAAAAATAGAAATAAGTTAAAGCTAAAGCCACTATATCTGAATGCACAAAGCATTCGCAACAAAATACAGGAAACTTTTGTTTATCCGGCACCCAAATATCCGGAATTCTCGCTTAACCGGCAAAAATCATCCTCCAAAAACTCCTCTCAAATAACCGGCAATGTTGCCGAGTCGCAGTCGAGTCTCCGCGAACGCCGAGTACTCCGAAAACTCCTCTCAAATAACCGGTAATGTTGCCGATCCCGAGTCCGAGTCCGCGAACGCCGATTTAGTCAGTAGGGGTAGTTTTCAAAAGTGCCACTATTCGGCCTCCTGGCGCTGTCGGAAGTATACTGCACATTTCTTGATTTATTTATTTTTCTTTGTTAAAAATAGCCTCGGTAGATATAACTCCGTTATCCGGTACTTTCGATAAACCGGCACCACGCCGGTCCCGTCGGTGCCGGTTAATAAAGAGTTTCCTGTAGATGAATTAATAGCGCAGATAGAAATTAACAGGTTTGATCTAATAGCCATAACGGAGACGTAGTTGAAAAGTGGCCAAGGTTGGGAACTAAATATTCCGGGATACTTATCTTTTAGAAGAAAAAGGAAAAGGAGGAGGGGTCGCCCTGATAATAAAGGATGGGATAAAGACAGTAGAGAGAAAGGATCTTAGCTCCAAAAATCAAGAAGTAGAATCAGGTTGGGTGGAGCTAAGAAACAGCAAGGGGCAGAGAACATTGGTGGGAGTTGTTTATAGGCCCCCAAATAGTAGTTGTAATGTAGGGCAGAGTATAAATCAGGAAATTAGAGGCGCATGTAACAAGGGTAATACAGTAATCATGGGGGACTTTAATCTACATATAGACTGTGCAAACCAAATTTGCAGTAATAGTGTGGAGGACGAATTCATGGAATGTATGCAAGATAGTATTCTAGATCAGAATGTTGAGGAACCAGCTAGGGAACAGGCTATTTTAGATCTAGTATTTTGCAATGAGAAAGGGTTAATTAATAACCTTGTAGTAAAGGGGCCTTTATGGAAGAGTGACCATAATATGGCAGAATTTTATATTGAGTTTGAAAGCGATTTAGTTAAATCCGAAACTAGGGTCTGAAATCTAAACAAAGCAAACTATGTAGGTGTGAGGGGCGAGTTGGCTAAGGTAGATTGGGAAACTACATTAAAAGGTATGACGGTAGACAAGCAATGGCTAGCATTTAAAGAATTAATACATAATTTACCACAAATAAACATTCCTTTAAGGCACAAAAACCTCACAGGAAAAGTGGTCCAACTGTGGCTAACAAGAGAAATTAAAGATAGCATTAGATCAAAGGAAGAGGCTTATAATGCTGCCAAAAAGAATAGTAAGCCTGAGGATTGGGAGGATTTTAGAATTCAGCAAAGGAGAACCAAGAAATTGATCAAGAAATGGAAAATAGAATATGAGAGTAAACTAGCACGAGACATAAAACAGACTGTAAAAGCTTCTACAGGTATGCAAAAAGGAAAAGATTAGTGAATATAAATGTGGGTCCCTTACAGGCTGAGACAGGAGAAATTAAGGGGGCGATTTTCTCAGCCCCAAGGAGGCGGGTATGGAGGCAGGACTGCCGGGAAAATGGCAGAATTTGGGGGCAGGTGGCAAACCCGCCCCCAACCCGCCTCCATGCCATCTTCCCAGGAGGCAGGTTGTCGTCCCGCGCCGGGTCCCGTCTCCTTGGAGGCGGGAAGGGATTAAAGCCTATTAACTGCCTGTTAACAGGTAGTTAACAGGCAGAAAATAGGATTATCCCATTTTTGCCCTCACAAGTGCGGGCTTCCCGACGGCACCAAAACCCACCAGCTCAGCAAGGCAAGTACTGGGTCTGCGGGGGTCGGGCGGGGGGGGGGGTGCAAAAGTGTGGTGTGAAGGTAA
Organism: Squalus acanthias; assembly: GCA_030390025.1. Classification (NCBI taxonomy): domain Eukaryota; kingdom Metazoa; phylum Chordata; class Chondrichthyes; order Squaliformes; family Squalidae; genus Squalus; species Squalus acanthias. The sequence continues at coordinate 179,832,497 of CM059426.1, forward strand.
GTGATGGGTGCAAGAGTGTAGAGGTGAGTATCTGAGGCAAGTCCTAAGTGTTTTTAAAAGTGTACTTACCTTTGTTTCTTCCTGCAGGCTTCATTCGGTTTCTATACGGAGAGTCTCGCACCTCTGTGTTGCAGATGAGAGATGTCCATTGCATTCTCAGATGCAACAAACATCTCAATTCTGTAAAAGAAAGAAGGTTGATGAGGTCTTGTATGCAACACCTCATCAAACTGCAGAGATTGTCACTGTTTGACAGCTTCACAGGGCTGTCAAACGATGACAATTTATCTGCAACCGGCTTTCCCTTAATTGGCCTGCTAAACCCGCTGGGCGGGCTTAACAAGGTCAATCAAGGAAAAATAGCATGGGTTGGCCACAACTCGATGGAGGCGGGACTGAAACCCGACAAGCATCAGTCCCGCCTCCATTTACAAAATCGCCCCCTAAGATGCGAAATAAGGAAATGGCAGAGAAATTAAACAAATACTTTGGGCAGGATTTTCCCTGCGGAGGCGGGATGGTGGCGGGATAGCTAGTTGGTAGGTTCCGGTCCCGCTCCCGTCTTTAGCCGCTCTCTGAAAATGATTTTCCATAGATTGTCCTTGATAAGCCCGCCCTGTGGGGTTCCCAGCTAATTAATAGGAAGCGGGTTTGATGATGTCATTTGATGATGCGTCATCAGCCGGTTTCCTTAAAGGTACCATGGCCGCATTGATTTTGACAGTTCTGCTGTCAGTGTTCTACAGCATTGAGGTGCTGCAAACACTGACAAGCACTGCACAAAGGTGCATGGCTGCACCCAGGCTCTCCCTTGACTCCCTCCATATGCTTATGGAGGGAGTCACAGCATGCAGGGAGGTTCTCTTCCCTTCCCATGGGCGGAAGATACCTCCCCAGGACACCACGCAGCCTGGTTGCACATTGCACAGGAGGACTCAAGCTGGGATGTCATCAGGCTGCAGTGGCGTAAACCTTTCAATGATCTCAGTAGATCACAAAATGTTACTGCAAAGCCACACTCAAACTCGCCCTGCTGTGCCACTCAACACATCCCCATCACTCTGCCTTCCCTACCCTACTCCTGCACATCCTTACTCACACCAACTTACCTTGCACCTCCACCCATCCCTCTCTATCTACATTATCACATTCCCATCTCACTAGCCACCCCTCACACTCACCCTCATCCTAGTCCAATCATACCAACTAACAACACACAAGGGTAGGCACTTGGATGTGTTATGTTCTGTTCATGTAAATTATCTGTTAATGTGTTGTCAAACATTGAAATCTTTATTTTCAACACTTTGCCTTATTGTACAGATCTGTGTTCACCTTTGGAAGTTTCTTTGTGAGTTGCAGTGAATAGTTAGACATAACGGTATCCCGGCAATGTTGATGAGTGTGAAAGGAACGGCTTGGTCATTGTAGGACTGTGTTATGGTGCTGATGTGGGGTGGTGTTAACCTGGTGCATCATATGGCAGCCAGGGTGTACAGCGTTAAGTGAAGTAAATCTGGCCATGGTGATGCCATCGCTGGCCTCTCGGGCAGCAGTGTTGTCAGGTGCTGATGCCCTGTGTCCTGTGCAGCATCAGGTGATTACGCAGAAGGTAGGTGTTGTTGTAGGTGATGTTGGTGTGCCTGGTGTAAGGGTTTGCGTGCGTGTCTCTCAGCCTGTGAGATTCGCGCGGCTCTGTGCAGCCTGTATGTCAGTGCGGGTTTAGGCCTTGTTGCCTGTTCTGGTCTCCAGCCAGTCTGGGAACACTAGACACACCTGTGAGTGGTTCGAATCACTCGCCCTTACGGTTCTAGACACTGGACTTAGATGCGAGAGCAGTAATGGAGATGAAACTCATGTAGACTCGGTTGAATGGTACGAAATGGAAAAATCTTTATTGCATAATATTTAAGATTACGAAATACATGTCATAAGCACAGATTAATGACAGTACAATCTTACACGCAGTTATGTAGCTAATTCTAGGGAAACGAGGAACGAACGACACACCGTAAATGGGGGCACACATTACAAGTATCCTTAATACTTAAACCCTCCCCTATCAATATCTGTCCTAGCTAGATTCGTAGGATTCGAGGCTCATGCTCACCACTCGTGATAACTCGGAGAAATTCCGAATAGCTGATCGGATGTTTTCACCGCAGCACCCACGTGTCGATCAGGGGGTCTCCTGGCCCCACTTGTTTACTTGCTTCTGCTCCGGCTAGCAGGCTGGAACGTCTGTTGTTATGAAGATCTCTGTTGGTTGGTTTCACGTACCAGTCAACACTTAAGAGAATAATCTCTCGGTGTCCGTCATGAGGATCTGCCCTGATGGGTTTCACAGATCAGTCAATATCTCAAAGGAGAATCTTCCGGGGTCCGTTCTTTAAAGTTCAAAGAAGTCTTCCTGGCAAGGAGAAATGTCTATTCGACCTACAGGCGCGGTCGGGGCTTACTGACCGTGGCGATAAGTATGGTCTACGTCTCTTCTCATCTCATCTCATCTCTTCTCGGGCCTTTGGTTCCGATGCCGGTTACCAACATAGGTCTTCGTGACACGACACGAGGTAGATCCGAACGGATCACAAAGTTCAACAGTCTTTTAAAAGAGACAGCAGGCAAGCAGGAACAAGACGGCGAGTCAAGAACACAGGAGCAGCCACGAGGATAAGAGTCAATCGGATAAGAGAGAGATGGACGGTTGGAGCTTGTAATTATAGTACAAAATCTTCCGTTTCCCGCCCAACCTTAATGCCTTTTCTTTTGTTTGGGTTTGGCGCTCAAATGTCTTGTATAGGTGATCTCCGTTTTTAATGGGTTTCGGGGCTACTCGTAAATGTCTGAGTACCTGTTAATTTTTCTCCCATTGTTAAATCGGTCGGTGTTCTCCCTGGAGGGGTTTTGGGGCTTCCAAGTGTCTTCTGTAACTACCCGCTAACGGCTCTCTCATCGTAGAGTCATTGGGATTTTACATATTAATGTCTTTGGATGGGCCCTTGATTACTTGGTACAATAGCCTTTATTCGTACCCGGGAGACCGATTTCAGTATCTATGTGTATACTGCAAACCCATGATGTCTCGTGTATTATCTTCAATGTGCTGAATCTTAATCGATCTTGCACAAATGTTTATTGGAACGCCATCTTGTCTGTCTGTCGAAAAGTCTAGAATGTTCCGCCACGAGGTGCGGCGGCCATTTTACAGGCTGCTTGTGTCCACTTTGAAAACCTGACAGCATTCTGCTGAAATAAAGCTGTTTGAACGAAACTATGTGTTTTCTCCTTATTTATAAAATCGCGATATATTGCGAATTCTACACTGGTGATGTTGGTGTTGGGGCTGATCGTGGAGGGATTCAGAGGACCAAGGTGAGATTTTTTCAAGGGCACCGATGTTGCTGGAATAGATGGCAGCTGAAGTTGAGATGGCAGAAGCGATCTGTCAATGGCGAGAGAGCTTGCTCCAAGGAGGTGACAGTGCATATTGAGTTAACACCACACACTTACAGCCTCCAGACAGATCAACTGTGTCATCCAAATCCTGAAATCAGACAGCTCTGACATTTGAAGGTGAATAGATGTGAGAGTTCAGCTTTAATACTGCAGTTGCAGCTGGGAACGATGCAGCTCGCTGCTACTCCCGACATACTTACCTGACGTGATCTCCGAACGTCGTGAAACTCATTTAAAATGCAGGAAAATAGGAAAAGGCTGTCCAAATAGCAATTAACAAGCTCTTAACAAGGAGTTAAGTGTCTTAAATCCCTCACCCACCACTTGATGTCGGGTTTGTTCTGAGATCGCAGACCCGACACTCTTGAAACTCACATGGAGGCGGGATCACGGCGGGTTGACAACCTGCCGTCAATCATTTTGAATTTAACAGCTGACCCGCCTCCGAACCCACCCTCTGAGCTTCAGCAAAATCGCGGTCTTTGAGGGCGATTTTCCCACTAAAGGCGAGATGGAGGCGGGTTTCGGTTTGGGTGGGTTTGAAACCCGCCTCCACTGATAGTTTTCAAAAAATTGCGATTTTCCCCTGATTGGCCACTTGATTTCAGAGGTGTGGGTTGCCCTTGCTCAATTAGTGTTTTGGGACTGAAACCCGCCTCTGCTGACATCACTTTTTCAGTCTGATTTTATGGCTTCTTGCTGCCTTGGATCATTCCACAGGATTTGATGAAATTCCATCCCTGTTGGAAAGCATTAAAATGATTTGATGCCAAAATGTTGGCGTTATGGCATCTGTTCTTTCGCCTTAGGCAGCTCCACAGTGCGGGCTGAGTGAAAGGAGGCCAGAGAATCATGTCCATTGTCAATGATGTCTTAGGATGGAGCCAAGGACATGTGCCAACTTGGAAAACCTATGCAAATCTGGCCAGGATAAGTTCATCACTTGCATCCCGGGCAGCCATGTGCTCGCGTGCTGCTGCTGCTGCTGGTCGATACACCAGTGCTCTGACCTCCTCCTGCTCCTCTTTCTCCTCCTCCACCTCCTCTAGCTCCTCCTCCTCCTCATCCTCATCTGAGGAGGGCTGGAACTGAGCCACTTGCTCCTCAGGAAACTGCAAGCCACAACGCAGTGCGATGTTGTGCAGTGCACAGCAGACCACGACCATTCTGGAGACCCTGTATGGTGTATACGGCAGGGCTCCACCTGATCGGTCAAGGCAACGGAAGTGCATCTTCAACAACCCAATGATTTGTTCGATGATGGCCCTGGTCAAAGTGTGGCTGGCGTTGTAGTGCTCTTCAGCCTCGTTAGCTGGCCTCCTGATCAGCGTCATTAGCCACTTCTTCAGGGGTTAGCCTTTGTCACCAAGGAGCCATCCGTTAAGTTGGTTTGGAGGATTGAAAAGCGGAGGAACACTAGAGTGCTGCAGGATGACAGAGTCATGGCAACTACCACGGAACTTGGCGCAAACATGCAAGAACTCCTTCTTGTGGTTACACACCAGCTGTACGTTGAGGGAGTGGAAGCCCTTTCGGTTGACAAAGATAGCTGGGTTATGATGGGGTGCCCTAAGGGCTACATGTGTGCAGTCTATGACGCCCTACACCATTGGCATGCCTGCCATATTTGCAAAGCCAACCGCACGCGCGGTTATACTTGCTTGATCCCTTGAGAACTGGATGTAATTGTGGGCCTTAGCAAAAAGGGCATCGGTTACCTGCGTAATGCAACTGTGGGCGGCCGACTGGGAGATGCCGCTGATGTCTGCTGATGATCCCTGGAAGGAGCCTGAGGCAAAGAAGTTGAGTGCGGTGGTGACTTTGACAGCCACTGGTAAGGGGTGTCCACCCGTTCCTCTGGGCACCAGGTCTTGCTGCAGCAGTCCGCAGATCTCTCGGACAACCTCTCGCAAAAGTCTCAGCCTCCTTTGGCACTGCTGCTCACTCATGTTGAGGTAGCTCATCCTCTGTAAACCCTCTGTCGGGGGTATATCCTGCGGCAAGGTGCCTCGATGCACTGGCGCCTTCTGCCCTGTGCAACATCAGGTGGCTGAGCAGGAGGTTGGGGCTCCTGCTGCTGTTGCTGCTGAGCTGCCTGGTTCTGCTGCTGCCCTGGATGCTCCTCATCTTCATCTGAGGTCCATGGTGACAGAAATCGAATGGTTCCCATGCTGCTTGCAGATGCCCCCGTTGGGGAAGCGCACATAGCAAACGGGGAGAGGGTCTTCCAAGGAGGTCCCACTGTTGTTAGCTTCAAGCTACAGCACCTCCAACTTCGGAAGGCCTTCTAAAAGTGCTCAAACACCTTTTAAAAGAAAGTTCTGCCACCTGCAACTAATCCCTGATGAAATAAACGATTTAATGTTGGACCTGCAGCTCGGAGGAGGCAACCCACTTGTCAACCCGCCAGGTTTAGCTTGCGTGGTTTAGAAGGGTCGTGGAACACACTGAAATGGTCGCAAAATCACAAGGGCCTCGCAAAATAGGCTTAGAGAGGCCCTTAACAAGCATTTAATGATGTTAACTAGCGCTATGGCTAGTTGGAGGCGGGGCCGTTTCCCGCCCTCCAAAACCGGCACGGGCAAAATCCCGCAGAGGTGGGTTGGAGACGGGTTCCGAACCCGCCCTCATTGATTCTGATTTTCCCGCCTTTCCTGCCTCCAAACCCGCCTCCTCCGACGTCAGAAAATCACCCCCTTTGTGTCTGTCTTCACGGAAGATGACGCAAAAAACTTCCCGGAAATAGTGGAGAACCAAGACTCTCACGAGAATGAGGAACTGAAAGAAATTAGTATAGTAAAAAAATAGTACTGGAGAAATTAATGGGACTGAAAGCCAATAAATCCCCTAGACCTGATGGCCTACATCCTAGGGTTTTAAAAGAGGTGACTATAGAGATAGTGGGTGCCTTGGTTATCATTTTCCAAAATTTCATAGATTCTAGAACGGTTCCCGCGGATTGGAAGGAAGCAAATGTAACCCCACTATTTAAGAAAGGAGGGAGAGAGAAAACGGATCTACAGACCAGTTAGCCTGACATCAGTAGTAGGGAAAATACTAGAATCTATTATTAAGGACGTGGTAACAGGGCACTTAGAAAATAATAATGGGATTGGGCAGAGTCAACATGGATTTATGAAAGGGAAATCGTGTTTGACGAATCTGTTAAGAGTTTTTCGAGGTTGTAACTAGCAGAATAGATAAGGGGGAACCAGTGGATGTGGTGCATTTGGATTTTCAGAATGCATTCGATAAGGTGCCACACAAGAGGTTATTAAACAAAATTAGGGCTCTTGGGATTGGGGGTAATATACTAGCATGGATTGAGGATTGGTTAACGGACAGAAAACAGAGAGTAGGAATAAATGGGTCATTTTCGGGTTGGCAGGCTGTAACTAGTGGGGTACCGCAAGGATCAGTGCTTGGGCCTCAGCTATTCACAATCTACATCAATGATTTGGATGAGGGGACCAAATGTAATAAATCCAAGTTTGCTGATGATACAAAGCTGGGTGGGAATGTAAGCTGTGAGGAGGATGCAAGGAGGCTTCAAGGGGATATAGACAGGCTAAGTGAGTGGGCAAGAACATGGCAAATGGAATATAATGTGGAGAAATGTGAAGTTATCCACTTTGGTAGGAAAAATAGAAAAGCAGAGTATTTTTTAAATGGTGAGAGATTGGGAAATGTTGGTGTTCAGAGGGACCTGGGTGTCCTTGTACATGAATCACTGAAAGTTAACATGCAGGTACAGCAAGCAATTAGGAAAGCAAATGGTATGTTGGCCTTTATTACAAGAGGATTTGAGTATAAGAGTAAAGACATCTTACTGCAATTATATAGGACCTTGGTGAGACCACACCTGGAGTATTATGTACAGTTTTGGTCTCCTTACCCAAGGAAGGATATACTTGCCATAGAAGGAGTGCAACGAAGGTTCACCAGACTGATTCCTGGGATGGGGGGATTGTCCTATGAGGAGACATTGAGTAGACTCAGCCTATATTCTCTAGAATTTAGAAGAATGAGAGGTGATCTAATTGAAACATGCAAAATTCTTACAGGGCTTGACAGGGTAGATGCAGGGAGGATGTTTCCCCTGGCTGGGGAGTTTAGAACCGGGGGTCACAGTTTCAGAATAAGGGGTCGGCCATTTAGGACTGAGATGAGGAGAAATTTCTTCACTCAGAGGGTGGTGAATCTTTGGAATTCTCCACCCCAGACGGCTGTGGAGGCTCAGTCGTTGAGTATAGTCAAGACAGAGATCAATAGATTTTTGAATATTAAGGGAATCAAGGGATATGGGGATAGTGCAGGAAAGTGGAGATGAGGTAAAAGATCAGCCATGATCTTATTGAATGGCGGAGCAGGCTCAAAGGGTCAAATGGCCTACACCTGCTCCTATTTCTAACGTTCTTATGTTTTGACCTTGCCATCTCCTGTGGTCTCTGTACTCCATGCTCTCAATTACTGACATGACCATATCCCACCACTTAGTTGTATCCCTCATGACCCACATACACCTACGCACTTTCATCCCCACTTCCTTCTGCATCCACCCCGGAACAAAACTTTCCTCCAAGCTAGTTACAACTCCAATAGCCTTTGGTTCACCATTTGTCATGATACCTCAGGAGCTGCTGATTTGTTCAACCACTCCCTCACCTCCACCTTCAATACACTCGTCCAGAGCAAAAAATTCATTACTCTCCCCTGCCAAAACTGCCCAGTGCTCTGGATCCTCCTGGAGGGCCCAGATAACACTAGACTCTTTTATTCTACTACCAATTGCTTTTTTAAAGTCTCTCTCCCCTGCTCTTTCCACCCTCATCTCTAACACAAAGTGTGAGCCACTCATGGAATATTCGTTCAGCTGCCCTTCTTTAGAAATCAATTTTCCCCCAGTCCCCCTCCTATCTACCTCTAAATTCCATCTCTACTTTCTTCCCCATGCCCTCCCAAAGTTCATCTCAGATATGAGACCGACCTTGTGCTCCCTCAACCCCATTTCTACCAAACGTCTGACCAACCAACTTGCCTTCCTTTCCCCCATACTAGCTGACATTACAAATATTTGCCTTCAGGCACTTTAAAGCCATCATCATCACCCCCCTCCTCAAAAAATCCCTCACTTTCTCTGACCTCGCTAAGTACCGTCTCATCTCCAACTTCCTTTCCTTTCCAAGAACCTTGAACATATCGGCTCCCAGATCCGTGTCCACCTCTTCCGCAAATCCCTGTTTGAATCCCTCAATTTAGATTTGCTCTTTCCCACTGCTCTAACATGGCTCTAAACAAAATCACAAATACATCTTCTGTCACTGTAACCTTGGTGCATTGTCCCTCCTCGTCATCCTCGTCTTCTCTGCAGCCTACAACATAGTCGATCACACCATCCTCCTCCAATTCCTCTCTTCCGTTGTCCAGCTCAGTAGGACTGCTTCCTCTTTGTTTTATTCTTACCTATCCATTGTAGCCAGAGCATCTCTACTAATGGCTTGTCTACCCACACTATCACCTCGGAGTCCCACAAGTATCAATCCTTGGACTCCTCCTCTTCCTTACCCATATGTTGCCCCTTGGCAACATCATCTACAGATATGGGTCTGCCCCCACATTTACGCTGATGTCACCAAACTCTACCTCTTCACCACCTTTCTTGACCCCTACACTGCCTTTGAGTTGTCAGACTGCTTTTCCAGCATCCAGTCTTGGATGACCTAACTAAACAGTTTGAAGACCGCTGCCATCATCTTCAGCCCCTGGTACAAACTTCGTACCTATGTCACTGATTCCATCTCCCTCCCTGGGCACTGTCTCAGGTTGAACCAGACTTCAACCTCAGCATCCTATTTGACCCAAAGATGAGCTTCTGACCCCATATCCTGTCCATTTCAAAGACGGCTTACTGCCACCTCTATAGCAGCACCCGCCTCTGTTCCTATCTCAGCCAATCCGCTGCTAAGATCGTCATTCATGCCTTTGTCACCTCTAGACTCAATTATTCCAATGCTCCCCTGGCCAATTTCTCATCCTTCACACTCTTATAAATTTCAGCTCATTCCACATCCCGCTCTGTCCTCTCTGACTCCCGGTTGCCCAACTCCTTAAATATAAAATTCTCATTCTTGTGTTTAAATCTCTCCATGGTCTCACCCACTCCCAAACTCTCCATTACCCTGACTCTGGCCTTTTATGATCAACCCACCTTCACCCCACCATTGGTGGTTGTGCATTCCGCCACCTAGACCCAAAGCTCTGGAGGTCCCCCCATAAACACTTCTACCTCTACAGCTCCCCCTCCTCCTTACAACCCTCCTTAAAACCCACCTCTTTGACCTTGCTTTTTGTCAACCATTCTAATGTCTCCTTCTTTGGCTTGGAATCCCCTTTTTGTTATACCTCTGTGAAATATTTTAGGTCCTTTTTCTACACTAAAGGCATTTTATCAGCGTAAGTTGTTATTGCTTTACAGTCTTACATGACTGCACTTAGGGTCAGTTTTAGCTCTTACAAATATCCTTTGTTGGGAAAGGTATTTTTGAGGGGCAGGCTAAGGAATTGCTGGAAAAATCACCAAAACATGTGTGCTAAGACAGGACTGGCTATGGAGAACAAAACCACCTTTAGGAACCCCTTGTCTCATCAACAGGTCACAGTAAAGCAGGGCTCGTCCCAAAGCCATTCGGAGAAGCATATAGAGCTGCCTTCATCCTCAGAACTATCATAGAGAATTACCCTTTTCATTTCACAACTGTATCTCTGAGAATTCATAGGATAATTAAGTTGGACTGCTTGCTGGTCCCTATTTTGGCATTACTTTAATCAGCACAGACAAACCATCAGTATCAGGCACAACAGAATGGGTTAATCCAGAGAGGATAGCTTTTTAATCCAGTTATTTTATAATTTCCAAAAAGTTAGAAGGCCAACACAACTGGGGTGGCTGACTTTCAACCAAAAGAATTACTCTTTCTCTATTCACCTTATAAAACATTTCATAACTCTGAAAATCGCTATTAAATCTCCCGTTAGCCTTCTCTGTTCCAGTGGAAATAAACCCAGTATCTCAAGTTCCTCCCCCAAACTATAAGCCACGACTTTAACCTAACACAGCGAGAGGGAATGGGAAAGTTGGGATGGGACGCCCGCTTTACACCCCATCCAATTTTTCTCTCCACTAACTTTCGCAGAGAGTAAAATCGGACTGGTGTAAACCAGGCGTTCCACCCATTCCCACTACGTGGGTTAAGTTAAAATCGGGGCTTATAGTTTCTTTTCCTTAGTATTTCATACTGATATATATGAAAGTACAATAGAAAACTGTACTGAGTAAGTTTACCTATAATTTAGCAATGTTGGCAAATTTATGAATGCTAGAATTCTACTGTCAGCAATCCAGTAAGTAAAAATATGTCTTTTGATTTTTTTTTTTAAAGTTAACTAATTTTATAGTAGGGCTCCTGCTGTGTTGGCTGGGCCACTATTTTCAGTATAATCATCCTGGAGGATAAGAGCAATTCCAGATTCTGCCTTGCTACTTCTCTCCCTGACTTCAAAGTCTATCTTTTTGACCATGCTTTCAGCCAACTCCCCAAACTCTTTTACTACTGTTCAGCATCTACTTCCCTTTGTGAAATGTCTTGGGGCATTTTCCATGTTAAAGATGCTGTATAAGTTTGTCATTTTTGTAGCTGATTGTAGGATATTATTGAGCATGATAATCAAAAGCCTTGCTTGCAAATTATACTAACCAACTAATTCAATTTGTCTCTCCAGGGCATTTTGTCCAAAATTTACTTTATTTAGAATATATTACCTTCTTAATTGCGTTATATTAGGACTGATGGCTTTTATACACAGTTAAAAAAGTTAAAGAAGCTCCACTGAAATGAATGGAGGTTCAGTCTCTCATTATGATCCTTTAATAGAAACAGGTACATCTTTGTAATACTAATACAACATATGGAGAAATCATGCACACACTGAAACATTGAAAAATTATTTCAACAGAATTTCCTCGACTGAATACAGGAAAAATTTGAGCCTTAACTCTGAACTAACTTTATTATCAAAGATATACAGCTGATGGTAACAAATAGCAGTGTAAACAGAACTTAATAAAGTCAGTTCTATTGACACCACTTTGTCAGCCAATGAGTTGCTCTGTGTTAGGTGTGATTGATGGGGAAATTACTCAATAATCTCCATTCTGGTCGGGAATAGTAGTGTCACTATATGCAGCCATGAACAATAGCCTCAGACACTGACAATCTGAGTCTCACAGTTCTGGTCTAACTAATGAACCCCTCCACATGACAGGAAGTAACCACTCTGAGAGACTCCCTCACAGTTGTCTCTTCCTAGAAGTCTTCTTGAACCTCAGAATCTCTTACCTAGTTATTGATCTTCCGAATCTCCAAGGACATTAGACCATGAAAAATATGACAGGATAAATAAAAGATAATATAATTTCATCTCAAAAACCACAGCCATTCTGGTAGAAACTGAATACTTGGGTGGTAAGCTGTAAAATGCCAAAGTTACTCCACGAGTGAGTCAGGCATGATGTGTAGGCAGCAGTTTGCACTGAATACCCACAATAAATATTCGATTTATTAGACATTTTTGTAGTTAAATAGATTATGGGACTGAGCATTGGGAGTGGGAGGCACCATGATTAATTTTTCAAACAGACAGTGTATTTACAGTCAAGACAGATCCATCATACCTTTACAATAGCAAAATACTGCGGATGCTGGAAATCTGAAATAACAACAGAAAATGCTGGAAACACTCAGCAGGCCAGGCAGCATCCGTGGAGAGAGAAACAGAGTTAACGTTTCAGGTCTGGGACCCTTCATCAGAACTGGAAAAAGCTGGAGATGTAACAGATATTAAGCAGGTGCAGAGACATGGGGGGTGGGGGGGGAGGTTTAGGAGGGGAGGAAGGAATTGAAAGAACATACTGTGCTTATGTAAGAGGCAGGAAAGATAAAATGTTGCAAATGGGAATGGCAAAATCATACAGCATGAAAAATGGGGGCAGGGATTATTGTCTGAAATTGTTGAACTCGATGTTGAGTCCGGAAGGTTGTAAAGTGCCTAATCGAAAGATGAGGTGCTGTTCCTCGAGCTTACGTTGAGCTTCATTGGAACAATGTAATAGGCCGAGGACAGAGAGATCAGAGTGGGAGTGAAGCGGAGAATTAAAGTGACAGGCGACCGGAAGCTCAGGGTCACCCTTACGGACTGAACGGAGGTGTTCCGCAAAGCGGTCACCCAATCTGCGTTTGGTCTCCCCAATGTAGAGGAGACCGCATCGTGAGCAGCGAATACAGTACATTAAATTGCAAGAAGTACAAGTAAATCGCTGTTTCACCTGGAAGGGGTGTTTGGGGCCCTGGACAGTGGGAAGGGAGGAGGTAAAAGGGCATGTGTTGCATCTCCTGCGCTTGCACGGGAAGGTGCCAGGCAAAGGAGAAGGGCTGTTAGGGGTGATTGAGGAGTGGACCAGGGTGTCGCGAAGGGAGCGGTCCCTTCAGAATGCTGAAAGGGGAGGTGAGGGGAAGATGTGTTTGGTGGTGGGATCACGTTGGAGGTGGCGGAAATGGCGGCGGATTAGCTGTTGAATGTGGAGGCTGGTGGGATGAAAAATGAGGACAAGGGGAACCCTATCGTGTTTCTGGGAGGGAGGGGAAGGGGTGAGAGCAGAAGTGCGGGAAATGGAACGGACACGGTCAAGGGCCATGTCAACCACAGTAGAGGGGAATCCTCGGTTGAGGAAAAAGGAAGACATGTCGGAAGCACTAGTATGGAAGGTGGCATCGTCAGAGCAGACGCGGCGGAGACGGAGAAACTGGGAGAATGGAATAGAGTCCTTACAGGAATCGGGGTGGGAGGAAGTGTAGTCCAGGTAGCTGTGGGAGTCAGTGGGCTTGTAGTGGATGTTTGTCGAAAGCCGATCGCCAGAAATGGAGACGGAGAAGTCAAGGAAGGGAAGGGAAGAGTCAGAGATGGACCATGTGAAGGTGAGGGAAGGGTGGAAATTGGAAGTAAAGTGAATTAACTTATCTAGTTCAGGTCGAGAGCAGGAAACGGCACCAATACAGTCATCGATGTACCGGAAAAAGAGGTGAGGGAGGGGACCTGAGTAGGACTGGAACAAAGAATGTTCCACATATCCCATGAACAGGCAGGCATAGCTAGGGCCCATGCGGGTTCCCATAGCAACACCTTTAATTTGGAGGAAGTGACTGGAGTCAAAGGAGAAGTTGTTTAATGTGAGAACATTCCGAAGGGACCGCTCCCTTCGCGACACCCTGGTCCACTCCTCAATCACCCCTAACAGCCCTTCTCCTTCGCCTGGCACCTTCCCGTGCAAGCGCAGGAGATGCAACACATGCCCTTTTACCTCCTCCCTTCCCACTATCCAGGGCCCCAAACACCCCTTCCAGGTGAAACAGCGATTTACTTGTACTTCTTGCAATTTAATATACTGTATTCGCTGCTCACGATGCGGTCTCCTCTACATTGGGGAGACCAAACGCAGATTGGGTGACCGCTTTGTGGAACACCTCCGTTCAGTCCGTAAGGGTGACCCTGAGCTTCCGGTCGCCTGTCACTTTAATTCTCCGCTTCACTCCCACTCTGATCTCTCTGTCCTCGGCCTATTACATTGTTCCAATGAAGCTCAACGTAAGCTCGAGGAACAGCACCTCATCTTTCGATTAGGCACTTTACAACCTTCCGGACTCAACATCGAGTTCAACAATTTCAGACAATAATCCCTGCCCCCATTTTTCATGCTGTATGATTTTGCCATTCCCATTTGCAACATTTTATCTTTCCTGCCTCTTACATAAGCACAGTATGTTCTTTCAATTCCTTCCTCCCCTCCTAAACCTCCCCCCCCACCCCCCATGTCTCTGCACCTGCTTAATATCTGTTACATCTCCAGCTTTTTCCAGTTCTGATGAAGGGTCCCAGACCTGAAACGTTAACTCTGTTTCTCTCTCCACGGATGCTGCCTGGCCTGCTGAGTATTTCCAGCATTTTCTGTTGTTATTCCATCATACCTTTACCTTTTTCAGGTATGAAATTCTATATTTTCTATCATTTTAATCTTTTTAACATTATTTTCATCCATTGCACTAGTTCTCGCAACTCAGCCACACCTGACTTGTCTGTTTATCAGGTGAAGTGACAGATACAAGTGTGAGCTGATCATGCCTGCCCATGTACCATATGCCACTTCAGAAAAAAGGCCATACCATTCTGGAGTGAGACCGCACCGCTGCAGTCTGTGAGTAAAATGAATGCATTTCAAATTTCACTTTAAGTTATGGAAACTTTGAGGATGAGCTTGAATCTGAACTGATGGGAACTGGGTTGGCTTGATTCGATTGGCCCAAATCCAAGACTTGCAGGCCAGGCCTGGTTTAGATTCGATAGAGACTTTTAAAGCAAATTCAAGAAGAATATGCACATTTTCAATTGAAAACGTTCTTTCCCTGACTAAAGAATATACATTGATGTCATATAAAAACAGCAAATGCTGGTAATACACAGCAGCGTAAATTCCCACTGCTTTCTCTCGCTCTCCCGGCCATAAATTCAGTGGAAATCGGCAGAAACCCCTGAGAAACTATGTAAATGGCCGTATATACCATTTCACCAGGTTTCTGCTAAAGATACAGTGGGAAATCAGCAGAGGCCCCACATTCTGATGAAGGATATACACTCGAAGTGTTAACTTTTCCTTTCTCTTTACAGATGTTGACCTGCTGTGTATTCCCAGCCTTTTCTGTTATTATTTCAGATTTCCTGTATTGGGCTTTTTTTTTCTTTTTCTTTATACATGGCTCTCCGGTTTTTTTTTCTGGCTGTTGGACAACGCTGGCAAGTCTGCCATTCCTGCCCATTCCTAGTTGCCCCGAGAAGGTGGTGGTGGGCCGCCTTTTTCTTGCGTCCTTATGGCGATGTTGCTCTTTTTGCGTTGACACTCTTGAACTGCAAGAGATTGCAACTTCAGCTGGTTTTTCTATCGGTTAATTGGATTATTACAGGCAGCCGTACTAACATGGTGGAAGCTAGGCATGAAGATGGCAGCACTTAGACAATACAGTATTATGCAGAATACTCTTAAGTAAATCAGCAATTAACATATTGCCATTGTGTTTCTAATCTTTGGATACTTCCATCACCCTAGGCAAGATACAGGAATACATTTGTCAAGTGGAACTTCACACCTCTTTTGCTGCAGTACATGTGGAGCAAAACAATGCCCTATATTCCAAAGTTATTGACCACAAAATTAAAGGTATTTGATTTAATACAGGCAGACTGTGATTGAGATATAAACTAGTTGGCTGAGAGATTATTAAACAAGCCACTTGGGAAACGAGCTGCTATTCTACCTCCCTGAGCCAAGTCATCGTAATTTTGTGCATGGTGTATTGTTTCAGAAAAAAAAGCGTCTGCGGTCTTGACTGAGAAGAATTTTAGAATAATTTCTTCTGAGACACTCAAAATGGTTTAACTCCGTCTTTTAAGGTGGAAAGTATGCCTCTGCAACATTACTCAAGGTTTCATCCTATTTGGAAACTTCTAACTTTATTAGGGATCTTCAAACATAATCCTGAAGGGAAAATTAGCCAGGCTGTCAAATGGCCATACTTTACCTGTGAGGGACATTGAGGACTACTATGCTAATCTGCTCTTCAACAGATGTTTTAAGAGGTTATGTAAGTGGACCTAACTCATACTGTCCTGGAGTTCCCACGCTGTCGTCCCTGCACTCCGTTATTTAATATAATTGGTACAAGAGACAATATAATGTAAGCTCGCTGGCGCAAACTAAACCCTGATGAAGAAGATGAGCTATTATTCCTCATAGGCAATTTACTTACAGTTAGTCATGATGTTGGAGTTACTGCTCAGTTTCCCGGGTTAAAGGATTATGCCCTGTCGACTGGTGCCTTCATGAATTCATTTTTATGTGGTTACATTCCAATTGTTTAACAGATCCAATTTTGTTGCTGTGATTGGATATATATTTATTTATAATAAAAAGAGACCCTTTCCTACAAACCACAGTGAGTCATTGGGCTAAAAGATTGTAGAGAAACAAAGAGCAAAGTACTGCAAAAGTGTTATGTGAAGTATTGTTAAGGGAAAGCATTCAGGGTGTCTGCACAGCACATGCTAAATCCCCTAAACTGTAAAAAAAAACAAGATTCGTGGTCTAAATCCAAGATATAATTACATGAGGGCATCATTATAATTCTGTTCATTTATACATTTAAGCTGATGAGTATGTTTCTGTAAACTGTAAGGTCTGTGGGTATGGCCTTTGGCTGCAATTTTTCCAAGCGTGACAAAAATCTGGAGAATGATGCAAACAAACTGGGCAATCAATAAACAACTTACACAGTTTTTATTTCACTTGATGCACTCACACTTTAAAAATACAACATTCAATCCTTTCACAATGTAAAATTATAACTTCACATTAAACCCCATTCTTGTCATTGTGGCTGTTGCCATATACAATGTTTAATTATCATGTACCACAAGTTTTTTTTAGCAAAAGGCCTTCCAATTTCAATATTCTGTTTTAGTGGGAACTGTTTTCTTGTTCATTTGTCTTTGTTTACACAGGAAAGCAAGCTGACGGCAAGAGGTTATATTGTACATGATATAATGCATACACGATAAACTGCAGATATGCCAGCTCTTGCTGCCAAGCAGCTGCCAGTTGGCACATTTATTCCAGTTTTAGTGCTCCGTCTGATTAGGGAATGGCCAGCTATCGTTGCAGCAGGAAGAGTGTTCCACACGGCAGGAAGAAAATCTGGTCGTGTTGAGCCTTTAACACTTGGAAACAGTCCAGCAAACTGGCTCTGTAGCTCTCTCCATCCATTGTAGTGACAGTCAAACCTCAGTAGTTATCCTGCTGGAGACATGGATATTTATGAGGGGGTGGCTGGAGGGAAAGGTGTGAGGCTGGCTGGAAACGGCCAAAAAACCCGGCAAGGCCGGGGCCGCGGAGGTCCTTCCGAACTTAATGGCAAGATCACTTTATCATATTTTTGTTCCGATTTCCGCCCAACAGCCGGCCAAATTGACAGCCTGGCCGGTGGCCGGGAGATCCAAGCTGGGCGGGGACCCTTGGGGACAGTCCCTGGTAATCAGGAGGAGGGAAGGTCGGCCATCGCGGCAGTGGGGGGAAGAGAGGATATCATGGCGAGATGAGGGGGGAGGTTGGTAATCGGGAGGGGGAGAGAGGATATCATGGCGAGATGGGGGGGAGGTTGGTAATCGGGAGGGGGGAAGAGAGGATATCACGGCGAGATGGGGGGGAGGTAGGTAATCGGGAGGGGGGAGAGAGGATATCACGGCGAGATGGGGGGGAGGTAGGTAATCGGGAGGGGGGAGAGAGGATATCATGGCGAGATGGGGGGGAGGTAGGTAATCGGGAGGGGGAGAGAGGATATCATGGCGAGATGGGGGGGGAGGTTGGTAATCGGGAGGGGGGAGAGAGGATATCACAGCGAGATGGGGGGGAGGTTGGCAATCGGGAGGGGGGAGAGAGGATATCACGGCGAGATGGGGGGGAGGTAGGTAATCGGGAGGGGGGAAGAGAGGATATCACGGCGAGATGGGGGGGAGGTTGGTAATCGGGAGGGGGAGAGAGGATATCATGGCGAGATGGGGGGGAGGTTGGTAATCGGGAGGGGGGAGAGAGGATATCACGGCGAGATGGGGGGGAGGTAGGTAATCGGGAGGGGGGAAGAGAGGATATCACGGCGAGATGGGGGGGAGGTAGGTAATCGGGAGGGGGAGAGAGGATATCACGGCGAGATGGGGGGGAGGTAGGTAATCGGGAGGGGGAGAGAGGATATCATGGCGAGATGAGGGGGGAGGTTAGGGAGGATATCACGGCGGAGATGGGGGAGAGGTTGGTAATCGGGAGGGGGGAAGAGGAGGTATATCATGGCGAGATGAGGTGGGGGGAGGTTGGTAATCGGGGAGGGGGGGAGGAGAGATATCACAGCGAGATGAGGGGGGAGGTTGGTAATCGGGAGGGGGAGAGAGGGATATCACGGCGAAGATGAGGGGGGAGGTTGGTGTAATCGGGAGGGGGAGAGAGAGGATATCACGGCGAGATGAGGGGGGAGGTTGGGTAATCGGGAGGGGGAAGAGAGGATATCATGGCGAGATGAGGGGGAGGTTGGTAATCGGGAGGGGGGAAGAGAGGATATCACAGGCGAGATGAGGGGGGAGGTTGGTAATCGGGAGGGGGAGAGAGGATATCACAGCGAGATGGGGGGGAGGTTGGCAATCGGGAGGGGGAGAGAGGATATCATGGCGAGATGGGGGGAGGTTGGTAATCAGGAGGGGGGTGAGAGGATATCACGGCGAGATGGGGGGGCAGGTTGGCAATCGGGAGGGGGGAGAGAGGATATCACGGCGAGATGCGGTGGGGGGGCAGTTTGGCAATCGGGAGGCGGAAGAGAGGCTATCACGGCGAGATGGGAGGGGGAGATTGGCAATCGGGAGGGGGGAAAGAGAGGCTGCAATTGGCAGAGGGGAGGCCGAAGGATTCCTTGAGGGGCCGGAAAGGACACTCACCTTGTGCAGCAGGCAGCTCTCGCCTCCATTTCACTGCCGGGTTTTCCATGCGGTTGCAGTACTGACCCCCTGGTTTTATTGAAATCATGGTCTCGATATTAACACCCCCACGACGGGCAGGAGAGGGGTTAAACCAGCAAGCGCGTAAGACGCGACCCATACCTGCGGCGCTCGCGCCTGTTGCCGCAGCAATGAATTTTAAATCGAGCTCCCAATTGTACTGTGGGAACCTGATTTAAATATGTTACTGAAGTGCCCTGCCTCTTCACGGCGGGACCCTCGGACGCCACGAAATCTGCCACCGTAAAAATGACAACAGGCGTGAGCGCTGCAGGTATGGGTCGCGTTTCACGCACTTGCTGGTTTAACCCCTCTCCCGCCCGTCGTGGGGGGGTTAATATCGAGACCATGATCTCAGTAAAACAAGGGGGTCAGTACTGCAACCGCATTTCAGCGCGTGGAATCTATGAGAGCTAATGGGTTGCAATCAGCAAGTTCCCAGTGGTGAAAGGTTACAACCCTGTGCATTCTCAAGGGCAGATAAGCTCATTATGGATATGAAAAGATTTCTATTTCAAGTCACGTTCTTTAAAAAAGAATTTGGTATTCTTGAGCCAATATATCCAGAATTGGATTATACACAGAAGTACCAAATTCAAATCATATTGTCAAGGATTTTTTATTAAAAGATCTACTTCAAAGAGACTGGGTGGCACCATAGTGGGTCACTACACTGTATTTTCCCCTCTAGCACCTGGATCAAATCCAGCCCAGATTGATGACATGAAAGATCTTCTGACTGCCAACTCCAAGGGTACATTTAAACTGCAGCTTCCAATCTGGGACCGGTAATTGCAGTTCAGGTTTCAGCTTGTTCACACTGCTTGGCTGACACTTCAATTCTGTCGCCCAAGACAAAGCACTGACGATGCATGATTACACCCATGTGCAGTACTCTCCCAGCAATAGAAATGCTTAGCGAATGCTTCCACATTGTCTAAACTTTTAAACGAATTGTAGGTGGGTTAAAAAAGGAAATCCCTGGGCCATTTTGTAAACGTGATTAGACACTACACTTCATTTAAACTCCATTCTGTGTCAAATCAAAATGCCTCCACCAGGGAATCTCCATTGTCAAGTCAGGTTCTGATTCTGCATTTTAGCTAAAGCTTTAGCATTGATGTGAAACAGAAACCTATTTGCATCAACGCTGCAGTTGTCCATTCTCTGAAGGGCCCATCGAGGCACTCGTCGTGTGAAGGAATAAGCCATAAAACCTATTCAGAAAAATACACCATTCTATGAAAGAATTCTGGCCTTATTAAAACATGACAAACTTGGTTTGGAAATCTAGAAACCTAACTATGGAAAAGCTGTGATAACATTCTGGCTATAGAGATAAGATAGTTGTTGACACTGAATCAATAACCTTATTGAAACAGAAGGTTAAAGGCTCCTGACAGACTGACCTTTGGGAACAAGACAATAGTTCACCCTGGTTAAGGTGTTCTAATTTACACTTTGTAAAGAAGCACAAACATCTGCCTTCCTAAAAAGCAAGTAAAAAACGCACCTGCTGTTACACCATTTTTTATGGTAAACTTAGAACACCTAGAGATGAGACACAATTCTGAAATGCTACCAGCTGAGGTGACTGTAAGAATTGCAGGGGTCAGCAGAAAAATTACTAGAGTTAATTAGCTTACATCAGCAGAAAACCTTAAAGGAAATACCACTGGAAAAGGGTATAATTATTGAACTCTCAAATGGGATAGTAGACTCGCTGTAAAGGGGCAAAGCGATTCTCGGCTTCAGAGGCGGCTCTGTAAGTCTCCAACTCTTTGTACCTCGGGGATCAAAGGTACTGTATTTGATTTTGGTGGATATCCTGTAGAAAACTAAGAACTGTAAAACTGTAGCGAAGTTAAGATTTGAGAGTAGGTTCTCTGATGATAGAATTGTAAGCTTTCTCTTTTTGGAACTGTTAATGTTGCGATTAACTCACCAACTGTAAATTCTTTAATAAATCTATATATTTTTAGAATTGTCTCACATAATACTTCTGTATCAAACTCGCAAACTCAATTTCTGTACACTCTTTGGTGAGGAGTTGCAGAATTCTGGGGGAGTTTTACGGACCCTCATAATATCCGGAACGTTACAGTCTAGCTAAACTTATTAAAAGTGCTATCTGGAGGACGGTAACATTTTCAGGTTGTTCCTTTCCTTTAGGGAGAGATAGTCCGGACCTTTAGACCCAATTAAGCGTCTTTAGGATTCGGCTACCTCTAACTTTAGTTGAAAGTGAACGTCTGAGGAATACACCTGATCTGGGGTAGCCCTAAAGGGGCTAGGACTAGTAATTATCCCTTCAGTTGGTGCCCAACGTCTGTGTTAACGAGCTGATACAGAACCCTATACTTATATTTATATCTATATCCATCTCGTAGATTGTTAAGTATAGAAGGAGTGTTTTACTGACTGGTACTAAGACCCAAATTTAAGTCCCTAGAGACGACAAGTCCCTGATCAGGCCTTGTAGAACTTAAATCAGGACTCCCTCAATATACCATTGAGGTCTAGAAATTTCTTATAAAGTTCATATTAAATCCTAACCGAGGTTAGGTCCTGACGAAATGACAAATCCTGTCGGAATTTGCCAAGTCTTTTCATTTGGGCAACACGGTGGCATAGTGGTTAGCACTGTTGCCTCACAGCGCCAGGGACCCGGGTTCGAATCCGACCTCGGGTGACTGTCTGTGTGGAGTTTGCACATTCTCCCCGTGTCTGCATGGGTTTCCTCCGGGTGCTCCGGTTTCCTCCCACAGTCCAAAGATGTGCGGGTTAGGTTGATTTGGCTATGATAAATTGACCCTTAGTGTTAGGGGGATTAAATACGTGGGGTTACGGGGATAGGGTGGGATATGTGTCAGTGCAGGCTCGATGGGCCGAAATGGCCTCTATCTGCACTGTGGGGATTCTGTGATCTTCTGTGATTAGGAAATTCAAACGATTGCTTTATTAGGGGAAATAATCCTATCCCTGTACCTCCACAAGACCAAGTAATAATTTGTGATGAATCGTCAATGATGATTAAAAAAGGGACATCCCAACAATCCTCAGCTGGGATGGGGATAGTAGTAGGGACTTTTCGAGATTCCTATTCTTTTTATCCAGAAGAATTACTGTCCATAGCCCTTGGCCATAAGACAGCACAATATGCTGAAGCCGCAGCATTACGGTATGCTTTAGAACAGGCAGACCCTATCAAACCCATATTAATCTGTATGGATAGTGACTACTGTAAAAGAGGATATAACCAAGATCTAGTTTTCTGGGAACAAACAAATTTTACCAATCATAAGGGTAAACCCATAAAATATAAGTCATTGTGGGAAGACATTCTCCATTTGAGAATGGAGAAACAGAATTGTCAGGTGATTCATGTAAACGGGCATACCACTGGGACAGTACACTCAAAAGGAAACAGTCTTGCAGATGAACAAGCGAAACATTCGGTCTGCATGACACCCCCTCGAGAGGGGCCTGCCAATATTAGTGTAATCACTAGGGCAGAACGGGCAGCTAATCAGGATGAGGAACTGATTCAGCTATTAGACCCAACAAAAGAGAATCCACCAGGATATCCACCAAAGTACTTTTACTCGGAAACCCCTACGGGTATTGTGCTAGTTAAGTTGCCCAAGGGAAACCGAGAGGTACCCCCGAGACACAAATGAGAACAACTTGTAAAAGAAACTCACGAGGGCATAGGTCAAGCACATTGTGGTGTCAGAATAACATTCTGCAAATTGACTCCCTTATATTGGTGGCCAGGCATGCTTAAGGCCTGTAAAACATACATGGCAAATTATGAGCCATGCAATTTAACCAATAAGTCATCACTAATTAAGCCACCACCATTGGCTCCTGTGAAAGCTGATGAGCCATTGGGAAAATTCTTTATTGACTTTATTGGGCCACTTCCCCCGTCTTTGGGATACAGACATGTTCTCGTTTGTGTAGATGGATGCACTTCCTTCTGCTGGCTGGTCCCCACAAAAACTGTTTTGGAAAACGCACTCGCCAATGCTATTACTGACATAATTACTGTAGCTGGCGCACCCAAAATCTTATACTCCGTTAAAGGCGGAGCCTTTGCCTCCAAGGTCTTCAAAGACTACTGCGAACAAAGGGGGATTGGGTTAGAGCACAGCACGCCACATCATCCGCAATCAGCGGGGCTGGTGGAACGTAAAAACCAGGAAGTAAAAAAGCTATTGGTCAAACTGTTGAGAATCAGGGGAAATAAGTGGACCACCGTCATTGCGGAGGTGCAGCTATCACTTAATAATGTGCTTGCATCTGCATCAGGGACAGTGTCCCCTAAAACTCCATATTATCTAATGTATGGGGTTGAGATGCATACACCACTTACCCATGGTTCTTTTATTGCCTCTACACTCTCTGATTCCTTGACCCGACAGCGATAGTTAGATTTTAAAAAAGAAGTAACAGAGGAGATTCATCAAATTGATCAGAGGATAAGGGAGGCAAATAGGCAGAAAAAATTGACAAACAAAGCATGGCAACCCCGAGCAGGAGAATGGGTACAGGAAAAGAAGTTCGAGCAAAAACCTGGTTTAAGACCGAAGTGGGAAAAACCTGTTCAAATACATTCTGTTATTAACGAAAGAACAGTTAAAATACATATTAATCAGCCGAATGGCAAGCATATTCTTAAAACTGTCTCCATAGACAATCTCAAAAGATGTCCTGCGGGATACCGAAATGGAGGAACAATACAAGGTGCAGGCGTACACTGTCTTTCAAGACCCAGCTTGGAGCACGACACAGGAAATGGATGCGATCGAACTACTGACGATGGTCAGCCAGACGGTGTCGCCGACTCCTCCACACGATGCTTGGCAACGCCTCAGGAATTGGATTCGCAAAAAGCCACAACCAAAACAAGTAAAGATCAACGAGTTACTTCAACGAAGGAGGAAAACACTGCTGATGAAGAAGGAATCAACTGAGCTCCTGGCAAGGCCTTTATTAAAACAAGAATCTGTCCTCACGCTGGATCAATGGAACAGTGTGTCAAGCTTCAGCTATTTCCAAATGACGTCTCCTTGACTCGTATGAATAACTCACCTCTACAGAACGTACATCTGCCGATTGGACATTCTAAGTATATGTTGTTTCGCTAATTGCCTGACAATGTACCTATCATCCTTTTAATTTGTGTTCAATTTAAAATAAGGCAAAACATTGTCCTGGGATGACTTAAAAGGAATTTTCATGTAGCACATGATTAGGCTCTTATGAATCTCGTGAAATTAATGTGCTATTGTAGCCTTATTAGTAACATTGACCAAACTCTGTCTTGATGCTCCAGTTCATTTTTTGATCAAGAGGGGATGTGAAGGAATAAGCCATAAAACCTATTCAGAAAAATACACCATTCTATGAAAGAATTCTGGCCTTATTAAAACATGACAAACTGGGTTTTGAAATCTAGAAACCTAACTATGAAAAAGCTGTGATAACATTCTGGCTATAGAGATAAGATAGTTGTTGACACTGAATCAATAACCTTATTGAAACAGAAGGTTAAAGGCTCCTGACAGACTGACCTTTGGGAACAAGATAATAGTTCACCCTGGTTAAGGTGTTCTAATTTACACTTTGTAAAGAAGCACAAACATCTGCCTTCCTAAAAAGCAAGTAAAAAATGCACCTGCTGTTACACCATTTTTTATGGTAAACTTAGAACACCTAGAGATGAGACATGATTCTGTAATGCTACCAGCTGAGGTGACTGTAAGAATTGCAGGGGTCAGCAGAAAAATTACTGGAGATAATTAGCTTACATCAGCAGAAAACCTTAAAGGAAATACCACTGGAAAAGGGCATAAATATTGAACTCTCAAATGGTTTAGTAGATTCACTGTAAAGGGGCAAAGCGATTCTCGGCTTCAGAAGTGGCTCTGTAAGTCTCCAACTCTTTGTACCTTGGGGATCAAAGGTACTGTATTTGATTTTGGTGGATATCCTGTAGAAAACTAAGAACTGTAAAACTGTAGCAAAGTTAAGATTTGAGAGTAGGTTCTCTGATGATAGAATTGTAAGCTTTCTCTTTTTGGAACTGTTAATGTTGCAATTGACTCAACAACTGTAAATTACATGTTGGTTCTTTAATAAATCTATATATTTTTAGAATTGTCTCACATGATACTTCTGTATCAAACTCACAGAGTTGCAGAATTCTGGGGGAGTTTTACGGACCCTCATAATATCCAGAACGTTACAGTCTAGCTAAACTTATTAAAAGTGCTATCTGGAGGACGGTAACATTTTCAGGTTGTTCCTTTCCTTTAGGGAGAGATAGTCCGGACCTTTAGACCCAATTAAGCGTCTTTTGGATTCGGCTACCTCAAACTTTAGTTGAAAGTGAACGTCTGAGGAATACGCCTGATCTGGGGTAGCCTTAAAGGGGCTAGGACTAGTAATTATCCCTTCAGTCGCTGCCTCCTTATGAGCAGCAACCCCAATCCTTCCATCCTACTCTCTCGCCAAACTTCCCACCCAGCATGCCCTCTTGGGGGGTCAATCTTGCCAACCTGCTTCCTGTCCCACTCACCCCTCCCACCGCTGACCCCGTGGACTCTGCCAGCAGATCAACAATCACCTACCCTTGCCACATCTCCCTTGCCATCTTACCTTATTGTGCATGATTATATTGACATCATGGGGGGAGTGAGGGGGGGAGGGGTTATTTTAACCCCCAAAAACGGGTGGGTTTGGGACAGGTGGGATGTTAAAATGTTAAAATGTTAAAAATCTCAAACCCAAACCCAACCCGCCTCGAACCCGCCCACTTCCGGTTTTAACAGAGGCAGGATGGGGAGTGGGTAACCCAGGAGGCAGCTGGCTCATTTCGCTATTTTTCTCCTTTTTATGTTTAACCCTGGCCGACCGGGCCTCGGGAAACTCGAAAGCTAAATGGAGCTGAGGACTGCTGGAACCAGCAGCCCCACGCCAAGTTTCTCACTGAACTATTCTCACTCCTTTCCCAGCTCAGCCTTTGCACAGAGCGACTTCTCATCCTTGGTGACTTCAACCTCCTTCTCAACTCACCTTGCCCTCTCTCCTCTAAATTCATTGCCCTCCTGTCCTCGCTTAACCTCTCCCTCCATATAAACTCTCCTACCTATATTTACAACCAGCTGCTCTGATCACTTCCTTGTATCCCTCACCACTCACATCCCCTTTGCCCTTCCAACCCTACTTCCTTCTGCCTCTGCCACTGGAAAAGGATTTCCCCAAGCCACTTACAATTGCAATTTCAAATTCCCAACTGTCTAGTCTTTGACCCTCTGTTCATCACAATATTTCTGCAGCTACCGATCTGTTCAATCACACCTTCACCTCCACCTTTGATGCCTTTGTTCCCAGAAAACCCTTTACTCTCTCCCACCTTGGTCATTCCCCGCAGTACGGCCCCCACCTTTGCTTCCTGAAGTCCAAGGGACGCAGGTTTGAACATATGTATTGCACAACCAGATCTGGCTGGACCACATCAAGTACTACTGAGCCCTGCTCTCCTCTGTCAAAATTTCACTACTCCAGGATCATCGTGGAATGCAAAGATAACCCCCCAGCTTCTTTTCTCCACTACCAACTGTCTCCTTAATTCCTTCTCCCAAGACCCCTCCACCCTAACCTCCAACAACATGCGAAGAGCTCATTGACCTCTTTGTCTCTAAGATTGAGACCATCTGTTCAGCAGCTTCTGTCGCATCACTCCATTCCCCTTGCGCACCAAGCCACATTTCCCTCAAGGTTCCCCCCTGCCCTAGACCTTAACTCACATCTTTCTCTAGCTCCTCTCCTATCCCCGGTCATGCCCACTCTGAACTCACCTCCTGCTCTCTCAACCCTATTCCCACTAAACTGCTGACCACCCAACTTCCCTTCCTGACCCCCATGCTATCTGGTATTGCTCCCTCTAGTCAGGTATTGTCCCGCTCCCTTTCAAATCTGCTGTCATCATCCCATCTCAAAAAATCCACCATTGACCTCTCTATCCTTGCAAGCTACCGTCCCAACCCCAACCTCCCTTTCTTTTCCAAAGTCCTTGAATGTGTTGTCAACTCCCAAATCAGTGCCCATCTTTCCTGCAACTCCATGTTTGTACCTCTCCAATCAGGTTTCCCTTCCTGCCACAGCACTGAAATGGGGCTAATCATTGGGAAGACCAAAATGGCATATCAACATCCTCATGCCACAGCACTGATGCCACAAATGCCATTGTCTGTGAGTGTGACCGTGCACTATCCCTCCTCATCCTTCTCACTGTGTCTGCAGCCTTTGACACGGTTGACCACACCATCCTCCTCCAACACCTCTCCTCCGTTGTCCAGCTGGGTTGGACTGCCCTGGCCTAGTTCCATTCTTACCCATCCAGTCATAACCAGAGAATCTCATGCAGTGGCTTTGCTTGCTTCTCCTGTACCATTATCAATGGAGTCCCCTAAAAGATCTATCCTTGGCCCCCTCCTATTTCTCATCTGTCCCTCAGCGACATCATTCGAAGACACAATGTCAGGTTCCACATATATGCCTCCATGTTATTACTTTTTGTTACCTCCAGATTTGACTATTCCAATGCCCTCCTGACCGGTCTCCCTTCTTCCACCCTCCATAAACTTGAGCTCATCCAAAACTCTGCTGCCCATATCCCAACTCTGGCGAAAGGTCATCGACCTGAAATATTAACTCTGTTTCTCTCTCCACGGATGCTGCCTGACCTGCTGAGTATTTCCAGCATTTTCTGTTTTTATTTCAGATTTCCAGCATCCGCAGCATTTTGCTTTTGTACCATTTTGGGGGAACATTTCCTCAGTGAATTATTTCAGGTGAAATCATCAACACAGTGATAAAGCAATAGCTACAGAGGAAATATCCCTGATAACACAACTGACGAGAAGAAACAAGATATGTTTACCCTGAGTGCATATTCTGGTGTGTTTCCCACATTGACAATTTTACTGCACTCCAATGCCATGTAAACACTGTCCAATTTTCCTCAGGAGATACTCGTCCACCTGGTGAATGTGGACTACAATTTGTGTTTTAACATTCGTAGTGCACGTAAATGGCTTGATGTGACACAGATGCCATTTGTTCACATGTGCATTTCATCAGCTTTGGGGCCTGCTCCTGTTATCTGATTTATCGCAGACCCCTGTAAACTCTGTTCAGTGCAAAGTAACAACGTGTTGACTTTACAGTGATGTTGGCACATGTATTGCATGAAAACATACAGATTGTCAGAAGATTGCACAAACCTAAAATGTTTGACAACAGAATCCTGTTAAAATATTTCCTCACAGCTACATATTTGCCAGACTATTAACATGCATAATTTTTGGTGAATGTTTTGTCTTCGTTAAGATAATGAATCTCAGTAAATGGAACATTTCCCATTTTTTAATCCAGCGTCAATAACAGTGACTCTCCATTTAAGTAAAGCATGAGTTGGATATAAAGTGGTTTTTCCACTGTACAAACAACGGCCCCAATATATACGGAGAGGCAGGGAGGGTGCGGGGGAAACCCGGTGAGGTCGAGAATGCAGAGGTGCTGCAGAATTTAATGGAAGGGCCTCGTTATAATTTTTTTTCTTCCATTTCCAGCACAGCAGATTGACAGCCTGGCGGGAAAACCAGCAGCAGGAGGCCGCAGCCAGAGACTCTTGGGGACAATCCGGGTAATCATGATAGAAACATAGAAACAGAAAAATAGGAGCAGGAGTAGGCCATTCGGCCCTTCGAGCCTGCTCCGCCATTCAATATGATCATGGCTGATTCTCTACCTCAATACCATATTCCCGCTCTCTCCCCATACCCCTTGATTCCTTTTGTGTCTAGAAATCTATCTATCTCCTTCTTCAATATATTCAATGACTTGGCCTCCATAGCCTTCTGTGGTAGAGAATTCCACAGGTTCACCACCCTCTGAGTGAAGAAATTTCTCCTCATCTCAGTCCTAAATGTCCTACCCCGTATCTTAAGACTGTAACCCCTCATTCTAGACCCCCCAGCCAGGGGAAACATCCTCCCTGCATCCAGTCTGTCTAGCCCTGCCAGAATTTTATACGTTTCAATGAGATCCCCTCTCATTCTTCTAAACTCGAGTGAATACAGGCCTAGTCGACCTAATTGCGAGACAGGCTGCAGATCGGGGCTTGCTGAGAGGGGGAAGGTTGGCGCTTGCGGCAGGGGTAGAGAGAGGCCAAAGGCTTCCTTGAGAGGCCGGGGGAAGCACTCCTGCTCCTCCTAGTCCACATTAATTGGTGTAAAAGGCACTTACCTTCCGGAGCCAGCAGCTCCCACTTCCCTTTTACTGCCAGGTTTCCGGAGCCCAAGGAAACCTGGCCGGCAACGGTTAAATTTCAATCAGGCTTCAAATTGCATGTGGGAGCCTGATTTAAATATGTTAATGAAGTGTCCTGCCTCTCCAAGACATGACACTCGTACGATGTGAAACCTACCACCGTAAAAAAGGCAATTAGCAAGTACGCGGCGGGTTAGGGACATGTTCCCTGTTTTTTAGGATTTAACTCCCTCCAACCTCCTCCCGCCCATCGTGGGGGCGGGGATGCAGGGGTTAATATCTAGGCCAATGTCTTGAAGGAATACTCCAGGGCACAACCCTCTTAAACTCAAGTGTTCCTTCACAAAATTACACTCACATATTTCATTAAAAAAAATTATTCAGAAGCTAAAAATAATAAAAAATTTTACCTTATATTTTAAGCTGATTGCAATCGCTATTTTTGAGCCTTTCTATTTTGAGGCTCTGAGATGTGACACTTCAATACTTAGCTTCAGCCTTCCCTTTCCTTGCCAACTAAAGCATTGGGATGTCTCAGCAGGAGCAATCCTGGAGACCATAGCTTAGTACTGAAATGTCGGTCTCGATATTAACTTTGAGATACGTTGGGAGCGGGTGAGTTTGATATCGGATGGGAAAGACGGAAGAACTTTCAGCTCGTCTGTCTGTGGCATTTAACACAGCCACCTCATTATAATTTTACTCCCAGATTTGGGGTTGAATATGCAGCAGCGGGCATGAGGCGATCTCGACAGGGGTATTTAAAGGCCAATCCAAAGATGTAATTTGGAGGAGTTGGGAGGTTTGTAACAGAGACAGCAATCATCGAAGATAGACTGAGGACGTTCAAAGTCTGTGCTCTCCCATTAACGATGCCGCCCTTGATGTACTGCTGGGGGTAGTGAGGAGTCAGAGAGAGATACTCTTCCCCAGCAACGGGAGGAAGAAACCTGCTGCTGCCAAAAGAAGGTGTGGCTGGAGGTGGCCCATGAGGTCAGCAGCAGGAGCATTGTACCACGCTCCTGGATTCAGTGCAGAAAGCACTTTAATGACCTAACTAGGTCGGGAAAGGTGAGTACAGTTGCATTCACCTACATCCTCTTGTGCACATCAACCCCCGTCACTCTCCGTTGTCAAGCCTACTCCATCAAATCACTCCTCACGCCCACTTACCTTGCACTCCCACCCATCCTTCTCTTTCGATGCACTTCCTCACATCCCCATCTATCCATCAACCACTGCCACTCACCCTCATCCTAATGCAATTTGATGCCTCTCCTTGATAGTCACACTCACCAAATGCACTGCATCAATCAGATGAACACGTGCCATTACTGTCACTCATAGGTCTGTTCTTTCACCCGTTGCAGGAAAAGAGAGCGCAGAACACGAGGGAGAGAGAGAAAACTGGAGGTGGACCTCCACAGACCTCACAGCTGACACCTGCAGAGGAGGAAGCATCCTTGACCATTAGAGATGGGGATCTCCCAGCTACACGGTGACACAATTAAATATCATCGACCTACATGTCATTCAACACTAAGTCATGTTGTCTTGATTTTAGCAGTGAGTGAAATAGAATAATTTTAATAATGCTAAGCTGCAACATTTTTACCTTGCCAGGACTAATTCATATTGTTTCTCTCCACCAGGGCCTTCACGCGTACAGCAGCAGTCGGTGGAGCTCCCGGATGACGATTCCTCCGAGGAGCTGATTCCTTCTGAGGATGCACCGTCACAGGACACGTGCTAACCGTGCACTAGTGCAGAGACTCGCACTTCGGTGGGACTAGTAAGGCAGATAGTTGGGATGTCACTTGGTGACTCACATTTCACAAGTTAGCAAAAGAACAGACAGTGGTGGCAGGAACAGCTGTGGAGAGTCTGCGTCGGAGGGCGCTGCCCTCTCCAAGCTCTGCTCAGCTGGACACCTGCGGGTCATCAATAAAAAGGATAATCATTGAGGGGCAGCAGAAAATCTGCAATGTACTGGAAGGCCTTCCACGCACACTGTCTATGATTGCAGAGTGAATGGAGGAGTCCACCTCAAGCAGGAATGGGTTGATGTCGCAGGGCATTACAAGGATGTGTTTCACCATGGATAGAGTGGCCAACTCCATGGTAAATCAAATGCGGCAATCAAATGAGTCCATGCAGGCTTTGGATGCCGACACGTCTGGTGCCTTTAATAGAATGACAGATACCTTAGCCGTGGCCTTTCAGCGCGTCACTGACCTGCACCAAGCTGCTCTCCAGCAGAGTGACAGGAGTGAAGCGTGGCTGGCCCATGAGAGGGATGATGGCAAAAAGGGACATAGAAGTGGTGACTCCACTCAAAGTGCTCCCACCTCACCTATTTCCCCCTCACCCTCAGCCAGTATCCAACATGCTGCCTCGTCTCCCGATGGCTGTGTGCCCCTGCACAGGTGCAGATTGAGCAGTCTTTGGCGGGGCCCTCAAGGGCTCCAAAATCCAAAGCTCATCTGCCAATAGCATCTCAGCAGTCAGAGCAGGGATCTGAGTAGTCTGCCTCTACCTCTGCTGCTGCCACAGGGGTTGCACCACGTCAGAGTGGTAGGAAAAGGAAGAGTAAGGCTTTGTACAAGGGTATGCACATGGAAGTATGAGAAAACGTTATGTAGTTAAGTTTCTGTTCTTTAGAAGAATCACATACAATTTATTACTTTGCACCACTTTCCCGTGTTGCCCATTCTTGGTTGTTGGGTGGCAAGTTGCCTTCTCAGTGGTATGAGAAGACATGAATTGACGGGGACTATTGGAGGGATGTGCAATGGTTGGTTGGTTGGTTGTAGGACTGCTTTGTGTCAGTGGGATTGGGAGTGGCCGTTGGAAGTAATAGTTACATCGGTCCAGTGGGCATGACTAACTGAACCGTACAACTATAAGGGAATCCCTGGCAAACCAGGCACCAATGTGAGTGGCTGATCATGTTGGGATCACGATCTTGATCCTCCGCCTCCTACTCATCCTCCTCCTCCTCTTCCTCTTGCTTCTCATCCTCCTCCTCCCCTTCTCTTGGATTCTTCCACAGATGATGTGTGCTCAACACCTTGTTCCTCCCGCAGCTTCAATCCTCGTTGCTGCGCAATGTTGTGCGGAGCACAGCACACCATGACCATTCTGGAGACCCTGGCTGGTGAACACTAAAGGGCGCCTCCAGATCTGTCCAGTCACCTAAAGCGTATCTTGAGCATGACAATCGCTTGCTCAGTGGCACATCTGGTGGTCAGATAGCTTTCGTTGTACCGCTCTTGGGCTTCATTGATTGGGTTTCTCATGGGTGTCATCAGCCAAATTTGAAGGGGATAAGCATAACTTAATCGGACAGAGTCAGCATGGTTTTATGAAGGGGAAATCATGCTTGACAAATTTGCTCGAATTCTTTGAGGACGTAACAAACAAGGTGGATAAAGGGGAATCAGTGGATGTGGTGTATTTGGACTTCCAAAAGGCATTTGACAAGGTACCACACAAAAGATTACTGCACAAGATAAAAAATCACGGGATTGGGGGTAATATACTGGCATGGGTGGAAGATTGGCTATCTAACAGAAAACAGAGAGTTGGGATAAATGGTTCATTCTCGGGTTGGCAATCAGTAACTAGTGGTGTTCCGCAGAGGTCAGTGCTGGGACCCCAACTCTTTACAATCTATATTAACGATTTGGAGGAGGGGACCAAGTGCAACGTATCCAAGTTTGCAGACGATACAAAGATGGGAGGGAAAGCAGTGAGTGAGGAGGACATAAAAAACCTGCAAAAGGACATAGACAGGCTAAGTGAGTGGGCAGAAAATTGGCAGATGGAATATAATGTTGGAAAGTGTGAGGTTATGCACTTTGGCAGAAAAAATCAAAGAGCAAGTTATTATCTAAATGGAAAGAAACTGCAAAGTGCTACAGTACAAAGGGATCTGGGGGTCCTGGTACATGAAACACAGAAGGTTAGTATGCAGGTACAGCAGGTGATCAGGAAGGCCAATAGAATCTTGGCTTTTGTTGCAAGGGGGATGGAGTATAAAAGCAGGGAAGTCTTCCTTCAGCTATACAGGGTACTGGTGAAGCCACACCTGGAGTACTGCGTACAGTTTTGGTTTCCATATTTAAGGAAAGATATACTTGCTCAAGAGGCAGTTCAGAGAATGTTCACTCAGTTGATTCGGAGATGAGGGGCTTGACTTATGAGGAAAGGTTGAGTAGGTTGGGCCTCTACTCATTGGAATACAGAAGAATGAGAGGCGATCTTATCGAAACATATAAGATTGTGAGAGGGCTTGATAGGGTGGATGCGGGGAGGATGTTTCCACTGATGGGTGAGACTAGAACTTGGGGGCATAATCTTAGAATAAGGGGCTGCCGTTTCAAAACTGAGATGAGGAGAAACTTCTTCACTCAGAGGGTAGTAAATCTATGGAATTTGCTACCTCAGAGAACTGTGGAAGCTGCGACATTAAATAAATTTAAAACGGAGATAGACAGTTTCCTAGCTGATAAGGGAATTAAGGGTTATGGGGAGCGGGCAGGGAAGTGGACATGAGTCTAGGTTCGGATCAGCCATGATCCTATTGAATGGCGGAGCAGGCCCGAAGGGTCATATGGCCTACTCCTGCTCCTACTTCTTATGTTCTTATGTTCTTATGTTCTAATGGGACGCAAAGCAACTAGCGCCCGGGCGTGGCGATGTTTGCGCCGCTCGCAAAATTGACCAGACATTTTGCGGTGGTGCTAAACACTACCGCCACGATCTCCTGCACCCGCAGATCGTGATGTCAGTCGAGCGTGCAACGCCCCGGTAGCGCCCCGGACCGGATATTGAGTGGCGCCCCCTGCCTTTCCGCCTGCCGCTAGCAACGACAGGTTGAGGGGAACGTTTTGCATTCAGGAAGGGACTGGGGGAACGCTATTTAAAGGCGACCGCTTCCTGCCTTTTTTTGTCGCCGACATTTTTGCAGCACGCATTCTGAGAGAGAGAGAGAGACTTCTGGAGAGATTCAACGCTGTGTGATGGAGTTTTGGGTACTGAGCAGCACTTTGCAGATTCATTTTGATTTGACCTTCCTTGCATCGATTTAGAAGAGACCATGGGGGCTGCACTCTGAGCTCTTTCCCTGGGCCTCTCCATTGTTCTGTCCAGCAGATTTGATGTACAGGTCTCTCCAGGCCGAGATTCAAGGCTGCAATGAGCAGGGTGTGGATGGAGAGCAAGATCGACCCTCCCCTTTAAGAACTGGCCGGCGCCAGTGTGTCTGTGTTCCATTGCTGACTGACATCACATGAGCTTCGCCAGCGCTCTGCAGTAGCGCCTTGCTCCTTGGCGTTAGTGCCTTAAGAGAGGTGTGAAGTGCCTGATTTAGCACTCCAATCACCTCCAGGGGCGCTAGAAGCCAAGTTTGCAGTCGGAGGCGATAATTAGCGGCAGGCGCTAATCTTTGCGCCCGGCCGATAATTGCGCCCCAAACGGGGTGATACCGAATTTCTCCCCCTTGAAGTTTAGTTCTTGAATTGTGCTGAAGGCTAAGGTCATGATGGAACCTTTACCTCATCAGTCAACTTTACCTAGGTTTGAATTAGATTATTCGTGCCATATGATGGGAATGTGCTTCTAGGAATTGGGCTGAGATTGCTCCAAACTATTTCATTTGGGATCCTTAGGCTGTTTTTACACTGCAACAATAACAAAAACAACTTGCATTAATATCACTCCTTTAAAGTAATAAAACGTCCTAAGGGCCTTAACAGGGATGTAATCAGATAACAAAATTTGACACCGAGTCAATGCACAAATGCGGTTTCTGCCGACAGTACAGCACAAGAAGGGGATAAGCCCTGAGGAGATTAACCCCCAGAAAGTAAGCATGGACCTGCTCGAAGGCGGCAGCAAATAAAAGCTTGCAGAGTATTTGTTTAAAGTGGAGGTCATTTGTGAGGGAAAAAACAAATTATTGTCCAACTGTACCTAACTGGTTTGCCGATGGAGGAGAGAGGTGGTGGTGCACCACGTGCTCTAAAATTCTCCGATGTATCTGTGGGCGTGTTACCCCAGGATACCGTCCACACAGGAGAGCAGCACAAAGTGCCTGCCGACCGGGAGTGCTGCATGTCAATGCACAGACCAACACCCAGGG
This sequence comes from Squalus acanthias, assembly GCA_030390025.1. Classification (NCBI taxonomy): domain Eukaryota; kingdom Metazoa; phylum Chordata; class Chondrichthyes; order Squaliformes; family Squalidae; genus Squalus; species Squalus acanthias. The sequence continues at coordinate 179,868,138 of CM059426.1, forward strand.
GAACTAGTTCCAAGTCAGGAAAAAGTTTAGTGACCTACCATGTCAGCTAAAGTAGGATAATCGCAACGTATATAAAGTAGGTGTGCAAAGTATTCATGCCAAAGTCTTTATTCCCCATCATATAGTACTTTGAATGATTACCATGCGATCACATTAAGCACCAGCACTTAATACTTATAACTCCTCTTTCACTCACATCCATTACTGAGAGATGCAAGAACTATAGAGCAGTGATAATGGGGGACTTCAGTATCCTAATTTAAACTGGGATAGTAACAGCGTAAAGGGCAGAGAGGGGGAAGAATTTCTGAAGTCTGTTCAGAAGAACTTTCTTGATCTGTATGTTTCCGGCCCAACGAGGAAGGAGGCATTGCTGGATCTAGATCTGGGGAATGAAGTAGATCAAGTGGAGCAAGTGTCAGTAGGGGAACATTTAGGGAAGAGTGATCGTAGTATCAGAAGGTTTAGATTTGCTATGGAAAAGGACAGGGAGCAATCTAGAGTAAAAATACTTAATTGGAGGAAGGCAAATTTCAGTGGGATGAGAACGGATCTGGCCCGGGTAAATTGGAATGAAAGATTGGCAGGCAAAACTGTAGTGGAACAATGTGCTACCTTTAAAGAGGAAATAGTTCGGGTACAGTCGAGGTACATTCCCACTAGGGGGAAAGGTAGGGCAACTAAAGTCAGAGCTCCCTGGATTATGAAAGAGATAGAGTGTAAGATGAAGCAGAAAAAGAGCGTGTATGACAGATGTCAGGTTGAGAATACATCTGAGAATTAGACTAAATATAGAAAGTTCAGAGGAGAAGTGAAAAAGAAAATAAGAGGGGCAAAGAGAAGGTATGAGAATAGAATGGCAGCAAACATAAAAGGTAATCCAAAAGTCTTCTTTTGGCATATAAATAGTAAATGGGTAGTAAGAGAGGAGGTGAGGCCGATTAGGGACCAAAAAGGAGACCTACGCATGAAGGCAGAGGATATGGCTGAGGAACTAAATGGCTACTTTGCATCTGTCTTAACCAGGAAGAAGATGCTGCCATAGACATAGTGAAGGAGGAGGTAGAGGAGATACTGGATGGGATAAAAATTGATAGAGGAGGTACTAGAAAGGCTGTCTGTACTTAAAGTAGATAAGTCACCAGGCCTAGATGGGATCCTAAAACGCTGAGGGTAGTGAAGGAAGAAATCGCGGAGGTACTGGGCATAATCTTCCAATCCTCCTTAGAAACGGGGGTGGTGCCAGAGGACTGGAGAATTGCAAATGTTACACCATTGTTCAAAAAAGGGTGTTGGGATAAACCCAGCAACTACAGGCCAGTCAGTTTAACCTCGGTAGTGGAGAAGCTTTTAGAAACAATAATCAGGGACAAAATTAACAGTCACTTGGACAAGTGTGGATTAATTAAGGAAAGCCAGCACTGATTTGTTAAAGGCAAATCATGTTTAACCAACTTGATTGAGTTTTTTGATGAGGTAGCAGAGAGGGTTGTTGAGGGCAATGCAGTTGATGTGGTGTACATGGACTTCCAAAAGGCGTTCGACAAAGTGAAGCCCATGGAATAAAAGGGACAGTGGCAGCAAGGATACAAAATTGGCTAAGTAACAGGAAACAGAGAGTAGTAGTGAACGGTTGTTTTTCAGACTGGAGGATCGTATACAGTGGTTTTCCCCAGGGGACGGTTGTAGGATCACTGCTTTACTTGATATATATATTATTGACTTGGATGTGGGTGTACAGGGCACAATTTAAAAATTTGCAGATGACACAAAACTTGGAAGTATAGTGAACAGTGAGGAGGATAGTAATAGACTTCAAGAGGACATAGACAGACTGGTGGCAGGGCAGACACGTGGCAGATGAAATTTAATGTAGAAAAGTGTGAAGTGATACATTTTTGTAGAAAGAGTGGATAGAGGAAATTTAAACTAAAGGGTGCAATCCTAAAGGGGGTGCATGAACAGAGAGACCTGGGGGTATATGTGCACAAATCATTGAAGGTGGCAGGGCAGGTTGAGAAAGCACTTAAAAAAGCTTATGAGATCCTGGGCTTCATGAATAAAGGTATAGAGTACAAAAGCGTGGAAATTATGATGAAACTGTATAAAACACTGGTTCGGCCTGTAGGGGGTGGTGTTTTCGTGTCAGCTTTACCTCTGACTTCTGAGCGGTTCGAATCGCTCCCACTCCCTTGGTTCTAGACCTTGGACTTATTTGGAGGTTGTGATACAAAGGTGCAGCAGACAACTGGGTTTGATGAAAGAACTTTGATCTTTATTTAAGAAAGTAAAACACAACACAAACACTCTTAATACTCTAAAGGTGGGGAACACTTCAGTACAAGCAAGGGAAATAGCATTAAAAGAATACTTCACCCTTCCCAATCCCACTTCTCTAGCTAGGCTGGACTCCAGAGAACCAGGGATAATGCTCACCAAACGAATCCTTGACAGTTGAGAGTTAGGGTTTAGAGTCTTTTGAGTAAAAGTTTCGTAAGGCCCTTGTTGCCGCGAGGTGTCTGATGGTCACTGGAACTGTTGCTCTGGTTTCTTCTTGCGTGTCGGCCTGCTTCTGGAGCTGTTGGCCTTCTTTGTTGAACTTCTTTCTGTTGAACTCCGCCTCTGTTTAAACTGTCTTTTTCCAAGCTGTGGAACTGCCTTCTTGCAGAACTGTAACTGTTGTGCTGGAGAACTGGAGAACTCCCTTCTTACTGAACTGTCTTCTTTAACTGCCCAACTTGCTTCTCCTGAACTCTGTAACTCCAGCACTGACTTCTGCTGAAAACAGGCTTTCAATTGAACTTCGAAAACTGCAGAACTGCCTTCTGTTGAACTTGAACTGTTGTTACTGGAGAACTCGAACTTGTAACTGTTGTAACTGCTGAACTGCTTGATGGGGCTTCAATTATACTAAATTGAAGTGGCCTTATCTACCCCAAATCAAATCCCGGTCATTGTAAGACCTCGTTAACAGTAACGACTTTACTAGCGTGTTAACTGGTTTTGTAAATATGTGAAGTGGTTTCAGGATAGCTCCATCCTGTCGATCTGTTGTTTAATCGGAGTTTGAATTGTCCTCATGTTTTGGGTTTCTTGACTGGGCCTAGGACTTCTATAGAATATTTGCTTTATGCATGTCTTTAATGGGTTCTGTAATCAGTTTGATGGGACCTGTTGTTTTGGGTGGGACTGTCTTCTCCTAGGGTCTATTGTCAAAATGTTAATGCTTGCTGGGGCTTTTGGTGAGGTCATCCCGGTTCCCCAGACATTGCAATTAACTGCAATACCCAAACTGCTTTTACAGAAGTTGCCCCCAACTTCCTTCACAGCCTTTTCTCCCTTTACAGGCCCAGACATGTTTTTAAAATGCCAAAACTTGGTTTTTGGTCTTACAGTCTCTTAGGTTAGGCTCAAATACAATATTATCACTCTGAGGTAGTTCCAAAGTCCTTATTCCTTAGGTTTTGGGGATCTGCAAATTTTGGAAACCTTACAGGATTCAACTGGAGTATTGTGTCCAATTCTGGGGACCGCAATTTAGGAAGGATGTGAAGGCCCTAGAGAGGGTACAGAAAAGATTTACAAGAATGGTTCCAGGGATGAGGGACTTCAGTTACGTGGATAGACTGGAGAAGCTGGGGTTGTTCTCCTTAGAGCAGGGAAGATTGAGAGGAGATTTGATAGAGGTGTTCAAAATCATGAGGGGTCTGGACAGAGTAGATAGAGGGAAACTGTTCCCATTGGCAGAAGGGTCGGGAACCAGAAGACACAGATTCAAGGTGATGGCAAAAGAACCAAAGGCGAAATAAGAAAAAAAGTTTTTACGCAGCGAGTGGTTACGATCTGGATTGCACTGCCTGAAAGGGTGGTGGAGGCAGACTCAATCGCGGTTTTCAAAAGGGAGTTGGATAAATACCTGAAAGAAAAAAATTTGCAGGGCTATGGGGAAAGGGCTGGGGAGTGGGACTAGCTGTGGTGCTCTTGCAAGTTGCCAGCACAGGCTCGACCGGCCGAATGGCCTTTTTCCGTGCTGTAACCATTCTATAATTCTATCATTCTATGATAAAAATAAAACCTGTTAAAATGGAGGCACACAGCCTCGTTAAAAAATGTCACTGTTCAACCAGCCTCCTGAGAGCGGATTGGTTGCCCGACCCCCGTCCCTCCTCCGTTAAAATCGGAAGTGGGCGGGTGGGGGTTGGTTTTGAAATGTAAATTTTTTTTTACTTCCCACCCAACCGAAACCCAACCATTCTTGGGGGTTAAAATTGTGCCCAATGGGCTGAATGGCCTCCTCTTTACTACAAATATCTTATGGTTCAACATAAGCTAGAATTGAAGGGTTATAATGTTGATAGCCTTCTAATATATGTTATACTTCTACTTCTCTAGGTGAGCTCCAGGAAACTACTGCAGGCCCCACCAGCCGTGAAATGCCTGGCACCGCACTGCATCCACCATCACTCATTCCAACCCTGGGAAGTACTATTTCAAACACTCACTCCATAGAAGTTAACTGATGAGTTACTGAAGAGTGTACAACAGCGATGCACAGAGCACAGCTGAAGAGGAACAGGTAGTGTTTACAGGGGAGGAACAGGAACCTGCTATTCAGAGAGCCAGCTCCAATCCATCTACAACTGATCAAGCAAGAAATCAGGACCTCACAGGACTGCCATTTAGAAGAAGCATGCTTACAGAGTACAGATCATTGATACAACCATTGGAGATGGTGCCAAGCCACTTGCAACAAATAACAGTCAGGGCTGATTTTTCCGTGGTGGTAGAAGGCGAGATCGGTGGCGGGTCAGGTGGGAAAGTCATTATTTTTGACAGCGGGTCGGGAACCCACTGTCATCTCGCTCGCACATGCCTTTCCCCCAGGCACGTCTGTCATCGTGGAGCCGACCCGACCTGCAGTGGCAGGATACACAATTGAAATCATTATGAAGTATTTTACAGGCACTTAAGAGCCTTTCTCCCCCTACTTTATAAATTTCCCTGCATGGCCACGGGATCCACACAGCTCAGGAACTACGTCTGTCCACTTGAGGCGTGAGTTCCAAGGCCATTGCTCCAACTGATGACTTGACAGCATGAAAAACAAACCAAAATAAAAACATGTTGATTACATCAGCTAACAGATTGATGGAGATTCTGTTCTACTTGAAAAGCTACTGGTAAATTTTAATTCAGAAATTCCAGAAGGGATGTAAGTGCTGAAGGCTCCCCTCCTACCCTAGATGTTGAGGGAAATACATTTTTCACTGACCATTCTCAGCTGTTGCCTTCCAACTCAACAGTAATTGCAGTGAATTGATCTGCACCATAAAAAATGACATATGCCATTTAAATATATGTTTGTGTTGTTTCTGGTCAGGTTTTTCTCACAATATACTGTGATTGTCCAGTTACACATTAAATCAAGTCATCAACCGTAACAATTTCATTCTCATCACTCACTCCACTGGTTGAATTTTCTTTCAGTTCCTGAATATGACTAATTTAATTTTTCAGTCTGAGACTTTAGGGTGAATTTCTGTGGAGGTTATCTCACTTGTCCATTGTTAACTTCAATGGACGAGCTGCAGAAATCCCAGAAACAAATTGTAAGTACCACTTACACTGTTTGTCAGGGATTCCACAGCTCTTCCACTGAACTTGCATAAGATTGTAAATCCACCCCTTTACAATTATATTTAAAATCTGCTTAATTTTATGTATTACCTATACACACACGTCTTTTATTTGTACCAGTTACTGATACAAAAGTCTATCGATTTGTGACTAAAGCACCAATAACTTCCCAATTAATGTATTTTTTAAAGTATGTTCTTGATCGTATTTGTAGATGGCGTCATATTACTTAATGATAATATTATTTAAATATTTCTCTGTCACTCATATATAACTTTTATTATATTGTTGTACAGTAAAGATTCAACACCCACTATGTTAGATTAAACTTAAAATTTAATTTGGCCATGGTCCCTTTAAGGAGCATGATGCGGAGATGCCGGTGTTGGACTGGGGTGGACAAAATTGAGAGGTCGCACAACACCAGGTTATAGTCCAACAGTTTTATTTGAAATCACAAGCTTTCGGAGCTATCGATCGCCCCTTCCTCAGGTGAGGAAGGGGCGATCGATAGCTCCGAAAGCTTGTGATTTCAAATAAAACTGTTGGACTATAACCTGGTGTTGTGCGACCTCCCTTTAAGGAGCCCAGCTTAAAGTGCGTCATGAGTGATGTCACCAGACCCATTCCATCTAATTGCGCCGGGTAATGCACTGGGTGGGCTTAATAGGCCCCATTAAGGTAAGTTCATTTTCTACAGCGGGATGGAGCCAGCAGTGGGGTTGTGACCCGCCACGGACACCGCCCGCACCGGACCCAATAAGGTCAGGAAAATTCCAGCCTCAGTGTAGGGGAATCCATTACTCACATCTATGCAGCAGCCAAGGATGGATTCACAGTATTGCAGTCGACCAGCAAGTGTGGCGACATCTGCAGCAGAGCTTCCTCTCTGCAGAAGAGGTCCCAAGGCCAATCGTAGAATCTCTTTGTGATGACTCAGACTGTTGCCATAGAAACCTTGGGCTTCACTGTGCAACAAGCTCTTCTTTGACTTTACCAGGCTTGGGTGTCCTGCAGATTGCTTAATGATGCTGATAAACCCTATGACTCCCTGGAATGAGCCATAAAAGTTAAAGAGCTGTGATAACCTTGACATGGTGGCGTTTGACTGGAGCTCATGTTCCAGCATGCAGTACAACTCTGTCACAGCCTCTCTGGTGAATCACAGGCTACAAAAACAGAGGCCTTTCTGACAAGGAAAGTCCTCCTTTGACTATGCATCTGGGTCCTAGGCTGGTGGCAGATGCAGGCTGTCTGCCTCTGGTGCACCCTCATCTGCCTGGCATCCTTCCTATGCTCTCTTCTACCTCCAAATTACATAAATATAAAGATGTTTCCACAGGAAAACCAATGGTCCAGATTTTAATTGTAGAAATTCTTAACACAAACAATATGAAAATAAAGTGAGCCAAAAATCAATCCCCCACCCCTGCAACAAATATTTACATTATTCTTCCATTACAAGCTCAAAACAACAAAACAAATAGTTGCCTTTTAAATGCTGACTTCCGGTCAGCACACAACCTATCAACCTTTGATGCCTGTTTATTTTAGTAGGATGAACGCACCACATTCCCAGCAGATATTCATGCATATATTTGCATGACTAGACTAGGAACATAGGAACAGGAGGAGGCCATTCAGCCCCTCGAGCCCTCAACCATTCGATGAGATGTGATCTAACTCCATATACCCGCCTTTGGCCCACATCCCTTAATACCTTTGGTTAACAGAAAGCTATCAATCTCCAATTTAAAATTAGCAATTGATCTCGCATCAATTGCCGTTTGTGGAAGAGAGTTCCAAACTTCTACCACCCTTTGTGACTAGAATATTTAAATGAAGCTCTGTTTTTGGCGACAGCCCCAAATCACCAGTGGTGATGTAAACTACTTAGAACATTTTGGTAAGGTATATACTGGATGGGGAACCTACATGAATTGGAGTACTTGTCTTGAATTTGCTCAGAAGTAAGTTCTGGCAGGATGGCAGCAATTTGAAAACCACCTGCTTTTTGTGTCTGCAAACATGCCAAATCCTCACAACAACGACAGATCTCTCATTACAAGTGGTTTTGCACTGCTGCAAGGTCACTTCATAATGGCTGTCCCTTTGTGTTCACACGTGCACCAAAGCTGGCCTTTATTATATCTCAGACTATAGACCTCAATGCTTCAACATCAACATTGGGAGCATCCCTGAGAGCTGCTCCAATTGTGCTCCTACTTGCAAGTCTGTGGGCTCCTCTGAAGATGCTACTGATACTAATACAAAAGCAAAATACTGAGGATGCTTGAATCTGAAATAAAAACAAAAAATGCTGGAAATACTCAGCAGGTCAGGCACATCTGTGGAGAGAGAAACAAGTTAACATTTCAAGTCGATGACCTTTCATCAGAACTGGCAAAAGTTAGAGATGTAACAGGTTTTAAGCAAGTGCAGAGGCAGGGAAAGTGGGGCGGGGAGGAAAGAACGAAAGGGAATGTCTCTGATAGGGTGAAAGGCAGGAGAGCTTAAGGGCTAGAAATTCGCCTCCTTTGCGCCTCCCGTTAGCGCCTCGGGGGGGGGGCGATAATGGGGCGCTAACGACTTACCGCATGGCCACAGTGATACTACTACCGCCTGTGAAATTCACCTGGAGGTTTGCGGCAGCAGTAACACCTAGTGCCACGATCTCCTGCGCCCGGAGATCGTGATGTCATCCGGCTGCGCAGCGCCCTGGTAGCACCCTGGACCCAAAATTCAGTTCCGCCCCCTGCAGCATCGCTGGGCGATAACACCGACAACTGCAGGAGGCGTTGTTCGGGAGGCTGGGCGCTTCAGGAGCGGTAATTAAAGGTAAGGTCGCTGGTCTGCAGAAAAAAATTGTTTCCATCCCTTAGGTTGCCGGTTGAAAATTTTTAACTGCCACGATTGATCACCCAATTTAGAGAAAGCTGAGAATCATTAGCGCTTGGTGCTAATTTTTCCAGCTTTCAAAATTTAGCGCCGCAAATGGGGCGATACCGAATTTCTCCCCCTTACAGGCTGGGAAATTAGCCTCGTTTGCGCCGGCCGTTAAGGCCAGTTTGGAAGAAAAAATGGCGGGTGCCGGTGGGTCCCGCTGCGGAAATGGAAGTGAGGCAGACTGTGACGTCAATGAGTGTGCAACACTGATTTGACGCGTTTTGGATGTCGCCGTTCCTTTTAATGCCCCTCCAAATCACGATCAGCTGAACATACATTCAGCAGCAGGAAGGACCCCCACCAGTGCTATTTAAAGGGATCATAAATAACTTGCAGCTGATTTGCTTTTTCCTTTCTACTGGCTCTGTGTAGGTTTGTGCAACTGTTTGGAGCTTTCTACAGTTATCTAAAGTTGGTGAGGTGATGGTGTGCTGCTGCAAGTGGGGTTCTGCTCACACCACTTGCTCCCAGTCATGCAGTGCCCCTCATGCTCGGGTATGACGGAGATGGAACGGAGGCAGTGAAGAAGAGGACAAGATACTCAGAGGGAGGAGGAGGAGGGACAGGGGTGCTCTCAGCAGGAGGCCTTACCCACCTAGGGTCTTCCGAGAGCACTTCTCCTACCTGCACCTAAGCCAGAAGCAGTATATTAGGAGACTCCGCTTCACCAGGAGGTGGCCACAGAACTCTGCCATCTCCTGGAACCAGACCTGCACCCTCAGAGCAGGGGGACAATGGCGCTGCCAGTGACCCCAATGTCACTGTGTTCCTCAATTTTATCGCCACCGAATCCTTCCAGTCTGGAGCAGGAGACAGAGCTAACATCTCCCAGTTCGCCGTCCATCGCTGCATCCAGGAGGTCACAGAGGCTCTGTACTCCAGGAGAAGGGACTTCATTGCCTTCTCTCTAAACAGGGAGAAGCAGGAGAACGCGCATGTGACTTTGCCAAGATAGCGGGCTTCCCCATGATGCAGGGTGCCATCGACTGCACACATGTGGCTTTGTGGCACCGCATACCAATCCTGAGATGTTCTGTAACCACAAAGTCTACCGCTTACTTAATGTGCAGTTGGTGTGCAACCACGCCCAGCACATCATGATGGTGAATGCCCGGTATCTTGGCAGCAGTCATGATGCCTTCATCCTGCGCCAGTCTGGTGTGCCAGCAATCTTCCAGCCGCCACGTTGAACCCAAGGATGGTTGCTCGAACATAAGGGCTATTTGCTCTGCACTTGGCTGATGACTCCCCTCCTCAACCCCATCACTCATGGCCAGCACTCCTATAATGAGAGTCATGCTGCCACAAGGAACCTCATCAAGCAGACCATCGGGGTGCTCAAGCAACGGTTACGCTGCCTTGACCGCTTATGCTCCACAAATTTGCCATCATGAGGGCGCAGTCCTTGCCACCACGGGTTCCGAGACTACCTCAGGAGAAAGAGGAGGAGGAGGAAGAGGAGGAGGAAGGGAGGAGGCAGGCAGCAGATCCCCGTTGTGGATGGGCTTTCCGTGCGCGCCTCATCAGACTCCGGTTCCACTGAATGAAACCCCAGATCCCCGTTGCTCACCACTTCCCCATCTTACCACCAAACTGTCACAGAACATCACCGCGTCCTCCTGGGCACAAAGCTGAAATGAGAGCCACCACAAAACAAACATTCCAAACATCATTTATAAATTTATCAATCCAAATCTAAACAACAATGTCACCCTTGTGCATTCCCTTAGTGCCTGTCTTTCGTGTGCCTTTTCCTAATCTAGTGCTCATACGAATTGCTCCCCCAGTGGCTGTAGCATGACTGGTGGAAGGCTGGTGACTTTCAGTAAGGGAGACTGCAGATGGCCTTGCAGGATGACCTCGAGCAGCCTGGGCCTAGAAGGCCCGGCTGGAGACTGCGCCACCTCAGCATGGCCGGCAGCAGTCTGGGCTGACTGGATGACAGGCAGCGACAAGGGCACTGGCAAAGTGGCAGTGTTGGGAGTAGGAATGCTGTCATCCTGAGAGAGGACAGCAGGTTCTTGCTCCACGGAGCCACTGCCACTCCCCCAGGGCGGCACCTCAGCATTCCTAGTCATCTGTTGGGGGACAGAGTGCTGGAGTGCTGGAAGAACCTGCAAGCCCCTTTCCACACTTGTAAACCCAGCCACGATGGCAGCAGCCTGAGCTTCTACTGCAGTACTGAGATGAAGGACCGCTTCCCAGCTGTGCTGCAATGGAAGCTGCGACATCGCCCATCACATGCAGCATCATGGTTGGGTCCACAAGGTTTCTCAGGGAGTTGTCCATCATTTCCATTCTTGAAATAACGGGCTCCAAGCTTCGCTCAATGCCCCGTGCAATGTTTGAGCCGGACTCCTCCTTGCTCCTTGACACTGACAAGAGGCTCTCTGGCAGGCTTGCCATTGCACCAAGCCTTTCTGTGTGCATGCCCATCACCCTTCTTCTGAAGGCCGCCCTATTGAGGTCATCATCTGAGCCCTGTGCAGCAGAACTCATACGCGAACTCGCCCTCCGGGGAGCTGGCACCCGAGCTATTCTTTCCCCCTGGCCTGGCTGCAGCCCACATGTGCCCGGTGACTCACCACGTGTAGATCCCACCTCTATACTACCTTCTAAAGTATGCGTAATGCCATTTTCTGAGCTGGTGCCTGTGAGTGTCAGATGCAGTGACGGTGTGTCTTCTTCTCTGTCCTACTCCATCACTTCAGGGACAGGCTGTGCTGGTGGGACTTCTTGGGTCTCTGAAAGGAGAAAGGCACAAGGTTTGGGTTGTGGTGAGGGGAGGGGGGTAAAGCAAGATATCCATGCATACACCAGCAGCAGCTTCTAAGTGAGAAGAGATTGTGGGATGAGGGGGAAGTGGGATGTGAGTAGAAGGGTTAGTTATGAGCATATTGTCATCATCAATGCTTTCAGCCTCACCAATCGCCACAGCTTCAGTGTTGGCCCCCCCAATTTGGTTTGAGCATACCGTCATCATCAGCAATGCTTTCAACTTCCCCGCTCGCCACGGACTCTGTGACGATCCCTCCAATGATCTGCAGCACTGCTTCCTCCAGCTCCGTCAGTTTCTGCAAACGGGCCTCCCCTCCACCCGTCTGCTGCTGGTCCTAGTGGTTATGCTGCTGCTGGTCCTGGTGGTTATGCTGCTGCTGGTCCTGGTGGTTATGCTGCTGCTGGTCCTAGTGGTTATGCTGCTGCTGGTCCTAGTGGTTATGCTGCTGCTGGTCCTAGTGGTTATGCTGCTGCTGGTCCTGGTGGTTATGCTGCTGCTGGTCCTAGTGGTTATGCTGCTGCTGGTCCTAGTGGTTATGCTGCTGCTGGTCCTGGTGGTTATGCTGCTGCTGGTCCTGGTGGTTATGCTGCTGCTGGTCCTGCCTGCAAGAGAAAGGGAAGTGTTTAGGTTTAGGTTTAGGAATGAGCATTCCATTGTTGTCCTCAAGGGGTTCAACCTTGCCGGTTGCCACGGCCTCTATTATCTGCCGCCCAATGATCTCCAGCACTCTCTCCTCCAGCTGGCTGAGGTCCTGGATGGCAGCTTGTCCTCCCGCCCCCCCCCCCCCCCCCCCCCCCCCCCCGCTACTGCTCTCCGATTATGCGTGACCTTGGCCTGCAAGAGGAAGAGAAGTCTGCCAGTGAGTGTGGTGCAATGTGATTGGGTGATGTGCCTGCCATGCTTGAATAGCTGACAGTGTGTGCAAGGTGTGAGATGTGGGTGTGAGTCTTGCAGCAGTGGTAAGTGTGTGAGGGTGAAGTGAAGCTATGATTGTGATGTATAGAAACATAGAAACATAGAAAATAGGTACAGGAGTAGACCATTCGGTCCTTCGAGCCTGCACCGCCATTCAATGCGTTCATGGCTGAACATGCTACCTCAGTACCCCATTCCTGCTTTCTCGCCATACCCCTTGATCCCCCTAGTTGTGAGTGTTATATCTAACTCCCTTTTGAATATATTTAGCGAACTGGCCTCAACAACCTTCTGTGGAAGAGAATTCCATAGATTCACCACTCTCTGGGTGAAGAAGTTCCTCCTCAGCTCAGTCTTAAATGGCTTCCCCTTAATCCTTAGACTGTGACCCCTGGTTCTAGTTTTCCCTAACATTGGGAACATTCTGCCCGCATCTAATTTGTCTAAACCAGTCAGGATTTTAAATGTCTCTATAAGATCCCCCCTCATTCTTCTGAACTCCAGAGGATACAAGTTCAGTTGACCCAATCTTTCTTGATATGTCAGACCGGCCATCCCAGGAATCAATCTAGTGAACCTTCGCTGCACTCCCTCAATAGCAAGAATGTCCTTCCTTAAGTTAGGAGACCAAAACTGCGCACAATACTCCAGGTGTGGCCTCACCAAGGCCGTGTACAACTGCAGCATCACCTCCCTACTCCTGTACTCAAATCCCCTTACTATGAAGGCCATCATTCCGTTTGCTTTCTTGACTGCCTGCTGCACTTGCATTCCCACCTTCAGTGACTGATGTACCATGACGCCCAGGTCTCGTTGCACCTCCCCTTTCCCTAATCTGCCACCATTCAGGTAATAGTCCGCCTCTCTATCTTTACCACCAAAGTGGATAACCTCACATTTATCCACATTGTACTTCATCTGCCATACATTTGCCCATTCACCCAACCTGTCCAAGTCACTCTGTAGCCTCCTAGCATCCTCCTCATTGTTCACACTGCCTCCCAATTTAGTGTCATCCGCAAATTTGGAGATATTACATTTAATCCCTTCGTCCAAATCATTAATATATAATGTAAACAGCTGGGGTCCCAGCACCGAACCCTGCGGTACCCCGCTGGTCACTGCCTGCCATTCTGAAAAGTACCCATTTACTCCTACTCTTTGTTTCCTGTGTGCCAACCAGTTCTGAATCCACGTCAACACATTACCCCCAATCCCATGTGCTTTAACTTTGCTCACAAATCTCTTGTGTGGGACCTTGTCGAAGGCCTTCTGAAAGTCCAAATACACCACATCTACTGGTTCCCCCCTGTCCACCCTATTGGAAACATCCTCAAAAAATTCCAGAAGATTTGTCAAGCATGATTTCCCTTTCACAAATCCATGCTGACTTGGACCTATCATGTTGCCACTTTCCAAATGGTCTGTTATGACATCTTTAATAATTGATTCCATCATTTTACCCACCACCGATGTCAGGCTGACCGGTCTATAATTCCCTGCTTTCTCCCTCCCTCCTTTTTTAAAAAGAGGGGTTACATTGGCCACCCTCCACTCCATCGGAACTGATCCAGAGTCTAAGGAATGTTGGAAAATGATCGTCAATGCATCCACTATTTCCAAGGCCACCTCCTTAAGTACTCTGGGATGCAGACCATCAGGCCCCGGGGATTTTTCAGCCTTCAGTCCCATCAATTTTCCCAATACCTTTTCCCGTCTAATAAGGATTTCCCTCAGCTCCTCCCTCTTACCAGATCCTCTGACCCCTTTTATTTCCGGCAGGTTGTGTGTGTCCTCCACAGTAAACACCGAACCAAAGTACTTGTTCAATTGATCTGCCATTTCCTTGTTCCCCATTACGACTTCCCCTGTTTCCGACTGCAGGGGACCTACGTTTGTTTTTACTAACCTCTTTCTTTTTACATATTTATAGAAGTATGTATGTATGCGTGGTGATAGGTTGAGATTGTTGGTAGGTGACTGATGGAGGTGTGGTGCATTGAGCAGTGTGTGTGGCTTGTGGTACAGATGGTGGGATATGGCATTTGAAGATGCATTCACTCACCTTGACCACTCGTGTGAGGTCATTAAACCTTTTGAGGCACTGGAACCAGGTCCAGATCGTCGCACTGACGGCTTCAGTGATCTCCTTCCACAGACTTCTGCTGTTTTGCCTTGAAAGCCTCCTGTGTGTAAAAGACCTGACAGCGTCTTTGAACCCCCAGGACCAAGGCCTCCAGTGCCACATCTGAAAATCTCCTTGCCCTTTCTCTTGACTGTTGGGCCATGGCTTTCTACACACTGACAATGAGGTGCTTCTTCAACAAAGCACCTCCCCTTTAAGTAGTGCCAAGAGCCTAGGCCAAACTTTATTGGCCAGTAGACTGCACCCGCTATTCCCCCACCCCCATTCAGCGCTAAGCCAATCAGCAGTGTATTTAGCGGTGAGATCAGCGCTGCAATCATTATGATGAGTAGGCAGCATGAAATTTTCAAGCTGCCTGCACCACTTTGAACGGGCGTGGGCAGATGACGCTTCCCGCTGCCCGCGCCCGTTTTCGGGACTTATCCAATTCTAGGCCACGGTTCCTTGGCTGCAGAATGCTTGAGAGCGAATGGGTTTCCAGCGTATTGATAGGTTTATGTGTGAATAATGGTGATCCGTTTTCAGTCTTTCTCACCTATATTTTCATTGGTTATTTTTTTTTGGCTTGCTCTACTAGTTCTTAACCATCTTCATAACTTCCTCTTGTGTTCCAATTTCAGCAGATTATTGGATGTAGTACAGTAAGCTACTCAAGTAAACAAGTCCGACACAATTTATTGTTTCCTATATATAGGAAGCGTATATTTTATCCTGATCATACCCATTGCTCACCCAAGCACCTTGACATCAGACAAAGGGGGTAGAAATTCACCTTGGGCGGTAGTCCAATGTGGGCGGTATCGCACTGGCTGCCATTATGCGCCTGCCTGATATTCAGCTCCATTAATGTCACTTGAACTGAATATCGGGCGGGGTGTACAACGGGCGGCCAATGTGATACTGCCCATTTTGCGCTACCGCCCAAGACAAATTTACTGTCACATGCTTTCCAGATATCCCTTCAGTGACCACATGTATATGACCAGAGTGATGGCCACCCATGCCTCCTTGAGCCTTCGTTTATTGGTGGGTTGCCCTTTCTCCTTGTCTCCTTGCCTACACACTATAGACTATGGCCTAGAAATTGGCCCACTTACCACCACGAGTTTTCGCCACGATTCGGTCTAAAAATGGCTGGCGCTTCTCTCGCACCCTTCTGTGGCACGGGACTCAGCTGCCATTTTGGTGAAGGCCTTAGCGCTGCCGATAGCAGTGCTGGTCGTGGAAATGTAAATTAAGAGAGGGCGATGCACGTAACCTCAGCGAACTTCGACCTTTGTGCTGACTTCAGCGCTGGGTCCTAAGCTCGGCATGAAAACCCAGTGCTCAGCAGACTGACAGAGGTGCTGTCAGCACCTCTTAAAGGGACACACACATCTTTCAGGTAAGTTTTGCATTTAAGCTTTTGGAATGGATTTTTAAAATTTTATTGAAGTAGTGGCTTGGTGCAACACATGTTAAAAGTTTTTTAAGTGTGCAGGGAGTGCAGTGAGTGCTGCTGGACGCTTGCAAGGTCTCAGATGGTAAAGGAAGGCCTCTGAGAAAACAGAAAATGCTGGAAATACTCAGCAGGTCAGGCAACATCCGTGCAGAGAGAAACAGAGTTCATGTCTCTGTTCGAGATGCTGCCTGTCCTGCTGAGTATATCCAGCATTTTATGCTGTCATTTCAGATTCACAGCATCCGCTCGCAGAGGGAAGAGGAAGAAGCAGAAGAGGAGGAAGCATAACGAAAGATGCAACACAGACATCACCTTTCTGGCCGGGGTATCCAGGATGGGATCATCCATCTGCGGTACCAGTGACCACAACCCCAGTTCCCATTTCAACATTTGTCTTACACCTTACCTTCTCTCTGTTACTGACCATCACAGCGTTCTCTTGGCCACAATGCTAAAATAAAAGTCTGTGCTGTGACTCCAGAAGTTGCACAATCCACAGCTGGGTTTTCCCACAGTTCAATATTTATATTGGTTGAGTGTCATTATTGTGGCTGCATTCAGATGAGGCCCCTCAGTTGTGTGTGATATTTTTTGCACAGACTGACACATGACAGCTTCCAGAAAATGCCCAGAATAATTTTTTTTCCTGGTGCATTTTAACAGCTGATGCACGGAGGGGATTTCCCTGGGTTTTCTGATGTCCTCTAAGTTAAATGCAGCTTGTGTACTCCCAGTGCGATTTACGTCATTGACTGAGAGCACAGAGGGTGGGATTCTGGGCAGGAGCAAAAATGTGTTGGTGCAGCTTCTTAAAGTGGCTGCTGGCATCAAGTTTTGAAATTGAACATTATTGTCCGTGTTTTGTGCTGAGATGAAGCAGGAAACAGCTGACATCCAGGGGACAGGCAGGACAACCTATATCAATCAATGTGTTTTGAATGGTGGCGTGCAGCTGTAAAGTTGAAACTTAACAAAAGGTCACAAATTGACATCCAATACAAAGAAACAAGCACAGTGCTGGCCTGGCCTGGCACCAAGAGCACAATTCACCAGAATTCCTAAACAACCAGGACATGTCTGCAACATATCCCCAAATAAATGTAATGAGCCTTCTTCACACCCAGCGGATGCTCAGATTGTAACTGCGGGTGAGCACAAATCAGGCACACAGTCTCAAATCCCAGTTTTCCTCTCCCTCTTTGCTTGTCGTACCAGGAATAGAATTTCAATTCCTTAATTCCCATTTACAAGACTATCTGTGTTGGAGGGAAATTGCACTACCTTTTAAGTCTTAACTATTTCAAAGCAATGTTCCATTATCTACTTCAGTTCTTCAGGAATAGCGATTACTGTAAACAAGTAACATTGCAGATCTGGGAATGCAGACGTGGGGCCCTGAACGGCCAAGTCTAGGTTTCTATCCATCCTAGATAAAGTTGCATTTAGAGTTTGCAAGCTGTTGCTCAGAGCAAGCATACACTCGTTTGAATGCTGCATTTGATACTCCATACAGATGGGCACCCTTTCCATGGACGAACACATCTTTGCCATGGCCTGCGACATCAAGCGGTATTACAATGGTCATCCTCTGTTGGCAATAGTTAATTGAAATAAATGTCAGTTGGTAAGGTTATTGCCCGAATAAAATAAATACAATAAAAATGGTTGTCACCTGATTCTATGGCCTGAATATTTATTTTGGAGATGCGCTGGCAGCAGGGGGGGTGGGAGGAATGGAGGTGTGGGCGGCTGTGGATCCCGTCAGGAACCCGGAAGTTGAAGAGGCATGTTCTGCTGTGGCTTTTTAATGAAGCCAATGCAATTGAATTAGACTTCCGGGTTTCCCGACCAATTAACAGGAGCGGGTGTGATGATGTCATGTATGACTTGAATTCAGCTGAGATATTTTAAGGAGCAATGCACAGATGACAGTTGAACATTGGTGGAGGTGGAATATAGATTGTTGGAATAGAGAGTGAATTGTGGAAATGGTGAGTTGGTAGTTTGGAAAAAATTTGATATTGCTCTACACTAAAAAATGCAGGCTCAACAACAGAGAACTGCCCTGAGATTTAGTGATGCCTTCTTGGAAATCTTACTCCAAGGAGTCAGGGCCCACAGGGACATCCTCTTCCCTGCTGATGGAAGGAAGGGGCCAGCTGCCCAGACAAAGAAAGTATGGCTGGAGATCGCTGAAGGAGTGAGCAACAGGAGTGTTGTAGGCAGGACCTGGATCCAGTGTAGAAAATGCTTTAATGACCTCATGAGGTCAGGAAAGGTGAGTACAATGCCACATTGCCCTACATCCTGATGTACGTGTCACCCCAACACCTTCACTCTGCCTTCCCAAGCCTACTCTAGCACATCACTCCTCACACCAACCTAAATTGCAGGTGCACCCATCCCTCTCTGTCTATGCACTTACTCACATCCCCATCTGACCATCCACCACTGACACTCAGCCTCATCTTAATGTCACGTCTCTCCCACATAGTCACCTCTACAGATGTTGCCCATCCATCCCTTCCACTCATTCCATGACTCTCACTCAAAGGTCTCTTGTTTTCCTCCTTGCAGGAGAAGAGAGCCCAGAACACCCGGGAGAGGCAGCGAACCGAAGGTGGCCATCCAGTGATGCCCCACTGACTTCAGTAGAGGAGGAGGTGCTGGAGATAAGCAGAGTTGCGGAGCTGCTGACGGTCGGAGATGGAGAGAGGGTGACAGAATTAAATATCACACAGCCACATGGCATACAGTCGTCACTCATGTTGACTTGATGTCAGCAGCCAGTGAAATATGATCATGGGCTTAATGGTAACTTAAAACATTCTTATCATAACAGTTCTAATTCATGTCTTTACTCTCCCACAGGCCCATCAAGTGACCCCCCCACGGTCCAGCCGGAGGAGGTAGACAACTCCAAGCAGTGCTCAGCTGGATGAAGATGCTGAACCTCGGGGGCCGTCGACAAAGCAGATGATTCTGGAGGAGCAACAGAAAATGCAGGAGGCTCTGGCAGGATTTCCAGCTGCAATGTGCTCACTTGCAGGGACAATAGAGGAGTCCATTTCCAGCATGACTGGCTTGATGTCGCAGGCCATGGCAAAGATGTGTTCGTCCATGGAAAGGGTGCCCATCTGTATGGAGTATCAAATGCAGCATTCAAACGAGTGTATGCTTGCTCTGAGCAACAGCTTGCAAACTCTAAATGCAACTTTATCTAGGATGGATAGAAACCTAGACTTGGCCGTTCAGGGCCCCACTGATTTGCAGCAAAGCGCTCTCCGACTCCTTGCTAGCAGGGAAGTGCAGTGGCCCATGAGAGGGATGATGATGAGAGGGGACACGGAAGTGGGGACTCTGCTCAAAGCGCTCCCACTTCTTCCCCGTTGCCCTACTCCTTCAGTCAGAGCCCCACATGCTGCCTCGGATCCCGATGGCCGAGTCTGCCCCTGCACAGTTGCAGTCTTTGGCGGGGCGCTCACAGATTCCAAAATCCAGAGGACGTCCGCCAAAAGTATCTAAGCTGTCAGAGCAGGGAAGTGAGCAGCCTGTCTCTACCTCTGCTGAAACGACAGGGGTTGCACAATGTAGGAGTGGCAGGAAGAGGAAGATTAAAGAGTTCTAGATGCACAAGTGTATGCACATGGGAGTGTTACAAAATGTTAGATTGTTAAGTTTCTGTTTACTTTTTGAGCCACATAAATTTATTTCTTTGCACCACTTTCCCGTCTTGTCCAGTTATATCTGCTGCCTGGCAAGTGGCCTTGTCAGTTGGAGTGAATGGTAAGATATTACTTAACTTCGGGCAATGGGTGTGTGTGACAGGAATGGTTTGGTCATTTTAGGACTGCTTTGTGGTGGGGGATGGGGGGAAGTTGGTTCAGCATCTGGGTGCCATATGAGTGCACTGGTGCAACCTAAGTAAATCGTGCCATAGTGAGGCCATCCTGGGCCTCCTGGGCAGCAATGTGGGCCGCTGCTGGTGCCATGTCCACATCAGGTTCCTCTTCCTCCTCCTCCTACTCGTGTTCCTCCTGTTCCTCCTCCTCCGAAGAGGCTCTGCGCTCTGTACCTTGCTCCTCCAGCAGCTCCAATCCTCGCTGCTGTGCTCTGTTATGCAGAGCACAGCATACCACGATCATTCTGGAGACCCTGGCTCGTGCGTACTGAAGGGCTCCTCCAGATCTGTCCCGGCATCTGAAGCACTTTTGTTGTAGCGTTCTTCAGCCTCATTGCTTGGCCTCCTCAAGGGTGTCATCAGCCACGTCTTCAGCGGATACCCCTTGTCTCCAAGCAGCCAACCAGTAAGCTTGGTTGGTGGTGCGAAGAGCTGAAGGAGAGGGTTGACTGGCGCAGAATGAATGAATCATGGCAGCTCCCTGGAAATCTGGCACACACATGCATGCTGATCTTTTTGCAGTTGCAGACGAGCTGCACATTGATGGAGTGGAAGCCCTTGCGGTTCACAAACACTTCTGGGTGATGTGGGGGTGTCTTGTTGGCCACATGTGTGCAATCGATGATGCCCTACGCCTGTGGGAAGCCAGCCAGAGCCGCAAAGCCGAGCGCCCGCTCAGTCACACTGGCTTCATCAGTGGCAAAGTGTACATTAGTGCCTGCCTTGTCAAACATGACATTGGTCACCTGGGTGATGCATTTGTGGGCGGGCAACTGCGAGATCCTGCAACTACCTCCTGCAGATCCCTGAAAGGAGCCTGAGGCGAGGAAGTTGAGGGCGGTGGTGACTTTTACAGCAACTGGTAACGCGTGTTCACCAGGTCCTCTCGGCAGCAGGTCTTCTTCCAGCAAGCTACAAATGTCTGCCATGACCTGGCGTGATAGCCTGAGCCTCCTGAAGCACTGATGTTCAGTCATGTCCAGGAAGCTCATCCTCTGCCTATATACCCTGTGTTGGGGGTATCGCCTCTGGTGAGGTGCAGCCCTGTGCTCATCCCCTCTCTCCTGTGGAATGGCAGGTTGGTGAGGAGAAGGCTGCTGCTGATCCTGCTGGTGCTGCTGGTGTTGTTGGTGAGAAACTAATGGGACTAAAAGCCGACAAATCCCCTGAATCTGACGGCCTACATCCTAGGGTTCTAAAAGAGGTGGCTGCAGAGATAGTGGATGTATTGGTTGTGATCTTCCAAATTCCCTAGATTCTAGAATGGTCCCAGCAGATTGGAAGGTAGCAAATGTAACCCTGCTATTCAAGGAGGGAGAGAGAAAACAGAGAACTACAGGCCAGTTAGCCTGACATCAGTCGTCGGGAAAATGCTGGAATCCATTATTAAGGAAGTGGTAACAAGGCACTTAGAAAATCATATGATTGGGCAGAGACAACATGGTTTTATGAAAGGAAAATCGTGTTTAACAAATTTATTAGAATTTTTTGAGGATGTAACTAGCAGGGTAGTTAAAAGGGAATAAGTGGATGTAGTATATTTGGATTTCCAAAAGGCATTTGATAAGGTGCCACATAAAAGGTTGCTAAGTAAGATTAGGGCTCATGGGGTTGTGGGTAACATATTAGCATAGATTGAGGATTGGTTAACGGACAGAAAAGAGAGTAGGGATAAACGGGTCTTTTTCAGGTTGGCAGGCTGTAACTATTGGGGTGCCGCAAGGATCAGTGCTTGGGCCTCAGCTACTTACAATCTATATTCATGACTTGGATGAAGGGATCGCGTGCAAGGTATCCAAGTTTGCTGACAATACAAAGCTAGGTGGGAAAGTAAGCTGTGAGGAGGACACAAGGACCCTGCAAAGGGACATAGACCAGTTAAGTGGGCAATAAGGTGGCAGATGGAGTATAATGTGGGGAATTGTGAGGTTATTCACTTTGGTAGGTAGAATAGAAAAACAGAATATTTTTTAAATGGTGAGAAACTATTAAATGTTGGTGTTCAGAGAGATTTAGGTGTCCTCGTACAGGAAAGCTAGCATGCAGGTACAGCAAGCAATTAGGAAGGCAAATGGCATGTTGGCCTTTATTGCAAGGGGGTTGGAGTATAAGAGTAAGGAAGCCTTACTACAATTGTACAGGGCCTTGGTGAGACCACACCTGGAGTACTGCGCACAGTTTTGGTCTCCTTATCTGAGGAAGGGCATAATTGTCTTAGAGGCGGGGCAACGAAGGTTTACTAGATTGATCCCTGGGATGAGAGGGTTTTCCTATGAGGAGAGATTGAGTAGATTGGGCCTATACTCTCTGGAGTTTAGAAGAATGAGAGGTGATCTCATTCAAACATAAAATATTCTGAGGGGGATTGACAGAGTAGATGATAAGAGATTGTTTCCCCTGGCTGGAGAGTCTAGGACTCAGGGGCATAGTCTCAGTATAAAGGGTCGGCCATTTAAGATTGAGATGAGGAGGAGTTTCTTCACGCAGAGGGTTGTGAATCTTTGGAATTCTCTACCCCAAAGGGTTGTGGATGCTGAATCATTGAGTATATTCAAGACTGAGATAGATAGATTTTTGGACTCTAGGGGAATCAAGAGATATGGAGATCGGGCAGGAAAGTGTGTTGAGGTCAAAGATCAGCCATGATCTTGTTGAATGGCGGAGCAGGCTCGAGGGGCCGTATGGCCTGCTCCTGCTCTGACTTCTTACGCTCTTACGTTGCTGCTGGTGCTCATCTTGGTCCTCACCCATGCTGATCTTGGTATTTGACAGAAGTAAAGTGGAGATCAGAGGCACAATCCTCCAATGTAGTGAGAGTGACTTCCAAAGTTGTAGAAATCACCTGCTAACTCCTGAAAGCAAACTTTCAGCACAAGTAGTGTCAGCAAAAGCCTTTCCCTTAGACGAGGAAGCAGGTGTGAGATCTGAGTATTTATGTAATTTTTTTTAAATGTCATTTGTTCAGCGCTCACAATTGGCGCTGTGCTCGCGCCTTACTTGCACTGGCAAGGTTCAGCAAGATCAATAATCCTGTGGACAGTTAGTAAAACATTCAATAACCGGTGAAAAGGCTGTTAATAGCCTCTTAACTATCTCTAAATTGGTTTAATTAGGTAACCTGCCTCTCCCGAGGGGGTCTCTTACACGCTGCCTAATTCGCCCGAGTTAAAGGTGGAAGCCGGCAGGTTGAAGCTGGCCTCCCGACACGCTATCAATTCTAGTGCTTTTAACTACCCACCCACTCGCAAACCCACACACCCTTTAAAGTAAAAATTCAGCCCTATAAGTATGGCAGACCACACTGTAGTAGTTAGTCAATTGAGACTGAAAATATAGTACAGCTGTAAGTAGGTTCTACTTGAGGGCATGTGAATGTACACAGACATTTAGATTTGTGTATTTGTGCTGGGTTTAAAGGAGTTGATGAGTCGCACAGCTGCTAAAGGGAGCAACTGTGAGGGACATATTTAACAATGTGGAATGTCTGTTTGTCTAAGTTATCTTGCAGGTCTTTGGGTAATTTAGGAGTGAAAGTAGATGGATATAGATGGTCCACTACAGTTCTAAGTCTTCATTTTGTTGTGGATTTTGACTGAGTCTGGACTCTAGAGTGTGACAGAGATTTCCTGACATAAATTGGTGGTGTCTGGGTGGATTGAAACATGCATAAACCATCCGAGATGTGAAAGAACCTGAGAGAGAGTTTGGGGTATTGAAGTTCATTTAAAAATCAACCCAAAGAGATGCTGAACCTATCAGCTGTAGGGTCCACAGATTCCCTAAGTGTGTGAAGAGTAAGAGTCATGTCTATTTGGAATTATAAATGAAATGAATGCAGAGACCAATCATTCTATAAAAGACTTCTGTAGTATTCATAGGCAATTTGCTGTTGTTATGGTTTGAGCTTTCTCTCAATACTATTAACTTGTGTTCAGGGCAAAAAGCCAGTCTCCATAAGCAGACTGAATCTCTTAAGAACCAAAACCTGAAATCTTATGCATGCTGTGAGTGGTATAACATAGCATGAGACTAACCCTTAAATATGGTATATATGTGAGTTGCCTACAACATTTTCGTGTCTACCCCGAAAGTTAGTAAATGGCACACTGTTGCATTCAGTTTAACACAAATAATCAGATTTATTTACAAGTAAGCTATTAAACAAAGATACCAAATTCTGATGGTATTTAGATTCAAAAAATAATAAAAACAGAAGGTGTCCAAGAAGGGTAAAAATGCACGTTTCTAGAAATGTATGTCTCACACAGCTTGTTAAATGATAAGGCTTTGTGATGAAACAGTGTTTTGCAAACATTCAAAGACACAATTCAGTACATGGGTGATATGATTCCTCGACCATCTCATGAAGCCCAAATGCCAATTCCAGAAACTGAACTGAACTAATCATTACTGTAAGAGCCAACAGCTCTGGTATAATTTACAAGTCTCCAAAGACAGTCTCTACCAACCAAGATCATAGATATTAATGGGGTAATTTTATGAGTTGGTGCTGCTTTCAAGGCCTTGTTTATTGGCTGTGCATTTCAGGAATCATGGCACGCTGCCCACATTTTCTGTCCATGGATGGAAAATCGAGTACATCACGCCTCTGATTTCCCAATCTACTCATCCAGCAGGCAAGGTTCTCGCTGACATTTTGAACTCAGAAAGTTGGCCCTTATATTTTTTTTTTATTCGTTTAAGGGGTGTGGGCATTGCTGGCAAGGCCAGCATTTATTGCCCATCCCTAATTGCCCTTGAGAAGGTGGTGGTGAGCCGCCTTCTTGAACTGCTGCAGTCCGTGTGGTGAAGGTACTCCCACAGTGCTGTTAGGGAGGGAGTTCCAGGATTTTGACCCAGCAATGATGAAGGATTGGCGATATACTTCTAAGTCAGGATGGTGTGTGACTTGGAGGGGAGCTTGGAGGTGGTGGTGTTCCCATGCGCCTGCTGCCCTTGTCCTTCTAGGTGGAAGAGGTCACGGGTTTGGGAGGTGCTGTCGAAGAAGCCTTTGCGAGTTGCTGCAGTGCATCTTGTAGATGGTACACACTGCAGCCACAGTATGTCGGTGGTGGAAGGAGTGAATGTTTAAGGTGGTGGATGGGGTGCCAATCAAGCGGGCTGCTTTGTCCTGTATGGTGTCGCGCTTCTTGAGTGTTGTTGGAGCTGCACTCATCCAGGCAAGTGGAGGGTATTCCATCACACTCCTTACTTGTGCCTTGTAGATGGTGGAAAGGCTTTGGGGAGTCAGGAGATGAGACACTCGCCACAGAATACCTAGCCTCTGACCTGCTCTTGTTGCCACAGTATTTATGTGGCTGGTCCAGTTAAGTTTCTGGTCAATGGTGACCCCCAGGATATTGATGGTGGGGCATTCGGCGATGGTAATGCCATTGAATGTCAAGGGGCGGTGGTTAGACTCTTGCTTGTTGGAGATAGTCATTGCCTGACACTTCTGTGGAGCGAATGTTACCTGCCACTTATCAGCCCAAGCCTAAACGTCGTCCAGGTCTTGTTGCATGCGAGCAGGGACTGCTTCATTATCTGAGGAGTTGTGAATGGCACTGAACACTGTGCAGTCATCAGCGAACATCCCCCTTTCTGGCCTTATGTTGGAGGGAAGGTCATTGATGAAGCAGCTGAAGATGGTTGGGCCTAGGACACTGCCCTGAAGAAATCCTGCAGCGATGTCTTGGGGCGGTGATGATTGACCTTCAATCACCACAACCATCTTCCTTTGTGCTAGGTATGACTCCAGCCAGTGGAGCGTTTTCCCCCTGATTCCCAATGACTTCAGTTTTACTAGGGCTCCTTCATGCCACACTCGGTCAAATGCTGCCTTGATGTCAAGGGCAGTCACTCTCACCTCAGTTCTGGAATTCAGCTCCCTTGTCCATGTTTGGACCAAGGCTGTAATGAGGTTGGGAGCTGAGTGGTCTTGGCGGAACCCAAACTTGGCATAAGTGAGCAGGTTATAGGTGAGTAAGTGCCGCTTGATAGCACTATCGATGACACCTTCCATCACTTTGCTGATGATTGAGAGTAGACTGATGGGACGGTAATTGGCCAGATTGGATTTGTCCTGCTTTTTGTGGACAGGACTTACCTGGGCAGTTTTCCACATTGTCGGATAGATGCCAGTGTTGTAGCTGTACTGGAACAGTTTGGCTAGAGGTGCAGCTAATTCTGGAGCACAAGTCTTCAGCACGATAGCTGGGATGTTGTCAGGGCCCATAGCCTTTGCTGTATCCAGTGCGCTCAGCCGTTTCTTGATAGTAGGGAAAATGCTAGAATCTATTTTAAAGGATGTGATAACAGGACACTTAGAAAATATCAACGGGATTAGACAAAGTCAACATGGATTTATGAAAGGGAAATCATGTTTGACAAACCTACTGGGGTTTATTGAGGATGTAACTGCTAGAATAGATAAGGGAGAACCAGTGGATGTGGTGTATTTGGATTTTCAGAAGGCCTTTGATAAAGTCCCACATAAGAGGTTAGTGTGCAAAATTAAAGCACATGGGTTAAGAACATAAGAACATAAGAAATAGGAGCAGGAGTAGGCCAATCGGCCCTTCGAGCCTGCTCCGCCATTCAATAAGATCATGGCTGATCTGATCCTCACCTCAAATCTAAAGAACACAAGAAGTAGGAGCAGGACCTGACCACTCAGCCCCTGGGCCCGCTATGCCACCCACAGGGCCTCGACCGATCCGAACTCAGCCTCATGTCCAATTTCCTGCCCGCTCCCCGTAACCCCTAATTCCCTTTACTTCTAGGAAACTGTCTATTTCTGTTTTAAATTTATTTAATGATGTAGCTTCCACAGCTTCCTGGGGCAGCAAATTCCACAGACCTACTACCCTCTGAGTGAAGAAGTTTCTCCTCATCTCAGTTTTGAAAGAGCAGCCCCTTATTCTAAGATTATGCCCCCTAGTTCTAGTTTCACCCATCCTTGGGAACATCCTTACCGCATCCACCCGATCAAGCCCCTTCACAATCTTATATGTTTCAATAAGATCGCCTCTCATTCTTCTGAACTCCAATGAGTAGAGTCCCAATCTACTCAACCTCTCCTCGTATGTCCACCCCCTCATCCCGGGGATTAACCGAGTGAACCTTCTTTGTACTGCCTCGAGAGCAAGTATGTCTTTTCTTAAGTATGGACACCAAAACTGTATGCAGTATTCCAGATGCGGTCTCACCAATACCTTATATAACTGTAGCAATACCTCCCTGTTTTTATAATCTATCCCCCTAGCAATAAAAGCCAACATTCCGTTGGCCTTCTTGATCACCTGCTGCACCTGCATACTAACTTTTTGATTTTCTTGCACTAGGACCCCCAGATCCCTTTGTACTGCAGTACTTTCCAGTTTCTCGCCATTAAGATAATAACTTGCTCTCTGATTTTTCCTGCCAAAGTGCATAACCTCACATTTTCCAATATTGTATTGCATCTGCCAAATCTCTGCCTACTCACCCAGCTTGTCTATATCCCCTTGTAGGTTTTTTATGTCCTCCTCACTTTCTACTTTCCCTCCCATCTTTGTATCATCTGCAAACTTTGATATGTTACACTCGGTCCCCTCCTCCAAATCGTTAATAAAGGATGGGGGGTAATATACTGGCATGGATTGAAAATTGGTTAACAGACAGGAAACAGAGAGTAGGAATAAATGGGTCTTTTTCGGGGTGGCAGGCGGTGACTAGTGGGGTACCGCAGGGATCAGTGCTTGGGCCCCAGCTATTCATAATATATATCAATGATTTGGATGAGGGAACCAAATGTACTATTTTCAAGTTTGCTGATGACACATAACTATGTGGGATTGTGAGTTGTGAGGAGAATGCAAAGAGGTTTCAAGGCGATTTAGACAAGTTGAGTGAGTGGGCAAATACATGGCAGATGCAGTATAACGTGGATAAATGTGAAGTTATCCACTTTGGTAGGAAAAACAGAAAGGCAGAGTATTATTTAAATGGTGATAGATTGGGAAATGTTGATGTACAAAAGGACCTGGGTGTCCTTGTACACCAGTCACTGAAAGCAAACATGCAGGTGCAGCAAGCAGTTAGGAAGGCAAATGGTATGTTGGCCTTCATTGCAAGAGGATTTGAGTACAGGAGCAAGGATGTCTTACTACAGTTGTACAGGGCCTTAGTGAGACCACACCTGGAGTACTGTGTGCAGTTTGGTCTCCTTACCTAAGAAAGGATATAATTGCCATAGAGGGAGTGCAGCGAAGGTTCACCAGACTGATTCCTGGGATGGCAGGACTGTCGTATGAGAAGAGATTGGGTCGACTAGGCCTGTATTCACTAGAGTTTAGAAGAATGAAAAGGGATTTCATTGAAACGTATACAATTCTGACAGGGCTAGACAGACTGGCTGAGGGGTCTAGAACGAGGGGTCACAGTCTTAGGATACGGGGTAGGACATTTAGGACTGAGATGAGGAGAAATTTCTTCACGCAGAGGGTGGTGAACCTGTGGAATTCTCTACCACAGAAGGCTGTGGAGGCCAGTCACTAAATATATTTAAGAAGGAGATAGATAGATTTCTAGACACAAAAGGCATCAAGGGGTATGGGGAGAGCGCGGGAATATGGTATTGAGATAGAGGATCAGCCATGATCATATTGAATGGCGGAGCAGGCTCGAAGGGCCGAATGGCCTACTCCTGCTCCTATTTTTCTATGTTTCTATATCACGTGGAGTGAATCGAATTGGCTGAAGACTGGCTTCTGTGATGATGGAGACCTCAGGAGGAGGCCGATATGGATCATCCACTCGGCACTTCTGGCTGAAGATGGTTGCAAACGCTTCAGCCTTGTCTTTTGCGCTCACGTGCTGGGCTCCACCATCATTGAGGATGGGGATATTCATGGAGCCTCCTCCTCCCATTAGTTGTTTAATGGTCCACCATGAATGACATATAAGTAACATTCGCTCCACACAAGTGCCAGGCAATTACTATCTCCAACAAGAGAGAGTCTAACCACCGCCCCATGACTTTCAACGGCATTACCATCGCTGAATCCCCCACCATCAACATCCTGGGGCTCACCATTGACCAGAAACTTAACTGGACCAGCCACATAAATACTGTGGCTACAAGAGCAAGTCAGAGGCTGGGTATTCTGCGACGAGGGTTTCACCTCCTGACTCCCCAAAGCCTTTCCACCATCTACAAGGCACAAGTAAGGAGTGTGATGGAATACTCTCCACTTACCTGGATGAGTGCAGCTCCAATAACACTCAAGAAGCTCAACACCATCTGGGACAAAGCAGCCTGCTTGATTGGCACCCCATCCACCACCCTAAACATTCACTCCCTCCAGCACCAGCGTGCCGTGGCTGCAGTGTGTACCATCTACAAGATGCATGGCAGCAACTCGCCAAGGCTTTTTCGGCAGCACCTCCCAAACCCGCGATCTCTTCCACCTAGAAGGACAAGGGCAGCAGGTGCATGGGAACACCACCACCTCCAAGTTTCCTCCAAGTCACACACCATCCTGACTTGGAAATATATCGCCGTTCCTTCATCGTTGCTGGGTCAAAAACCTGGAACTACCTCCCTAACAGCACTGTGGGAGTACCTTCACCACACGGACTGCAGCGGTTCAAGAAGGCGGCTCACCACCACCTTCTCAAGGGCAATTAGAGATGGGCAATAAATGCTGGCCTTGCCAGTGACGCCCACATCCCACGAATGAATAATAAAAAATGCATGTTATTCTAGTGTTCAATTTGATACACATCATCTGAATCTCACATCTACATAGTCCTTAAAGAATGTACATTTTATACTTCTCGTACTTCTCGCATAGGCAGCTTTATTGAAGTCTCCATTTTGAAGTTTTAGGAAAGAATGGTTCCATTTTAAATCTAGTTATTTCAAAACAATGGGGTAGATTTTACATGGTTTGTGCTTTAACAGCTAGAACAGTGCACAACAGGATATGCAACCATCCTATAATCATGCTTTGAATATAGTTTGGTTGCAGCAACTAAACATACAGCCCTTCACCTTTTTAAGGTAGCGCTTTCTGAAAGGCCAGAGTGTGGCTGGACTTTAATACCCAATACATGCAGGCAGGGCGAGCGCACCGTGCAATCCATGTGTGAAAAACAGGATTTCACACAAAGCTTCACTATTATCCAATTTAAATGAAATTTACCATTTCAGTTAAGCCCTTGCACGATGTGTGATAATCGCTCCTGTGAAGCGCCTTGGAACACTTTACTACATAGAAATATAGAAACATAGAAAATAGGTACAGGAGTAGACCATTCGGTCCTTCGAGCCTGCACCGCCATTCAATGCGTTCATGGCTGAACATGCTACCTCAGTTAAAGACGCTATCTAAATGCAACTTGTTACTGTTGCTATCGTCACGATCAGTCAGGTCAAAAAATCGTGCACTGCGCAGAATCAGTGGAGAGCTGACAAATTCTACTAATGTGGCACTTCCCAGCTCTTGCAAGTAATGTTCCTGCTGTTCAGAAGCTCTGACCAAGTATAACGTAAAATTCAGATTTCTTCCCTTTTGGACACAGGATGAAAACTTTACTTTGGCTACAGCCACAGTCAACAGCATGAGCTGATTAGTGCCTCCACAAGTGAGGCTAACCAGATAGCAGATGAGCAGCAAAGTCACAAACAATTATGGTCAGCTTCACATCTGCAGATATTTATTATGTCACACTTCTGACCATCTCATACTCTATTTATAATGTGTGTAGTTTGCTTTCAATTTAGAAATATCAATTTAAATGAGTATTTCTGACTGTTATTTTTACTGTAAGAAAACCAAAAGGAACCATCTAGTGATGTTAATTGTCATTTTAGCATTATATCAGTAGAAATATATGAACATAGGAAAAGAAGGGTGAGAAAAGAGAGTCAGGTCCATCAATGCTCAGCCTTGTACACCAACCAGCTCTAAACACAAGAAATGCTAACTACGGGGGAGGCACAAACCCGAGAGAAAGAAAAGTGTAGCCAAATTCAGGAAAAGCTTTCGGACTTCACAAGAAAGACCCATTTATACAGCATCTTATTATGTCTCTCAGAAAGGTCTCAAAACTCTTGTGTACAATGAATGACTTTGAATTGCAGTGACTGTTGTGTCGAAAATGTAGCAGCCATTTTGTGCACTGAAATGAGATATGAACATATGAACAATGACGGAAAGGTAAAGACCCTCTGGTCCATCACGCCTGTCCCACAATAAATGATTGTTTTTGAGGAGATTGATTGAGGAAGGAATTTTGGCCAAGGCACCAGGAGAATGTCCTGTTCTTATTTAAATAATGCCATGGAAACCTCAGTTTAACACCTCATCTGAAGGATGGCACCTTCAAAAATGCAGCACTCCTTCAATGCTGCACTGAAGTATCATCCTAGATTAGGTAGGCAAATGTTGGAGCTTAAATCCACAACCTTCTGACTAGAGGAATAAATACTTCCAAAAAAGTTCAACTGGCACCCAGCCAATCAATCTGTGACGCATGAGTAGGCAAACTAATGTAACCCACATACCCCTGATATCTTGCTGTGTGCTTTGTACTTAGGAACTTGTCAACTCTCTCCTTAAAGGATTGTACCATACTTACCACATCCATTGATACCTGTTCCAGAGGCGGACAACTCTGTGAGAAGAGAAATACCTCCTGGTATCCAACTCTTTGTGTACGTATTTTACAGACCTGTCCTCGAGTATTCATTCTTATATGAATCTCTTATTTGAATCCACTGCATCCTTAACTTTTATAATTATAAGAACCCTAATCATATCCATTGAACTTACATTTCTCCAATTCAAATAACTCTAAATCTTTCATCCTATCCTCATAAGGAAGAAATCTAAGTTTAGTTATTCTCCTTTTTGCTTTCTGCTGCATCCTCTCTACAGCCTCAGTTTCTTAACCAAAGCCTGGATTCTCCTCTGTCATCCTGCCTGAAATGGGGTGGGATAGTGGCAGAGAATGAGCCAAAATTGGGTGGCGAGGCCTACCATTGCCTTATGCCTGGGTCTCAAATTACAACTCCTGCTCACCACTGGGACCGCCACTGGCCAACCTTTCACCACCAGCAACAAATGCAGGTCGGGGTGAGGGTCCAGATCCCAAGCCAATTTCCTTTCTGTCTACCCCAGTTACTCTTGCTTGCCCAGACCACCAACTGATAGGCTCGGGGTACCGATGGTAATGGCACAGAGGTTAGGGAATGGAGGGAGAGGGTCTAGTAGAGGACCCCCTGTAGGTCCCCACTTATTTAAATGCCTGACTGCCTCTTCTGGTGCTGCTGCAGTGGTCCCGTTGCAGTACCATTGGGATAGTAAGGCTGAGCACTGGCAGGCTCCCTCTCAGTGGAGGGAATCCCATCACAAGTCTATGGTGCATATTTGATGGCCCCTGACCTAGGGAGATGGGTCGCGGTTAGAGGAGTGACAAAAGTTCCAACCCGCTGCACCAAAGAGGAGAATCCTGCCCCAAAATTGGACACAGTTACCCAAGAGCAGATGGACTGTACCTTTATATAACTGACGTATAGTGCTTTTAGCTTTGTACTTTATTCACCAAGCAACACTTTGAAGAATCCAATTTGCTTTCCCTATAGTTACCTCGCATAGCTTGTGTATGTTTAGTGACTGGTTAATGAGTGCCCCAAGCCTCTTTCTTGCTGTGTTATTTTTAATCCACTCATATGGAATACAAAGAATACAATTTCATCTTTATCACTTCTGCTGCACAACTTTGTGCACCAGGACTGCATGTGAGAAATTCAGCAAGACAGCGAATTGCAGGCTTATGGTATTCCATCCATGAAAATTTCTACAATCTATGGCCATCTCCTCATTTGAACATAAGAACATAAGAAATAAGAGCAGGAGTAGGCCATATAGCCCCTCGAGCCTGCTCAGCCATTCAATAAGATCATGGCTGATCATCGACCTCAACTCCACTTTCCTGCCTGATCTCCATATCCCTTGATTCCCCTAGAATCCAAAAATCTATTTATCTCAGCCTTGAATATACTCAAAGACTCAGCATTTACAGCCCTCTGGGGCAGAGAATTCCAAAGATTCACAACCCTCTGAGTGAAGAAATTCCTCCTCATCTCAGTCTTAAATGGCCTATCCCTTATCCTGAGACTATGCCCCCTAGTTCTAGACACTCCAGCCAGGGGAAACAACCTCTCAGCATCTACCCTGTCAATCCCCTTCAGAATCTTGTATGTTTCAATGAGATCACCTCTCATTCTTCTAAACTCCAGAGAGTATAGGCCCATTCTACACAACCTCTCATCATAGGACAACCCTCTCATCCCAGGAATCAACCTAGTGAACCTTCGTTGCACCACCTCCAAGGCAAGTACAGTATATCCTTCCTTAGATAAGGAGACCAAAACAGTGCACAGTACTCCAGGTGTGGTCTCACCAAGCACCTGTACAATTGTAGCAAGACTTCCTTACTCTTATACTCCAACCCCCTTGCAATAAAGGCCAACATGCCATTTGCCTTCCTTATTGCTTGCTGTGCCTGCATGCTAGCTTTCTCTGTTTCTTGCATGAGAACACCCAAATCTCTCTGAACACCAACATTTGAAAGTTTCTCACCATTTAAAAAATATTCTGTTTTTCTATTCTTCCTACCAAAGTGAATACCAAAGACATTTTCCTACATTATACTCCATCTGCCACCTTACTGCCCACTCACTAAGTCTATCTATATCCCTTTGCAGACTCTTTGTGTTCTCCTCACAGCTTACTTTCCCACCTAGCTTTGTATCATCAGCAAACTTGGATACATTACACTCGGTCCCTTCATCTAGGTCATTAATATAGATTGTAAATAGCTGAGGCCCCAACACTGATCCTTGCGACACCCCACTAGTTACAGCCTGCCAACCTGAAAAAGATCCGTTTATTCCTACTCTCTGTTTTCTGTCCGTTAACCAATCCTCTATCCAGGGGAGCACTCCTTCTCCTTCTGACCCACTAGGAGTGCTGGAAAAGGCACTTACCTTGTGGAGCCAGCAGCTCCCACCTCCCTTTCACTGCCGGGTTTGTCGACCCCTGGGAAACCTGCATGGCAACTTTAAAATTTAGATCGGTATCTCAATTGTACTGTGGGAGCCCGATTTTAAATATGTTAATGAACTGTCCCGCCTTTCCACAGTGGGACACTCAAACGCCTCGAAAACCGCCACCATAACAATGGCAATGGAGCATACTGGCTGTGTTGGGGGCGCATTTCATTTTTAATCGTGGGGTGTTAATATTGAGGCCAATGTGTTTCCATAGCCAGGAAGACTACTAATCGTAACAAAAACAATATAAGCCAAAGACTAATGGAAGTTGTAATTTTAAGATCTGCTGGAAACTAATACAGTGAATCAAGAATTTTGACAAAGAAAATTGGTGCCATGGCCTAGTAGTACATGGAATGTTTGATTCCCTCACATTCAGCAAGAAGCTTTGAATTCTCAACCTGCGAACAATGATGTAACTTCCACTGTAATGTTAGGTTTCCTAGAGACCGTCCCTGAGTTCAGGAAAGGAAGAATAGAACTACGCCTCCTTTCAGTATCACTATAATGAACAACCACGAAGATTGGAAAAAGGTGGGACTAACAAATCTAGAGCCCCCTGGATGTCTAGGGACATACAGGGGAGGATAAAGAAAAAAAGGGAGGCGAATGACAGATAGCGAGGGCTAAATACTCCAGAATCTTTAGAGGAGTACAGAAAGTGCAGGGGTGCAATTAAAAAGGATATTAGGAAAGCAAAGAGAGAGCATGAAAAATTCTTGGCAAGTAAAATCAAGGAAAACCCAAAGATGTTTTATAAATATATTAAGAGTAAGAGGATAACTAAAGAGGGCCTATAAGAGATCATGAGGGTAATCTGTGTGTGGAGGCGGGAGACGTCGGTAGGGTTCTTAATGAATACATTGCGTCTGTTTTCACAAAGGAGAGGGGCGAAGCAGACATTGCTATTAGGGGGGAGGAGTGTGAAATATTAGATGAAATAAACATAGTGAGAGAGGAAGTATTAAGGGGTTTAGCAGCTTTAAAAGTGGATAAATCCCCAGGCCCGGATGAAATGTTAAGCGAAGCAAAAGAGGAAATAGCAGAGGCCCTGACCATCATTTTTCAATCCTCTCTGGCTTCAGGTGTGGTGCCGGAGGACTGCTAATGTAGTACCCTTGTTTAAAAAGGGAGAAAAGGATAGACCGAGTAATTATAGGCCAGTCAGCCTAACCTCGGTGGTGGGAAAATTATTGGAAAGAATTCTGAAGGACAGGATAAATCTTCATTTAGAAAGACACAGATTAATCAAGGATGGTAAGCACGGATTTGTTAAGGGAAGGTCGTGTCTGACAAATTTGATTGAATTTTTTGAGGCGGTAACAAGGAGGGAAGATGAGGGTAGTGCGATTGATGTAGTGTACATGGACTTTAGCAAGGCTTTTGATAAGGTTCCACATGGCAGACTGGTCACGAAGTTAAAAGCCCATGGGATCCAGGGCAAAGTAGCAAGTTGGATTCAAAACTGGCTTGGAGACAGGAAGCAGAGGGTAATGGTTGATGGGTGTTTTTGTGACTGGAAGGCTGTTTCCAGTGGGCTTCCGCAGGGCTCAGTACTAGGTCCCTTGCTTTTTGTGGTATATATCAATGATCTAGACTTGAATATAGGGGGTATGATTAAGAAGTTTGCAGATGACACTAAAATCGTCTGTGTGGTTGATACTGAAGAAGGAAGCTGTAGACTGCAGGAAGATATCAATAAATTGGTCAGGTGGGCAGAACAGTGGCAAATGGAATTCAATCCGGAGAAGTGTGAGGTAATGCATTTGGGGAGGGCTAACAAGGAAAGGGAATACACATTAAATGGTAGGACACTGAGTAGTGTAGAGGAACAAAGGGACCTTGGAGTTGTAAGGGGTGAGACCTGTGGCTCTGTGCTTAGCCTGGGTGCTAGTGCGGGGTTAGGCCTTGTTGCCTGTTCTGGTCTCCAGCCAGCCCGGTAACACTAGACACCTGTGAGTGGTTCGACCCACTCGCCCTTACGGTTCTGACACTGGACTTAGGTGCGAGAGCAATAATGCAGAGAAAACTCAGGTAGACCCGGTTGAATAGTGCGAAATGGAAAATCTTTATTGCATATTATTCAAGATTACGAAATACATGTCATAAGCACAGATTAATGACAGTACAATCTTACACGCAGTTATGTAACTAATTTTAGGGAAACGAGGAGCGCACGACACATCGTAAAAGGGGACACACATTACAATTATCCTTAAAACTTAAACCCTCCCCTATCAATACCTGTCCTAAACTAGATTTGTAGGATCGAGACTCATGCTCACCACTCGTGATAACTCGGAGAATTCCGAAACTCTGCTCGGATGTTTTTCCCGCAGCACCTGACCACCCACGTGTTGATCAGGGGTCTCTGTACCCCACTTGTTTACTCGTTTCTGCTCCGGCTAGCAGGCTGGACCGTCTGCTGTCATGAAGATCTGTGTTGTCCTCGGAGTTCCGACACTACTCAAAAAAAGAGTCTTCCTGTGCCCTTACACCGATGCGATAAAACTCGAAGAATGGTCTTCCTGGGCAAGGAAAAGTGTTTATTCGACTTACAGGCGCGGTCGGGGCTTACTGACCGTGGCGATACGTATTGTCGTCTTCTTCTCTTCTCATCTCATCTCATCTCATCTCATCTCGGGCCTTCGGTTCCAACACCGTTTACCGACTTCTCGGGATGGTGTGCCCGTTTCAAGGCTTCACAGCCCAGTTCTTCACAGATCTTCGCGGCAAGCCACGAGGTTGATCCTGGCGGATCAGAAAGTTCAATAGTCTTCCAGCAAGTCGAGCAGCAAGAGGCAGAGACAGCAGTCAAGAGTCAAGATCCAAGAGACAGATGGACGGTTGTACCTTACAGTTATAGTGCTGTAATTCCTCTTTTCCCGCCCAATCTTAATGTCTTTCTTTTGTCAGGGTTTTGGCGCTCAAATTTCTTGTATAGGGTGATCTCCGTTGAATGGGTTTCGGTGATACTTGTAACTGCCTGAGTACCCGTTAATACTTCTCCCATTGTGGAACCGGCCAGTATTTTCCCTGGAGGGGTTTTGGGGCTTCCAAATGTTTTCTGTAACTACCCGCAAACGGCTCTCTCATCGTAGAGTCGTGGGGATTTTGCATATTAATGTCTTTTGGATGGGTTCTTGATCGCTCGGTACAATAGCCCTTATTCGCACCTGGGAGACCGATTCCAGTATTTATGTGTAAAATGCAAACCCATTATGTCTTGTGAATTATCTCAAATGTGCTGAGTCTTGTACGATCTCGCATAAATGTTTATTGGAACGCCATCTTGTCTGCTCATTGAAAGTCTAGAACGTTCTGCCACGAGGCGTGGCGGCCATTTTACAGGCTGCTTGTGTCCACTTTGAAAACCTGACAGCATTCTGCTGGAATAAAACTGTTTGTACGAAACTTTATGTCTCCTTCTTATTTTATAAAATCGTGATAATTTTGCGAATTCTACAGAGTGCATGTCCACAGATCCCTGAAGGTAGCAGGCCAGGTAGATAAGGTGGTTAAGAAGGCATACGGAATGCTTGCCTTTATTAGCCGTGGCAGAATACAAGAGCAGTGGGGTTATGCTTCAACTGTATAAAACACTAGTTAGGCCTCAGCTAGAGTACTACGTGCAGTTCTGGTCACCACATTACAGGAAAGATGTGATTGCACTAGAGAGGGTACAGAGGAGATTTACAAGGATGTTGCCGGGAGTAGAGAATCTTAGTTATGAGGAAAGACTGGATAGGCTGGGTCTGTTTTCCTTGGAACAGAGGAAGCTGAGGGGGGACCTTATTGAGGTGTATAAAATTATGAGGTGCATAGATAAAGTTGATAGAAAGGATCTATTTCCCTTAGCAGAGGGGTCAAAAACCATGGGGCACAGATTTAAAATAATTTGTGGAAGGTTTAGAGGGGATTTGAGGGGAAATGTCTTCACCCAGAGGGTTGTGGGGGTCTGGAACTCACTGCCTGAAAGGGTGGTAGAGGCAGGAACCCTAACCACATTTAAAAAGTACTTGGATGTGCACTTGGGATGCTGTAACCTGCAGGGCTACAGACCAAGAGCTGGAAAGTGGGATTAGGCTGGATAGCTCTTTGTTGGCCGGCGCAGATACAATTGGCTGAAATGGCCTCCTTCTGTGCTGTAACTTTCTATGATTCTATGATTCTCAACAGCCTGTGAGCTTTGAGTAGAACAGTGGAGACTGGGAGAGATAAATTATATTCTCTTGGTAAAGCTCCACTGATGAATATATTAATACAACAGTTTGGAAAAGCTATGGAACTTTGTATCTATAAGCAGGTATAGTAGAATTATCAGTAGTATTGGACTGCATGTCTACAATGTTAATTAAAGGGGGATGGAAATGCATTCAATCTTGAAACTTCTGCTGCAATGAAAGCCGATGGCCAGATAAACAATTGATTAATGTTGACAGTGAATAAGGAAGGGACACTTCTTGATTTCACAAGAGGGTTAGCCGTGAAGGCTGTACAAAGCCACTTTTTATGATGCTAATACCCAAAACACAGCCAGTACTTGATGAGACACAGCATCATACGGAAATACTGGCCCTTGTAGCCCACTACAACCACTGAAGGCCACCTTAAGCATAAATAACATAAATTTGAAAAATGACAGTAGGAACGGCTTGGAAATGCTGTGGAGGATGAAGCATTGGCTAGGTTTAAACAAAAATTGAGTGAAAGGAATAAGATAACAAAGAAAATAAAGAAAAGCCCTCAAGAGAAACAGAATCCACACTTCCAGCAGATCCATCAAGATCGAAAGACAAAGTGTGAAAGGGAAGCCCAAAGCAACAGGAGAAAAAGGAGTCCAGGGTGAAAGGAAATGAGTAAATTTGGAGCTTCCCTGCGGATAGAGGGTAAGGATCGAATTAGAAGGAGGATCAGGTGAGGTGATACGCTAGTGCTGTATGTTAGAGCGCAGAGAATGAAAAATGCTTGTTCAGTCACCGCTCAGTTCCCAGTCTGAGTTACAACTAGTAGGAACAGGACGGCCAGCTTCTATTGAGTCCAAAACCAGGCAGGGTGCAAGATTCATAAACAGGAAGTCCCGGCACGCTCTATGAATGGCTACTCTTGATGTCAGTCATTTAACAAAAATGGTGTTAGATTTTTTTTTAAAGCAGTTTGAGGTGCTTGTAAATCCTGTAAAAAAAAGTTTACCTTGCTGAATCTGAGTGAGGGAGCAGATGCTGATTACATATGAATATGTCGCTGAACCGACTGGTGTAAGCACTTTGGAAAACCAGACTGATATGCACGCATAGGCTATGACCAGTACCGATCCAAAATGGCAATCGGGATCCTATTTATGACATAGGATCCCGATTTCCATATTAAAAGGGACCTATCACCTGAAACAGGCAGGTGCTTTGGACAACCGATGGTAGGCCGCTTTGAAACTGTACCTGGTCGCATCACCAGTGTTAACAAGGAAGTAAGGCTACCAATCCCATCTTGAAGCCGTTACTGCCCCGTTAAAACCAGGCGAAGGCAGTCAAAATCGTCCCCAGTGATTTCTACTGTGTTCAGGCGGGAGTCAGGCCTGAATATTAAAATGAGGCCCAGGAGTTGAAATCTCTCTGGCCTCGACATGTGAGCTTGTTGCTGCCCCAGGCCCCTCACATGGAATGATCCCATCCTGAGTTAAAATCAAAGCCTTAGCGACCATAATATGCTATGGTGACAACCTCAAAACAAGAGAGAGTTAAAAATTAGGCCTGTGAACCTGTTTGGAATAGTTTATGTTCAATACTGAACACTTACTTTAATACATCTGAGTGACTGTTAGGAACTAGTGTAACTTAAACTGAAGTGAAATTATAACATTTTCTCTCGGTATTTTACAAATCGGAGCGTACCAGAGTGCAGTGCATGTTTGTTTAGTCAGGTTATCCCAAGTGGCCTCTGGTTACACACATCATAATTGAATGCTTCTAAAGCATACAAGCATTGCAAAAATATTTTCCACATGTACACTTGTAAGGCAAGCGGTTCAAAAGTTGCGTATACTGTGCAGTATCATTTATCAAAAAACATTTGGAAAACAATGCATGTCTTTGCAAACACTGTTCAGCCAGCTATCGTTTAAATGGAGAAAAAGTATGATACAAGAATATTAGGGCCAAATGTACATTATAAATTGGTTTATCCCTGAACAAAAAAAGTTATCATCAATGTATCATAAAATGCATGAGAATTAATTCTGAAGTGACTGGTGTAAACAGGCATGAGAGAGACACCAAAGCATTTACAATGGACTATGCTCCATTAACAACTATTGGGTTGGAGACACTTTGATCTTCTCATTGGAGGGCAGCTGAAAGGACTCTAAAGGCACAGAACAAAAAAAAAACCTAATCAACATTTCACATGCTCACTATTATTAGACTGTTAATGGAGGAATCATTAAAACAAATTGCTTCCATGTAAAGTTTTGTGTGTGTGCACATACCTAGATTACATGGTTACGTGTAGATCGGTACGATTTACTTACTGCATTAATTACACTTGATAGTATTAAAACATAGCCTTGTGTGTACAGTCCAGTTAAACTTTGAGCACTTCCTGTTTAACCAATTTCAGCATAATCTATGATCTAATAATTAGGTGAATTTTTAGGGATCCTTCTCCATTCCATTTACGTGTAATGGAAACATCTGTTTTGCATTACAAAGAAAGTAGCACACTCAGAAAACACTTCATCTCCTCTAGAAATCGATTCAGGTTGGCTGAATTCGAATGTTTGTAGCATTACAGCAGTGTATATTAGTTATTGCAGCTGTTTGCTTCAGAATTCCATTGTCATTTTTTCTAGTTTGGAGGCAGGAGAGGAATGACATCCCTCTGTGATTGTTAACATAGTGCTTCCTCTAAAAATCGGGTTTGATTATTTCCTCCCCATGTCCTTAGCTTAACCTCAACATCCGGACATTTTGGGCTTTTTTTTTAGAAGCTATGTTGCAGAACTCCTGCTTGAATGCTGATTTCTGTTTGATTTCTGTTTATTATTTGGTTGATGTGTGTGTGGAGGTCGGGTGGGAATAATGTCCTACGTGGTGGAATAGCCAGTCGTCACTCACATGCTCGGGTCATATGTGCAGAGCAGTGTCTTTGGTGAGGTGTTGAAGGGCAACTGTCATCCATGGAACTGCACCCCAACAGGAGGCAGCACCTTCAGCAGAGGAGGGGGTGAATCCCAGGGGGAAACAGAAAAGGAACAAAACAAAGCAAAAAATATTTGGCTGATTATGTGAAGGATAATGATTTAAATAAAGATTTTCATGTTCAAAAAGTGTTTCTATCTATCTTTCTGTGGACTATTAGATGAAAGGCTTAAGATTTCAGAATGTGTGTCATGGAGACTGTTCAAAGGAGATTTTCAAGATTTCTAACTATGACCCCTTGAAGACATATGACATCTGTCTCTGGACACGTCTTATCATACCCTGGGTGGTGCTGTATAGACAATGCTATTGATGGCAAAGAAATGCTTATGTTTGTATGTAGTCTGTAATTTGCATGACCCAGCATCATTATTTTCAGTTATATTTGAGTTATATGAATCATTATGATGTATTGATTTCAGCTTGCAATTGTGAGTCTTTATTGGCAAAACTTTGTAAGAGGTATGATTTTTGTTCTTTAAAACCAATTTTTTTCTTTCAAACAATATTTGATTGTAATTTGATGTGATTCGGCAGACTATGGGGCTATTTAGCAATGTCTAGACACTGTCACTCATCTGATAAGCCATAGTATTGTTAAGGCTATGGCCACAGCTCCCATGAGTGGGTTTCCAACAAAACTAACCAAGAACACGATCACTTTTCTAGCACTGGGCCTGTTGTAACACTTAAGCCAGAAAGAATTTCCCTGTGTATAGTACTGGGGAATTAAATGCAAGTGTTAAGATTGAAAACTGAAGGGCAAGTCCTTTAATTGAACTGACTGTACTCATATTCCCAGTAAAGTACACAGGGGAAGCTTTTTATTGCTATTAGATCACAGTTAAAGGACTTGGAAACAATTCTGAGTTAATTCCTTTGGTGCGAGGAGTTCCTCTGAGTATGAAAGAGCTGTTGAATTTCTAGTGCCATGAGTGGGGATACCCTATTGCCATTGATGAGCAAGCAGTTGGGCAGATTGCTTAATATCACTGCACAT
The DNA here is from genome assembly GCA_030390025.1 of Squalus acanthias. Classification (NCBI taxonomy): domain Eukaryota; kingdom Metazoa; phylum Chordata; class Chondrichthyes; order Squaliformes; family Squalidae; genus Squalus; species Squalus acanthias. The sequence goes on from CM059426.1 coordinate 179,910,203, forward strand.
TTGTTGAGAATTTATCTGTTCTTGGTCTCTATTCTCAGAGTTAGACTTGGGAGAGTTATACTGCTTTCTGCCCCCTGCTCTACTGACAAAGCCATTGGGGGGAATTTTAACCCCCATGAACAGGTGGGTTGGGAGCGGGTGGGGTAAAAATGATTGATTTTTAGAGTGGGAACGCAACCCAGCACCACTTCTGGGTTTAACGGAGGCGTGTTTGGATGCCAGCAAGAAACCTACTCACCAAAGTCGGGGATTTCATAATTGGAGGTGGGCGGGTACTTATTGGTGCAATTAACATCCTTACGAGACATTAACGAGATATCTTTAAATTGTTTTTAACTTGGCTCCAAATTTTAATTGAGCAGGACGGGTTTCCCTGGGTTCGGGAAACTGACCAGGGAAACGGCGGTGATTTTGAGCAGCAGTTCAGGTGAATATTTAAACTTGTCATTGTCCCATCTGAATAAAAGCTCACTTATTGCAGCTGCTGTCTCAGTTCCCTCTGGCAAATGTTTGGCAGAGAGCGCTTGTGTGGATGTAGCTTGTTTCAACTGTTGAGGATTTCAAACTGACAAGATCAGGATGCGAGGCACCCTGAATGTGTTTGACAGCACATCAGAAGAGGAAAAGAGGAAGACCATCACCATCCACGGCAGCGACGATGTACTGTGGTGGGATCAGCACATACACAGGAGAGAGTTTTGCAGGTGGAGGAGGACGAAGGGGCTCATCACTCATCTTCGGATGAGAAGAACATAGAGGAGGAGGAGCAGGAGGAGGAGTAGGACGAAGATGGGGCACCCATCGCCAGATCAGCCGCTTAAAATGCTGCCCGGTATGCCAGAGATGCCGTCATATCGTGAATAGTGTGAAACATAGCAAATGAAATCCCGCGGTGTGCTCCCACCACCAGCACCAAACCACCACCAGCACCAAGCCACCACCCCCCACCGCCCCCCCCCACTCCCCCCCCTCCCTTTGCACTAAACAGTCCTTCAACCACTTATCCACCCATTGCCCATCCGCCCAATGGGTCCCGGCATGTACTGACATTCATCATGAAACAAGTGAAAGGGGGAATTGGCCCTCGGGATGCAATAATGGACAAGATGTGGAAGTGGTGCAAATCGTTAAATTTTTTGTGGCATTTATTAAAAAAAGGTAACTTAACAACATAACAATTTGTCAAACACTTGATGAATTACAATTTCTTCAACTTATGCTTCCTACTATTTTTACATGGTGCATCCCGTGCAGCTTCAGCAGAGGTAGAGGCGGGCTGTTCAGACTCCTGCTCTGACTGCTGAGATGCTTTTGGCCTCTGACCTCTGGGTTTTGGAGGCCCTGAGGGCCCCGTCAAAGACTGCTCCACCTGCACCTGTGCAGGGGCAGACTCGGCCATTGGGAGACTAGGCAGCATGTCGGGTACTGGCGGGATGGGGGATGGCGGCGGCAATAGATGAGAAATGGGAGTGCTTTGAATGGAGTTCCCATCTCCATGCCCCCTTTCGCCATCATCCCTCTCCTGGGCCAGCGCCACATCACTCCTACCACTCTGCTGCAGGTGAGCTTGGTGAAGATCAGTGATGCATTGTAAGGTCACGGATAAGGTATCTGTTATCTTGTTTAAGGTGGCAGACAAGTTGACATCCAAAGTCTGCACGGCCGTGGTCATAGCTTGCGTGAACTCATTTGTGGGCCTTGGCTGAAGCTCTGTGAAGGCAGACTCTCTCTCCATGGCAGACATTCTCGCAATTCCCTGTGCCACCAATCCACTAGTGATCAAGTTGGACTCCTCCATTCTCTCCGCTAATGTAGAGAGAGTGCATGACATGTTTGTCAGCACCTGGCTAAGTTGCTGATGCACCTCTAGCATTCTCCTTCTCAACTACAGCCCCCTGCATTTGTGTCCAGCTGAGCAGAGCTTGGAGAGGATTGCGCCCCCTGACGCTGTCCCTGCTTGTGCTCACTTGTGAATTGTGAATCACCAAGTGAAAACACAATTAATTGTCTAAGTGGACCCACTGAAGTGCGAGTATCTGCGCTGGTGCATGGCTGTAGGTCCTGTGATGGTGCACCCTCAGAAGGAATGTGGTCTTTGAGGAATCGTCCTTATGGATGTCCTGTAACACTTGCTGTAGGTATGACGGTCCTGGAAGACAAAAAAAGGGATATGATTAGGTCGTGGCAAAATCACAATCTTGACAAACACCATACTCAGTCTTCTCATAGTTCAGTCATTGATGAAATGAAGTCAGCATATGTGTGTGAGAGATATTTGTAATTCTGTCACCAGCTATCTTCAAGCTCCCTGTCTCTCCATCTCCGACTAAGAGGGATGCAGATGTGTCACTTATCTCCAGGGCATCCTCTTCTGCATCTGTGAGCTGTACTACTTGTGTCAGCCCACCTCCAGTCCTGTCCCTCTCCCTTGTGTTTTGCGCTCTCTTCTCCTAGAAGGGGAGAAAAAACAGACCCGTGAGTGAGTGAAGGTGAGGTCTTCACCCGGTGGATGCAGTACATTCGGTGAGGGTGACTATGAGACAGATACATCACATTGCATTCGGATTGGGGTGAGTGTCAACGCTGGATAAATGGGGAGGTGATGAGGTGCATAGAAAGTGAAGGCTGGATGCTGCTGAAAGTTGAGTGGGTGTGTGGGGTGATGTGATGGAGATCACTTTGCAAGACAGTGTAAAATCAGACGGGGTTTAAAGCATAGATATTGTTGAATCAGCAAATGTATTCACTTTTCCTGATCTGGTTAGGTCATTAAACCACTTTCGACATTGCATCCATGACATGGACACAACGCTTCTGCTGCTGACCTCCTCAGCTGCCTCCAACCATGCCTTCCTGGTGAGAACAGCAGGTTTCTTCCTCCCATTGTTGGGGAAAAATATGTCCCTCCTGACTGCAGCCAGCAGTAATTCCAACAAGGCATCATTAAATCTGGCTGCTGTCCTTGCTCTATGTCCACCATCCATCCTGAACACCTCCAATTTCCATTTGTGCACTGTCCCTTTAAAACAGCTGAGATCACATCATGTGGGTTCACATCACACCCGTTGCACAGCTTGGAGACAGGCAATTTGGAAGTCAAAATTAATTGGTACAATTGAGTTGATATCGACCCACTTAGTTGACTTCCAAGCATCCCCCATGCAATTCCACCCCACCGCTTGGAAGCCACCTTCAGATTAATATTGCGGCCAATGAGTTCTCAAAGCTGAGCCTTGTACAAAAATGCAATCTTTATCCCTCTTCATTCTTTTAGCGCTTAGTGGTTTGTGTTGATGGGATATATGGGGGTTGGCAGATGGCGGAAAAGGATGGGATTTTATGGACTAGAATATTGTAGCATCACATTGGTCATGGTGATGTCACCCCAGAATATTCAAAACCTACATGTTCAACTGTAGGGACTAAAAGGGTTAAATTATCAGAACAGGTTGCATAGACCAGTCTTGTATTGCCTTGAATATAGAAGATTATGGGGTGATCTAATTGAAGTGTTTAAGATGATTAAAGGATTTCATAGGGTAGATAGTGTGTCAGCTGCAGATCAGTTGGTAGCACTCTTGCCTCTGAGTCAGAAGGTTGTGGGTTCATAGTCCCACTCCAGAGAGTTGAGCACAAAAATCTAGGCTGACACTCCAGTGCAGTACTGAGGGAGTGTGGCGTGGTCGGAGGTGTCATCTTTTGGATGAGACGTTAAACCAAGGCCCCATCTGCTCTCTCAGCTGGACATAAAAGATCCAATGGCACTATTTTGAAGTGCAGGGGAGTTATCCCTGGTGTCCTGGCCAATATTTATCCCTCAATCAACATCACTGAAACAGATTATCTGGTCATTATCACATTGCTGTTTAGGAGCTTGCTGTGTGCAAATTGGCTGCTGCATTTCCTACATTACAACAGTGACTACACTTCAAAAAGTACTTCATTGGCTGTAAAGCACTTTGGGACGTCCGGTGGTTGTGAAAGGCGCTGTATAAATGCAAGTCATTCTTTAGATAGAGAATAACTATTTCCTCTGCTGGGAGAGTCCAGAAGAAGTGGGCATAACCTTAGAATTAGAGCTAGGCCATTCAGGGGTGATGTCAGGAAGCTCTTCTTCAGACAAAGGGTAGTGGAAAGCTGTTGAGGCTGGGGGTCAATTGAAAATTTCAAAACTGAGATTGATAGATTTTTGTTAGGCAAGGGTATTAAGGGTTATGGAACCAAGGCGGTAGATACAGATCAGCCGCGATCTAATTGAATGACAGAACAGGCTCAAGGGGCTGAATGGCCTACATCTTTCCCTATGTATAACTGCACTGGAGTAGTCTCCTCAAATGGGTCTCATTCTAATTGATTGAGTTGGAAAATAGTGCATTCAATTGGGCAGATCATGGTGTTCAGTAATAAATTGAATTTGGTTACAAGTGCTGTCCAATCTCCACAGAGAGCTCACAGACTTAAACAATTGATATTGAGTTCTAATCTGCAGCAAGAAGAGTAATCAATTGCTTAATCCAAAATTTAAATCACTTGTCAACTAAATGAAGAAATGTGGAAACATCCACCCCTCTCAATTCTCTTCCGTTCGTTAAATCAGAATTTCCCACCGAACACGCCATGGATTTTGGGCAGTATTTGGGTGGTCAGTGGAGGAAAATGGGTTAGGGTCCATTATGCCAGATTCCTGCCAACATTAGTGTCTGCCTAATTTTCTGCCAGAGCTCCTGAAGGATAGCATAAACACCCATCCATTCAAAAAAGACGGTAATGATATGGTAATGTAGTGGTGAGAACTGCAGAACATTATAACATAAAACATTGGGGCCTAGAAATTCGTTAGCCCCCGGAAACGGGAGCGGGGATCGCTATCTGGGGGACAGGCGCACCTGCAAACCCTGACCCTCATGGAGGAGACGGTGTTGGCCATTATTGGGAGGGGCATCACTGAGCCCGTGGCCAGCGGCGGGGCTGAAAGAATACAAGATGCTGGTAACCTCATATGTTATCCTCCTTCTCACATCCTACTTTCCCCTCATCCCACAATCTCTTCTGATTTACAATCTGCCCATGGGGTAAGCATGCACCTCTTGCTTTCCCCCCCCCCCGCCCCCCCCCCACCCCCATCACCACAACCCTACCCTTGTGCCTTTCTCATTTCAGTGACCCAGGAAATCCAATCTGGCCAGCCAATGGTGCAAGAAGAAGAGGGAGAGGAGAGTGATGATGAAGGAGAAGAAACACCGTCACTCGATCTGACAGTTGCAGTCACCAGCTGAGATATTGGCACTGCGTGGAGTTTAGAGGGTAGCTTAGAGGTGGAATCTGCACGTAGTGAGTCACCGGGCACGAGTGGGCTGCAGCCAGGGCAGGGGGAAAGGGTAGCGCAGGTGCCAGCTCCCTAGAGGGCGCGGTCACACACGAGTTCTGCTGCAGAGGACTCAGATGAGGACTTCGATGGGCCTACAGAAGAAGGCTGATAGTTATGCACAACGAAATGCTTGGTGCATTGGCAGGCCTGCCAGAAAGCCTGAGTGCAATGTCAAGGAGCATGGAGGAGTCCAGCACCAACCTTGCACAGGGCTTTGTGCAGAGTTTGGAGCGCATGATTTCCAGCATGGAATTGATGGCCAACTCCATTAGCGCACTTGTGAACCCAACCATGATGCAGAGTCTGATGGCCGATATCTCAGCTTCCATTGCAGCACAAGCAGAAGCCACCCAACATCTGAGTGCTGCCATGCAGGCTCAGCTTGCTGCCAAGCAAGCTCTGACTGCTTCCATCGTGGCTGCGTTTACCAGTGTGGAAAGGGGCTTGTAGGGTGTCACAGCAGTCTAGAAATCAGCCTGGGGGAGTGGCAGTGGCTCCGTGGAGCACGAACCTGCTGTTCTCTCTCAGGATGACAGCATTCATCCTCCCACCACTGCTACTCCACGCAGTGCCCTTGCTGTTCCCTGACAGCCAGCCAGCCTAGACTGCTGCTCATGCCGAGGTGGTGCAATCCGCAGCTGGGCCTTCTAAGCCCAGAGCTGCTTGAGGTCGTCCTCCAAGGGAATCTGCAGTCTTCCCCACTGAAAGTCAGCCGCCTTCCACCGGCTATGCTGCAGCCACTGGGGTAGCACTTTGTAGGAGCACAAGGATAGGCAAAGGCTCACTGAAGACAGATACTAAGGGAATGCACGAAGGTGATTAGTTCACTTTGATATGTAATAGTGGATGGATTGATGTATAAAGCTGGATTGGAATGTTTGTTTCGTGGTGGCATTTAATTCAGCATTGTGGCCAAGAGGAAGCTGTGATGGTCAGTAACAGAGGGAAGGTAAGGTGTGGGACTATTGTTGAATGGGGAACTGGGGTTGCTTTCACTGGTACTGCAGTCGGATGAGTCGACCATGGACTTCCCAGGCAGAAAGGGGCTGTCTTGGTTGCCTCCTCCCTTCCACTTACTCCTCTTCTGCTTCCTCCTCCTCCGCTTCCTCCTATTACTCTTCCTCCTCCTCCTCAGCAGGTTGCCATAGGCCTGGTGGCAAAGGCTGTACCCTCATGATGGCGAGGTTGTGGAGTATGCAGCAGACCACGACAACTCTTGAGACGCACTCTGGTGAGTACTGCAGGGCTCCTCCAGAGAAGTCCAGCAGCGGAAGCGTTGTTTAAGCATGCCAGTGGTCTGCTCTATCAGATTCCGTGTGGTAGCATGGCTCTCATTGTACGTATGCTGCCCATGTGTGTTTGGGTTGTGGAGCGGAGTCATGAGCCATGTGGTCCACGGATAGCCCTTGTCGCCCAGTAGCCAGCCTCTGGTTTGTCATGGTGGCTCTAAGACTGAGGGGAGGCAGAATAAAAGCATCATGATTGCTGCCAGGATACTGGGCATTCACCATCATGATGTGCTGAATATGGTCGTACACCAACTACACACTCAGCAACTGGTAACCTTTGCGGTTGCGGTATGTCTCAGCATTTAGATGCGGCGCCTGCAAAGCCACGTGCGTGCAGTCGCTGGCAACCTGCACCATGGGGAAGCCTACTTTCCTGGCAAAGCCACTTGCACGCTCTGCCTGCTTCTCACTGGTCAGAGAGAAAACAATGAACTCCCTGGCATAAAGAGTGTCTGTCACCTCTCTTATGCAGCAGTGGACGGCGAGCTGGGAGATGTTACATATATCGCCTGCTCCAGCCTGGAAGGATCCAGACGCAAAGATACTCAGGGACATGGTCACCTTCACAGCCACTGGCAGCGCTGTCCTTGTCCTGGAGTGAGGCTGCAGGTCTGGTTGCAAGAGGTGGCAGGGTTCTGTGAGCACATCCTTCGTAAAGCACAGACGCCTCACACTGCTCTTGGCTCAGGCTGAGGTAAGAGAATTGCTCGCAGAAGACCCTAGGTGGGTAAGGCCTCCTGCTGAGAGCCTTTCTCCCCCTCCTCCTCCTTCCTCTGCGAGCAGCTTGTCCTCTTTGCTGCCTCTGCTCCATCTCCCTGTCATGCTGCAGACCAAGGGGAATGACAACTAGAGCACCCATGACTGGGAGCAAGTGGCCTGACCAGAACCCTTGAAGTCAGAACCAAGGCCATCTCCACTTGCAGCACCACTCCCTGTCACCTCACCAACTTTAAACAACTCTAGAAAGCTCCAAACACTTCTACAAACTTACACAGAGCCAGTCGAAATTAATCAGCAACTAATCTTCGAGTGGTTGCTGATCCCTTTAAATATCGCTGGTGGGGGGTCCTTGTTGCTGCTGGATGTATGTTCAGCTGTGCGAGGTTAAAACCGAGCGTTAGCTCCAGCGTTGAGGATGAAAATGGCAGTGTGGTGCTGTCTACCTTACATACTTCCGGTGCGCGCTCCTAACGCCCACCCTACAGGCCTCACCAAGGTGGCATCTGGCACGGCATGTACCAGAAGTGTGCGCGGGCAGTGCGGATGCCATTTTCATCACAATACGGCACCCTTAGCACCGAAAAATCAGGCGCTACGGAGCAAAATTTCTAGATGTTTTCTGTGGCTGTGAGATTGGTGAGGGCAGCAGTGATTCTGGTAAAGTTATTTTTAAATATTATACATTGTGTCACGCTCATGTGGATCCCCCAGATAGCTCAATGAGGTCAACTAAGGATGGGTAATAAATGCAGCCTTGCCCATATCCCAAGAGTAAATAAATACATTTCAGCCACAGCACCAGTAGGGGCGTTACAATTGACCTCAGTGCCCAGTGGCTCTGAGGAGAAAAAAAATCAACTCCAAGGAGGAATAATCACAATCTGGTGCGCATGTGTAGACATTGGACAAGGGCATGGTCGGGTCAGTTGTAATGGCTACTTAGTCAAATAGGCTGCTGACAGTGCTGCTGACGGTGTGCGGACCCACATGTGAAGAATGGTCACTTGTGAAAAGTCCTTGAGGGCTGCCTGAGCAATGGAGCCATATCCCAGTGGGAGTTGTTGCTTTCAGGAGAGGTGGGGTAAGTGGATAAAAGTTAAAGAGAAAAAAATAAACATTTATGCGTAATTCAGGGTAATGTGATATGGATGTCAAAAATTTATTGTATCGTATATGAGTCCATTGCCTTCTTTCATCTTCATTCCAATTCGTTTTGATTCAAAGTTTAGTTAAGAATTGTTGTGGTAATCAGATAAATTCAATGATCTCATGCTCCCAGCATTCAGCTCTGCTTAAGGGTACTGGGGGTTAGATTGTAGCTCTATTGACCCATGCTCCCTTCAGGCACTGCGAAAGCAGGATCATTGAATTTACCTCAATAATTTATTTTAATGTAATAATAAATCATTCCAAGCAATGCAAGCCAGCATTACGCTGCTGCTCCTTCCTGTGCTTGGTTTTGCGCTCTATAGCATAAGTTCACACCAGATTCAAGTGCTGATGATGCCCTTTACCACTCCAAGAAAGGGGAGAGGAATATCATTTCATTGTTATGATTTTAACCACATTGCTGGTGTTTTATTTTTGATTTTGAATTGAGTTGAAATTTTGCAAAGATTCTGTGCAGATGCAATACTTTGTCTGGTATCTTTTTTTTCTTGAATAAAAACAGTGTCAGCTTTGTAAAACTCCAGAAAGCGCTGAATATAATTTAGGGCAAAGAAATTTGCTGGCGGCTTTATTTATAGAAGAGCCAATGATCAGGTTTCAGAAAGCCTCTGAAACCTCCAGGTCTGTTCCTTTGCAGAAACCAGGAGTTTGTATGGGGGATCCACATAATAAGTAACCTACAGGCAAATCCAATTCAAATTGCAGCTTTAATTACGAGCTCCGTGTTGTACAGAAACCAAAGGAGAAAGTTTACAGCTATGTATAAACCTGGGCTTATGGGCCCCAGTTATGGCTGAGGGGGTTTAGGCAGTGAGCAATTGAACCATACTTATAGGTTTGTACAGCGTTAGCTGATCACAGCTGGTATGATGTTCAAGGTGTGTAAGGGGTTTTGTCGTGCTTGTATCGCAGATGGTACTGGTGCGGGGTTAGGCCTTCGTTGCCTAATACTATTGCTTGCTCTGGTCTCCGGTCAGCCTTGTTGCAATAAGCACCTGTGAGTGGTTCGACCCACTCGCCCTTACGGTTCTAACACTGGACTTAGGTGCGAGAGCAGTAATGCAGAGAAAAACTCAAATAGACCCGGTTGAATAGTACGAAATGGAAATCTTTATTGCATAGCGTCCAAAATCATGAAGTACATGTCATAGGCGCAAATTAACGAGAGTACAAGTATACATACATTCATAAAGCTTGGTCTATGGTAATGAAGAACGCACGGCACATCGTAAAAAGGGGAACACATTATACTTTATCCTTAATAAGACCACCCTCCCCTATCAATACCTACACTACATCTAGATTTGTAGGACTGGGAAACATGCTCACCACTCGTGATACTTCGGAGAATTTTAAAGTGAGGCACTCGGCTCGTTTCGCTGCAGCGCCTGACTGTCACGTGTTTGGAGGGGTCTCTGTACCCCACTTGTTTATCTTCACTGCTGCGGCAAGCAGGCTGGGCTCCCCGTTGTCATGAAGAACTCGACAGCACTCGGGCCCGGCTGTAGAACTCAAAGAAAAGTCTTCCTGTACCGACACCAGTTGTCGGTAGAATTCGAAGAAGAGTCTTTGGCCAGTTCGTGCAGTAACCTGTAGAGTTCAAGAAATGGGTCGTATATTTTCGGGCGCGGTCGGGGTTTGCTGACCGCGGCGGCACGTGGATTCTTCTCCTCTTCTTCTCGTCTCGTCTCGTCTCTTCGGGCCTTCGGGTCCAGACACCGTTTACCAACCCTCGGGATGGTGCACTCGGCCACTTGCCCTCGTTGAGGCGGCTCGTTCCGTTTGAGCTCCACCCAACATTCGAGTAACCGACCAGTACGGCTAAGAGTCAACAAAGTCCAGGAAAAGCACAGAAGCTCACCAGTCAAGCGAGTCCATGGAGCAGCAGGCGAATAAGAGTGTGAAACCCTCAGCAGTCAGCAGCGAGATAAGAGAATAAAAGAGCGATGGACATTTGTTCACTATAGTTATAGTGCTGTGTTCCCTTATCTCCCGCCCAAATCTTAATGTTTGTCCTTTGTGAAATATTGGCGCTCAAAACTCCCAGCATGGGGTGATTCTTGTCTTTAACGGGTTTCGGTAGCACCTGAGACTGGCCAACTACCCGTTAATGTTTTCCCCATTGTTGGCCCAGCCAGGATCGTATGAATCCTCTCCCTGGCTGGTTTTGGGGGCCCCCGAATACTTGTTTAATCACCCGAGAATGGCTCTCTCATTGTAGAGCCGTGGGGGTATTTGTGTATTGATGTGTCTGGATGGGCCTTCGATTGCCCAGTACAATGGTTCTTACTTGTGCATGGAAAACGATTCCAGCACTCATATCTTTTGCTATTGTCACAAATGCAAACAGGTTGCATCCTGTCTTTATCAGTGCTTATCGAGTATGATCCCGTCTTATATTGAAAATGTTTATTCGAACGCCATCTTGTCTGCCCACTGTACTTCTGGAAGCTTCTGCCACGATGCGCGGCGGCCATTTTACAGGCTTCTGTGTCCTTTATATCATGACAGCATTTCGTTTAAATAAACTGATCAAACGAATCTGCTTCTATCTCGTTATTTTGAATCGCGATAATTGCAAAACTTTACAGGTGCTACAATTGGCTTGAGAGCCCCGGGGTTAGGGAGAGAAAAATGAACAAGGGTTCCTACTCCTGACTGTGATCCAACAACCTCTTCTGGAAGTGCATTTGCGGAGTTGAGGACAGGATTAGGTGAAGTGCCACCTGGTCAAGTGACCCGCCAATATTCACTGATGCAAGTCATATGGGAACAATGGCCTTTGGGAGAGTATTGGAGGGAGTCCAGGAAGGAGAGGAGAGGAGAAAATTAGCATAGGAAAAGTAGCAAGAAAAACTGCCTGGGCTTTATAAACTAATACAAAAGCAAAATACTGCGGATGCTGGAAATCTGAAATAAAAACAGAAAATGCTGGAAATACTCAGCAGGTCAGGCAGCATCTGTGGAGAGAGAAACAGAGTTAAGGTTTCAGGTCGATGACCCTTCGTCAGAACTGGAAAAAGCCGGAAATGGAACAGGTTTTTAAGCAAGTGCAGGGGCAGGGAAAGGGGGGAGGGAGGAAAGAACAAAAGGGAAGGTCTGTGATAGGATGGAAGGCAGGAGAGATTAAGAGACATTAAGAGATGGTTCAAGGCAAAAGGAGATGGTAATGGGACAAGTTAAGAAACAAAAGATGGCTCCAGATGAAGTGTAAATGGCACTGGCGGAATGAAAGACAGCTGCCGTGTGGGAGAGAGAAAAAAAAAAAATGAAAAAAAAAGGATGGGGGCAAAGGTTATGGTCTGAAATTGTTGAACTCTATGTTAAGTCCAGAAGGCTGTAAAGTGCCTAATCGAAAGATGAGATGCTGTTCCTCGAGCTTACGTTGAACTTTATTGGAACAGTGTAATAGGCCGAGGATGGTGAGGTCTGAGTGGGAGTGGAGTGGAGAATTAAAGTGAAAGGCAACCGGAAGCTCGGGGTCACCCTTACGGACTGAACGGAGGTGTTCCGCAAAGCGGTCACCCAATCTGCGTTTGATCTCCCCAATATAGAGGAGACCACATCGTGAGCAACGAATACAGTATACTAAATTGTAAGAAATACAAGTAAATCGCTGTTTCACCTGGAAGGAGTGTTTGGTGCCCTGGACAGTGGGAGGGGTGGAGGTAAAAGGGCATTTACCTGAACGATCAGAAGAGACAGGTGCAACCTTGGTTTAATATCTCATTTTAAGAGCAGTCCGTGATTTTATTAGCAGGGACTGTTGTGACCTAAGTGGTAGCACAGGCTTCTACCTGAACCCAGCAGGAATGACAAGGTGGCCAGCGGGTGGGAGCAGGATTTTGCATGGCAGGAGGCCGTCACCGGGGACCCGCAGGAATGGTCCACGGCATAAGGTAAGTGGTGAGGAGGTGGGTCTGGAGGCGACTGCAGGGAATGGGAAGCCAAGGGCAGGGAAGGCCCAAGAATTAAAAAGTTTATCTTACCTGGGCCTCTTCTGGTCCCGATGGTGCCTGCTGTCAGCTTTCACTGCCGAGTCCGATTCTGTGCGCGAATGACGTCGTCGGACCTGGAGTTTAATTATTAACACAGCCACTGCCTTCCTGTGGCAGGCTGCCCCCCAAGCTGCTGTAAACCCGTCAGTTAAAATGGCGATGAGTGCAAATGTGTCGGGAACGCAGCAGGAAGCACCCATTCCCATTGGGCGGGCAGGGTTAAAATCGGCACTCATAAATCTGTTCGTACCAGCAACTTCAGATATATGCAAATTAATGGGAACATGAAAATCTTTATATGTGACTCCCGAGGCTCCATAGTATGCACCTATGCAACCCACAAAGACAGAATATTTGGACACTACTGGTTTAAGGCTAACATTATAACATTAAAGTTATTCCTGATGTTTGAATAATTTTATTACTGTAATATTAGTGTTTGTTTCAATGTCACAGTGCGTGAGTTGTAAATAAATTGCTCAGTTCAGGGAGATTAAAGCAGAGAATATAATTAAATGGTAAACTTTATCTCCTGGTGCATACTAGGGAATTTCTGAATACTTTGAGGTATTCAGATGTTTCTTCCACCGGGGAAGCTGATTGTGCTATTGATGAGTTACTTTATTGAGAAACCTAGATCAAGGTTCAAGGTCCATAGTGCAGGGCAGCACAAAGGTTGAAAAGAGTAGGAAAGAGGACAAGGGATATCAGGAAGTACTGATCAGGTGACACCAAGCTTATCTTCTAAAAGCCTGAAGGTTGTAGGAGGAAGCAAAGACTGAGGTGAGTAGTTGCACCATTTGGCAAAGAATGGCTGGGAATTTCCTTGAAGTTGCCCCCGCTGTCATTTTACCAGAGGTGTGGCGGAAACACCCATTTGGCCATATAAAGAGGGTCTCTGCTGCACAATGGCCAAAGTGACAGTGGCGGAGCGGGAGCATCTCCAAGGAAATTCCTGACCAATGTGTTAGAGTAGGAGCTAGAGTAGGAGCTAGTGTAATGAGGTTTGATGTGCAGTTGTAGAAGAGAAGAAAAAACATGTGGGATGACTATTCGGAGCTTAGAGGGACCAAAAGATGAAACTTCAGAAGAGCACTGAACCAAGGAGTATCAATAAAATAGAGAAAGACTAGTTGCAACAGAAAGATTAGAGATTAGAGGTAAGAGAGAAATCATGGGGGCGTTTTATCTTGGGACGGGATCAGTATGTGCGGGGGTCGGAGCAAGCGGCAAGCTCCCTGGGCCTCTGCAGCGTGAGGCCCGGGAGATTTTACATGGAGGTTGTCAGTCTCCTGGCTAAATCCACAACTGGCCGGGGTGTGGGAGCAGGTTTTCGGGCGCTAGGAGGCAGCCACCGGGGACCCGCGAGAACGGTCCTCAGCGCTAACATAGGTTGCTCGGAGGGGGGAGGGGGTTCAGCTGGCGATTGCGGTCGAGGAAGGGGGAGGCCAGGGGGGCAGAGGAGCACTCCTGGCCCACAAGGAATCTTCAAATAAAGGTTATGAACTTGCCTCACTGGGACTTTCCTGACTCTCGAAGCAGCTCCCGACAGCTTTGGCCTGGCAAGGAAGCCACCGCTGCTGCCTTGCTCAGGCCACAGACGAAAATAGCCCCCATGATATCATCTGATCTGCATATTTAAAGTCGGACTCCGCCGGTTTCCGACGGGTGACCTTGCCGCCTGCAATTTAAAAATGCAGTCAACCAGATCGGGGCAGGAAGCGAGTGGGTTAGTTCTCCGCTCCGATTTAACTGCCCCCCCCCCAGCTGGTTTTCAAAGCAATATTCATGTCTTGCATGTACTTGGGCTTAATAGAGAGTCAAGAGATGCTCAGGGGAAAGGAAATATGGCATGAAAGATGAAATTTGAACTTCTTGGATGCAGCATCAGCAATACAGTAGTTGTGGGAGCTCCACGTTAGTGTGGTTACAGATAAAAATAAAAATTCCATCAAAGCGCCTGTGCTGCATGAAAATAAGTATCTAAAAATTGTTGTGAATTTGCATAGAAAATGGAAATCCTTTATTACTCTGGAAGGCAAAGGACTTCTGGCCCAGAATTTGCGGTCAGCGGCGAAGCAAAGGCATTCGCCGCTGGCCCCGAAGAATGCCGCCCTCAGCGATCTCGCCATCTCTGTGGCAAGGAGTTTGCCTTTTTGATGCGTAAGAGATTTCAGTACAGTATAGTGGGGAATCCTTAACACGATCTGCTGTGACATCAACAAGCTGTCAAAGCAGGCAATCACACTGCAGAATTATCACAGACAGGGAAGCAGGAAATGAGCACCTGCTTTTATCCCAACTTTTTAAAAATGTTACAGAGGGCAAAGCAAAGATTGGGGCTCTCGCATGGGGGGATAAGGTAAAATCTAAAATAGTCATGAACAAACTTTTAAAATATATTACATTTTTTTAAAGTTCCTTAAAAATTGTAATTCTTATCATAATGGAGAAATTTGACATTCCACAAAATTAAAATTAGATTTTCAGGGCCATAGCATTTGTTTACCAGTCAAAACACTGTTAAAACCCCAGTTACACCTAATCCAACAAGGATAACATTCAATGGAATATTTAACAGCGATATTACCGCGGAAAAGCCCAAGTTTTCATCAGTTTCATTGATTTCACTGATTACTGGCTATGGGGTGGGTGGGGGGGGTGGCGCGGGGGTGGGTGGGGGTGTCCACAGCACAGCCAGTGTCGCAGCAGTGAATGACTGACTGCAACTACAGGATTTCCGCGTTTAGATGCACATGTGCTACATCTGAAGTTGCAGTCAGTTTTAAACGGGTAATAACGGCGAACGTTGTTAGTTTGCGGTTATTACCCACCGCAAATTCCGGCCCCATGAGTTGATATTAATTTTGGGCCTGCCAAATATTCTCTTACAATAGCGTCACTGATCTCTTCCATGAGCAGACCCACGTGAGAAGTTTACTTTCATTACCCAATATCTGGACATACACCAGCATTATCCTTATTATGTGAACTGGATATCATGGGCTGAATATTCGATAAGGCCCAAAAACGGGCACAGGCATCGTGATGCGCGATCAGCCCGTGCCCCTTGAAAGTAATGCAGGCAGCACGTGACATTTCATGCTGCCTGCTAATTAACATGATTGGTGCATTCAGGCCAGCGTTGAGAGCATTGTTGGTTGGCTGGGCACTCAGCAGGGGGTCCAAGTTCGTGGGAAGTGATCTCTATTTAAAGCTAGCCTCCAGTTTGAAATGCAGTCTGCATTTCTTAAAGGGAAGGTGCTTTCTGAAATAAGCACCTCATTGTAATTGTTGTCAAGGCAACTGTAAAGTAGCTATGGCTCAACAGGGCAGAGAAAGGGCAGTTAGGTTCTCAGACTGGAAGCCTTAGTGCAGGGGTAGAATGGAGGATACAGGTCCTCTAACCGCAGGGGGGCCAGGAGGCCCTGCAGACTCACTGTAAGAAGGCAGATAGCTGAAGCAGTCACTGCCAGGAGTCTTATCCCGAGGAACTGGTTCCACTGCCGAAAGAAGTTTAATGACCTCAAACGTGTGATCAACGTCAATTAATGCATCTTCAAATGCCATATCCCACCATCTGCACCACTAGCCTCACACACTGCTCAATACACTACACCCCAATCACTCACCTACCAACAATCTCTGTCAATCAGGACTCATACCTCACATTCATAGCTTCACCTCACCCTCACACACTTACCACTGCTGAAAGCCTCACACCCACATCTCACACCTTGCACACTGTCAGCTATTCAACAATGGTAGGCACATTACCGAAACACATTGCACCACACTCACTGACACACTTCCCTTTCTGTTGCAGGCCAAGGTGGCGCATAACAGGAGACAGCAGCAGCTAACCGGTGGTAAACAGGCAAGGCTACATATCCTGGCCTAGCTGGAGCAGACTGTGCTGGACAGCATTGGAGGGGCCGTCACTGAGGCCGTGGCGATGGCGAGGGATGGAACCATTGAAGCTGACGGTATCCTCATACCTAATCCTCCTTCTCACATCCCACTTGCCCCTCATCCCACAATCTCTTCTCACTTACAAGCTGCTGATGGTGTAAGCATGCACATCTTGCTTGCCCCCCAGCCCCCCATCACAGCCCTATCCTTGTGGCTTTCTGCTTTCAGATACCCAAGAACTTCAAGTGTAGAATTCGCAAATTATCGCGATTTCAAAATAATGAGAAAGAGACATACAGTTTCGTAAACACAGCTTTATTTCAGCAAAATGCTGTCATGTTTCAAAACGGACACAAGCAGCCTGTAAAATGGCCGCCGCGCCTCGTGGCAGAAGGTTCCAGATTTTTCAGTAGGCAGACAAGATGGCATTTCAATAAACATTTCAGCAAGATCGGACAGTACTCAGCATAATGAAATAAGACAAGACGCGATCGTTTTGCATTTTGTACACCTAAGAGAATATAAGTGTTGGAATCGGTTTTCCATACACAAACGGGGGCTATTGTACTGGGCAATTAAGGGCCCATCCAAAGACATTGATACGCAAATTCCCCGCGGCTCTACGATGAGAGAGCCGTTCGCGGGTACTCACAGCAAGAATTCGGAGGGCCCCAAAACCCCTCCAGGGAGACTCCTAGCCGGTTCCACAATGGGAGAAACATTAACGGGTACTTAGACAGTTACAAGTATCACCGAAACCCATTAACGACAAGAACCACCCCATACAAGAAGTTTGAGCGCCAAAACATGACAAAAGATGAACATTAAGATTGGGCGGGAGATAAAGAATTACAGTACTATAACTGTAGTGAACAAACGTCCATCTTTCTCTTGATTCTCTTATTCTCTGGACTCCTGGCTCTTGACTCTTATTCCTCTTATTCCCTGATGACTTTTTGACTTGTGCTCTTGCTGCCCACCGAGCTCTTGGTCCGCTGATCTTCCGGGAGTCAACCTCGTGGCTTGCCGCGAAGATCTGTGAAGAGCTGGGCTGCAAAGGCCGGTAAGCGGGTGCACCATCCCGAGGGTCGGTAAACGGTGTAGGGACCCGAAGGCCCGACGAAACGAAACAAGACAAGAAGAAGAAGAAGACGACTACACGTGCCGCCGCGGTCAGTAAACCCCGACCGCGCCCGAACTATAAAGACCATTTACAGGTTACCACACGAATTCTACCGCCAACCGGTGTCGGGCACAGGAAGACTCTTCTTTGAGTTTTATCAGAAATCCGAGGTCAACACAGATCTTCATGACAGCAGACGGTCCAGCCTGCTAGCCGGAGCAGAGCGAGTAAACAAGTGGGGTACAGAGACCCCTGATCAACACGTGAATAGTCAGGTGCTGTGGCGAAAACATCCGAGCATCGTTTTAGAATTCTCCGAGTTATCACGAGTGGTGAGCATGGTTCTCGATCCTACAGATCTAGATTAGGACAGGAATTAATAGGGGAGGGTTTTGTTTTAAGGATAATTATAATGTGTGTCCCCTTTTACGATGTGTCGTGCGCTCCTCGTTTCCCTAAACCTAGTTTCATAAATGTATCTAAGCTTGTACTGTCATTAATCTGTGCTTATGACATGTATTTCGTAATCTTGAACAATATGCAATAAAGATTTTCCATTTCGTACTATTCAACCGGGTCTACCTGAGTTTTCTCTGCATTACTGCTCTCGCACCTAAGTCCAGTGTTAGAACCGTAAGGGCGAGTGGGTCGAACCACTCACAGGTGTCTAGTGCTACCAGGCTAGCTGGAGACCAGAACAGGCAACAAGGCCTAACCCCGCACTAGCACCCAGGCTAAGCACAGAGCCACCCGAACCCCTTACAGAAACTTCCCAGCCAGTGCAGGAAGAACAACAGGAAAGTGATGAAGAAGAAGAGACACCTTCACTTGATCTGACACTTGCAGGCACCAGCTCAGAAACTGGCACTGTGTGAACTTTAGAGGCGGGAACTGCACATGTTGAGTCACCGGGCACAAGTTCAGGGGGAATGGGTAGCACAGGTACCAGCTCCCAAGTGGCGGGGTCACACGTGAGTTCTCCTGCAGAGGACTCAAATGAGGACTTTGATGGGCCGGCCTTCGGAAGAAGTGGAATGGGCATGCACACAGAAATGCTTGGTGCATTGGCAGGCCTACCAGAGATCCTGTTGACACTGTCAAGGAGCATGGAGGAGTTCAGCTCCAACCATTCACAGGGCTTTGCGCAGACCTTGAAGTCCATGATTTTCAGGATAGAAGAGATGGGCAACCCCATTAGAGAACTTGTGGACCCAACCATGATGCTGGGTCTGATGGCCGATGTCTCAGCTTTCATTGCAGCACAAGCGGAAGTGTCCGAACGTCTGAGTGCTGCACTGACAGCTCAGACTTCTGCCACGCAAGCTCAGACTAAGAGAAAAACTATTGATGTGGTGTCCCTGCATTGTTGTTTCGCTGTTATTTCTCCATGTGAACATTATTGAGAGAGGATATTGCATGAAGGTAGGTGGGATATGATTTATTCTCCTCGAGTTGGCTAGCTTGAAAACTGGCAAATGGAAATATTTAAAAAATGGACTTCTGTTCAACCATAAAGAGCCCAGAATCTCTTATTACATATGGATAGAGTTAAGGAATAGGAAGGGCAATGGTACAATTCTCAATGTGCATCACAGACCACCAGGCGGTAGAGATGAGATAGAGTTGGAGATTTGTGGACATTTCAGAGAGATGGCTAAGAATAATGGGACAATAATATTGGGTGATTAAACTATCTCGGACAGGCTGGGATGAAGATAATGGCGCTAAATTTCCAGTGCACTCCTGGTATGTCTGCTGTGAGTGCAATGAAATGTCCGGGAATTAGGCCAGGACCCAGATCCACTAACTCCCCTCCTCCATTTTAAATTCCTGTGGAAGGGGAGGCTGTTTGGCTGGGAGCTGAGGGGCAGGGTATTCTCAGGCTGTTTTGGTCAGGAAGTCAATCAGCAGCTTGGTCTACCTCTGCCGCCCTTGGATAGAGAGGCCACTCGCTAGGCTGCTTTCCTGCCAGGGAGTTAGAATTCCCACCGAAACGTGGGATTAGAAGAGCTAAAAGGGAATATGAAAAATGCTAGCAGATAATATAAAAAGGAAATATGAGGGATTTTATAAGCATATTACAAGTAAAAGTCTAATTAAATAATGCATAGGACTGTTCAGGAATAAAGAGGAGAATCTAGCTGTGGTGGCCAAACGTATACTGGGGATATTAGAACTATAGAGACTTACAGCACAGAAGGATACAATTTGGCCACTGCTAGAGCAATCCAAAAATACTCTCACTGCCTTGGATTTTCCTCTGCTTCAAATATTTATCCAATTTTTGCTTAAAGAATGCAAAGGTCTCTGTCTCAACCGCTTCCTATGGCAAAGGATTTATATGTTCCAATAACCCTCTGCATAAAGACATTTTTCCGAACCTCTCTCCAAACATTCTTAGTGACGAGTTTAAATTTATAACTCCTTGTTACTGTCTCTCCAACCAGAGGAAGTAGTCTCTCCCGATTCACTCAATCAAAACCATCATAATTTAAAAAAACTTAAATTAAATCCCCTTTCAGTCTTCTTTGTTCCGGTGGAAATAGTCTCAGCATCTCAAGTTTCTCCTTATAACTATGGTTTCCCAGTCCTGGCATCATCCTGATAAATTCATGCTGTATGCTCTCTATTGGCACAAGATTTCAGGGCCCCTGTTCCGCTGCTGGAAGTGTGGCAGAGTGGGATTCCCAGCCATCAATGAGCAATGATGGTAACCACATTCTGCCAGGGACAGGCTCATTTGAATAATTAGGAGAGGCGGCTCTGTAAAGCTGAACATCCGGAAAACAGAGATACTCAGCCCTTGATATTAACCCCCCCATGACAGGCGGGAGAGGGTCAGGTTGGGTTAAATCATTAAAAATGTCCTCAACCTGCCGCGTACGCGCCTGCCGCCATTTTTACAGCGGCGGGTTGCATGGCGTATTTAAATCAGGCTCCTACAGTGCAGTTGGGAACTGGATTTCCATTTAACAGCTGCCGGCCGGGCTGCCCAGGGGTCGAGAAACACGGCAGCAAAATGGACGTGGGAGCTGCCGGCTCCAGCAGGGAAGTGCCTTTCCAGCACGTCTAGTGGGCCAGGAGGAGCAGGACCCCGGCCCCTCAAGGAAGCCTTCAGCCTCCCTTCTTCTGCTGATTGCAGCCTCTCCCCCCACCAAGGCCTGATCTTGAGCCTCCTGCCGGGCTCTGACCACCAACCACCTCCCCGCCCCCCCAACCCCCTCCAAGCCCACATGTCTCCCTCCCTCCCTCATGATTGCCTGGCTCTGACCCCCTGCCCTCCCACCAACCCCCGAGCTCTCCCAATAGCTGAGGACCGTCATCAATGGTCCATGGCTGCGGCCTCCTGCCGTTGGCTTTCCCGCCCGGCAGCTGGCCACCCTGTC
The DNA here is from genome assembly GCA_030390025.1 of Squalus acanthias. NCBI lineage: Eukaryota > Metazoa > Chordata > Chondrichthyes > Squaliformes > Squalidae > Squalus > Squalus acanthias. The sequence continues at coordinate 179,931,169 of CM059426.1, forward strand.
AATCTGACTATCTGCCAGGCAGGAAACAGAAGAAGAAAATGATAATTAGGTCCTGCTATTAATATAGGCAGGACCTCCGCGCCCCTGGGCTTTCCTGGTTCCCCTACCCCCACTATCACAATCCCCGAACCCTCCATGCCTCCCTGTAAATATCAGGGCCTCTGACTTTGGAGCCAATGGCCTTTAACAAACCGAAGACTTCGATGACCTTTGTCTGTTGCTGTTTTTGGGGACTTTACTAGGCCCACGCGGAATCCACACCTATTCTCAGCAGGCATGCCTAAGAAGAGCTTGCAGGGCTGAATTCCTGGGATAATATGGGAATGTCTCCAGTCATGCCCTCAAAGTTGGCGGCAGACATAGGGGATTGGCAGAAGGCTCCCCTTTCCCAAACCACTGTATTCCTGAGGGAGAAACCTGATGAATCTGGTGGGTGATCCGACCACTTACCACCTTCCCACTATCCAGGAATTTCAGTCCTTTGGCCTTCATGTTTTTTCTATAATGCGGCTCCCAAAATGCACACAGTACTCTAACTCTAACTGTGTTTTGTACAAACTAATCATTGCTTCTTCACTCTTATAGTCTATATCCCTACTTATAAAACATAAAATGCTGCTTGAATTTTTTTATAGCTTTATCTACCTGCACTTGCACTTTCAGGGTATGATATATTTGAACCTCTCAGGCACTCTGTTCATTTACACACTTCAGCATCTTAACATCTCAACATGATTGAAACCTGTATTTTTCTGATGCTGACTGCAGCATTAGTTGAAGTCATACCTTATCCACATGGACCACTTTATTTATTGAAAAATGTATACTGCACCAGGTTTCACAAGTTAAGTGAGAATGTAGGTTTACTAGAGGAGGATATGAAAATTGTTAGAGCTAACTGTCAAAAAAGAAATGGTTCTGATAAATAAGCAGATCTTAGAGTGGATAAGTCATCGGGTTCTGATGGGATGCACTCTAGACTCTAGAGGGAAGTCAGTCAGAGAGGAGATAGCACAGGCTCTTTAGAAATACAAATTGTGCCAGGAGACTGCAAACACCTTTGGTCAAGAAGAGACTGAGGGATAAGTTGGTTAACTATAGACCAGTTAGTATAATGTTAGTTGTGGGCAAATTCTTAGGCTACTAAATTCTGAGCTCCTCATTTCACTGGCAGAAGTGGAGTTAATGGGGAAGACTTCTGTGTGCCCATGGAGATTGATATTGATATAACCAATTTTTCCTTTTGAAAGTTATTATTGAATCTGCTTCCAGCACCCTTTCAGGCAGTGCTTTCCAGATCATAACAACTCGCTGTTAAAAAAAATTCTCTTCATCTCACATCTGGTTATTTTGCCAATTGCCTTAAATCTGTGTCCTCCAATTACTGACCCTCCTGTCAGTGGAAACAGTTTCTCCTTACTTACTCTATCAACACCCTTAGTTATTTTGACCACCTCCATTAAATCTCCCCTTAACCTTCTAACCTTCTCTGCTCTAAGGGAAACAATCCCAGTTTCTCTAGTCTCTCCACATAACTGAAGTCCCTCATCCCTGGTATAATTTAAGTAAATTTCCTCTGTATCCTCTCCAAGGTGCCCAGAATTGGACACAATACTCGAGCTGAGGTCTAACCAGTGATAACGGTTTCGCATAACTTCCTTGCTTTTGTACTCTATGGCCGGAATTTTGCCGGCGCTCAGGGGGCAGGTTTGGAGACGGGACATCCGGTAAAATCGCAAAGATTGACAGCCGGTCGGAAACCCGCCTCCAATCAGTGTTGGGTCCCTGATTTGCGCATGGACCCGACACCTAGTGGCGGGAAGAGGATTATAGCCACTTAACTGCTTGTTAACAGGCAGTTAACAGGCAGTTAACAGGCTTTTTCATATTTTGACACTTCTACTGCAGGCTTCCCGATGTCCGGACACCACGCCAGGTAAGTGTGGCGTGTTGTGAGTCTGCTGTAATGTTTATGCATTGATGACAGCTGCAGAAGTGGTGTGAAGAATCCAATGGTGCACTGGTGAGTTTCAGAGGTAAGAACATTTTGGGAAATTCATTTTTAATGCATTTAGACTTTTATGTAGCTAACAAGTTTTGATTTGTATGTGTAGTCCCACCTCATTGGGAGAACTTCTCTCACCAGTGACAGATCACTTCTGTAACCTCACCTGCAGCTGCCATCTGTTCTAGCCTAAGGAGGGAGTCACTGGTGAGCTTGGGTGCAAGAGCTCGCCTTTGTACAGTGATTGTCAGTGTTTGCAGCACATCAATGCTGTCAAACACTGAGAAATCAGCTGTCAAAAAAAATGTGCGTGGCCCCTTTAAGAAAACCGGCAGATGACACGCCATCAAATGACGTCATCTGACACCGGCTTCCTCCTAATTGGCCGGCAAGCCCGCAGGGTGGGCTTAACAAGGCCAATTGATGCAAAATCACGTCCGTGGGCCGGATGTCATTGGGGGCGGGACTGAAACCCAGAAGCCACCTGACGCGCTCCTAAATTGCGGCCAAAGTCTCCAATACTTACAGGAAACCTAGTCGGCTGCACTTAAATTTAAAACGGTGGTAAAATTTGAGGCACGATGCTCATTATCATATTTAAATGATGGACCCGCCTCTGGAGAGCAGGTTAGTCGCCCACCGCCCCCCCCCCCCAACCCACCTTCATTAAAACTGGAAATGAGCGCGTTGGAGGCAGGTTGGTGTCAGGTTTCTGATTTTTGAAATTTTAACCTCCATTATGCCCCTCTGCTGTCCAGCCTGGGGTGTTAAAATTACCCTCTATGGCTCTATTTATAAAGCCCAGGATCCTATTTACTGTTTTAACAGCCTGATCAACTTGTGCTGCTACCTTCAAAGCATTTCTGAATAGAAAAGTTGTGGAGGACACAACAGATGACCACAATTTGTAATACCATGCTAGGAGTATACTGAAGGGAACCCCTGATCCATCCAGGCATCTGAATCTTCCTTTCAGCATGCCAATTGATTGCTCTATTTGAAGTCTTGTTCTTATGTGAGAATCATTGTAGTTCTCTTCTGTTGCTTTGGTGTTCTCTGTAGTGGTGTCATGAGCCACGAGAGAAGAGGGTAGCCTCTACCAACAATGAATAATCCTGATACTTTCCTTTCATTTTGAAACACAGTAGCGATGCTTGACTGTCGGAGGATGAATATGTCTTGGTAGCTGCCATCATAGTCTACATTCATGTGAAAGAACTGACGAATCAGTTGAACATTCATGGAGTGATATCCCTTTCTATTAACAAAATGATGAGGATTGTCAGTCCAGGCACATATAGTCACACGTGTACAGTCAACTGCACAAGCACCCTGGGAAATCCTGCCACTCTGTAGAAACTAACGTCATATTTATTCAGGTGCATCTGATCAGCATCAAACTTGCTAATTTGGGCAGCTCTGGCAAGTCGTGCATTGGAGACTTGTCTTATGTTTATATGAATTGTAAATTGATATATGTGCCAGAGTCACTAGTCGCGTCTTGGAATGAGTGAGTTGCAAAAAATAAATAATTGAGCACTGTTGTGACCTTCTCTGTAATTGTAAGCATGGTCTGCTCTACCCCGGCGAGTCCGGGGTGGGTGACGTCAGTGGCGAGTCCTGACCCCGCTGCTGGCTCCAGGCCGCTCTGTAGAATGATTTTACGTTGATTGGGCTTGTTAAGCCCGCCCAGCGCGTTTGCCAGCCAATTGAAGGAAGCGGGTCTGATGATGTAATTTGATGATGTAATTTGATGATGCGTCATCAGCCAGTTTCCTTAAAGGGACCATGCGTAAATTAATTTTGACAGTTGTGCAGTCAGTGTTCTACAGCATTGAGGTGCTGCAAACACTGACAAGCACTGCACAGTAGTGCACGGATGCACCCAGGCTCTCCTATGACTCCCTCCATATGCTTATAGAGGGAGTCAGCATGCAGGGAGGTCCTCTTCCCTTCCCATGGGCGGAGGAGATCTCCTGAGGGGATCAACACAGCCTGGTTGCACATTGCAGAGGAGGGCACAAGCAGGGATGTCGTCAGGAGGACCAGGCTGCAGTGGCACAAACCTTTCAATGATCTCAGTAGATCACGAAATGTTACTGCAAAGCCACACTCAACCTTATCCTGCTGTGCCACTCATCACTTCCCCATCACTCTGCCTTCCCTACCCTACTCCTGCACATCCTTACTCACACCAACTTACCTTGCACCTCCACCCATCCCTCAATATCTACATTATCACATCGCCATCTCACTAGCCACCCCTCACACTTGTGAAGGAATAAGCCATATAACCTATTCAGAAAAATACACCATTCTATGAAAGAATTCTGGCCTTATTAAAACATGACAAACTCAGTTTGGAAATCTGGAAGCTTCAACAATCTAAAGCTGTGATAGCTTTCTGGCTATAGAGATAAGATAGTTGTTGACACTGAATCAATAACCTTATTGAAACAGAAGGTTAAAGGCTCCTGACAGTCTGAATCTTTGGGAACAGACAATAGTTCACCCTGTATAAGGTGTTCTAATTTACACTTCGTAAAGAGGCACAAACATTTTCCTTAAGTAAAAATGACATCAAATAAAATGCACCTGCTGTTACACCGTTTTTTATGGTAAGCTTAGAATACCTAGAGGAGAGACACAATTCTGTATTGCTACCAGCTGAGGTGACTGTAAGAATTGCAGAAGTCAGCAGAAAAATGACAAGAGATAATTAGCTTACATCAGCAGAAAACCTTAAAGGGAATACCACTGGAAAAGGGTATAAATATTGAACTCTCAAATAGGATAATAGACTCGCTGTAAAGGGGCAAAGCGATTCTTGGCTTCAGAGACAGCTCTGTAAGTCTACAACTCTTTGTATCTCGGGGATCAAAGGTATTGTATTTGATTTTGGTGGATATCCTGAATAAGACTTAGAACTGTAAAACTGTAGCAAAGTTAAGATTTGAGAGTAAGGATCTCTGATAATAAGATTGTAAAGCTTTCACTTTTTGGAACAGTTAATGTTGCAATTGACTCACCAACTGTAAAATAGATGTCGGTTCTTTAATAAATCTATATATTTTTAGAATTGTCTCACATAATACTTCTGTATCAAACTCACAAACTCAATCTTTGTACGCTCTTTGGTGAGGAGTTGCAGAATTCTGGGGGAGTTTTCCGGACCCTCAATATATCCGGAACGTTACAGTCAAGCTAAACTTATTAAAATTGCTATCTGGAGGATGGTAACATTTTCAGGTTGTTCCTTTCCTTTAGGGAGAATAGTCCAGACCTTTGGACCCAATTAAGCGTCTTTAGGATTCGGCTACCTCAAACTTTAGTTGAAAGTGAACGTCTGAGGAATACGCCTGATCCGGGGTAGCCCTAAAGGGGCTAGGACTAGTAATTATCCCTTCACACTCACCCTCATCCTAGCGCAATCATACAAACTAACAACACACTTGGTACTTGGGTGGTTTAGCCAATGTTCATGTAAAGTTTCTGTTAATGTGGTATCGAACATTAAAATCTTTATTTTCAATACTTTGCATTCTTGGACAGATTTGTGTGCACCTTTGGAAGTGGCTTAGTGAGTTGCAGTGAATGGTGAGACATAACGGTACCCCCCCCCGCAATGGTGATGAGTGTGAAAGGAATGGCTTGGGCATTGTAGAGATGCTTTATGGTTTTGGTGTAGGGTGGTGCCAACCTGGCGCATCATATGGCAGCCAGGGTGTACAGCGTCAAGTGAAGTAAATCTGGCCAAGGTGAGGCCATCCCTGGCCTCCCGGGCAGCAATGTGGTTGGGTGCTGATGCCCTCTGTCCTGTGCAGCATCAGTTGATTGCAGAGAAGGTTGATGTTGTTGTTGGCTCTGCTGGTGTGCCTGGTGCTGCTGGTGTTAGGGCTGATCATGGTGGGATTCTGAGGACCAAGGTGAGAGAGTATAAAGTGCACCGATGCTGATGTAATAGATGGTTGGTGAACTTGAGATGAAACAATCTGTCAATGGTGAGAGAGATTGTTCCAATGAGGTGACACTGGATAGAGAGTTTGCTCCAAACACTTGCATCCAGCATAAAGCTCACTCTGTCTTCCAAATGCAGTAAGCAACAACTTCTGAGCTTGGAAAGTGATCAGCTCTGAGATGGGAGCTTTATAGCATATTTGCAGCTGTCAAGTAATAAGGTGATTCCATGGTCATACAACATCCGACCTCCTTACCTGACGTGATCCCCTTTTTTTATTTTAAATGAATTTATCTCATCACTCATCTCATCATCCAATGTCATGCCCACCTGTTCTATCTCCCTGGTAAATACCGAAGCGAAATAATGATTTAATATTTCTGCCATCTCCCTATGTATACCTGTGGTATTGTCCTGTCTATCCCTTAATGGCCCTATTCCCATTCCAACCTTCCTTTTTTTATTGATATGCCTGTAAAATATTTTACTATTTTGTTTTATGTTCCTTGATAGTTTAATTTCATAGTTCCTCCTTGCCTTCCTAATTGTTTTTTGGACTTCTCTGCTAATCCCTTCATATTTTCTCTTATCATGCACTCCTCTGCTGCCTCTTTCCTTACCATCAATTGTTCCCTTATGTCTTTATTCATCCATGGAGTCTCATTAGTATTTAGTTTGTTCTTTCCTTTTAGTGGAATATATTTGTCCTGCACTCTGCTGAACACCGTTTTAAATGTTTCCCATTGTCGTTCTATATCGTCGTTTGCCAATATTGTTGCCCATTTTATCTTCCCAAGTTCTATTCTCAGCCCCTCAAAATCAGCTTTTTTCCAATCTATTAACCTGGTTTTTGTCATTCTTATGCCCTTCTCTATTATCATCTTAAAGCGTATTATATTATGGTCACTATTTCCTATATGTTCCCCTACTTTTACTTCTCTTAGCTGCTCTGGCTCATTCCCCATTACTGATCCAATAGCGAATCCTCCCTTGTTTAGCTTTTTACATATTGGGTTAGCAAATGTAATACATTTATTTTTGAAGAAGTGACTGATTGTGCAGAGAAAGGAAATGCAGTAGAAGTAGTTGTAGAATTCGCAATATAACGCGATTTCATTAATAAGGAGAAAACACTTAGTTTCGTTCAAACAGCTTTTATTTCAGCAGAATGCTGTCAGGTTTCAAAGTGGACACAAGCAGCTTGTAAAATGGCCGCCGCACCTCGTGGCGGAACATTCTAGACTTTTCGACAGGCAGACAAGATGGCGTTCCAATAAACATTTGTGCAAGATCGATTAAGATTCAGCACATTGAAGATAATACACGAGACATCATGGGTTTACAGTATACACATAAATACTGAAATCGGTCTCCCAGGTACGAATGAAAGCTATTGTACCAAGTAATCAAGAGCCCATCCAAAGACATTAATATGTAAAATCCCAACGACTCTACGATGAGAGAGCCGTTAGCGGGTAGTTACAGAAAACACTTGGAAGCCCCAAAACCCCTCCAGGGAGAACACCGACCGATTAAACAATGGGAGAAATATTAACAGGTACTCAGACATTTACAAGTAGCCCCGAAACCCATTAAAAACGGAGATCACCTATACAAGACATTTTGAGCGCCAAACCCTAACAAAAGAAAAGACATTAAGGTTGGGCGGGAAACGGAAGATTTTGTACTATAATTACAAGCTCCAACCGTCCATCTCTCTCTTATTCTCTTATCTTCTTATCTTGCTGGTGTTCATCCTCGTGGCTGCTCCTGTGTTCTTGACTCGCCGTCTTGTTCCTGTTTGCCTCGTGTCTCTTTTAAAAGACTGTTGAACTTTGGGATCCGCTCGGATCTACCTCGTGCCGGGTCGCGAAGATCTGTATTGGTAACCGGTATCGGAACCAAAGGCCCGAGAAGAGATGAGATGAGATGAGATGAGAAGAGACGAAGACCATACTTATCGCCACGGTCAGTAAGCCCCGACCACGCCTGTAGGTCGAATTGACATTTTTTCCTTGCCAGGGAGACTTCTTTGAACTTTAAAGAACGGACACCGGAAGATTCTTCTCTTAAGTGTTGACTGGAATGTGAAACCCACCAAGACAGATCTTCATGACAGCAGACGTTCCAGCCTGCTAGCCGGAGAAGAAGCAAGTAAACAAGTGGGGCCAGGAGACCCCCTGATCGACACGTGGGTGCTGCGGTGAAAACTTCCGATCAGCTATTCGGAATTTCTCCGAGTTATCACGAGTGGTGAGCATGAGTCTCGAATCCTACGAATCTAGTTTAGAATAGGTATTGATAGGGGAGGGTTTAAGTATTAAGGATAATTGTAATGTGTGCCCCCATTTACGGTGTGTCGTTCGTTCCTCGTTTCCCTGAAATCAGTTGCATAACTGCGTGTAAGATTGTACTGTCATTAATCTGTGCTTATGACATGTATTTCGTAATCTTAAATATTATGCAATAAAGATTTTCCATTTCGTACCATTCAACCGAGTCTACCTGAGTTTCATCTCCATTACTGCTCTCGCATCTAAGTCCAGTGTCTAGAACCGTAAGGGCGAGTGATTCGAACCACTCACAGGTGTGTCTAGTGCTCCCAGACTGGCTGGAGACCAGAACAGGCAACAAGGCCTAAACCCGCACTGACATACAGGCTGCACAGAGCCACGTGAATCTCACAGGCTGAGAGACACGTCAAAACCCTTACATAGTGTATATGGATTTTCATAGGCATTCGATCAGATATCTTACAAAAGGCTTGTTACAGAAATTCAGGCATATGATATAAGAGGAACTGTACCAGCATGAATAGAAAGTTGGTTGAAGGACAGACTCAAAATATTAGTATAACAGATGTTACTTAGATTGGTTAGAAGTGTTGTTCCCAAGTGGTCAATGCTTGGTTCATTCTTGTTCTCAATATAAATGGATGAATTGGACATGGCCATAGGAAGCATAATATTGAAATTTGCTAAAGGCATAAAAGTAAGGGTTGGCAAACAGTAAGGATGACTGTAAAAGTCTTTAGGAAGACATAGACAGGTTAGTCAAATGGGCAGACAGGTGTCAGATGCAATTTAATGTAGATAAATGTGAGGTAATACATTTTTGAGGGGTAAACAAGGAGTGGGCATATACACTAAATGGAAAGATGCTGAAGGGTGTGCATGTACAGGGGAAGCAAGGGATTCATAGAATCATACAGCACAAAAGGAGGCCATTAAGCCCATCATGCCTGTGTCAGCTCTTTGAAAGCGTTGTCCAATTTAGTCCCAAACCCCAGCCTTTTCTCCATAATGCATCAAATTATTCCTCTTCAAGTACATGTCCAATTGCCTTTTGAAATTTCCTGTGGAATCTGCTTTCTGCACCCTTTCACATAGTGCGTTCCAGATCTTATCAACCCTCTGTTTGAAAATATTTCTCCTCATTTCCCCTCTAGTTCTTTTGCCAATTATTTTAAATCTATGAACTCTGGTTACTAACCCACTTGCCAGAGGAAACAGTTTCTCCCTACTTGCTCTATCAAAACCCCATAACATTTTGAATACCTCTATTGGGTCTCTCCTTAACCTTCTCTGCTCTAAGGAGAACAATCCCAGCTTCTCCAATCTCTCCACATAACTGAAGTTCCTCATTCCTTGTATCATCCTGGTAAACCTCCTCGGTACCCTCTCTAAGGCCTTGACATCCTTCCTAATGTGTTGTGCCCGGAATTGTAAACAATACTCCAACTGAGGTCTAACCATGATTTGTAAAGGTTTAGAATGACTTCCTTGTTTTTGTATTCAATGCCCCTATTTGCAAAGCCAAGTATCCCATACACTTTCTTACCCGCCTTATCAACTTGCCTTGCCAACCTCAAAGATTTGTGAATATGCACCCCGCTAGATCCCTCTGCTTTTGCACACCCCTCAAAATAGTACATTTTGATTATAAAAACAGAAAATGCTGGAAATACTCAGCAGGTTAGGCAGCATCTGTGAAGAGGGAGACAGAGTTAAGGGGCTGAATTTTCCAGGGTGGTAGCAGGCGAGATCGGTGGCGGGTTGGGAGGAAAAGTTATTATTTTTGACAGCAGGTCGGGATTGCAGTAATTGCAGTGAATTGATCTGCACTATAAAAAATGACATACACCATTTAAATAAGTTGTTTCTGGTCAGGTTTCCCTCACAGTATACTGTGATTGTCCAGTTACAGATTAAATCAAGTCATCAACCGTAACAATTTCATTCTCATCACTCATTCCACTGGTTCAATTTGCTTCCAATCCCTGAATATGACTAATGTAATTGTTCAGTCTGAGACTTTAGGGTGAATTTCTTGAGTATTGTGTGCAGTTTTTGTCGCCTTATCTGAGGAAGGATGTTCTTGCCATGGAGGGTGTGCAGCGAAGATTCACCAGACTGATACCTGGGATGGCAGGAATGATGTACGAGGAGAGATTGGGTCGTTTGGGCTTATACTCGCTGGAGTTTAGAAGAATGAAAGGAGATCTCATTGAAACTTATAAAATTCTAACAGGGCTAGACAGACTGGATGCAGGAAGGATGTTCCCAATGGCGGGTGAGTCCAGAACAAGAGGTCACAGTCTAAAGATAAGGGGTAAGCCATTTAGGACAGAGATGAGGAGGAATTTCTTCACCCAGAGAGTGGTGAACATGTGGAATTCTCTACCACAGAAGGCAGTTGAGGCCAAGTCAGTAAATATATTCAAGAAGGAGTTAGATATATTTCTTAAGGCTAAAGGTATCAAGGGATATGGGGAGAAGGCAGGGACAGGGTACTGAGTTTGGATGATCAGCCATGATCTCATCGAATGGCGGATCAGGCTCGAGGGGCCGAATGGCCTACTCCTGCTCCTATCTTCTATGTTTCTATGTTTCTGTGGAGGTTCTCTCACTTGTCCATTGTTAACTTCAACGGAAGTGCTGCAGAAATCCCAGAAACACATTGTAAGCACCACTTACACTGTTTGTCAGGGATTCCGCAGCTCTTCCGCTGAACTTGCATAAGATTGTAAATCACCCCTTTACAATTACTTTTAAAATCTGCTTAATTTTATGTATTACCGATACACACACATCTTTTATTTATACCAGTTACTGATTCAAAAGTCTATAGATTTGTGAGTAAAGCACCAATAACTTCACAATTAATGTACTTTTTAAATTATGTTCTTGATCATATTTGTAGATGGCGTCATATTACTTAATCATGGAATCATAGAAATTTACAACACAGAAGGAGGCCATTCAGCCCATCTTGTTCATGCCGGCCGACAAAGAGCTATCCACCCTAATCCCACTTTCCAGCACTTGGTCCGTAGCCTTGTAGGTTATGGCACTTCAAGTGCATATCCAAGTACCTTTTAAATGTGATGAGGGTCTCTGCCTCTACCACCCTATCAGGCAGTGAGTTCCAGACCCCCACCACCCTCTGGGTGAAAAAATATTTTCCTCAACTCCCCTCTAAACTTCCGACCAATTACTTTAAATCTATGCCCCCTGGTTATTGACCCTTCTGCTAAGGGAAATAGGTCCTTCCTATCCACTCTATCTCGGCCCCTCATAATTTTATACACCTCAATTAGGTCTCCCCTCAGCCTCCTCTGTTTCAAAGAAAACAACCCCAGCCTATCCAATCTTTCCTCATAGCTAAAATACCCCAGCCCAGGCAACATCCTTATAAATTGCCTCTGCACCCCCCTCTAGTGCAATCATATCCTTCCTGTAATGTGGTGACCAGAACTGCACGCAGTATTCTAGCAGCGGCCTAACTAGTGTTTTATTCAGTTCAAGCATAACCTCCCTGCTCTTGTATTCTATGCCTCGGCTAATAAAGGCAAGTATCCCGTATGCCTTCTTAACCACCTTATCTACCTGTCCTGCTACTTTCAGGGATCTGTGGACATGCACTCCAAGGTCCCTCTGATCTTCTGCACTTCTCAGTGTCCTACCATTTATAGTGTATTCCCTTGCCTTGTTAACCCTTCCCAAATGCATTGTCTCACACTTCTCCAGATTGAATTCCATTTGCCACTGTTCTGTCCACCTGACCAGTCCATTGATATCTTCCTGCAGTCTGCAGCTTTCTTCTTCATTATCAACCAGACGGCCAATTTTTGTATCATCTGCAAACTTCTCAATCATACTTCCTACATTCAAGTCCAAATCATTGATATATACCACAAAAAGTAAGGGACTTAGTACTGAGCCCTGTGGAACCCCACTGAAAGCAGCCTTCCAGTCACAAAAGCACCCTTCGACCATTACCCTTTGTTTCCTGCCTCTGAGCCAATTTTGGATCCAACTTGCCACTTTGCTTTGAATCCCAAGGGCTTTTACTTTCTTGACCAGTCTGCCATGTGGGATCTTATCAAAAGCCTCACTAAAATCCATATAGACTACATCAAACACACTACCCTCATCGACCCTCCTTGTTACCTCTTCAAAAAATTCAATCAAGTTAGTCAGACACGAACTTCCCTTTACAAATCCATACTGACTGTCCCTGATTAATCTGTGTCTTTCTAAATGAAGATTTATCCTGTCCTCAGAATTTTTTCCAATAATTTTCCCACCACTGAGATTAGGCTGACTGGCCTGTAATTACTCGGTCTATCCCTTTCTCCCTTTCTAAACAACGGTACCATGTTAGCAGTCCTCCAGTCCTCTGGCACCACACCTGTAACCAGAGAAGATTGGAAAATGATGGTCAGAGCCTCTGCTATTTCCTCTCTTACTTCTCTTAACAGTCTAGGATACATTTCATCTGGGCCTGGGGTTTTATCCACTTTTAAAGATGCTAAACCCCTTAATACTTCCTCTTTCACTGTTTATTTCATTTAATATATCACACTCCTCCTCCATGATTGCAATGTCTGCATCGTCCCTCTCTTTTGTGAAAACAGACACAAAGTATTTATTAAGAACCATACCCATGTCTTCCGCCTCCACACATGGGTTACCTTTATGGTCCCTAATAGGTCCTACTCTTACTTTAGTTATCCTCTTGCTCTTAATGTATTTATAAAACATCTTTGGGATTTCCTTGATTTTACTTGCCAATATTTTTTCATGCCCTCTCTTTGCTTTCTTTAATGATAATATTATTTAAATATTTCTTTGCCACTCATATATAACTTTTATTATATTATTGCAGAGTAAAGATTCAACACTCACTTTGTTAGATTAAACTTCAAATGTAATGTGGCCATGGTCCCTTTAAAGATCCCGGCTTAAAACACTTCATGAATGACGTCACCAGACCCGCTCCATCTAATTGGACCAGGTAACGAGCTGGGCGGGCTTAATAGGCCCCATTATGGTAAATTAACTTTCAGCAGCGGGATGGAGTCAGCAGTGGGGTCACGACCCACCACGGACACCACCCACACCGGACCCGCCCATGTAGGCAAAATTCCGGCCAGGGTTTCAGGTCGATGACCTTTCGTCAGAACTGGAAAAAGTTAGAGATGTAGCAGATTTTAAACAAGTGCAGGGGCAGGGAAAAAGGGGAGGGGAGGAAAGAACAAACAGGAAGGTCTGTGATAGGGTGGAAGGCAGGAGTGATTAAATGACAAAAGGTATGATAGTACAAAGCAAAAGGAAATGGTAATGGGACAAGTAAAGAAACAAAAGATAAGTCTAGAAGAGGTGTAAAAGGAAATGGCAGAATTGTCAACAGCTGTTAAGTGAAAAAATAGGGGCAGAGGTTATGGTCTGAAATTGTTGAACGCTATGTTGAATCCAGAAGGCTATAAAGTGCCTAACTGAAAGATGAGGTGCTGTTCCTCGAGCTTACTTTGAGCTTCGTTGGAACAGTGTAAGAGGCCGAGGGCAGAGCAGTCAGAGTGGGAGGGGTGCGGAGAATTAAAGTGACAGGTGACCAGAAGCTCAGGGTCATGCTTACGGACTGAATGGAGGTGTTCCGCAAAGCGGTCACGCAATCTGCATTTGATCTCCCCAATGTAGAGGAAACAGCATTGTGAGCAGTGAATACAGTATACTAAATCGCAAGAAGTGCAAGTAAATCGCTGTTTCACCTGGAAGGAGTGTTTGGGGCCCTGGACAGTGGGAAGGGAGGAGGTAAAAGGACAGGTGTTGCATCTCCTGTGCTTGCACGGGAAGGAATCGTGGGAAGGGGAGGGGATGTTGGGGATGATTGAAGAGTGGACCAGGGTGTCATAGAGGGAGTGGTCCCTTCGGAATGCTGAAAGGGGAGGGGAGGGGAAGATGTGTTTGGTGGTGGGATCACGCTGGAGGTGGCGGAAATGGCAGAGGAGGATCTGTTGAATGTGGAGGCTGGTGGGGTGAAAGGTGAAGACAAGTGGAACCCTATCGTGGTTCTGGAGGGAGGGAAAGGGGTGAGAGCAGAAGTGCGGGAAATGGAATGGACACGGTCGAGGGCCGTGTCATCCACGGTAGAGGGGAATCCTCGGCTGAGGAAAAGGAAGACATATTGGAAGCACTACTATGGAGGGTGGCATCATCAGAACAGATGCAACGGAGATGGAGAAACTGGGAGAATGGAATAGAGTCCTTACAGGAGGTGGGGTGGAAGGAAGTGTAGTCCAGGTAGCTGTGGGAGTCAGTGGGCTTATAGTGGCTGTTTGTCGATAGCCGATCCCCAGAAATGCAGACAGAGAAGTCGAGGAAGGGAAGGGAAGAGTCAGAGATGGACCATGTGAAGGTGAGGGTAGGGTGGAAATTGGAAGCAAAGTGAATGAACTTTTTTAGTTCGGGGCAAGAGCAGGAAAAAGCACTGATACAGTCATCAATGTACCGGAAAAAGGGTTGAGGGAGGGGACCTGAGTAGGACTGGAATAAAGGATGTTCCACATATCCTATGAAAAGGCAGGCATGGCTAGGACCCATGCGGGTTCCCATAGCAACACCTTTAATTTGGAGGAAGTGAGTGGAGTCAAAGGAGAAGTTGGTCAGTGTGAGAACAAGTTCAGCCAGGCGGAGGAGGGTTGTGGTGGATGGAGACTGGTTGGACCTCTATTCAAGGAAGTAGCAGAGCGCCCTTAGGGCTTCCTGGTGGGGGATGGCGGTGTAGAGGGATTGGACGTCCATACTGAAAAGGAAACTGGAAACTATTAAAGTGGCGGAGGGTGTCGGATGTGTCACAGATGTAGGAGGGAAGAGACCGGACAAGGGGAGAAAAAATAGAGTCGAGATAGGAAGAAATCAGTTCTGTCAAGCAAGAACAGGCTGAAACGGTGGGTCTACCAGGGCAGTCCTGTTTGTGGATCTTGGGAAGGAGGTAGAAGCGGGCTGTGTGGGGTTGGGGAACTATGAGGTTGGCGGCCATGGAGGGAAGATCTCCAGAGGAGATGAGGTCAGTGACAGTCTTGGAAATGATGGCTTGATGTTCGGTAGTGGGGTCATGGTCCAGGGGGAGGTAGGAGGAGGTGTCAGAGAGTTGGCGTTCAGTCTCCGCACGGTAGAGGTCACTTCAGCAAACAACAACAGCGCCACCCTTGTCAGCAGGTTTAATGACAATGTTGTGGTTGGATCAGAGAGAACGGAGTGCTGCAAGTTCAGAGGGAGGTAGGTTGGAGTGAGTGAGGGGAGCAGAGAAATTGAGACGGCTGATGTCACGCCGGCAGTTCGCAATGAAAAGATCTAGATTATACTGCCTCTCAATGTTGTTCCACCCAAAATGACTACAAATTCTTTCTGCTGCTGCAAGGCTGAATTGTGAAGCATTTTAAAATCACAAATGACCAAGCAAAATTTTACAGCATTTGGAAATTTAGGCTGCAGTATACAAGCTAGAGAACCTTCAAATCAGAGCTGTCCTTTAGACCAAAATAAATTAACTACTGGCTCAGGTTTCAGATTAGTTTCTATGATAGGTCAATTAAAATATTTGTATGAGAAATGCCTTGAGTGATGAAGGCCACAATTAGTGCAATAGTGAAAATTGAATAGCTGGGAGTGATTATTGGAAAGTAATCTGACTGAGTGGGGTCTGATCATAAACTGTGAAACAGCTCAAATGATTTTTGACTTCCATGTGAACTCAGAGTTGAGAATATAATCTTGAAATCACTCCAGGCTATCTTTTTATTATACATATATCAGTTTTTTTTTTGTCTCCTATGCGGAGGCTAACAGCCTGTGCAATCTGAGCGAATGATGTAGGATAGCATCCACAGTGAGGATTGATAATTCTGACTTAGGGCACACAAATTTATGATAGGTAATCAATAGCTGATTATTGGAATCAATACAACACATTCAACAACAAATAACAGCTCGCATTTAAATTGCAGCTTTAACATAGCAACATTTTCCAAGGGCCTTCACAGCTGGGGATCAGACCCAAGTAGCAGGGGTCCCAGGGAAGGTTGCTGAAGGCATTGTTATGGGCTAGGTTTTAAGGAGGAATTTGAAGGTGGGCAGTCTATGGGGTAATTCCATGATCTGGTGCTCCCAGCGTGTAGAGCCGCTCTCAGGGAATGCATCTGGGGAAATCGCGGATGATTTTCTGTCCATTAAAATTAGTAGATGGAAAAATCACTCCCTGTGCTTCCATGATTTCTCAAGATACACTCCCTGTGAACACATTCTCAGCTGAAAATATTGGATCACAAAATCACCACATATTCGAACATGCTTAAAAAGGAAAGTGACGCAAACTGGTCGTTATTAACTTTGACTACATTATGCATTGAAACAAAAAGTCAACAGGACAGTAATAAATCACCTCAGCCTCACTCTGTAATCTATTTTATATTAATACTTGTTACATATAGAGACAGCAGCATTTTATTTCATTTTATAAATGAAATGGTTTCCTACATTGCAGGAGTGTGTTGGTTTACACTGTGAAGAATATTGTGGCAATGCTGGATAGTGTTAGTTCATTTCCAAACAAACATGTGGGGGAAGATTTTCCTCTTCAGAACCCAGGTTTAAGAACTTGGTAGGGTGGAAGCACTTAGCACAGATTCAGGAACAAAGCTGTTCATGATTTTCCGCTCATTAAAATTAATAGATGAAAAATTGTGAGCAGCTTGTCCCCAAATTTGTAATAAGCACTTCCATCCAGCCAAGCTCTTACACCTAGGCATTGAAGAGGAAAATATGTGCCCTGGTTGCATTAAATAACTGAGCAGCAATGTGCTTCAATGGATTGTCCTCTGAACTGGCTGGCACAGTGGGTTAGCTCACTGTGTTTTCACCTCTCTAAAGCGCAAGAAGCACCCATCAGTTTACTGTATATGCTATTAAAATAGGGCCGCAATAACTTAGTAATGTCCTTCACATAATTTCTCACTAATCCCAAGGAGATATTGATGATACATCTACCTATAGAAACAACAAAGGCTCTAGTAACTGTGCTGTTTCCCAAAGAGGATTTAAACAGGCCCGTGTGAAGATTTATGATATTTTTTGAGGCTATTTCTGAATCTTTTTATTCCCTCTGTTAGCATAGCTTGTTAGGAACCAATTGCTGTGGCGCTGCCAATGCTTGGCAACATCAGCTATAATAACACAACGGGTTTCCCCATGGGAATTCACCTTTAATTATGCTCTTGTGATTTTTGGAGGAAGAAGAGGAGGACCAATACAGATAAATGTCCTCTCACTGGTCCCCTCCTACCTACATCTACAGACAGAGGTGCACACAGCTCCATTTGTCAGAGGAACATTGCCTGCAGATTTACAAGGGAGGCCATCACAGAGTTGTGTAACATACTTCAAGGTGACCTGCTGACAAACTCCTCTATAGGAAAAGCAGTGCCACTGGCTGTCAAGGTAACATCTGTTCTTAACTTTCATGCTTCAAGATTATTCTAGGCTTCTACTGCAGACATCAGCAACATAAGTCAATCAGTTATCCATAGATGCCTTGTTAGCTCAAGGATGGAATTTCACAAGCAAAATGAGAGGTTTAAGCAATTTTGCAGTGAGGATGGATTCCTGTAGGTCGAAGGGACAATAGATTGCACCTATTTGGTCCTTCATGTTCCATTGCATAATGTTACTACCCACATAAATTGGAAAGAATCCACTGTATGAATAGAAAGACTTGCATTTATATAGCACCTTTCACGACCTCAAGACGTCCCAAAGTGCTTTAAAGCCAATGAATATTCAGCTTTATTATGACCATCAACACTGGATTATGAAAGTCAATGCTTACTTCCTGGTCAACCATCACAATGCCTTTATTTAAAGCATTCCATCATCTCACTAATATTTGACTCACAAATGGAAGTGGCTCCTGGACAACCAAGACTAACCTCTACAATCATGTCTGAAGACACCTCTGCTGCATCCAGGAACATTGGCTGAAAACAGATATAATAAAGTGCATGCATCCACGAGATTAATCATAAAGCACGCCATTGGCATGTTGAAGCAGCCATTCAGATGCTTGTACAGGTCTGGGGGCATCCTGCAATATTGAGTTACATCATGTGTACAGCACAGAAACAGGCCATACGGCCCAATTGGTCTGTGCTGGCATTTCTGCTCCACATGAGCCTCCTCTCACCCTACTTCATCTAACCCTATCAGCATATCCTTTCTATTTCTTTCTCCCTCATGTGCTTATCTAGCTTCCCCTTAAATACATCTATACTATTCGCCTCAACTACTCCTTGTGGTAGCGTGTTCTACATTCTTACAACTCTTTGGGTAAAGAAGTTTCTCCTGAATTCCCTATTGGATTTATTAGTGACTATCTTATATTTATGACCTCTGGTTTTGGACTTCCCCACAAGTGGAAACATTTTCTCTACATCTACCCGATCAAACCCTTTCATTATCTTAAAGACCTTTATGCAGCTAGCAAGTGTTTGGAGCAAACTCTCTATCCACTGTCACCTCCTTGGAACAACCTCTCTCACCATTGACAGATCACTTCTGTCATCTCAACCTCACCTGCCATCTATTCCATCAGCATCGGTGCCCTTGAAAAAATCTCACCTTGGTCCACAGAATCCCAACACGATCAGCCCCAACACCAGCATCGTCAGGCACACCAGCAGCACCAACATCCACACCAACCTTCTCCGCAATCAACTGATGCTACACAGGACACAGGGCATCATTACCCGTGCACATTGCTGCCCAGGATGCCAGCGATGGCCTCACCATGTCCAGATTTGCTTCACTTAACACTGTACACCCTGGCTGCCACATGATGCACCAGGTTGGCACCATCCCACACCAGCACCATAAATCATCACTCCAATGCCCAAACCATTCCTTTCACACTCATCACCATTGGTGTGTGTGTATCGGTGGGTGGGGGGACATTATGTTTCACCATTCACTGGAACTCATTAAGACACTTTCAAAGGTTGCACACAAATCTGTCCAAGAAGACAAAGTGGTGAAAATAAGGATTTCAATGCTTGCCAACACGTTAACAGAAACTTTACACGAGCATTGGCTAAAGCACACAAATGCCTACCCTTGTGTGTTGTTAGTTTGAATAATTGGACAAGTATGAGGGTGAGTGTGAGGGGTGGCTAGTGAGATGGGGAAGTGATAATGTAGATAGAGAGGGATGGGTGGAGGTGTAAGGTAAGTTGGTGTAAGGATGTGCAGGAATAGGGTAGGGAAGGCAGAGTGACGGGGATGTGATGAGTTGCACAGGAGGATGAGGTTGAATGTGGCTTTGCAGTAACGTTTCGTGATCTACTGTGATCATTGAAAGGTTTGCGCCACTGCAGCCTGGTCCTCCTGACAACATCCCTGCTTGTGCCCTCCTGTGCAATGTGTAACCAGGCTGCATTGGTGTCCTGGGGAGGTGTCTTCCGCCCATGGGAAGAGAAGAGAACCTCCCTGCGTGCTGTGACTCCCTCCATAAGCATATGGAGGGAGTCATGGGAGAGCATGGGTGCAGTTGTGCACCTCTGTGCAGTGCTCGTCAGTGTTTGCAGCACCTCAATGCTGTAGAACACTGACGGCACAACTGTCAAAATGAATGTGGACATGGCCCCTTTAAGGCAACCGGCTGATGATGCATCATCAGATGACGGCATCAGACCCGCTTCCTTTTAATTGGCTGGGAACCTGGCATGGCAGGCTTAACAATCCCAATCAGGGCAAAATCACTGGGATGAAGACGGGAGTGGGGTTTGAGGCCGCTGTCTGCTCCGGCCGCACCGGACTTGCCACGGCTGGTGAAATCGCGGCCATAACTTCTCTGCTTTACAATTCTATCCCTAGAGAAATGAACCCCAGTGCTTGGTTTGCTTTTTTACTGGCCTTATTAACCTGTGTCGTTAGTTTTAGTGATTTGTCTATCTATACACCTAGATCAATACAACCTGCTAAAGGATTGTGATAACATCTTGCATACTGCACAATTTTGCAGAAAGAAGCATCATCATGTAGGCCCTGGAGGAGGAAGACACCCAGTTAAAGCAAATGGACAAGCAAGTAGAACAAGAGGAACCTGAAGAGGTTGAGGACAAGAATCCACCATTCCATACTGTAAAAGACATTCTGTAAGTTCTTAAAGTCAATCTTCTCATAATGTGAAAATCTGCCAATTGCATTAACATTCCTACCTATATCACCCCCGTGCCCTTCACTAATCTGCATTTTCTTATAGTGCAGTAACTCTCACACTCACCTCCCAAAACACCCATTCCTGCTGGCTACTGCAACATGTTGCAAAATCTTAGAAAGAACACTCTCTACATTCAGTTCAACTGCAGTGAAACATGTTCCTAGAGTTGCCACATGCTCTGTGGTAACTGCATTGTTGCAAAACCATTACGAAGGCTGCCGCATATGTGGTTAGTGGAATCCTACCTCCAAGCCCTCATCTGCAGCAAGCTAATTCACAAGGTCCCCAATGACTGCACTAATGCTAAATCCTCAGAAAGCCTTCCACCTTTAAATACAAGTCCCATAAGATCTACATGTCCGAGCTCAACAGCCAAGGTGAGGTGTAAGTTGGCTATCTGGACAGCAGGTCCCCTCCTCCTCCTGCCACCATCACCAGTTCCTGCTGATTCAAGCTACGTATCTTACTCAGTTTACTCCCCTCTCGCTCACTCTCTAAATCCCCCAGGATGGATGTAATTGGGCTTGGGCTTGGGAAGGATAGAGTGAGTGACAGTGTGCACCTTGAAGTACTGACATGGCTGGATGCATTGGGCTCTTGTTTTCCTTTCTATGGAGCATCTAGAGAAACAGAAGGTTACAATGGTGTCCTTATGAGCAACATTCACAGATAACTTTCAATAGGAAGAATGTGGTAAAGTGGTTGACTGTTTGCTTTGGTGCTGATTAATGGATGAGAGAATAGCATGAGAAAAATGAGAAGAAGAAGGTTCATACTAGGCACAATTTGTAGCAGTTCTCCATTTACCCATCGCTATGGAGTCTATGAAAAATGACCAGGGTTCTTCCTTATATAGGGGCAATGGTCCTACGTTGGGGGGTCCTTCAGCTGTTCTTGTTCTTTCCCTTTTGTTATCTTCTCCTGCAATCAGAATTTAATAAGTGAGGAGATTCGATTGTCATGATGAGTATACAGGGTAGGCTGAAGAGATTCTGATGACAAGGAACCTCGCCTGCCACCAGCAAAAATCGAAATTTGCAGGCGCGCCTCTCATGATTTTCCAGCTATTACAATCAATGGGCTAAAAATTCGGGTGTTTAATGCCACCCGTTACCGCCATAATCGGGCAATAAAATGGCAGCTGCCACACTTCCGCCAGCTGGCGATGGGTCCTGCGGCGGCCGCCATTTTGCGATGGCCGGCAGTGCTGCCGATATCAGCGATCGCAGAAGGGTTTGAAATTAACCAGATCGTGATGTCAGCGAGTGAGCTTCTGCACTTACCGGCATGCCTTAACAACGACAAGCAGAGCAAGCGTTCAAGGAAGGAGGCTCCAGCAGCGGTATTTAAAGGGATCATCAGCAATCAGTTGCATCTGATGTGTTTATGCAGTTTGACTAGCTGTGTGCTACTTTCTGCAACTCCACCAGCTTTATTAACTTCTTTCAAGGTTCTAAGGTAACAGGGAGTGTTGTTGCAAGTGCAGAACGCCTTCATTATTTTTTAAAGGCTTCCGCTCACAACACTTGCTCACAGTCATGGGGGCTGTACTGGCAGTCAACCTCACAACCCAGGATCTTCGGCAGAGGGAGCGGAGGCAGCAAGGAAGATGGGAACATGCGCGCAGAGGGAGGAAGAGGAGTTCCATGAGGGCTGTCAACACCTAGGGTCTTCCGACAGCACTTCTCCTATCTCCACTTAAGCGAGGAGCAGTGTATTAGGAGGCTAGTCTTCACCAAAGAGGTGGTCACAGAACTCTGCCACCTCCTGTAACCAGACCTGCAGCCTGAGAGCAGGGTGACCACGGCTCTCCCAGTGGCAGTCAAGGTCACCGTGTTCCTCAATTTCTTCGCTAGTGGATCCTTCCAGTCTGCAGCAGGAGACATAGCTAACATCTTACAGTTTGCCATCCATCGCTGCATCTGGGTGGTCACTGAGGCTCTCTACACCAGCAGAAGGGTCTACGTTGTCTTCTCTCTGAGCAGAGAGAAGCACGACGAGTGCGCATGTGGCTTTGCCAGGATAGCGGGCTTCCACATGGTGTAGGACTACACACACGTGGCTTTTTGGGCACCGCATAACAATCCTACAATCTTCTGTAACCGCAAAGGCTACCACTCACTTAATGTGCAGGTGGTGTGTGACCACGCACAGCGATTCCTCAATATCAGTGCCTGCTATCCTGGCAGCAACCATGATGCCTTTATCCTGCACCAGTCCGATGTGCCAGCAATCTTCCAGCCACCACAGCAAACTTGAGCGTGGCTGCTCGGAGACAAGGGCTACCTGCTCTCCGCCTGGCTCATGACTACCCTCCGCAACCCCAACACGCCGGGATATTGAAGCAATGGTTCCGCTGTCTTGACCGCTCGGGAGGAGCCCTCTAGTACTCGGCGGAGTGGGTGTTCCATTTTGTGGTGGTCTGCTGCTTGGCCACCAGGGATTGCTGCACCACCTCAGGAGGAGGACGAGGGAAAGGAGAACAAGGAGGAGGAGGAGGACGAGGAGGAAGAGGAAGACAAGGAGGATGAGGAGGAGCAAGAGGAAGAAGAGGGAGGGAGGAGGCAGGCAGCCAATCATCCTTCCGGACAGGTAGTCTGATTGGCTGATTGGCTGATCAGAATCCGATTCCAATGAACGAAACCCCAGATCCCCACATCCCCATCAAAACATCCCTGTCTCACGCAATATCACAGTGTCCTCCTGGGCACAAGGCTGAAATGAGAGACACCACAAAAGATTCCAAACAAAATTAATAAATTTATCAAAAATTAATTCACACATATTTACATGAAAAATATTAACTAATCTCCCTTGTGCAATCCCTTAGTGCCTGTCGCTCGTGTGTCTTTTCCTAATTTAGTGCTCCTACGAAGTGCTCCCCCAGTGGCTGCAGCACGGCTGGTGGAAGGCTGCTGAGTTTCCGTGCGGGAGACTTCAGATGGCCTTGCAGGATGACCTCGAGCAGCTCTGGACCTAGAAGGCCCGGCTGTAGACTGCACGGCATGGGCGGCAGCAGTCTGGGCTGGCTGGTTGACAGACTATGGCAAGGCAATAGTGTAGTGGCAGAAGTGGGAACAGGGATACTGTCATCTTGAGAGGGGGTAGCAGGATCCTGCTCCACTGACCCACTGCCACTCCCCCTGGGGCAGTGCCTCAGCATTCCTAGCAATCTGTTGGAGCACAGATTGCTGGCCTGCTGCAATACCCTGCACGACCCGGTCAACCAGCCATGATAGCAGCAGTCAGAGCTTCGGTGGCATTACGCTGAGACTGCATGAGAGCAGTCTGAGTTTCGATGGCACCAAGCAGAGACAGCATGAGAGCAGTCTGAGCTTCTGCTGCAGCACTAAGATGTTGGTTCGCTTCTGCCTGTGCTGCAATGGAAGCTGCGACATCACCCATCATGCGCACCATCACGTCTGAGTCGACACGATCTCTTTAGGAAGGTACCATAATTTCCAGGCTGGAAATCCTGGGCTCCATGCTCTGCGCAGAGCCCCGTGTACTGTTGGAGGCGGACTCCTCCACGCTCCTTGACATTGCAGAGATGCTCTCTGGCAGGCTTGCCATTGCACCCATCACACTTCTTCTGAAGGCCACCCCATCGAGGTCCTCATCCGAGTCCTGTGCAGCATAACTCGGTGCAAACTCTTCCTCCGGGGAGCTGGCCAACGAGCTACCCTTTCCCCCTGGCCTTGCTGCAGCCCACTTGTGCCCGGTGCCTCACCCGGTGCAGATCCCGCAAGGTATTGACTTGGATAGAGAACTGGTTGGCGGACAGAAAGCAGAGAGTAGGAATTAATGGGTCTTATTCCGAGTGGCAGGCAGTGACTAGTGGGGTACCGCAGGGATCGGTCCTAGGACCCCAGCTATTCACAATATACATTAATGATCTAGATAAGGGAACTAAATGTAATATCTCCAAGTTTGCAGATGAAACAAAGCTGGGTGGGCGTGTGTGCTGCAAGGAGGATACCGAGAAACTCCAGGATGATTTGGACAGGTTGGGTGAGTGGACAGAAGCGTGGCAGATGCAATATAACGTGGATAAATGCGAGGTTATCCACTTTGGTGTCAAAAACAGAAAGGCAGGCTATTATCTGAATGGCAATAGATTGGGAGAAGGGGAAGTGCAACGAGACCTGGGTGTCCTTGTGCACCAGTCGCTGAAGGTAAGCATGCAGGTGCAGCAGGCGGTGAAGAAGGCTAATGGTATGTCGGCCTTCATAGCGAGAGGGTTTAAGTACAGGAACAAGGATGTCCTGCTGCAGTTGTACAGGGCCTTGGTGAGACCACACCTTGAGTACTGTGTGCAGTTTTGGTCGCCTTATCTGAGGAAGGATGTTCTTGCCATGGAAGGAGTTCAGCGATGATTCACAAGGCTGATACCTGGGATGGCAGGAATGACATATGAGGAGAGATTGGGTCGATTGGGCTTATACTCGCTGGAGTATAGAAGAATGAGAGGGGATCTCATCGAAACATATAAAATTCTGACAGGTCTGGACAAACTAGATGCAGGAAGAATGTTCCCGATGGTCGGAGAGTCCAGAACCAGGGGTCATAATCTAAGGATAAGGGGTAAGCCATTTAGGACAGAAATGAGGAAGAATTTCTTCACCCAGAGAGTGGTGAACCTGTGGAATTCTCTACCACAGAAGGTAGTTGAGGCCAAGTCATTAAATATATTCAAGAATGAGTTAGATATATTTCTTAAAGCTAAAGGTATCAAGGGATATGGGGAGAAGGCAGGTACAGGGTACTGAGTTTGGATGATCAGCCATGATCTCATCGAATGGCGGAACAGGCTCAAGGGGCCGAATGGCCTACTCCTGCTCCTATTCTCTATGTTTCTATGTTTCTATACTAGCCTGTAAAGTGCACGTAGTGCAGTATGCATGCATTTCTGGCTTTCCCCCTCCAGTGCCAGTTTCTGAGCTGGTGTCTGCGAGTGGCAGATGCAGTGCGCGGTGTCTTCTTCCTCCTCTTCTTCTCCCCTCGCTCTCTGCAATGACATCGGGGACAGGCTGCTCGGGTGCTTCTTGATTATCTGAAAGCAGAAAGGCACAAGAGTCGGTTTATGGTGAGGGGAGGTGGGTGGAGGGGGAAAGCCAGAAATGTATGCATACAGCATGAGTAGCTTGAAAGTGAGAAAAGATTATGGGCTGAGAGAGAAGTGGGATGTGAGAAGAAAGATTAGGAATGAACATACCGTTGTTGTCCCCAAGGGATTGAACCTCGCCGGTTGCCATGGCCTCTACCACATGCTGCTCGTTTAGCTGGAGAACTCGCTCCTCCAGCTGGCTGAAGTCATGCATGTCAGCCTGGCCCCCGCTTGTGTGCTGCTGCTCCCAGCAATTATGTGCCAGCTTTGCTTGCAAGTGAAAGACAACTGTGTGAGTGAGTGTAGTGCAATGTGTTTGGGTGATGTGCCTGCCATAGTTGAATTGCTGTCAGCGTGTGCAAGGTGTGAGATGTGGGTGTGAGTGTTGCAGCTGTGGTAAGGTTGTGAGGGTGAAGTGAAGCTATGATTGTGAGGTCTGAGTGGTGATAGGTAGAGATTGTTGGTAGGTGAGTGCTGGGGGTGTGGTGCATTGAGCAGTGTGTGTGGCTTGTGGTGCAGATGGTGGTATGTGGCATTTGCTGAAGCCTTCACTCACCTTGACCACCCGTGTGAGGTCATTAAACTTCTTCCTGAAGTGGATGGCGGACCATGGCACCACAGTGCTGGCCGTCACATGGTCCGCTATCTCCTGCCACATGATACTGGACATATAGGGCGAGGGCTTCCTGCCACTTTGGGGGTAGAGGGCAGCCCGTCTCCTGTCCACAACCACTACGAGTGCCTCCAGAGCTTCATTGGAGAACCTCCTGGCTCTCACCCTGGTACAACAATCTGCCATTTCTATGTATCCACAATTTGGGCTCGGCCTCAGGACTATAATCATGTTAATAAAGAGTGAGCATGAACTTTGTGTGCTACCTAGACCATTTTCAGGTGACGCAGCTTAACATCGTTTGGCCTTAACACGGCCCATTTCGTGGCTATATTCAATTTCTCAGCTAATAAGTTTAGGCTACAGTGATACCTAGGAGTCAGCATGAAGACGGCAATGTCTGTCATGACATGCATATGCATCATGAATCTACATTAGATGCAGTTAATATTTTGGGCTAATTGCAAGTATGTTCTGGTTATATTCCTGGACTAGTAATCCAGAGGCCTGGACTAATGCTCTGCAGACATGAGTTCAAATCCCACCACGGCAGCTGGGGAATTTTAATTCAGTTAATTAAATAAATCTGGAATAAAAAGCCCGTATCAGTAATGGTGACCATGAAACAACTGGATTGTCATAAAAACCCATCTGGTTCACTAATGTCCTTCAGGGAAGCAAATCAGCTATCAAGCGGCACTTTCTCAGAGAGAAGACGGATTTCCGTCTCCACAAAGTACTGTACGGTAGTCACTCCTACCAATACTGTCATGGACAGATGCATCTGAGACAGATAGATTGGTGAGGACGAGGTCAAGTAGGTTTTTCCCTCATGTTGGTTCTCTCACCACCTGCCGTAGGCCGAGTCTGGCAGCTATGTCCTTCAGGACCTGGCCAGCTCGGTTGCTACCGAGCCACTTTTTGTGATGGACATTGAAGTCCCCCACCCAGAGTACATTCTGTGCCCTTGCTACCCTCAGTGCTTCTTCCAAGTGGTGTTCAATATGGAGGAGTACTGATTCATCAGCTGAGAGAGGGCGGTAGGTGGTAATCAGCAGGAGGTTTCCTTGCCCATGTTTGACCTGATGCCATGAGATTTCATGGGGTCCGGAGTCAATGTTGAGGACTCCCAGGGCCACTCCCTCCTGACTATATACCACTGTGCCACCAACTCTGGTGGGTCTGTCCTGCCAATGGGACAAGACATATCCAGTGATGGTGATAGAGGGAGTCTCGGACGTTGGTTGAAAGGCATGATTCTGTGAGTATGACTATGTCAGGCTGTTGCTTGACTAGTCTGTGGGACAGCTGTTAGTGAGGAGGACTTTACAAAGGAAAATGGTTGTGGTTGTTGACTGGGCTGGGTGTGCCTTTGTTGTGTCCGAATCTGGTGCCTAGTTCGCTGCCTGGTGGTCCGTCCAGTTTTATTCTTATTATTGTTTTTTGTAGCGGTTGATACAACTGAATTGCTTGCTAGGCCATTTCAGAGGGCAGTTAAGAGTCAACCACATTACTGTGGGTCTGGAGTCACATATATGTCAGACCGGTGAAGGACAGCAGATTTCGACAGTGCTATCAGGCGGCACTTACTCACCAATAAACTGCTCACTGAAGCTCAGTTTGGGTTTCGTCAGGACCACTCAACTCCAGACCTCGTTACAGCCTTGGTTCAAACATGGACAAAAGAGCTGAATTCCAGAGGTGAGGTAAGAGTGACTGCCCTTGACATCAAGGCAGCATTTGACCGAGTGTGGCAATGGGAATCGGAGAACAATCTCCACTGGCTGGAGTCATACCTAGCACAAAGGAAAATGGTTGTGGTTGTTGGACGCAGATCACCTTAGCCACAGGACATCGCTTCAGGAGTTCCTCAGGGCAATGTTTTAGGCCCAACCATCTTCAGCTGCTTCATCAATGACCTTACCTCCATCATAAAGTCAGAAGTGGTGATGTTCGCTGACAATTGCACAGTGTTCAGTTCCATTTGCAACTCCTCAGATAATGAAGCAGTCCGTGCCCGCATGCAGCAAGACCTGGATGACATTCAGGCTTGGGCTGATAAGTGCCAAGTTAGATTCGTGACACACAAATGCCAGGCAATGACAATCTCCAACAAGAGCGGGTCTAACCACCGTCCCTTGACATTCAACGGCATTACCATCGCCAAATCCTCCACCATCAATATCCAGTATCCTGGGGGTGGGGGGGGGGGGGTGGGGTCACCATTATCCAGAAACTTAACTGGACCAGCCACATAAATACTGTGGCTACAAGAACAAGTCAGAGGCTGGGTATTCTGCAGCAAGTGACTCATCTCCTGACTCCCCAAAGCCTTTCCACCATCTACAAGGCACAAGTCAGGAGTGCGATGGAATACTCTCCACTTGCCTGGATGAGTGCAGCTCCAACAACACTCAAGAAGCTCGACACCATCCAGGACAAAGCAGGCCGGTTGATTGGCACCCCATCCACCACCTTAAACATTCACTCCCTCCACCACCAGCAAACCATGTCTGCAGTGTGTACCATCTACAAAATGCACTGCAACAACTCACCAAGGCTTCTTCAACAGCACCTCCCAAATCCATGACCTATACCATCTAGAAGGTTAAGGGCAGCAGGCGCATGGGAACACCACCACCTCAAAGTTCCCCTCCAAGTCACACACCATCCTGACTTGGGAATATATCATTGTTCCTTCATCGTCACTGGGTCAAAATCCTGCAACTCCCTCCCTAACAGCACTGTGGAAGTACTACCACCACACAGACTGCAGTGGTTCTAGAAGGTGGCTCACCAAAACCTTCTCAAGGGTAATTAGGGTTGGGCAATAAATGCTGGCCTTGCCAGCGATGCCCACATCCCATGAATGAATAAAAAAAATGTAAGGATGTGAGTAAAAGAGCACTTTCAGGTGAAGGCTGGGTTGAAAATGTACCTACTGCATATTGGGCATGCATGGTAAGTGTTGCAAGTACCATAATGCAGTATGAGGGGAATGGAATTGTAAGTGCAATACATGCTTACTCCAGTAATGTAATGTAATGGTTTGTTTTCTTACCTTGGCTGACTTGGTAAGGCCATTGAACTGTGACATTGGCTCCCTGTTTATGGAATGTTGCATTTACTAGTCACCAGCTCCACCCATTGTCCCTGGCTGGCTCAGAGACAATGCAGAGACACAGAGTGTCCACAGCGCCTGGTCTGCACTCAAGGCCTCCATAATCAGCACCTGTGAAGAGACGCTCGGTCACTCGACCAGGAAACACCAAGACTGGTTCGACGAGAACGACCAGGAGATCCAGGAGCTAAAAAGCCACAAGCGCAAGGCATTCCTGATCTGGAAACAGCAACAAAACTCGAGAGCAAGAAAGCAGCTCTACAGACGCCTGAAGGCCAAGGTCCAACAAAAAACTCACGACCTAAAGAACAGATGGTGGGTGGAGAAAGCACAGGAGATCCAGCAGCTAGCCGACAACCATGACGTGCGTGGATTCTTTAGCGCAGTCAAGACCATCTACGGCCCAAGCACCCAAGGCCCTACCCCACTGCGGGCCAAGAACGGAGAGGTACTCATCAAGGACAGAGAGGCAGTCAGTGCCCGCTGGAAGGAGTATTTCGAAGATCTCATTAACCGTGACTCTGTCTTCGACGCGAGTGTCCTCAACTCCATCCCGCAGCATGCTACCCGCCACCATCTCAGCACAACCCCAGCCCGGCATGAGGTTGAAAAGGCCATCCGACAACTGAAGAACAACAAGGCCTCAGGAGCAGATGGAATCCCCGCCGAAGCACTAAAGCATGGTGGAGAAGCACTACTGGAGCGAATTCATGAACTCATTTCTCTTATCTGGAAGGAGGAAAGCATGCCAGGGAATCTCAGAGATGCCGTAATTGTGACCATCTTCAAGAAAGGTGACAAGTCCGATTGCGGTAATTACAGAGGATTTTCCCTGCTGTCTGCCACAGGGAAAGTCATCGCAAGAATCCTCCTCAATCGCCTTCTCCCAGTGGCCGAAGAGCTCCTCCCAGAGTCGCAATGCGGATTCCGCCCACTAAGGGGCAGAATGGACATGATCTTCACCGCACGTCAATTACAAGAGAAATGCAGGGAACAGCACCAACCACTGTACATGGCCTTCTTTGATCTCACAAAGGCCTTCGACACTGTCAACCGTGAGGGATTATGGAGTGTCCTCCTCAAATTCGGCTGCCCTCAAAAGTTTGTCACCATCCTCCGCCTGCTTCACGACGACATGCAAGCGTGATCCTGACCAACGGTTTCACCACAGACCCAATTCATGTACGAACCGGGGTAAAGCAAGGCTGTGTCATCGCACCGACACTCTTCTCGATCTTCCTTGCTGCAATGCTCCATCTCATCCTCAGTAAGCTCCCCACTGGAGTGGAGCTAATTTACAGAACAAACGGGAAACTGTTCAACCTCCGTCGCCTCCAGTCCAGATCCAATCGTCCCATCTTCTGTTGTCGAATTACAGTATGCAGACGACGCTTGCGTCTGCGCTCACTCGGAGGTCGAACTCCAAACCATCGTCAACATCTTCACTGAAGCGTACGAGAGCATGGGCCTTACACTAAACATCCGTAAGACAAAGGTCCTCTACCAACCTGCCCCCGCCACACAGTACTGCCCCCTGATTATCAAAATCCACGACAAGGCCTTGGACAACGTGGACCACTTTCCATACCTCAGAAGCCTACTGTCAACAAGGGCAGACGTCGACGACGAAGTCCAACACCGCCTTCAGTGTGCCAGTGCAGCCTTCGGTCGCCTGAGGAAGAGAGTGTTTGAAGACCAGGTCCTCAAACCCGGCACTAAGCTCATGGTCTACAGAGCAGCAGTGATACCCGCCCTGCTCTATGCCTCAGAGATATGGACCATGTACAGCAGGCACCTCAAAGCACTGGAGAGGTACCACCAACGCTGCCTCCGCAAGATCCTGCAAATCCATTGGCAGGATAGGCGCACCAACGTCAGTGTTCTTGCTCAGGCCAACATCCCCAGCATCGAAGCTTTGACCACGCTCGATCAGCTCCGATGGACGGGTCACATTGTCCGCATGCCCGATACGAGACTCACAAAACAAGCGCTCTACTCGGAGCTGCGGCACGGCAAGAGAGCCCCAGGTGGGCAGAGGAAACGCTTTAAGGACACCCTCAAAGCCTCCTTGAAAAAGTGTAACATCCCCACCGACAGCTGGGAATCCCTGGCCCAAGACCGCACAAAGTGGAGGAGAAGCATCCGGGAAGGCGCCGAACACCTCGAATTTCTTCGCCAGGAGCAAGCGGAAGTCAAGCGCAGGCAGCGCAAGGAGTGCACATCAACCCAAGCACCCCAGCCACCCGCCCCTTCAACCACCGTCTGCCCCACCTGTGACAGAGACTGTAGGTCCTGCATTGGACTCATCAGTCACCTGTGAACTCATTTTTAATGTGGAAGGCAAGTTATGCTCGGTTCCAAGGGACTGCCTAAGAAGAATATTGAACTGTGACATTGGCTCCCTGTTTATGGAATTTTGCATTTACTAGTCACCACCTCCACCCATTGTCCCTGGCTGGCTCGTTGTGGGCCCTGAAGTGCCCATTGTTAAAGAGGGCCGTTCTTCTCTGCCTGACTTCCTGTAGAAGAATTTCTGTGGCCTCATCGGAGAATTATCTGTTTTCCTGTGCTCCTTATAGATATTTGTTACCAAATTGCCTCCTGTGTGAGCTCACAATGCCCTTTCAAGCTGTTACAGGCATCTAAATCCCACAGAAGGACCAGATTTCCGCCCACCAATAGGTGAGTTCCGAATCACAGGGATTTTCAATGCCAGATGCATACCTACATTATGGTAATGAGGCTGATCCCAAAAATACATGTGGGGTCAGCACACTAAAGGCTTGACAAGTGGTCTTCTCACATCATGTTACTTCCAGCCAAGCATACACCTGCTATTAGTATCTAGGCTAGCGTATAAAGAATGTTTTGTTCCCTAGGGCTGGCCGCCATCATCTTGATGAGCACACTGCACCAATTATTTTTAAAGTACTGCTGAATGCTAATGAATATTAGTTTACCAAGGGATATTATGCTTGGAACAGGATTTTTGCAAACTACAAAGTCCTTATTCTACAGCCTGTTAGATCATTCATTTAGAATTTGCAAAACTCTTAAAAAAAACATACTTTACACAATACTGAATCCAGTTCTAAAATGTATGTCTCTAGACAAAACTTCACTGTGGATTGATAGCCATTTAAAAAATGGATAACCGCAAGGATCATTGTTTTGGCTGGCTGAGGACTTTGTATTAAAGTGTTATGTTTGGATCAGGAATTGAACACAATGGGAGTAAATGGGAAGTGGTTTCTTCCATTGGAATTCTATGCAATTACACTTGGAATCACAGTACTTTACTTAAAGTTGAGTGTGCTGTATACTGCATTTCAGTTGAAGCCCTTTATTTGACTTTGTCTCCTCATACATAGACCAGCGGACTGAAATTCCATTGGTCCCATTCCACCTGCACAGGTGGAATGGAGCAGAACCCACAGCCACTCAAAGTGAAGATTGCCAACCCTGTCCCAAATTGCAGGGGTAGGATCATTAGCATGGTCGGTACAGACCTGTAAAGGTGTATCATTGCCACCCGCCCCATCTGAGATCTGGAATATCGGAGTCTGCCACAGCAGATGCCATCCAGGAAAGGCTTAACAAGAACAAAATGGGCCCAACTCTGAACCTCACAAAGAAGCTATTAGGGTGTCCCTGCAAGGTAAGTGGTCTCCTCCAGAATCAATTACCTGCTCCCTCTGGCATTCTAGCCAAAAGCAGAACCTGTGCCTTCTCTCAGCCAGC
This sequence comes from Squalus acanthias, assembly GCA_030390025.1. Lineage (NCBI taxonomy): Eukaryota > Metazoa > Chordata > Chondrichthyes > Squaliformes > Squalidae > Squalus > Squalus acanthias. Next base: position 179,964,267 of record CM059426.1, read on the forward strand.
ATAGGATCTTTTGGGTCTATCACAAGGTGTATTGGATGGATTTATCCTGGGAAGCCTACAAACTCTCTTAGCTATATACCCCTGATGTGGGGCAGGGGGAGGGGGGGGGGCTACAATAGATATACTCATGCCCCCCTCCATTGAAATTTCTTAGCCTTTTCTCCACGGGGAGGATTCCCAATCCAAACTGGATTTCATCCCATTTTCCACCTCCTCCATCACCTCTAGCAGCAACACCCAAGATGTGCACTGTGCAAGGGAAGGATTTTGGCCTCCATGCAAATATTGAGGCACATGGTAATGTTTTAATATTGTTGCCACAAACTAAAAGACACTGTAAGCTGTTGCAAACTAGTGAGCTGGATTTTTCACTAGATGGGCATTAAGGAGTAACTACTGATGATAAATCCATTGTATATTTCCCACTGCTGTGCTAGGTTAGCAGTATTCTTCCACATTTCAGTGCCAGTAGTGTGGATCCTCCTGGTGGAAAGGAACAAGTGGGAAATTTAGTCAGTATGGGCCAGTTTGAAAACCCTACAGGCAACTACTGCCGAATGCCATTCAAACACAAGGCTGGAGTCCTGGCTGTGTCACGTGAAGAGAAAAACTGGAAGGCAAGCAACTATTCCATCGGCTCACTGCTGATTAGTCTATCCTGCCCTCATTAGCAATAACCTATCGCTATCAGGGGTAAAATGGTTTTGTCTAGCAGTTGCTATTAATGCCAAGTAAAACTTATGAAACAATTGAGTGAGACATTTGGATCGAGGCCAAAATATGTAAGCTGTAGTTGTACACTCCTGGTAATATTTCTCAATGCCTCTGTGCCCTCAGATAAGTTTTGTTTAAAAAAGGTTTGCATTTTGAGATATTAATTTGCCTTTCATAGGCTGAAAACATAAAATAAAGAATATTTGAAGCTATCCCTAGGTAAATAGGGTTCTACCTTAGCAACTTCTTGCTGGAAATCTTCAGACAAAAATGATGTTTATTAAGCTCATTACTGATAGTGCACCACCTCGTTCATGTCCTAAACTAGCTGAGTATAAGTCAAGCCATCCCTAACAGGTACTGTTTATCTGAACCAAGTTGCATGTAATGTCTTCCCTTTTCAAATCTAATTTGAGGATTGCTGCATGTTACAACACATAAAATACTTAGGGGTAGAAATTAGGTCGCGCCCCATTTGGGGCGCAAATATCGTCCGCGCGCAAATATTAGCGCCTGGCGCTAATTATCGGCACTGACAGGAAACTTCACTTTTACCGCCCCGGGAGGTGAGTGGAGCGCTAAATTAGGCGCTGCACACCTCTCTTAAGGCGCAAAGGCCTAGGAGTGAGGCGCTAACTCAGCGCACGAGCGCAGCGCAGCTGCTGCCAGTTAGCACGGGAACACAGACACACTGACGCCGGACACTTCTTAAAGCGGGGGGGGCCACTTGCTCCCCAGCCACACCCTGCTCATTGCAGCCTTGAATCTCAGCCTGGAGAGACCTGTAATCCATTTTGCTGCCAAGAATGGAGAGGGTGAGAGAACGCGCTCATCGCTTCACCGAGCGGGCCTTGGATGCTCTGGTTGACGCAGTGGAGCGCAGACGATGCATGCTGTTCCCAGAGAGTGGCAGGAGGCCTTTGCCACGCGAGTTCAGAAGAGTGTGGAGGGAGGTGGCTCAGAGCGTCTCCTCCAGGAGCATGGTGCCCAGGACCCATGTCCAGTGCCGCAAGAAGTTCAACGACCTCACTCGGGTCGTCAGGGTGAGTGGCTTTTTCTCAATACCTCTCCATCCCTCCATCTCAACCTCACTCTATGGCCAGAGGGTCTTAAAACCCCAATGCACAACACTCATCCAACACCTATGGCCCTTTCATCAAACACACACACACATTCCACACTTTGCATACAGTAAGGGCTATTCACCTATGGGAGGCACATCAGGCAAGACCATGGCTGCATATTGTAAGGGCTATTCACCTATGGGAGGCACATCAGGCAAGACCATGGCTGCATATTGTAACGGCTATTCACCTATGGGAGGCACATCAGGCAAGACCATGGCTGCATATTGTAAGGGCTATTCACCTATGGGAGGCACATCAGGCAAGACCATGGCTGCATATTGTAAGGGCTATTCACCTATGGGAGGCACATCAGGCAAGACCATGGCTGTATATTGACTCAGATGCTGTCCTTTTTCTTGCAGGCTAAGCTGGCTCATAATCGGAGACAGCAGCAACGGACGGGTGGAGGGCGGCTTCAGCTGCAACCCCTCAGCGATCTGGAGGAGCGCGTCCACAGGATTGTGGCAAGCCGGGTGATCGGTCCCGTCGCCACTGGAGACGCCGACCCCGTTGTGGACAGCAATGGTAAGGTCATCACCTTTTTGTCCTCTGTCCTTCCACTTGTCCCTCACAATACCAGCCTTTGACACTTTCAATCCAACTTGCTAACTCGCTGCACTTATTCCTCCCTTACTGCCACCCTGTCCTCACGCTAAAGCCACTCTTGTACCTCCCTGCTTTCAGATGGTGATTCACCAGCTGAGGAGATGGTCCCTGAAGCTGCCACTGGGAGTGATGCTGCAGCTGAGGAGGAAGAGGAAGCCGGAGCATCAGTGCCACCCTCTCCCGAGGAAGCCCATGGCCACACTGGGAACACGCCTTCCCCGGAGGGGAGCAGGGGGGAAGGGGCTGATGATGGTGAAGTTCCAGGACCCAGCGGGCTGCAGCAACGCCATGGGGGGGGGAGGGAAGAACGGGGGAGCAGGGGGGAAGGGGCTGATGATGGTGAAGTTCCAGGACCCAGCGGGCTGCAGCAACGCCATGGGGGGGGGAGGGAAGAACGGGAGCCTTCTCCCCAGAGGGAGAGTATGCCAGACACTCCTAATGCAATGGACGCAGAGGAGGAGCGGATGATTGCAGAAATGAACAGCCAGGCGGTGGTCATGCACACTGAGCTCATGGGTGCAGTGGGAAGGGTGCCCGAATGCATTGAGGCACTGGCAAGGAGTGTGGAGCACTTCGCTGTAGCACAGGCGGATGCCACACTAAAGCTTACTGCTGCAATTCAGTCACTGGCTGCCAGGAACCCATCTGAGCCTGCTCTCATGCAGACTCAGATTGAGGCCACGCGAGCACTGACTGCTGCCATCCTCGATGGTTCGTGCACATGTCCCCGGGGCTGTCACCGCGCCGCAGCAGGCCAGCAATCTGTTCTCAGGCAAATTGCTCCGGATGCTGAAGTGCTGCCCCGTGGGAGTGCCAGTGTGTCGGGCGAGCAGGGAGTTGCTGTCCTCTCTCACGATGACAGCATTCCTGCTGCCAACACTGTCACTTCTCCACTGCACTTGCCACCGCCTGTAGGACAGACTGCTGCCGCCCATGCAGAGTTGGTGCAGTCTGCAGCCGGGCCCTCCAGGCCCAGAAGTGGTCGAGGCCGGCCTTCAGGGGCATCTGCAGTGTCAGGGTCTGACAAGCAGCAGCCTTCCACCAGCCTTGCTGCAGCCACTGAGGTCCCATTACGGAGGAGCAGTAGGGTTAGAAGGGGGGAAGTGCGCAAGGGAAGGAGATCACCCTCGAAGGGCAAAAAGTAGGATGTGTGCCAAAATGCTGGTCATTTTTTTATTAAAGGCCGAGGTTCATGGCCCAACTTTTGTTTAGTGTTTTGGACATTATCTCCAGGTTGTGAGAACCAGTTATGTTATTGACTGTTTTTTGGTGTTTATTTCTATGAGTTTCTCATGAGGAATTGACACACACAGAGTTTGTACAATAAATAAGTTTCTGTATTCAAAATATACATGGCTGGTGGTTGGAATTATTGGTGCCTTGGCCGGCTTAGGGGTTGCGTGCTGGGTTGATTCGTGTTTGTAGCACTGGCAGGGGTCCTAGAAGCGGCTTGCTATTAGTCGTTGACGGACGGCCCTTGCAGTTTGACCATTGTGGGCCGCCCTCCTGCCTTGGTGCTGCTGCTGATCATCGTCCTCGGCCTGTTCCTCCTCTTCCTCCTCCTCCTCTTGTGGTGCTGCAAGGCCTGGTGGCATTGGCTGCGTCCTGAGGATTGCCATGTTGTGCAACATGCAGCACACCACTACGAATTTGGAAACTTGCTCAGGCGAGTACTGCAGGGCTCCTCCGGAATGGTCCAGACAGCGGAATCGTTGTTTGAGCACGCCGATTGTGCGCTCAATAATGTTCCTCGTTGCTTGTTGGCTTTCCTGGTACCGCAGCTCAGCAGGGGTGTTTGGCGCACGGAGCGGTGTCATCAGCCAGGTGCTCAATGCGTACCCCTTGTCCCCCAGAAGCCAACCAACTGGCTGATGCGGTGCCTCGAAAATTTCTGCCACAGTACTCTGGCGCAGGATGAAAGCATCGTGGCAGCTGCCCGGATAGTGGGCATTGACAGCGAGAATCACCTGTCTGTGGTCACAGACCAACTGCACATTCAAGGAATGGAACCCCTTTCTGTTCCGGAACTCCTCTGCATTCTCTCGCGGAGCACGCAAAGCCACATGCGTGCAGTCAATGGCGCCCTGCACCATGGGGAAGCCCGCTACCCTCGCAAAGCCCATAGCACGGTCATGCTGCTTGTCTGGGGTCATAGGGAAGGAGATGAAGTCTCGTCTCCTTGTGAAGAGGGCATTGGTGACCTGCCGAATGCAGCGATGCACCGCAAACTGGGAGATATTGGCGAGGTCCCCAACAGCAGCTTGGAATGAGCCAGTGGCGTAGAAGTTCAAGGCCACTGTGACCTTCACTGCCACCGACAGAGACGTCCTGGACCTCAGCTGAGGCTGCAGATCTGGCTGCAGCAGGTGGCAGAGCTCAGTGACCACCTCCTTGCTGAATCGCAGCCTTCGCAAACACAGCTCCTCGGACATGTGGATGTAGGAGAGCTGTTCACGATATACCCTGGGAGGGTAAGCTCTCCTGTACATGCGCCTGATGGGCCTCCTCCGTCTGGCCATCATTGCCACTCTCTGTCTGCGTCTCACTCTGCTCCGATTGAGCTGGAGCAGGACGACGCCCCCAATCATTGCAGCCCCCATCTTCTCTTTGCCAGAAAAGTAATGAGGTACAGCAACGAAAGTAGCAGCAAAGTTAGGATGAACTAGGCAAAACTACCTCACAAAGCGTTGAGTCAATGTAGAAGTCTCTCTCTCTCTCTCTCCGAATCTCTCTCTCTCTCTCAGAACGAGTGGTGCATAAATGTCGACCACAGAAAAAGACAGGAAGAGGCCCCCTTTAAATAGCGCCCCCCCCAGCCCCAGACCGATTGATAACGTTCCAGTCTTCCGGTCGTTGGAAGCGCCAGGCGGTAAGGCAGGGGGCGCCACTCAATTTCCGCTCCGGGGCGCCCCAAGGGCGTTGCACCACAGAATGACGTCACAATCTGCGCGCGCAGGTGGTCGCAGCGGTAAGTTTTAGCGCCGCCGCACAATCTCAAGTTAAGTTCTCGAGCGGCGCAAACAGCGCTGCGCCCAGGCGTTAGCGCCTTAACGCCCCATTAGCGCCCATTTAAGGCGCTAACGGGAGGCGCAACCAACTGAATTTTTACCCCTTAGTATCAAACAGTTAAGAATATGCTTTCCACAGCAAATGACCCTCCTAATACAGAGGCAATTATAAACAAAATCAAGTTCTCATAAAAGGGCGTAGGGTTTTCTAGCCAAACACACGTTCTCACACTGAAATTGTTCTTGTCAGAGTTTCTACTTGCTCTTTTTGTTATTACCCTCCCAACAGCACCACCCTCCCCCCCCCCAGCCCAAACAAGACCAATACAGAAAGATTATTGGTCTTTGTTATTCCGTTCTTATATGGAGCAATGTGGTTTGCTGATCCCTAGCAGAAACCTAATCTGAACGCACAGCTATTATTCTACCCTTTCCCTCCATGACGCCCTGTGTATCTTGTGATGTTGTGTGTGTTTTGCTAGCAACCAAATTAATAACAAATGCTTGAAAACGTTGCAAAACCACAGGGTTCTGTCAGCTCCACCTCTTTCCAGAGGGTAGAGATACAACTGCATGCCAGTACTGGGGAGAAAATGAAAATGTAAGAGAGACCAAGAGATGTTTCAAGAACCAGAAACAACATACTCATTTGCAATAGGAAAACCCACAACTCTAGTCTCGACTAATTACTGGATAATTAAATAGCTTAGATTAAATTAAACGCCTTGCTCTTCTGGGTAACAGAATCACAAGCAGGAAGCGCTCACCCCATTCCTCTAACAATGTCTTTGTAGCCTTTCTGCGGCCTCTCCCTGCTCTGGCAGCTAGGATGCCTCTAGCAGTGTGTTTTTTTCACTAAATAGAATAAGATTTCACTGTTGGCAGCACATAAATTTAATAAGTAAGGAGTGCCAGGATTGTATTGGACTGAAATGTTACTCTGCCTTAATGCTTTTTATTTTGCTGTGCACTATATTTCAAGGTATTTTGTGCTATCTGCAATTCTTTGCCTATTGCGTGCATTTTCTATTTGTGGTCAACTTGTATCTAATTAGACACTTCTGTATAGATTGCAATTCTGTGGGCTTTAGAAGTCTCTGGCTTTTTTTTAAACCATGGTTTACTCCACTCTGCAGTGCCTGAATAATGAAGCAGAGCATCGGATGTCTGATAATTCATGTTTATTGCTGATTTCACAATGGATGATGGCTTTTGGTGGTAGGCATGACAGAATGTATGAAAGTGAAGCATCCTTCAGGATTTCCAGATGTTGCATCGGTTTTATTGACTGGTTAGTCGTGCACTGTTTTCAGATTACTGTACAACTGTTGTGTGTAAGGAGTTACAGAAAAAGTTGGAGTTTCAGCCTCACATCAACTGAGTCCTGCTGATTCCCTGCACTTGACCAGTGTGTTCGTCTCTGTGCTACTGGCATCTTCAGATCCTCGATACAGCAACCATGGGCATCAGTGAATCAGCAGTGTTCAATATCATTTTTCATATCAACTGTCCCTTGCTCAAAATGATACTTCACTACTTCAACTTCTGATAAACTCTGTAACGGCAAGCGACAGAATCAAGGAACCTTAAATGTTTTTAGATTCTATGGATTGTAGTCCAAGTACCCATCCATCCATTAACAGGTAAATCTTCCATTCAATTAATGTGCAGTTGGTATGTAATTCCAGGAAATAGGTCTGTGCTCCAATTGCCTAGTTGTATGCATGACTTTTATTCTTGCTAATTCTAAAGTAAGCAAAGTATTTATGTACAATGGATTGATTAACGGATGGTTATGAGATAAGTGGGGGGGGGGAGAGGGAGTTTCCTCTTTGTGGCGGAGTTTTGGCTGGGTGGGATGTCCAGCCCTCCCTCCGCATCCGCCCCCAGCCCAGCCCATTTTCCAGTGAGGGGAATCATACCGTATGCATAGAGGGCTCCTGGTTGGATTCCCACCATCAAGAGGGAGCCCACCAATGAGAAAGTAGTGAATCTCAGTGGTGCTCTAGTGGAGATGCTACTGCAGCATCAGAAGAGTTGGTGAGGGACCTCAAAGGGGCAGAAGTGCCTTGAACATGGCAGAAAGGTCCCCACTGAAGACCCTGGCTAAGACCAAGGCCTTCAGCAGGTAAGTGTTGGGCCTGACTTGGAGGGTAGCAGGCAATGACAAAGCCTTCTCCCTCTATTATGGGGCCTTAGATCCTTTATTACCGGTTACTGGGGCCCACTGCCATCTTCCAAATGGCAGCTGCAAGAAGTGGTGGTAAGTGGGACAAACCAGAGGGAAATTATTTTCATGCGATGGGTAGGGAAGGTGTGGAAAGTCGTGGTCCTGGTGGAGGAAAATCCCAATCAGGATGGTGAGCTAGTAGTAGGCTACATTTTCTGTCATTCTCCTTATGGTCCTGCCCGATTTTGGATGGTGGAGAATTCCCCCAATGTATTAGGCTCAGTGGGGGTGAATTTCCTTGAGGGCTGTCCCAATCGTCCATCATAACTTCAGTGGAAGAGGTCCAGAAACCCTGGAAAAATGGCATTAACACTGTTACACCGTTTTTCTGGAGTTTCTGCCGCTCCTCTATCAAAGTTATAGCAGACAAACGTCAGAACCCTCATATATAAAACACTAGATAGGCCTCAGCTAGAGTACTGCGTGCAGTTCTGGTCACCACATTACAGGAAAGATGTGATTGCACTAGAGAGGGTACAGAGGAGATTTACAAGGATGTTGCCGGGAGTAGAGAATCTTAGCTATGAGGAAAGACTGGTTAGGCTGGGTTTGTTTTCCTTGGAACAGAGGAGGCTGAGGGGAGACCTTATTGAGGTGTATAAAATTATGAGGTGCCTAGATAAAGTGGATAGAAAGGACCTATTTCCCTTAGCAGAGGGGTCAAAAACCAGGGGGCACAGATTTAAAGTAATTGGTGGAAGGTTTGGGGGGATTTGAGGGGAAATTTCTTCACCCAGAGGGTTGTGGGTGTCTGGAACTCACTGCCTGAAAGGGTGGTAGAGGCAGGAACCCTAACCACATTTAAAAAGTACTTGGATGTGCACTTGGGATGCTGTAACCTGCAGGGCTACGGACCAAGAGCTGGGAAGTGGGATTAGGTTGAATAGCTCTTTGTTGGCCGGCGCGGACACGATGGGCTGAAATGGCTTCCTTCCGTGCTGTAACTTTCTATGATTCTATATATTAAACCCCTCTGTTTCTGTGTCTTTTTCTTTAAATTAATGCCAGTCTTGCTTGAACAGGTCATTGAGGTTATGGTCTGAAGCACAAGCTTATGACTCTAATATCAAATCCTCTAAAACATGCACAGCGATGTTTAAGGGGATTCTTGTTGGAAGTATTCCTCAAAACTTGTAGAGCCTTTGATACAGTATGACATATCAGTTTCTTTGAAAAGTCTGTTGTTTTGTATATATGGTGAGCCTTTGAACTGGATACACTTCTACATTAGAGGATGCAAATATCAGGTCATGTTAAAGTTCACCTTCTTATTGCAACAGCTGTGGAGAGTCCCTCAGAGAAGTATAGTTTATCCCCAGTCTGTTTTATACCTTCATCAATTATCATCAAATGTAATGTTGTTCCCTTTTTTGATGTGGCCACCTTCTCCTGAAAGGCAAGTGGCCGTTGAATCAATGCAGACAGTTAGGAAAAATTGGACAAATGGTTCTTCTTAGAACTAGGATGCCAGTAATAACTGCAGCATGCATTAAACTATCAGGAACTGTGACTTGCCTATTGTTACCGCAGTACGTATAATTTATTGTTTTGGGTACTCTACAAACAGCGTCTGTCTTTGTTATATTTGTCTGTAGCTGCACCATCTTGCTGTACCACTAATACATAAAAAAGTACATATCTGGCATTTTGAAAATGAGATTCAGATGTTTAGACTTCACAGGAGAAATATGACAATGCAATTCTGGGAAGGTCTGCAAATACTTAGTTGCTTGTTGCATTTGAACAAGGTAACACCACTGTGGTATTACAATCAGTCTGTCAGGATACAACAGTGGTTGAAAACAGTTTACATTTTGTTTTCCAAAAACGACACAGACGTGTTGACAAAATTAAATGTTTCAATTCACATATTCCAAACAAAAGCAAAAGAAACTTGCGCATAAAAGTTTAATGTAAACATTTGCATTTTTTGTTCTGGTGGAGGGGTAGGTTTGCTACTGACATGGGTGTAATGCTATGATGATCCCTCCCCTTCTCTGTTTAATCAGAAGCATCTTGCTAATTATACCTGTATCATCGCTAAAGCTGGAGGACGTGGGAAACTTAATTAACCTAGATTCTACATTCACTACTGTACTTATGGTACTGCTCATCTCCCTTTATCTCATCTATTATCCAATATTTAGATTCTCTCATCCCTTGCTATGACCTTTAACATCCTCTAATGGGCCTCCCCATCTGGCTACTGACCTGCTGACTTTCCACCATTCCATCTCTAACAATCTCCAGCAACCTCCACTAGTTCTTCAGGTGTACATGTACCTGATTCATAGTCAACAACGATGTTTATATTTCTGCTAGATGGATGTCAGTGGTGGAATGAATATGAATGTGCTCCAACTGAGGCACCAATGGTGTGAAACCCCAGGTTTACCCTAGAACCTCAGGTTTACCCTAGAACCTCAGGTTTACCCTAGATCCCCACTTTTACAAGTCTGTAAAAAATAGGATTATGTCGGCCCATGGTGTAGATTAGCCTGCACCAACAGTTCAGGATGTGGGCCACCAGAATTTTGAAGTTCTACCCATAAGCTACTGGAGCATGAAAAGCTTGACTGGAGAGTTTGGTCTGCAGCATACTTGGCTGGGGGATGCAACATCTGGTGTGGTAGCAGCTTGACATTAAAGGACAAGTTGTAGTGATGACAAAAGAGTAGATTAATTGTTCACAATGGCACAGCACAAATATATGGGCAACACTGCTACCTTCCATTTCTGGTTGCCTGTGTAAAAGTGCTTTTCTTTTCTTAAAATTTCTGAGTAAAATCTTATGTACGTTTACAAACACACCAAAACAATGCCAGATAGATTTGTCTCTTACCGTGGTTCGGTGTAAAGGGTTGCCTGGGCATAAGTAAAAAGAAAACAATAGGTCATCGACCTGAAACGTTAACTCTCTTTCTCTCTCCACGGATGCTGCCTGGCCTGCTGAGTTTTTCCAGCGTTTTCTGTTGTTATTTCAGATTTCCAGCATCCGCAGTATTTTGCTATCGTAATAAAAAGGGAATCTTGCTTTTAACAGCCGGGCACACCAGAGTGTGTGTAATTACTTTTGAAGTACACACAAAGAAAATAAATGGATCATCTTTCCCCTTTCCCTTCTGATGCCTTTGCCTCCGACTAGGCATAGGGCAACAATAAGTTCAGGTGTAACAAAAAGAGAAAGACAAGCGTTATTATGCCAGATGATTTATTGCTTCAGGAATTGTTAGGTACATATTATATGTCCTATTGCTATGAGGTGCATCCTAATAACATTAGATTGGTCTGATGGGTCCATATTTTTCTCACCTTGCCTTAATTGCAATGGGTGGTAATTGGGTTGTTCCCAACCTCTCACACTAATGCTGTCTTATCTTCTGCTGCTGCAGGCAGTTAAGTCTTTCATGCGCCATGTTTCTCATCCAGATAAAAGTGCAGCCCCTTCTCAAGGTTATATAATATGCAGCAGACTCCAGTCATTTTGTACATTTGGGTGGTTTGTGCCTCCCTGAACAGTCTAAACACCAGAAGCACTGCTTGAGTACACCAATGGTTTGTCGACTGTTAGGAAATTGCTTGGTTGTACCCCTCTTCTGCTGGCATTTGTGGGTTTTATAAAGATTGAGGAGCCACATTTTCAGGCCATAGCCCAGATCATTCCCCCAATAACCAACCTTCCAGTCAGTCATTATGTTCATTTGCTGAAACCAGAGATCACTGGCTGAGGTTGAAGGGATCATGTGTTGATCCTGACTACTGTACACCCAAATGTAAAATCCTTCACTGTGCTTTGGACAGAACCTACACCGTAACAACATGGAAACCTTTGTGGTTGATGTAGACCATAGGATTGACTGCAGACATCTTTATCTTCACGAGTGCAGTCGATAGCACCCAAGACCCAGGCAAATTAATCAGTGGAACAGAATGTTGCTGTCTCTGGAGCTCTCTTAGTGTGTCACCTTTGAGAGCACTCGTAACTCTGGGTCAGGCAGTTCTGGATCCAAATCCCATGCTAGGAGTTTGAGCTCATAACCTAAGCTGACATTTTGATTCAGCATTGAAAGAGTGCTGATTTGTTGGATGAGGCATTAAACTGGTGTCTACTTATTCAGGTGTTTGTAAAAGATCAGATAGAATTATCCAAAGAAGAGCAGGAATTTTTTTTTGTATCTTGGCCAACTTTCGTCCCTCAATAACAGATTAACTGGTCATTCAACTCAATGCTGTTTGTGGAAAATTGCTGCATGCAAAATGCCAGCTACATTGTTACATAACAGCAGTCACTGAAGTTCAAAGTAATTCATTCATTGTATACGAAGCAATTTGGATTGTTCCTTATAGTCATTCAACTATTGATCTGTTCTTCTATGGAAAAAAAAATGAGCCTGTGAATCATTTGAGTCAGTCGCTATTGTGGATATCCTGGGTTGGCGAAAATACCCACACCTGCAGTTCCAGCTGGAATTGCGCCCAGTGTTGACCTCTGCCACTAACCCTCTTGGATTATGCGGGGTCAGGGGGAGGTCTGTGCCACTAGGGGGGTCATCTAGGATTCTCATCTTCTGCAGGTGGTTGCAAATTGTGATATATGTAGCCTGGCCCGGGGTTGGGGGGGTGGTGGTGGAGTAGGGGTTAGGGAGAGTGTTGAAGCCCCTGTAAACTTACTGACTGTAGCCCTTGTGCACCCCCACTCAATATTGCCTCCCTTTCATGGAGCCAGGCATCAATCCTGGCCTGAACCTCAATGTGGGTCCCACCAATACCACAGGGTCAGCCGGTAAGCCTGGTTTCACCTGGCACATCTGTGCCAGATCCCTTTGAAGACCAAGGTTGTGGGTACTCCTGATGTAGGGTGTCCCCACTCCTGGCCCTGCCTCTTTCTACATTAATGACCAGGTTTGGAGTTGGGAAAGGCTCCATCACCAATAGGCCATCACTGGAATTTAGACGTAAGGCTGGAACTTGTATTCGGTTCCCAACCTAGTATTCAGCCCTGCTACCATACTCCCACTGAGGATATGGTGGGAGTACGATTCATGCCCATGTGATGGTCATTTCTGGGCTCAGCCTTATTTCTATATTTATGGTGAGCTCCCAGCATTAGGAATACCACTCACTGGAAGCTCACCATTTGGGGTAGGGGACCAAGAACTAACATGTTGGTGTCGGATTTAAACGCCAGCATGTACCTTTAAAGGCAACGCAACACCTAAAATTGTTTTGTTGTTTTGTCAGCAGTTGTAAAACTTGTCCAAATATCCCAGTTGTCTTTCACTTCATCTGAAAGTTTTAACCGCAGCCACAATAGGACCAAAAGCCATGTTGTTTTCCTTTTGCTGGGTTTTCTGATATATTTGTCCTTTTAGCAACAACTAGACTTACAGACAGCATGTTTTCAAGCTGCTTAAACACAGCCCAATTTAATTTTCTGCCCCCAACCCCAGTAATAAGCTCAATTGATGTTTTGATGGCAGATTTGCAAATTTGTTTCAAATATAGAAAACCAATTTTGGAAATTGATAAGCTCAATCCATAAAAGGCGACTTATATGATGCACAAATACTGCTATTTCAGGCACTTGTTAGACTTTCAGCAACATTACCAACATGAACAATTATCCTTTCAGGTGTTACATACTAAAACAAGTGTGTTGATGTAGACAGAAGAAATGGTTCAAAAAAACCTTTCCTGTGCAAGTTTCCCTTTGAAACACTGGGCTAATTTTAACCGGGAGACTTCAATAGAGAGTAAAATCGGGCGGGGTGTAAAACCAGCGTTGCACCCGATCTCATCAGTTTCCTAATGGACGGGTTAGGTTAAAATTGACCCTATTTTGTCTGTCTGCATCACAACCTGTTGATAGTTTCACGTACATGTCAAGAAAAACTTTCGTGAATGAATTCACTCAATTCAAATTTCACATGCAGCTGACAAACACAAAATAATTCCTCAGTGTAGAAAAGACTGGCCCAGAGATTGGAATGCCCAAAATGCCTCATGATGCAGATGTATTATGTGTCAATGGATAAACATGCAGTGCAGGTCCAGTATGCATCAACTCAAAGAAAATATAACTGAACATAGCCCTTGGTGTACACTAATCTATGTAAAAATATCTAATTCTCAAAAGAGCACGTCGAAACCACTTAAAAATCTGCTTTTACGTCTGGACCAAATCAGACCAATATTTAAAAAAAATCTAGTTAACTATTGCCAATGAAAACTGCCTCAGGAATGGTCTGCCTTTTGATGATTTGTCTTCAAACAATTACCATTTATGACTTTGACATCCTCTTGCTGTCAACCTTTTGAATTTCCTCCTTTTAACTGTTTCTTTTGTACCTGTCTAGTTTCTGACTGTCAACGCTTTTGATCATATTCCCTCTGCCCCCATATCTTCAGCTAAAGGCCATGTGCTACAGAGAAGTATGTTAAAGAGGCAACACCTGTTCAGTGTTTTAAAGAGGGGCACTCTTTATCAAGAAATATTTGGCCAACCTTCTTTGTTTTTCAAGTGCTCAGACACATGACAAAAAGCTGTGAATCTGAAATAAAAACAAAAAATGCTAGAAATGCATACAGGCCAGTCAGCATGTGAAATGGAAGGATGATTGAATGTTTAGGGTGTGAAACATCATCAGTACTAATGTGGTCAATTGAGAGAGGTTCCTTCATGGAACTGACATAAACAAAGAGCGGAGGGAGAACACTAAGTGGGAATGAAAAGTTTGGGTTTACTGATTAATTTGACAAAGAGGCAGCTAATGGGTATGATAGCCTGTGGATAGATTCTGTAGTGATGGAAACAGGCTAGCATAAGATGTTGTATACAACATAAAAGCCATCTCAGTCAGGCTGATGAAAAGGCAGAAGATGACTCAGATGTGGGGCAGAACTTTCAACTTACGGTATTGGATTGGCCGCCTGTTATACACCCCACTCGGAGGGGTTACCAACGGGCGGCCAATCTGATACCGCCAATATTACGCCCACGCCAAAGTTGAAAGTTCGTCCCATGATTCTAAAATGAAAGGGAATACAATGAAATGCAAATAGGACAATCCAGCAGAAATCCTGGAGAGGCAGCTAAGGTCTGATAGTGCCTTTTTAACAGCTATGCAACAAAGATCTAAGTTTTCCATCCTCTAATACTGAATGGTGGTTGTAAGTTTTATTTATGAGAAAAAAAGGAATTGGGACATTAAGTAAACACTTACTGACGTGAAATATTCAACTTAACTGTATTTTCCAAATTAACTTTTAAGATTTTTTATCCCTTCTTATGGTGTAGAAAACTACTGGAGCTAAAGTTGCTATTGGTCCATATCTCAGTAGGTGAGAGTGTTACTTTTGTTGATGCCTCATCCTGACAGAGCAAGTGAAAAGTCAACTACTTGAGCCTAAATTCTCCACATGATCTTTGAGTGGGTTTTATTGGAGATGTCAACAATTGGCAGACAAAATGGTTGACATGTTGTTATTAATGTGGGTGCTAATAAGTTACAGATGAAGGATCAGAATACAATCACTGCGAATGGGATGAAGGAATTGCCAACCTATCTCCCAACTTTTCCTAAAATATAGTGGGGATAAGCCACAGTAGCTAATGGTTGACATTAACGTGGCACTAGCAAGTGTTTTTATTTGACAATCTGAGAACTCAAACTTTGCTGAGGTCCTTTTCCAGCATATTCAGACGCTAGTTCAGTGCTATATGGTTACTAGGGCATTTCCTTACTGGAATTTTTGAACTATTCTCAATCCATCTGACCTTCCCCTCTCTGACCCCGAACGATCAGTCCTCAGCAAAGGCCTGAGCTTCATCCCCTTACGCCCCCATCTCAATGAATTTCGAGCTCTTTTTCCGTCGCCTTCATCTCCGTGCCCACCTCTTTGGCCAGGAGTCTTCCCCCCACACGGCTGACCCTTTCTCCCGCTTTCAGAATTCTCATTCTACCTGGACCCCTCCTTCTAGCCTCTTACCCTCCCTAGATCTTTTCATTGCTAACTGCCAGCGGGACATCGGCCGTCTCAATTTCTCTGCTCCCCTCTCACACTCCAACCTACCTCCCTCTGAACTTTCAGCACTCTGTTCTCTCCGATCCAACCCTAACATTATCATTAAACCTGCTGATAAGGGTGGTGCTGTTGTTGTTTGGTGAAGCGACCTCTACCATGCGGAAGCTGAACGCCAACTCTCCGACACCTCCTCCTACCTCCGCCTGGACCATGACCCCACTAGCAAACATCAAGCTATTGTTTCCAAGACTGTCACTGACCTCATCTCCTCTGGAGATCTTCCCTTCATGGCCACCAACCTCATAGTCCCCCAACCCCGCACAGCCCGCTTCTACCTCCTTCCCAAGATCCACAAACAGGACTGCCCTGGTAGACCCATCGTTTCAGCCTGTTCTTGCCCCACGGAACTTATCTCTTCCTATCTCAACTCTATTTTTTCTC
Source organism: Squalus acanthias (assembly GCA_030390025.1). NCBI lineage: Eukaryota > Metazoa > Chordata > Chondrichthyes > Squaliformes > Squalidae > Squalus > Squalus acanthias. The sequence goes on from CM059426.1 coordinate 179,980,418, forward strand.
CCCTTGTCCAGTCTCTTCCCACCTACATTCGTGACTCTTCCGACGCCCTCCGCCACTTTAACAGTTTCCAGTTTCCTGGCCCCAACCGTCTCCTTTTCACTATGGACGTCCAATCCCTCTACACCTCCATCCCCCACCAGGACGGCCTGAGGGTGCTCCGCTTCTTCTTTGAACAGAGGCCCAACCAGTCCCCATCCACCACCACTCTCCTCCGCCTGGCTGAACTTTAGTTCTCACATTGAACAACTTCTCTCTGATTCCACTCACTTCCTCCAAATTAAAGGTGTTGCTATGGGAACCCACATGGGCCCTAGCTATGCCTGCCTTTTCATGGGATATGTGGAACATTCATTGTTCCAGTCCTACTCAGGTCCCCTCCCTCACCTCTTTTTCCGGTACATTGATGACTGTATCGGTGCCGTTTCCTGCTCTCGCCCTGAACTAGAAAAGTTCATTCACAGAATCACAGAATCCCCACAGTGCAGATAGAGGCCATTTCGGCCCATCGAGCCTGCACCGACACATATCCCACCCTATCCCCGTAACCCCACGTATTTAATCCCCCTAACACTAAGGGTCAATTTATCATAGCCAAATCAACCTAACCCGCACATCTTTGGACTGTGGGAGGAAACCAGAGCACCCGAAGGAAACCCACGCAGACACAGGGAGAATGTGCAAACTCCACACAGACAGTCACCCGAGGCCGGATACGAACCCGGGTCCCTGGTGCTGTGAGGCAACAGTGCTAACCACTATGCCACCGTGTTGCCCCTTTACTTTACTTCCAATTTCCACCCTTCCCTCACCTTCACATGGTCCATCTCTGACTCTTCTCTTCCCTTCCTTGACTTCTCTGTCTCCATTTCTGGCGATCGGCTATCGACAAACATCCACTACAAGCCCACTGACTCCCACAGCTACCTGGACTACACTTCCTCCCACCCCGCTTCCTGTAAGGACTCTATTCCATTCTCCCAGTTTCTCCGTCTCCGCTGTGTCTGTTCTGACGATGTCACCTTACATACCAGTGCTTCTGACATGTCTTCCTTTTTCCTCAACCGAGGATTCCCCTCTACTGTGGTTGACACGGCCCTTGACCGTGTCCATTCTATTTCCCACACTTCTGCTCTCACCCCTTCCCCTCCCTCCCAGAACCATGATAGGGTTCCCCTTGTCCTCACTTTTCATCCCACCAGCCTCCACATTCAATGGATCATCCTCCGCCATTTCCGCCACCTCCAACGTGATCCCACCACCAAATGCATCTTCCCCTCACCTCCCCTTTCAGCATTCCGAAGGGACCGCTCCCTCTGCGACACCCTGGTCCACTCCTCAATCACCCCTAACAACCCTTTCCCTTCGCCCGGCACCTTCCCGTGCAAGCGCAGGAGATGCAACACGTGCCCTTTTACCTCCTCCCTTCCCACTGTCCAGGGCCCCAAACACCCCTTCCAGGTAAAACAGCGATTTACTTGTACTTGTTGCAATTTAGTACACTGTATTCGCTGCTCACGATGCGGTCTCCTCTACACTGGGGAGACCAAACGCAGATTGGGCGACCGCTTTGCTGAACACCTCCGTTCAGTCCGTAAGGGTGACCCTGAGCTTCCGGTCGCCTGTCACTTTAATTCTCCGCTTCACTCCCACTCTGATCTCTCTGTCCTCGGCCTCTTACATTGTTCCAATGAAGCTCAACATAAGCTCGAAGAACACCACCTCATCTTTCGATTATTCACTTTACAGCCTTCTGGACTCAACATTCAGTTCAACAATTTCAAATTATAATCCCAGCTCCCATTTTTCATGCTGTGTGATTTTGCCATCCCCATTTGCAACATTTTAACACAGTATATTCCTTCAATTCCTTCCTCCCTTCCCATGCGCATGCCCCCCTCCCTGTCTCTGCACCTGCTTAATATCTGTTACATCTCCAGCTTTTTCCAGTCCTGATGAAGGGTCCCAGACCTGAAACGTTAACTCTGTTTCTCTCTCCACGGATGCTGCCTGGCCTGCTGAGTGTTTCCAGCATTTTCTGCTGTTATTTCAGATTTCCAGCATCCGCAGTATTTTGCTATTGTATAAGCAAATAGTTTGCTCAATATGAACGAATAAATAATTTCATCTCATTAGTGAACCTTGGCTGACTGTATTTAGTTTTTCCTCATGCCCCATCTCATGTTGGATGCAGAGTATTGTGTAGGGTGGAAAAATCTGAACTAAACAGTGGACATTAACTGGAACAGTATATCCCATTCAAATGAATGCAAGATTTTGACAGGGTAAATAGTGAAAGATTGCTCTCACTGATTGGTAAGTCAGTAACAGAGGGGCACAGACTCAGAACTGTCATTAGAAGAAAGGATTTTTTTTTACAGAAAGGTTTATTAGAAAATGGAATTCTTTACCACAAGTGTCTCATATAAAAAGAGAAATTCGATAAATATTTGAAAAGCAAAAATATGAAAGGTTTTGTGGTAAGGGCAAGAAAACAAGATTAGAATAGATAGGTTGAGTTAAAGAGCTTGTATTGGCACAGGTTTGATGAGCTGAGTGTTCTTCTGTGCTGTAATAATTATGATTTCATACAGAGAGCCTCTGGCTAGAATATATAGATGTTTGAGTTCATCTGGCTTCAAATGGTATCTTTCCTATTATTTATCCCCTTCCATGGCAGAGTGGAGATTAAGTGGTCAGTTTTGAATGTGAATGTGTACATATATTTGATTTTGAGTGTGTATATATATATATATATATACAGTAATAGAGTAGCTAAAAATAATATTCCAGTCTCTTAAATATTATTCTAACATAAAAAGAAAGAACAACTTGCATTTATATAGTGCCTTTCACAACCCCAGGATGGTCCAAGGTGCTTAACATCCAATGAAGTACTTTTGAAGTGTAGTCACCGTTGTGATGTAGAAAATGCAGCAGCCAATTTGTACACAGCAATGTCCCACAAACAGCAATGTGATAATGATCAGCTAATCTGTTCGAGTGATGTTGGTTGAGGGATTGGCCAGGACACCAGGGAGAACTCCCCTGCTCTTCTTCGAAAAGTGCCATCGGTATGTTTACGTCCACCTGTTTAACGTCTCATCTGAAAGATGGCACCTCTGACAGTGCAGCACTCCCTCAGTATTACACTGAGATGTCAGCCTAGATTGTGTGCTCCAGTCTCTGGAGCGGGACTGGAACCTACAAACTTCTGACTCAGAAGCAAGAGGACTACCAACTGAGCCACAGCTGACACCATAACCAACATAGGAACAAGAGTAGGCTATTCAACCCCTCGAGCCTGTTTGGCCATTCAATTAGATCTTGCGTGTTGTGTAGCTCAATCCCACTTATCCGTCTTTGTTCCATATCTCTTGATACCCACACCCAAGAAAAACCTATCAATCTCAGTCAATTGACCCAATATGCACAGCCTTTTGGTGAGCGAGTTCCAGACTTCCTCTACTCTTTGTACTAAAAAATGCTTCCTCAATTCACTCCTAAATGTCCTAGCTCTAATTTTAAGTGCATACCCACTTGGTCTGGCTTCCCCCACTAGAAGAAATAGTTTCTCTGTAGCTACCTTATTGAATTCCTTTATCATTTTAACCACCTCTATTAGATCATCGCTCAAGCTTCTAAACTCAAGGGAATACAAGCCAAGTTTATGCAACCTGTCCTCATAATTTAACCCTTTAAGCCTTGGTATAATTCTGGTGAATCTGTGCTGTACCCTCTTCAAAGCCAATCTATCTTTCCTGAAGTTCGGTGCCCAAAACTGAATGCAGTACTCCGGATGAGGACTAACCAAGGCAACTGAAGCATCACTTCCTCACTTTTGAATTCCAACCCCTTTGTGATAAAGACCAACATTCTAATAGCTTTTTGATTACTTTTTGTCTCTGTGCACTAGCTTTTAGTCATTTGTATACATGGACTCCTAAATCCCTTTGCTCCTCCACAGCTCCTCGTCTCTCAGCATTAAGAAAAAATTCCAATTTGTCTTCCTTGGATCCAAAGTGGATGACCTCACATTGAACTCCATCTGCCATAGTTGTGCGTACTCACTTTGTTTCTTTGTAATTTCCTGCTCCCATCCACACAACTTACTGTGTCTCCTAATTTAGTGTCATCTGCAGGCTTGGATATACAACTCTCTATTCCTTCATCAAAGTCATTAATATATATGGCGAAAAATTGAGGCCCCAGTACAGATCCCTGGGGAACACTGCTTGTCACATCCCGCCAATCAGAGAATGAACTCTTTATCCCTACTCTCTGTCTCCTACCCTCAAACCAATTACCTACCCATGTCATGCCTTACTGCGGGAGTCCGTCTTATACTGATAAGAACCTAGTGAGTTCCAAATTAAAGATTGATTGATTGGTCAATCAGATATTTACAGGGTCCATGGTCTTCAGGGCAGTATGATGAAAACATAAGGTGGTCCAGGCTCTTCCTCAGTCACCACGTTCAACTGCTCCCATCAGCTTTAAGAATACTAGATGGAGTTACTGGTGTATGCCTAACAAAGACAGTGTAATGCCTTGGAGTAGTAGGATGTGGTTTATTCAAAAATATCTCTATATCAATTTTGCTGATGCAGGGAGGGAGTCACAGATTGGACAATTTATAGTGGCAAACTTGAGAACAGCAGCAACAGAGATGTGGGAACAAGTGCCTTTTGCATACACTTGGGATCAGAGCAGGTTTAATGCTAGGGGAAATGTTCAAACAAGCAGCCTTTCTCCCAGTTTTCTCTCATCAAGTTGGTGATTCATGACAATATATGGTTCAGTGGGTACTGGAAGCATGCCAATATCTCACCCAAATGGATATTCTATATTTATGAGCCATGTCAGTGAGTGAGACCAGGCTATTCTAACATCAGTGGTAGGGAAATTATTGGAAAAAATTCTGAGGGACAGAATTAGTCTCCACCTGGAGAGGCAAGGATTAATCAAGGATAGTCAGCATGGCTTTGTCAGGGGGAGATCATGTCTAACCAATTTGATTGAATTTTTCGAGGGGGTGACTAGGTGTGTGGATGAGGGTAGTGCAGTTGATGTAGTCTACATGGACTTCAGTAAGGCTTTTGACAAAGTCCCGCATGGGAGACTGGTCAAGAAGGTAAGAGCCCATGGGATCCAGGGCAATTTGGCACATTGGATCCAAAATTGGCTTAGTGGCAGGAGGCAGAGGGTGATGGTCGCAGGTTGTTTTTGTGACTGGAAGCTGTGTCCAGTGGTGTACCGTAGGGATCGGTGCTGGGTCCCTTGCTGTTTGTAGTCTACATTAATGATTTAGATATGAATGTAGGAGGTATGATCAGTAAGTTCTGCAGATGACACGAAAATTGGTGGAGTGGTAAATAGTGAGGAGGGAAGCCTCAGGCTACAGGACGATATAGACGGGTTGGTCAGATGGGCAGAACAGTGGCAAATGGAATTTAACCCTGAAAAGTGTGAGGTGATGCATTTTGGGAGGAATAACAAGGCAAGGGAATACACAATGAATGGTAGGTCCCTAGGAAGGACAGAGTATCAGAGGGACCTTGGTGTGCATGTACATTGATCCCTGAAGGCAGCAGGACAGGTAGATAAGGTGGTTAAGAAGGCATATGGGATACTTGCCTTCATTAGCCGAGGCATAGAATATAAGAGCAGGGAGGTTATGATGGAGCTGTACAAAACGCTAGTTAGGCCACAGCTGAAATACTGTGTGCAGTTCTGGTCGCCACACTATAGGAAGGATGTGATTGCATTGGAGAGGGTGCAGAGGAGATTCACCAGGATGTTACCTGGGCTGGAGCGTTTCAGCTATGAAGAGAGACTGGACAGGCTGGGGTTGTTTTCCTTAGAGCAGAGAAGGCTGAGGGGGGACCTGATTGAGGTATACAAAATTATGAGGGGCATAGATAGGGTAGATAGAAAGGAACTTTTCCCCTTAGTAGAGGGGTCAATAACCAGGGGGCATAGTTTCAAGTTAAGGGGCAGGAGGTTTAGAGGGGATTTGAGGAAAATCTTTTTCATCCAGAGGGTGGTTGGAATCTGGAACTCACTGCCTGAAAGGGTGGTAGAGGCAGGAACCCTCACAACATTCAAGAAGCATTCAGATGAGCACTTGAAACGCCATAGCATACAAGGCTAGGGACCAAGTGCTGGAAAATGGGATTAGAATAGACAGGGCTTGATGGCCGGTGCGGACACGATGGGCCGAAGGGCCTCTTTCTGTGCTGTATAACTCTATGACTCTATTTCAAATCTATGTATGCACATTTCATAGAAGAGGCCACTGAGCAGTAATTGGGAGCAGGAATCCTTGCTGATTTTTTTCCATCTCTGGCTCAGTAGCAAAAGATGTACAACAACAACCACAGCCTTGTCTGGCTTCAATCAACATTTGAGCACAGACCATGCATTAATTGATTGATGGCTCTCAGCACCACAGTGCACATAAGAACATAAGAAATAGGAGCAGGAGTGGCCATTTGGCTCTTCGCGACTGCTCTACCATTCAATAAGTTTGTGGTTGATCATCTACCTCAACTCCACCTTCCTGCACTATCCTCATAACCCTTGGTTCTCTTAGTATCCAAAAATCTATCGATCTATGTCTTGAATATACTCAACAACTGAGCAGCCACAGCTCTCTGGAGTCGAGAATTCCAAAGATTTACAACCCTTTGAGTGAAGCGCCTATCCACTAAACCACTGGGGGAACTCAAGTATAGTTTGCTGAACAATCTTCACACACTGGTGCTACGGCCATGATGAATTGTTTCATATTCTGGTGCCTAACTTCAGCACAACACTTTGTAATACTGAAACTGAGATTTCTCCAAAGATTTTGGTTTGTTTTAATTTAACCACATTTTTAGCACATGCTGTGAAACAGCTGTTTGCCTTCTCAGTGTGACACAGAGCAACAAACATCATAATGTATAATGAAGGGGATACCATCACTTTGCTACTTAAGAAATGAATGGTGACATAGTGTTCCACAACTGCACGGGCAAGCAAGAAGAGGGTAAAACCTTTTACAAGCGCCTCTCTACTTTGGGGGTGGAATTAGCTGTGGTTAGATTCCAAACTCCTCTCATAAGTTGTATAGCATTTTTTGTTCAAGTGCTTGCCAGTTTATTGTAAAGTAATTTGGAAAAATATCAGTCTTACCTCAGTTTAAGTCATGCTCCATTACCCTCCCAGTCATTTTTTTAATGCCAGTTTCTTTACTCACAGGCTGCTTGAGTGCACAGCTAACTTGTATAATGGCATAACTAAGACCGCCTATTTCCACCTCTGTAACATCGCCCATCTCCGCCCTTGCCTCAGCTCATTCGCTGCTGAGACCCTCATCCATGCCTTTGTTACCTCTACCTCAGGTGTAACTTTACCTGAAGAAGGGGCAGGATAGCTCCGAAAGCTTGTAATTTTAAATAAATCTGTTGGACTATAACCTGGTGTTGTGCGACTTCTCATTTTTGTTACCTCTAGACTCGACTATTCCAACGCACTCCTGGCTGGTCTCTCACATTCTACCCTACGTAAACCTGAGGTCATCCAAAACTCGGCTGCCCATGTCCTAACTTACACCAAATCCCGTTCACCCATTACCCCTGTGCTCGCTGACCTACATTGGATCCCAGTTAAGCAACGCCTCGATTTCAAAATTCTCATCCTTGTTTTCAAATCCCTCCATGGCCTTGCCCCTCCCTATCTCTGTAATCTCCTCCAGCCCACAACCTCCCCCCCCGAGATATCTGCGCTCCCCTAACTTTGCCCTCTTGAGCATCCCTGATTATAATCGCTCAACCATTGGTGGCCGTGCCTTCTGTTGCCTAGGCCCTAAGCTCTGGAATTCCCTCCCTAAACCTCTCCACCTCTCTATCTCTCTTTCCTCCTTTAAGACGCTCCTTAAAACCTACCTCTTTGACCAAGCTTTTGGTCACCTGCCCTAATTTCTCCTTATGTGACTCGGTGTCAAATTTTTTGTCTTGTAATACTCCTGTGATTCACCTTGGGACGTTTTACTACGTTAAAGGCACTATATAAATGCGAGTTATTGTTGTTATTGTTATCGAATAGGGTCCCTGTGGGAATCAGAAGACACTTGAGTACTTGCACAAAACTGGTGATGTGTTCATTTAACAGAAGTCTTTATTACTTCTTTTTCTAATTTTGTCCTCTTATTCTCTTGCAAGTGCTGACTTATGCTGAGGTTGACAACTCTTCATATTTAAGACAAAACAGTGAGGGGCTGAAACTTCGCAATCCCTCTCTGCTGTCGTAACTAAAGTCAGCGGGAGTCGCGCCCCCCTGGTAAACCAAGTGCCTGACCCCAACAAACCTCCAAGGAGCAGGCAATTTGAATAGGTGCCCAGGCAAGTAATGGTGTGACTTGGGCACCTGCTAGAGGGAGGGAGGGCAATATGCAGCACTCATCAGTTACCACATGCTTGTAGGCAATGCTTTTAAATCCAACTGTGAACAACTGCAAAGGTTTTAAATCGGCCCCCTTTATAAGAGGGCAAATTTCATAGTGACCAAAACTTGAGGTTTGGGAGTGCGCCAGGTCATGAACCCAGCCTGTAACACTCTTGTGGGTCCCACTCCTGCCATACAAATGTACTGTGTGCCTGTATCTTACCAGCATACTGTATATTGGGGGCTCAGAAGCTAGGATCAGCAGGATTTCTGGTGAATGACACTCGTCCCACCTCCTTTTAATCTGTCAGCCTGAAATGGAGCAGACACAACGATCACCTGCTCACGCCTCAGAGGAAATCCATGTGGTCATAGCTTCGAGTGGAGACCTGATGTTACTGTATCCCACCTCATTTCTATTCTCCACCTGTCCTCACCCATTGCAGTTGTGTTGCCAGTTTACTATAGGCCTGAAGAAATTCAGAACCTAGAGTAACAATAGTCTGTTTCACCACTGACTCCTTCGGTAGCACTATTACCTCAATATCAGAAGATTGTGGATACAAGCCTCACTCTAGGATAGGAACACATGGTTTAGGCTGACACATCAGTGCACCACAGAGGGAGTGTTGCATTGTCTCTTGGAAGAGGCATAAACCAAGGCCCCATTGCACCATTTCAGTAGTTCAGGTGGTCAATAAAGTTTACATGGCACTGTGCAAAGAAAAACAGGAACTTTTCCTGCTGTCCTGGCCAACATTTTTCACTCAACCAACACCACCAAAACATAGCTTAATTGATCATTTTGATTGTAAGACCTTGTTTGTGAGATCTTGCTGCATACAATATGGCTGCCTGTGTTTGCCGACATAACAATTGTTGCTGCACTTTAAGGTAATTCATTGTGTGTTAAGCACCTTGGGATCTTTCTTTTTAGGACCATCATAAGAGAAATGAGTGTTTGAGTGAGATACTAAGGGCTGCTGGCACAGATGGCACTGTATCCCAGTATGAGTCACTGAGGTCTAAATTTAACATTGTTACACCATTTTATGGGCTTAAAAGAGGCCCAACAATAACCAATTTAGCAGTGCAGAGCCCCGCGCCCAATCTGCACATGAATTCAGGCCAATTGATCAACGGCTTTTTTTAGGTAGTTGCCAGCAATATTGAAACGAGGCTCCTGCGCCCATTTCAGACCCAGACTCCGGAATTCATTTAGACTAGTCAGAGCTTACAAGGTGCAAGGCGTGACTAATATTTCCAGGTCTTGAGCTGCCTAACCAGTGATCCTCAAAGGGACCATTGGAGGCCACTCAGAAAAAGCCCCAAAACTTTGTGAAATGTTGTTTTTTGTGGAGTCAGAAGGAGCAGTCTGTCTCCCTCTGTTGCCTGGCTGCAACAGTAAAGTTGAGAAACTCTGGTGATCTATTGAAGAGCACGTCTGTTACCTGTCAAATGTCTGGCGTGACCACTCCTTGGCTGACATTATGCAGGTCCCCTGTGGCAGCTTGGAAGGATCTGGAGTCAAAATAATTCAGGGCAGTCATCACGTTTGTGGCCACAGACCACTGAAGGCTGCTCAAAAAAGACCCAAAAACTTGGAAAATTATTAGTATTTTGTGGAGTTGCAAGGAGCAGGAGTTCTCCTCTTGGCTCCAAAGAACAACTGCGGGCTACTGCCTGCCCACTCTAGATCCCTTCCTGATTGCCTCCCCACCACACCCCACGGACCTTGCTCTGAGCCTCGGTACGAAATGAAATTGATAAGGCCCTGACAGGCAAGCTGCATCAGAGTGCCTGTTTGGTGCCCGTAGCTCGCGGTATTGCCCCTGGATTGTACCAGCTGATGGTTTTTTCTTACCTTTCTTTTCACATGTTCTATATTTGATCTGAAAGTGCTTGGTGCTAACAGTGGCGGCATAATTGAGGAAAAAGTGTTCCAATCACATTCTTACCTTGATCAGCACAACAATGAGCTTCTAAAAAAAAAATTGGGTTGTCTTCTAAACAAGAAAATAGCTTAATATGGCACTTAACCAAGCATTGGACCATAAATTCCACTGGTACTACCCTGGGGTTTAAATAACAATCCAGATTCAAACTTGGTTATCTCCTGGGCACCCTGCAGTTTGCACAGAGAGCATAAAGGCAAAAACAGACACAGAAAAAGAGTTGGAGATTTTATAATGACAATATAAGGACAATTGCAAGTTTGCAATTCAGAATTGAAGGGGCAAGTCCTTTGATACATTTGCTTTGGTTCTCTCTGTTCTGTAAACTAAGAGTATTCATAATATTTTCCACTAAAACAGTAGAGCTGGTGCTTCATGGTATTTTCATCCAGTGTTTTCATTTCTTCACTGATTGCTGTCTTACCTTCAAGTGAAGAAATGAAAAACTGATGGAAATACCTCAAGATAATTCACCTTCAACAAAAATATCACTACTTCTGTACTGGAAAAGAAACTGGAGAAAAAGATCAAGATGACCACATCACACAGCCTTCACTCAGCCTTTGTATGGGGATTAAATTAATAATCGAATAAGACATTTTGCAAAACACCCCATAGGTTCCTCATGTTTCTAACCAAAATGTTGGATTATTGGCTTTTCATTGACATTCTCCTAAAAAGTTCACACTTCACACAGGCTTTGTCATAGAGTCATAACGGCACAGAAGGAGGTCATTTGGCCCATCGAGTCCATGCCGACTCTCTGTAGAGCAATCCAGCCAGTCCCATTCCCCCACTCTATCCCCGTAGCCCTGCAAGTTTATTTCCCTCAAGTGCTCATTCAGTCTCCCCTTGAAAACATTGAGTGGCTTCGCTTCCACCACTTCCGTCGGCCGCGAATTCCAGGTCCTCACCACTCGCTGCATAAAAAAGTTTTTCCTCACATCCCCCCTGTATCGCTTGCCCAAAACCTTAAATCTGTGTCCCCTAGTCCTTGTACCATCAACTAGTGGGAACAGCCTTTCTCCGTCTAGCCTATCTAAGCTTTGCTTGGAATGATCGGACCTGCAGGCCTATTTGATGCTCATTTCAGGTCTCTCAGAAAGGGGAACTTCTCTCTTTCCACTTCCGAATGTTTGAATGAATGGGCAATGGTCTCTTCCATTTAGATTACAGAACTTGTAAAGCCCATAAACGATTCAGCTCCAGCTACCTCCTCTGCACTATGCTTTGTTAAGAGCTGGCTATGGACCCTACTTAGTACAGTTTAACATCATCTTCAAATGCTAATATAAATTACTCATAAAGCAGAATCCTGTTTTGTACCGAGGGCACAGTAAGAGCAGTTCTACTTTTGTCTGCTAGCTGCCCTGCCTCTAGTGTACCAGATTAAGAGGGAATTTCTTTCCTTTTTTAAAATGGCTTCAGGGAAAAAATAGTGGAGGAAACTGGGGATAAAAGGAGGAAGTTGTCTGTTCATCTGGTGAACTTTTAGAAAGCTAACTGTTTATAGATAGATGTTGCTATTAGGGAACATTGTGTAGGAGCCTTAGGCATTGGAAAGTGTTGCTAAATCCATCCAAACTAGACTGTGGGCCTTTGTCATCCATCTTGTCTTCCCAGCTAGGTACTGCTCGATACTGCCATTAGGAAGAATATGTTGAGCGTTGCAGTTTGCTACATTGTGTTGATGATCAATTTCTCAACAGAGATTTTGGGGTTCAAAATTTCAAGTAAAAAAGGTAGCTGTTTCAATGTTAACTTAACCTTAAAGTGGATAAAACATGCATGCACCCAGGGGAGAAATCAGGGCTTGCAAGTTCCAGTTGTATTATCGCTTATGTGAAAGGCGATTATAATCCCCTGCTGCTTTTGAGTTATGGGTATATTGCACATGAAAGGACCACCAAAATGACCATCACTGGTGAGGTATCCTCTGAGTTCCCTGCATCTACACAGTTTCCTATCACAGAATTGCTGTTGATTTTTTTTTTGTGTCAGGTATTTCCATCTTGGCTTCTGTTATGTCTGAAAATCTTTCTTTTCAGCAGCTTGCGTCCTTCACCTACAACCCGTTCCTTCCAAAGACTTTATCAGCTGCTGCAGACTGTGATATGACAGAGGCTATGACATATCACTCACCATGCACATGCCAACAGCTCCTGTCTGTCTTTTCTTCCTGAATGATGCATTGATGACTCCACCAGCACTGAATACCGTATTCAACAATCAATTTAACTTCCCCAAGGGCCTGTAATGTTATTTATTTTTATGGCATCTGGCAATGTCAGTGATGGAAGCAGAATATTAAGCATCTTTTGGATCAGTGTCTAGGGATCAGTGTTATGTTATGTGCACCCAACTTCCAGATTGTCTTTAAAACCAGTTGTGAACAAAGAGGCAGCTGCAAAACTTAGTTGACAAGAAAAATTGTGTGGTCTCTGGTCCCCTGGCATTTTGACAGCTGGGACGAAATTTATCTTCTTTTGCAGTTCCTTTTTTTTGTTGCAAGGAGACATATCTAATCAGGCTCTAAGGGATAACTCTGTGCCTGATGCCCAAATCCCCTCCTTTGATGACTACAAAATAGCTGCAGACACAGAACAAAATCACTGCCCAGCGGGTCACATTTGCAGGTATTTAAAATGGCAGTTAGCGACGGGGGTTAGACTGGCGCTCCAATGTACAATTGTTTTTTAATTTGTTCTCGGGATGTTGGTGACGTTGGCAAAGCCACATTTATTAGCTATTCCTTGTTACCCTGAAAAAGTGATGGTGGACCTCCTGTTTGAACCATTGCAGTCAGTGTGCTGATGGTGCTGCCACACTGGTGTTAGGTAGGGAATTCCAGAATTTTCAACTGGTGACGATGATGGAACTGTGGGACATGTCCAAGCCAGGTAGATGTGTGACTTGGAGGGGAGCTTGGAGGTGAGAGTGCTCCCATGATGTTGCTGCTCATGTCTTTTTCAGTAGTGGAAGCCGTGGAGCTGGGAGGTGTTGTCGAAGTAAGATTGGAGAGTGGCTACAGTGCATCCTGTAGATAGAGCATACTGTATCCACAGTGCACGAGTGGTGGAGGAGGTATCTTGAGATAAAAAGCACCTTTCACAACCCAAAGCGCTTTACAGCCAATGAAGTACCTTGAAGTGTAGTCACTGTTGTAATGTATGAAACGCGGCAGACAATTTGCACACAGCAAGCTCCCACAAACAGCAATGTGATAATAACCAGATAATCTGTTTTTAGTGATGTTGATTGAGAGATAAATATTGGCCAAGACACCGGGGATAACTCCCCTGCTCTTCTTCGAAATAGTGCCATGGGATCTTTTACGTCCACCTGAGAGAGCAGACAGGGCCTTGGTTTAACATCTCATCCAAAAGACAGGACCTCCAACAGTGCAGCGCTCCCTCAGCAGTACACTGAAAGGGCAGCCTAGATTTTTGTGCTCAGGTCTCTGGAGTGGGACTTGAACCCAAAACCCTTTTGATTCAGAAGCGAGTGTGCTACCTACTGAGCCACAGCTGACACTGACAGGGGCACTGGTCATGCAGACATCTTTGTCCCAGCTGGTGCTACACTTCTTGAGACTTGTAGCTGCACCTGTCCAAGAGAGTGGTAAGTATTCAATCACAACAACAACTACTTGCATTTATATAGCAACTTTAATGTAGTAAAATATCCCAAGGCGCTTTACAGGAATGTTATCAAACAAAATTTGGCACTGAGCCACATAAAGAGATATTAGGACAGTAGTTAAAGAAGTACGTTTTAAAGTGTGTCTTAAAGGAGGAGAGAGAGGTAGAGAAGCAGAGAGATTCAGAAAGTTCAGAACATTGGGCCCAGGCAGCTGAAGGCACAGCCGTAAATGGTGGGGCTATGGAAATTCGGGATGCACAAGAGGCCAGATTTAGAGGATGCAGAGATCTCGGAGGGTTGTAGGGCTGGAGGAGGTTACAGAGATAGGATGGGCAAGGCCGTGGAGGGATTTGAAAACAAGTATGAGAATTTCAAATTTGTGTCGTTGCCAGACTGGGAGTCAATGTAGGTCAGCGAGCACTAAGAGATGGGTGAATGGGACTTGGTGCGAGTGAGGAGAAGGGCAGCAGAGTTTCACACCCCTGATTTGAGCATTTTCATTGTAAATCATGCTAGGAAAATCTGGGCAATAAACAGAATCAACATTGATTATCAATACGTACAATTACTGTGAAAGAATTGTCTGTCTTCAGGTCTTTTTGGGATGAATTCTGTAAAGTTTCGCAATTATCGCGATTCAAAATAACATAAGAGAAGCAGATTCGTTTGATCAGTTTTATTAAACGAAATGCTGTCCTGATTATAAAGGACACAGAAGCCTGTAAAATGGCCGCCGAGCATCGTGGCAGAAGCTTCCAGAAACACAGTGGGCAGACAAGATGGCGTCGAATATACATTTAGTATAAGATTGGATCATACTCGGTAAACACTGATAAAGACAGGATGCAACCCGTTTGCATTTGGAACAATAGCAAAGATATAAGTGCTGGAATCGTTTTCCTATGCACAGAAAGGATCATTGTACTGGGCAATCGAAGGCCCATCCAGACACATCAATACACAAATACCCCCCCCCCCCCCAGCTCTACAATGAGAGAGACATTGACGGGTGATTAAGTCAGTATTCGGGGGCCCCCAAAACCAGTCAGGGAGACGATTCATACACATCCTGGCTGGGTCAACAATGGGGAAAACATTAACGGATAGTTGGCCAGTTTCAGGTGCTACCGAAACCCGTTAAAGAAGACAACCGCCCCCTGCTGGGAGTTTTGTGCACCAGTATTACACAAAGGACAAACATTAAGATTTGAGCGGGAGATAAGGGAACACATCACTATAACTATAGAGAACAAATGTCCATCGGTCTCTTGATTCGACTCTTATTCTCCCGGCTGGCTCTTATTCTCTTATCTCTCGGCGGACCCTTGCTGAAGCTCTTCCTTAGGGCTGGACTTTGTTGACTCTTGACTTTTAGCCGTACTGGTCGGTTATTCGAATGTTGGGTGGAGCTCACTCGGAACGAGCCGCCCCGACAAGGGCAAGTAACAGGGTGCACCATCCTGAGTGTCGGTAAACGGTGTCTGGACCCGAAGGCCCGAAGAGACGAGACGAGACGAGAAGAAGAGGAGAAGAATCCACGTGCCGCCATGGTCAGTAAACTCCGACCGCGCCCGAAAATACATAAAGAACTTTTCATTGAAGTCTACTGACAACCGGTGTCGAGCACAGGAAGACTCTTCTTTGAATTTTACAAACATTTCCGAGTTCTGTCGAGTTCTTCATGACAACAGGGAGTCTGGCCTGCTTGTCGCAGCAGCGAAAATAAACAAGTGGGGTGCAGAGACCCTTCCAAACACGTGACAGTCAGGCGCTGCAGCGAAACGAGCTGAGTGCCTCACTTTAAAATTCTCCGAAGTAACACGAGTGGTGAGCATGTTTTACGATCCTACAAATCTAGACGTAGTGTAGGTATTGTTAAGGGAGGGTGGTTTTATTAAGGTTAAAGTATAATGTGTTCCCCTTTTTACGATGTGCCGTGCGTTCTTCATTTCCATAGACCAAGCTTTATGAATGTATGTATACTTGTACTCTCGTTAATTTGCGCCTATGACATGTACTTCATGATTTTGGACGCTATGCAATAAAGATTTCCATTTCGTACTATTCAACCGGGTCTATTTGAGTTTCTCTGCATTACTGCTTCCTGCACCTAAGTCCAGTGTTAGAACCGTAAGGGCGAGTGGGTCGAACCACTCACAGGTGCTTATTGCAAAAAGGCTGGCCGGAGACCAGAGCAAGCAATAGTATTAGGCAACGAAGGCCTAACCTCGCACCAGCACCGTCTCTGAGAGACACGTTCCCAAACCCTTACAATTCGAACAGCTATGTCACAGATTGCACTATTTATATCATATTCAAGTGTGCAGAGTTCAACCTCCAAAAGGAAATAAATTTTAACTAAATTTCCTGTTCCTGTAATTTCTTTTAATTTCATAAGCTATCTACAGTTACTGAAATCCCCATGACTCCATTTTGTCTTTGATGATCTGTTTCTCTTTGGAAGAAGTGGATTAAAATCAGATTCACGGAGAAACCGCAGACCCTATAAATAGGGTGGCTGTTTCTGCATTTGTACTTGTTTAATATATTGATGGGTAAAACCAACACAGGAGAGGAAATAAGCCAACAACAGCAACCCAGCGAGCTCAGTGAACAGGACCAGCAGGGAGGATCCCATGGTGCCCGCACCCCTCCGCAACAGACCAAAGAAATTGCTTCAGCTCTTTGCCACACATTGTTCCCAATGTATGCGCATTCATGCCAATAAACATAATGTACCAACGTTCTCTCCCACACGCACCATGTAATCAAAATATACAATGCCATCACAAAATATGGCATTTATACACTTGAATTTCAAAGGAACTTTTCATTCTAAAACTTGATTATTTAGATTAGAGTTATGTTTACAATTTAACTAGAATGTGCACTATACCAATTTTTTGAAATTCTTATAAAAGATTACTTGGTTGTAATATATATTGTAATTTTTTTTGCATATATATATAATGCCTGCATGTTATATGTGAGACTGCTCATGAAAGTGATTCCTAATTTTTCTGAGCAGCTGAACATGGAAACATGTAAAACCATGTGTGGGAAACATATTACGTTGTGCAAAATTGGAGGTGTCAGATATAACATTTAACTTGATGTTAAATGGCCAATAAAAAGAAAGTTGTTGTGTTATCTCTATGGTGACGGTGGTAAAGGTTGATGATGAGAAGGGGGAACAGAACAGCAGCGTGCAAATTCAATATGAGTCAGCCAGTTTGGGGGGAATTAATAAAGGGAGAGGACAAAAAACCTTTCACAAGCAATGCTCAATTTGATCCAAAGAGCAAGTGATTGAATTAGAATGGAAGCCTCTAGTCTTGGTTCTGATGATAAAACTGACAGGAAAACCACTGGACAATATAAAAGTTCCGCTGTGAGCTAGAAAATATGTCACGGAAACAAAGGTTTGAATGAGAGCCAGGGTTTGAGTTTTTAAAGAGGAATGGACTGTATTGTCACATCCATGCAGCAGTGGGCCAGGCATTGCCACCGGATCGTCAGGAAAATGTAGGCAGCTTCTGGGACTTGGTGCAAAGGAATATGGATGGTGTCAGTATTCAAAAGATCAGAAGGATGGAATAAATTCCAGTGAGCTTTGACATAATGGAAAATAGGACTGAAACTAGTGGTGGGGAACAGTTTCTGCCAGTGGTAACAATTATCCACAAATAGACTGAACTTACCATGGCGCTAGCTTCTTTAGATAATTCTTTTTAACCAGAGGAATTTACCCTGAGAAATATTACTTTTCAGCATCATTGTGAAGTACAGCTGAAAAGGCTGGATTACTGTAGCTCTGATCCTGGAATGTCAAATAAGTCTGGCACAGTTGTTATTTGTAAACTTTCTGCTGGGTTACCATATGACACAGGGAGCTGGATTTTCCACTGCGATCCCACCTGAAAGCCTTCCCGTCTTGACCTGATTTCCCTATCCCCATTCCCAAACCCACAGGGACTGCTGTTGGAGGTCACCTTTTCACATTCCACATGTAAATACTTGGCTTCCCATCCCAGTTTCCTCTTGTCTAACCTTGTTACCACTGCTCCCCACAACTATCGACTGGAAGAAGGTAGCAGGCCCAGAATAAGGGTGGTAAAGGCCGCGAAGTGCAGAAATTGAGGGTGAGGGTCTGGTAGAGGCCTCCTCTCTCTCCAATCATCCTCATGCACTTACCTTTTTCGGCCTCAGTCTCTACTAAGGCCTACAAAGCTGCTGCTTCTGCCTTATTTTGGGCTTTTCTGAGCTTGTAAGTCTCGTCACTACCTCTTGTAGTGCTGCAATGGTGTCCCTCAGTATCCTTAGCCCTGGTGAGCGCCCTCTTGGCAGTGGGAATTTAACCAGGAGCCCACCCTGCATGGCCAATGGCCAATGAACCCTGACCTAGGAAATGGGTTGGGGTTGCTGTGGACTCAGAGGTGTGCTGCTGGGAGGAAAGTCCAGCCCATAGTGTCATGGTGCAGACAGGGTATTGTAGTTCCACAGCCACTGAGTGAACACTACAGATCCCATCCCCATCTCTCTCAAACACACCGAATTTGTCAACAGTAACTGGAAATCCCCAGCAACCAAAAGCCCAAATGAAATATCTAATTCTGGGATAGAAGCTGGATTCAGGCTCCAAGCCCAGAGAGAGAGAGTTAGGCCTCTGTAGAGGAAACTTCTTACAAATTTCTAACATTAAATTACTAATTTCATGCATAAGTTTAATGATTTTTTTCTGATTTGTTTATTATTTCATTATGGTTGTTATGTAATAAATGTTATTTTTGGCTCTATATGCTGACCTGGGAAGAGAACTAGCAGTCAAAAACATTTTGAAGAGATTATTTGGGTAATTTGATTGGTTTGCGTTGTTAGTTCCAGTTTGCTGGGTTTGAAAGGATTTGCATGAGTTGATTGGATGATGTTGTGGTGCCTGCTTGTTTGATTGTAGCAACTTAAATTGATTTGTGATTGTTTTCCAGTTAGTCTATGGGAAATTCAGCCAATTTCAATGTCCTGAACTTTATCTTTATATCCTACAGACAGTTTGAGTTGTGCTTCCTATGGATTCATTATAATCAAGACTTTTATTTATATTTATAATGATACTGATATTTAATACTTGACAGTATAGCTTATTAAAGTAACAGGTTCTAGTAACAATAAATACAACCACAGATAGTGTGGTGTGCAGTATATTCAAAGTGTCAATTTGTTCATTTACAATCCTTGTTGTGATGCTTTTCCACTCGCACAGTCCCATTCCCCCCGTCCCCTTCCCGCAAGTGCCAACCATCTTGTGGTAGCTCATCCAAGTGACCATTGTTCTTTTGTGGACCTAGACAACGAGTTGACAACTATGGAGACAATCCAAGCCAAGTTCAATCATGCCCTCACCAGTTGTTCACACTTTCCAACAGAGGGGCATTGGATAGCAATCAGGAGTGTGAACGCTGGCTGGTTTCTCTGCTTCCAAACTCAGGCAGGCTGACACCAATTGTAATGCCCCTAAGCAACCTTGGCTGGGATCAACTAACTAACTCATCACACAGCAGGAATCAAGATCTGTAGTTTTATGTTTACCAGTGACAATTAAGTTGATATAATGTTGTGCTATAATTTCTGAGTCTGGTGTTACATGGATGACTGTTGCATTTACTTTTGCTGGATCATCATTCATTATGCCAAATACCATTAGACAGCGATGTTGTTTTATGGTTACCTGCAGGTAGGAAGGAGGGGGTACATCATTTTTGTGAGAGTGCTTCATGTGTGAGTGTAAGATATGTGTGAGATTCTTTATGCGGGCAGCACTCATTAAAATGTTTGCTATATGCAGTGCTGTTACAATTGAAACATTTGAACGTATGAAAATGACGGGCAGGTAAACTCCAGCTGGTCCATCAAGCCTGCCCCATATACCATGATGGATGGAGCATCAAGACCAGACACTGCCCATCCCCTCATCCCCTGCAGTCATGTAATCTCAGGAAAATTCCTCTCCGACCCCCTCCGAAGATCAAAACCAGTCCAGGAGATCACATAGACCATGTGTTATCTGTAAAACCACTTACCTTCTACATAGCAGAACATTACATAAGAACTGGTCCAACTCCCTCTTAAAGACATTCAGAAATTCAGCACACACCACACCAGCAAGCAATGCATTCCAGAGGCTCACTACTCTCTGGAAAAAGCCTAGCAATGAGTCTATTCCTACTCTTGCGTAGTTTAAACAAATAATGTTCAAAAGGAAATGATGGCAATTACCTCTCATGATACTATGGCCATTCATTTTCAATAATGCAACACTCAAATATTTATTCATACACTTCAAAAAACAAGTTTTCAGTTCAACGTCCAGATATTCAGCAGTAATTAAAGAATAATGGGTACCTGATAACAATTACAAGCAAAGGCGGACTGGCTATCGAGACATTTCCCAAGTGCCCCTGAAATCGCGACAGCTGGGTCAATTGTATTTGGAGCATTGTAACTTTCTATAGCCAGTCTTATCGTGGCTCAGGCGCTTTCCAGGCTCCTCGCCTCCCACTCGCTTTTCTTGCTATGCGCTGTGGTGCTCTGTACAACCCTCTCCCCCACTCTAATCCTCCAATCACAGCTTTACTTTTTCCCGCTCTCTCCAGCTGCTCGCGCTTTGTCGGTTGGATTTGAGCACTTAGCTCGGGCACATCCCTCATAGTCTGACGGGGACATTCTTCCTGCAGGGCCACTTCCACACGCTGCAGTCCAGCCTTGTGCCCCTCTGCTCTACAGTTAATACCGTTTTAAATTTATATATATATAATATTTAAAATATTTATCAGAATGGTAAAATGGATTCCACCACCTGAAGACAGATTTTCTCTACATTACGTTTCCTACATTACAACAGAGATTACATGACAAAAAGTGCTTCATTGGCTGTAAAGTGCTTTGGGACATCCGGTGATCATTAAAGGCGCTATATAAATGCAAGTCTTTCTTTTTTTCTAGCCAGGGTCTGAGAAACCGGACAAGAAGAAAAATAAATCAGTTGAGCATGGAAATGGAAAAGTAGAACAGCTTGATGGGGAGAAGTTCAGCTTCGTCACAAGGAGCAAAAAAATGAAGTCTGTAAAAAGAAACAGCTGAGAAAAAGATCAAAAGCTCGTTGAGTGAAACAAACTCCGATGAGGAGGTGGTGAAAGGAAGCTTCCTCCCTGAGCCTCTGAGACCCAATCCAGAGACCACTTATACTGAAAACTATTAAATGAAAATTAAAAGAATGCCTCAGTATGGGAAATAGTCCTGGTGGCGAAACTAGCTCCAGCAAAGGCAAAATGCGGATAATAGATGAAGATATCATGGTGGAATTAGATGATGACTCGTGGGGCTTGATGAGATGTTGTCATCAGAAGCTTTTTGCAGGCAACTCAATGATTGACGATAACCAATGCAACACCTGACCTGGATCCACCTCTCTTGTGGCAAAATCCGAAAGTCTAATGTCTCTGATGTCTTTTCCTATGAAAATGTATAGATGTGAAAGAAGGGAGGAAATCGGGCTCAGACCAGAAGAAGATTCCTGTTTTGTGACTCATCTGCATGAGGTAAAAAAAAACATGAAATGCAAAGAGAGCAGAAGGTCAGCCAAAGAAACCTTGAAAATACCCAGAAGGGAGTTACTTAATTTAAACAGTGATGGTTACAGACTAAACCACACAGATTGCCATGGGTAGGAAGGGTTCCTCTTTTCCTATCTTCTTGCAGTTTCCTCCCACTGTGAAGGACCCAGAGATAATGCTTACAAAATAAGTGTAGCAGAGAGTGTCATGCACTTGTGCTTGTGTTTTGTAGCTGATAATCACTAAGGCAGACAGTTGTGGTTGTATAACATATTAGGAGTACAGGAAGTCAAACAAGACAGGTGCACTCCTGGCCAGAATGGTAGGTGACTCAGTCTAAGGCCCATTCTGACTTTGTGCCTTTTCTCTTAGGGTTCATCCTGCTCATTCTCATGTGCAGATTACAGAGTGAAAATTATGAAAGGTGTGACAGGGTAGATGGAAGCAGACTATTTCCAGTGAGGAGTCAAGAATGAGGGGCCATAGATACAAGATTAAATGTAAATGATTTAGAACAGGGAGCAAGGGAAACGTCTTTACACAGAGAGTTGTGAGGCTGTGGAATTTACTTCCAGGGTTAGTGGTTGAGGTAGAAACTACGTCAACACTCAAAGATTAGATTGGATAGGTAGATGAAGCAAAAGGGATTGTAGGGGTATGGGAACAGGGTGGGTAAAATGTGACTATAACTATTTGCTCGCATGGAGGCTAAATGCCAACAGCATTGTTCCGGTGGTATGGGACTTTCACCCACCGCTCCAACATTGCTGGAACGCCGACCCAGAGGTCCTGACAGTGCTACAGTGGGACTGCTGCTCCAGCACCAGAAGAGGTATCCATCAATTTGAAGAGACAGAAGAACCCCGATGATCCGATCGGGAGAAATCCCAAGGAAGTTCCTGGTATTTGTGTTTGTTTCATACCATACCCTCTGAATTTTACAAACTTATTTTTTCACCTTCTTTACATGTATACTTCATTCCTGGTAGTATAGTTAAAGTAGCAGGTTAGAGTATCAATTAACATACATGCAGATTGTGGAATTTAAAATGTATTGCAAAAATGTCAGTTAAATATCTGTTGGGTGAGCCTATGAATAGGCTCGGCTATGATGCTCTCCATAGCTGATTGGCTTAGACTCACAATTGGTCATTTGGATAATCTAGCTAAGGGCAACTGGCACCTGTGAAACTACAATCCAACATCTCCATATGAGCCACCACCTTCATGCCAGGAGGGGAGAAAATTGGGATCGGGGGTGGAGGAAGGGCTGCCGGGACAGCAACACAACAGTATGATTGCTGCCAGGGAACCTGGCTAATTGACATACAAGAAAGATGGGATGTGCAAGAGGATGGGCTCTGGTTGCACACTATCTGCATACCTAGAAAATGGAATCCCTTACAGTTAAAGTACAATGTTACTTGCACTCACGGCTACTTCAGTGCGATTATACTAGGCCAATTGACCACCTTGGTGCAAACAGTGGCCTTTATTATGTATGCTGACTGCCACTCTATTCCATATCACTGATTTTTAATGATGCACATATTGGGGGGTATAGTTAATACTGAGGAAGACTGTGACAAATTACAAGAAGACATTTACAAACTTGCAGAATGGGCGCGTAAATGACAAATGAATTTCAATATAGTTAAGTGTGAGGGTGTGCATTTTGGTAGGAGGAATAAGGAGACCACTTACTCCTTGGAAAATTTAAGGGCTAGAAATTCCCCTTGATCCCCGTTTGGGGCGCTAAATCAGAAAAGCTAGAAAAGTTAGCGCCAGGTGCTAAGCTCTTCCCGCCTTTCTAAAATTCCCACTTTTGGCTCCAAGAGGAAAGTGGAGCGCTAAATCAAGCGCTCCGCTTCCTTCTTGGAGCACAAGAAGGGGGGAAGTTCACGACCCGGGGCACACGACTCAGCCGTGTAGTGCTAATGCATTGTAGGGGCTCTTCCCTGAATTAAACTTACCTGCAGCACCGGTGAGCGGGGGGTGCCGCGCGATCATGGCATGGACCCCGTGTCCGGAGCAAAATTTTTTTTTTTTAAAAAGCCGACATTTTTTTCAGTTCGGCTGGCCACCTCACTTTTAACTTCCGCTCCGCTAGCGGCCGGCCGCCCTGCTCGCGTCCCCTGCAGCAGTCGCTGCCATCGCCTGGTGCTGCTGCAGGGGGTGAAAGGGAATTTTTCTGCTGGGGCGCTACCGGGGTGATGCGCCTGGAGATGATGTTATGATCTCCGGGCGCATAAGATGAGGTGCAACCCAGTAGCACGCCGCTAACCTCCTGCGGAATTTGACGGGAGGCGCGGTCAGCGCCGCGCCCGGGCGAAAAGGCCTTTGTGCCCCTTTAGCGCCCCCCACAGGAGGTGCAAAGGAGGGGAATTTCTCGCCCTAAGAGTATAAATGTGGTAGAGGATGCAAAGTGATCTAAGGGTACAGATTCACAAATCATTATAAGTAGCAACGCAGGTTAACAAAGCCATAAAAGGTACAAACAAGGCACTGGGGTTCATTTCTAGAGGAATAGAATTTGGAAGCAGAGAAGTTATGTTCAACTTGTATAGAACCTTGGTTAGACCACACTTAGAATATTGTCTGGTCTCCATGCTGCAAAAAGGATTTAGAAGCACTGGACAAAGATTTACAAGGCTGATACCAGAACTGAGAGGTTATAACTATCAGGAAAAACTGAACAGGCTGAGCTACACAAATCATTCAGCCCATCTACATCATCCTTCCATGGAGACCTAAGGCTCCCCATCACTGTGCTTATCAGCCTATTGAAAGATTCCAGAGATTTTGGGCTAGAAATTGCGGTCGGAGGCGTACCTCCGGAGAACGTCTTCAACCTGCGAAAGAATTCCGAAAGTACCTGCTGGCGGCCAGGCTGCGAAAACCTGCGGTCTCAGGCCTCGAGGCGGAGGGCAGCGTAATGGCCCACGGATCCCAGGCCTCGAGGCAGAGGGCAGCGTAATGGCCCACGGATCCCAGGCCTCGAGGCGGAGGGCAGCGTACATGGGATCATGTAGGCCTGGTCCTCCAATCAATAAGCAGAATTCCATTTCAATCATTTATGAAGAGAATCCCCTAATGATATGCAATGAAATCCCAAAATGTAATAATTATACCATTAATAGAATTGGAATTTTATTCATAATTACCTTCATTCCACTAACCTCACTAAAAATGTAATTTTTTGATAATTTTATATGTCATTAAAACTGTAATCTGGGCCAATATTAGCATAAACTCATTTAATGCAGTGTACATCATTTAGGATATGAAAATGTTTAATTAAAGCCTTAGATATCCCCTTAACTGATGCAAACAGGCCCTGTGCCTGCTTGCATCAACTGTAAGACTTCCGTGTGCAATCACTGGATAGTCGCTGGGCAAATAGCCCAACTCTGCACCAGTGATTACTTTTTCGTGACCCCTGTGGATGGCCTGTCAACGCGTACGTTGACAGGCCACAAGTTCCTGATTTTGTGCGTGCGGAAATCCCAAACTTGTGGTGGATTTCAAAGGGAATACGATGGCGTACACTGAGAGTACGCCGTCATACACACCGCAATTTTAGGGCCTTTATCTCCATTACTTAGTTACTTACTTCAGAATCTCATGACCTGTATGGCGTATAGACTAAGTAGGCAACAATACCTGGGAGTGATTGAAAGGCAGTAATCTTGAGTGATACAGATGACACTGTCGCTTGGACTTTCCTCCAAGTATACCGCCTCAAGCTGAGTGGTATAGCAGCGGAGAATGAAGAAAAATTGCCCAGGATGGCCTACCACAGCATCCCTGCTGCTGCAACCGCCGAGCTGAATTTCCCTCCCTCCTCTGTTGCAGGGTAGTGTGCTGCCGAGCTCAGCCAATAGGTGGAAGGCCCACCTTGGTCCCCCTTCAGCAGGGTCCCCTCTCCCCCACCTGATAGGAAAACACAGCCGCATAAGGTAAATAATACAATTTGGTGCCAATGGCGCAGATTTGGGATATTCAAATGCATAGGTCAGCGTGCCCAATTCATGGCTTGCATGACTTTCCGTCCATTCATTTTAATAGACAGAAAATCATAAGAGTTGTGAGTCAGGCACTCTGACCTCTGTGCCTGAGCTGCGCCCATTGTTCTAAACGATCAAATTCAATCCTAATCCATCATCCGAGCTTTAAATAAAATGGTATCCTTGAAATGATTGCCCTGAAGTTGTTTTTTGTTGGTGCTGTGCGTTATCACCAATGACCACTGTACTTTACGTAGTTGGTGTGTAACTATGTTCACACATTTTGATTAATGACTGTGACCAAAATCCTATGGTCCTGAATTTCTCAATGTCAGCCATTGTTATGCCGTTGTTGTGCTGGAAAGTTACACCGTTCACCAGCAGAGGGTGCTACACACAAGTTTCCTGGGGTAAGTTAATTTAAATAGATTTGGTGCAACTCTGGTGTAACAAGTGTATAAACCCAGGAAACACCTGTGCCACAATGGCATAACTCTTTAAAAAACCCCTACAGGCGCCTGGCAGCAGCAGAACACTATCTGACAACAAGGCAAACAGCTGAAAAGTGTTTATCCCTGTAATTTCCAACAAATCACTTGACGGCATCTCTCACCCACAGCACCAGTCCAGATTGGTACCATCATGTCCACTTAAGTGTCAGCTGTGCCCACTGGGCATCATGCCAGGGCAACAGGCAAAAGAAGCCCTTTTTTGATGAAGACCTCCAAGCCCTACTCCAAGAGGTACAAGGCAGGAGATTCACACTCCTGGGTCTCTCACTGAGCCATATACCAACATTGGTTGTGCTACCTGCAGGGAGCTCTTGCTGGCAATGACACCCAGCTCCCTCACACTCAGGACAGCTCAATAGTGCAGAAAGAAGTGAAAACACTTCACGAGGGCAGTTGAGGTATCCTGTCACTACGCTGTCCCTTTCCTCCCTGCCCACCCTGGGAACCATTACATTCTTCACTCTCTTAAAGCAACACTCACACTATTAGTCCTTCACACTACACTCTGGTTAGGGTACCTTCAACTCCCCTAACACAAACCAACTGCCTTCCACAACCCCAAAGAAACCTTCTACCACTCTAATATCTTCACTCTCTCACTTCACCTCTCCCATCACAATTGCCACACCTTCCTTAACTAACAGCCTTATCTTCATACACACAACCTTCCAACCCAACATCGCGCCCCCACCCCCCCACCCCACCCCACCCCACCCCCTGGATTGCAATAAAAAATGTGTTTGCTTTGAAATACATTGGGCACTTGTCTTGTGACTTGTTATTTAAGAACATTACAGTAAATCATGAAATAGACTGCTCAGTAGCCTTGGACCTCTTCACGCAGATGAGGATTCCCAGCTAGGTCCTGCTGGTCCAAAACAATCTGCTTTGTTGTCATCTGGTAGGATGCATGGAAGAAAGTAAGGCTGAGGTGCTGCCACTGTAGTGGATCAGTCAATAAAGACATCCTAAAGAATCTGCCCTCTGATGCTCCTTGCAGTGATGAGCGAGGACACGGCCTGGTTTATATCTCAGAGAGGCTGGATTCCCTGGGAATGGAACTTCTTCCTATTCACATATGTCAGCAGCTGCTTGATTAGCATGTTCAGTGCCATATGCTTGCCATCTTGGCACCCTGCACCCAGCTATCCATTAGTACCTTGGCACTGTGCCTCTGCTGCCTGGTAATGATGCCAAAGTGGATGAATTCAGCTGCTCTATGAAGGAGGCCATGCGTCACCTGCAGGATACATGCCCTGGCAGCTCACTGATTAATGCTACACCGATCCCCTGGGGCAGCCTGGAAGGAGCTGGAGCCATAATAGTTGAGGACTGCTGGCATTTTAATGGCCACAGATAGAGCAGTTGTGGCAGTGGAGCGAGTCTGCAAATCGTTGTGCTGAAGTTGGCAGAGATGCCCAATGGCATCCTTGGAGAGACACAGTTGTCTGATGCACAGCTCCTCAGAGACCTGTACATGTGTTGGGAAGGGTCTTACCTGGTGGGCTTCTGTCTTCAGCCATGTTGCCTGCTTCTGCTGCAATCCCTCCTCTGTTCTGATGGTATAGAGTGAAATGCCCATGGGGAAACTGGTCCCTTGTCTGAAGTCAATCTGAGTGTGGATGTGGAAGTTGGAGAAGTGACAAAAATAATTTCTGCGACGAGTGGAAAACACTACGGTAAAATGAAGTGCATGTGTCAGTGATTAAAAAAGTGAAGGAAGTAATTGAAAAACATTTCTTGGAAGCCTATAATCAGAAAGTGAAGTTGGTGTTCTCTTCAGATCACCAACTTCTCACTTACACTTGTGGGAAGTTCTAGGGTGAGCTCTTGGACTGTTTCTTTGGGTGTAAAATTACACTAATTGCAGAAGTGACATAAACCCAGGAAACTTCCATGTACTTGAATAGTTTAGCTATACAAGTAAGCCCTGAGGGGCTTTGATGGGCATTACATTTGAACTGCTAAAAAGATTTAGGAAATTTGCGTTTAGTGTAATAATGGTGCACAAGCAACGTAATGCACTAAAATGCAAATCTCCTCAATATTTTTGATGAAATAAGAGCGTAACAATGGTATAAGTGCTGAAAACAACAAAAAAAATCAGGACATAAATTTGTCAAGGAATAATCCGTAGTTGATCATTAGGACATTCTATGGTCAGTTATGCACATATAAGACAAAGCAGCCCGCTTGATTGGCACCTCATCCACCACCTTAAACATTCACTCCCTCCACCACCGGTGTACCATGGCTGTAGTGTGTACCATCTACAAGATGCACTGCAGCAACTCGCCGAGGCTTCTTCGGCAGCATCTCCCAAACCTGTGACCTCTACCATCTAGAAGGTCAAGGGCAGCAGGCGCAAGGGAACACCAACACCTCCAAGTTCCCCTCCAAGTCACACACCATTCTGACTTGGAAGTATATCGCCGATCCTTCATCGTCGCTGGGTCAAAATCCTGGAACTCCCTCCCTAACAGCACTGTGGGAGTACCTTCACCACATGACTGCAGCGGTTTAAGAAGGTGGCTCACCACCACCTTCTCAAGGGCAACTAAGGATGGGCAATAAATGCTGGCCTTGTCAGTGACGCCCATGTCCCATGAACAATTAAAAAAATATATTCTAATCTAGTAATGCTTTCCATTTGGGACTGAGTTTATTTGGCACACATATAAAATCTAGGGGGAGAAATTCAGTATCGCCCCATTTGGGGCGCAATTATCGTCCGGGTGCAAAGATTAGCGCCTGGCGCTAATTATTGCCTCTGACTGCAAACTTGACTTTTATCGCCCCTGGAGGTGATTGGAGTGCTAAATCAGGCACTTCACACCTGTCTTAAGGCGCAAAGGCCGAGGAGCGAGGCGCTAACTCAGAGCGCTGGCGAAGCTCATGTGATGTCAGTCAGCAATGGAACACACACACAATGGCGCTGACCAGTTCTTAAAGGGGAGGGTTGATCTTGCTTTCCATCCACATCCTGCTCATTGCAGCCTTGAATCTCGGCCTGGAGAGACCTGTACATCAAATCTGCTGGAAAAAACAATGAAGAGAACCAGGCAAAGAGCTCAGAGTGCAGCCCCCACAGTCTCTTCTAAATCGATACAAGGAAGGGCAAATCAAAATGAGCCTGCAAAGTGCTGCTCAGTACCCAAAACTCCTTCACACAGCGTTGAATCTCTCCAGAAGTCTCTCTCTCTCTCTCTCTCAGAATGCGTGGTTCAAAAATGTCACCAACAATAAAAGGCAGGAAGCCGTCTCCTTTAAATAGCGCTCCCCCAGTCCCTTCCTGACTGCAAAACGCTCCCCTCAACCTGTCGTTGCTAGCGGCAGGCAGTAAGGCAGGGGGTGCCACTCAATATCCGCTCCTGGGCGCTACCGGGGCATTGCGCACTCGACTGACGTCATGATCTGCCGGCGCAGGAGATCGTGGCGGTGGTGTTATGCGCTGCCGCAAAATGGCTAGTTAATTTCGTGAGCGGCGCAAACATCGCCGCGAGCGGGTGCTAGTTGCTTTGCGCCCCATTAGCACCCTCTTAGGTGCTAACGGGAGGCGCAACCAACTGAATTTATCCCCCCAATCTCTAAAATTATGGCCCAGATTTTGCTCTAGCAGGCCATCTAATGGCATCTGCTATTAGTTAGACTTGCCCTTGCACATTTAGGTTTTTATATATTTTGCATGGCAAATTTCGGAAAGTGTGAGCTGATAACATCGCAGTGAGGGAAACAAGACATCTGTGACCTGAGTGAACAGGGCAAGCAACTGTGTATCTCCTTACCCAATCAGATTGAAGGATTGAGAAATGAACAGCAGTCGGACTGAGAAGGAAATGTAGATTAGAGTGGTAAATTCAACGCCAAATCAGGTGCAGAAAGATAAATAAAGAGAGGGAAAGAAAGATTGGATTAAGAGAGAGAAAAAAGAGTCAGAAAGAAAAAGTCAAAAAAATATATATATTTAAAAAATTCGTCATTTATAAAATCTCCAGCAACAATTAACGTCTGAAGGAATGAGATGCCACACCTCTAATAGTTAATTTTCAGTGCCAGAGAGGTTGATTGGCAGTAATTAACAATTATCATGTCATTAACATGGTACTTATGCTTGCAATGACAAGACTTAACTTTCTGTGGCAAGTTTAGTTCGTATCTACCGCGCAAATACAACAGTTTCGCGAAGCTAATGGCGGAGTGGTGCAACTTGGACAGCAACTTATGTATACTAGCTTTTAACTGTGTATCTGCCCCTCGCCTGAAGTTGCTGTACCATTTCCGCATAAATAACGGCGAGCACCATTAGCCGCACCGTTATTTTGACAGCAAAATCTGGCACATTATGTAAAAAATTACAAATCGTAATAGAAATGTGTGTATTTCTGATTCTGTTTATATTAATCCTTTAATCTGAGTAAATAGAACAGAAGCAGGTTCTGCCACACATTCATTTCTCATTCAGTCAATAACAACACATGCTGTTTTCCACCTCAGAATCCTGAACACCAGCACGGTAAATCAAACTGCAAGGAGCGTGTCTTTCTTTTTTTTTGCAAATATCTGACATACCTCAGTTGTTCTCGATGTAACGATAAAAATAATAAATTCCAGCCACTGAGGCAAAATCAGGGTGCTGCAGGATGAAGAATGGGCCCCCCAGGCAAATGAGAAGAATAACATTGTCTCGTTGAGTTTAACTTGTTCACCGTTGAGATGCAGGATGAACAGATTTTCTGTACAACTTATTTGCTCATCCCTGTTGCATGGAACAGATTACATGTGATCTCAATAGTCTCTGCATTCTGAAATGAACCCAAACCTGTCAATAGAGATTGTGTGATAATAAGTTATTCAAAAGAATTATAAACGGAAGATATATAAAATAAAAATGGGCAATATTACAGCCAATTAATTCATTGATGTTTGACTGCATCTGCATTGTTACTGTAGGTGGTCTTTAAAATACAGTCCTAGTCCTTGAAGTAGACTGGGCTGGTACACATTGCCAGAGGATCCGGGGGGTTCAGTTGAGGCAAATACGATAAGTTGAGCAAATTATGCAAATCACTTCATGAATGTAAACTACTTAATTTTGACCATGAGCTGAATCATACCTCAGTTTGCAAGTTCAATTCATGCAGGTTTTCATTACATATTTATGTAAAATGGTCCGTTTTCCAAATTCCAATGACAATATAAAGGGCTAGAAATTGTACACCTTAGCGCCCCCCATTATCGCCTCTGGGGGGACGATAACGGGGCGCTAATCATTTACAGACCGGGCGTGGCAAGAAGATCGACTCCCGCTATATTCGGTGGGATCTCATCGCCGTGCGCATCGCCCCGGTAGCGCCCCGGACCTGAACTTTGGTTCCGGCCCCTGCAGCATCGCCGGGCAAAAAACGTCGGCAGCTGCAGAAGGCGTTCATTCGGCAGGCCGGGCGCTTCGGGGGCAATGCTTAAAGGCAAGTGAAAAAAATTGTGAAATGTTGTTTCTGTTTTTTTTTTATTTTTCTTCGCAGCGTTCGATCAGCCCGGCACTCTGCTGCAGCGTATCGGGCTGATCGGGCCGGATCGCAGCTGCCGTCGGGGACCAGGTATGTTTTGCCCTTGCAGAGCCTACAGCGATGTCCCTTCCCTTTAATGGAGGGAAGGAGCCTTCCAACGTAGCAGCGTTGTACGGCCCATTGTGCAGTGCTGCTCACCTACTGCCCCGCCTGCTGCCTGCTGCGCTCCAGGAAGGAAGCGGAGTGCTTGATTTAACGCTCCACTTCCTTCCTGGAGCGCAAAACCAATTTTTTTTTAAGTTGAAAAACATTAGCGCCTGGCGCTCATTTTTTCAACTTTTGAAAGTTAGCACCCGAAACGGAGCGATACTGAATTTCTTCCCCAAGGTTTCTAATCAAAAAGAATTTACAGATCCATTGTTTTACGTTTTCTGGAACTGTCCTGCAAATCTGCTGTAAAAGTGATTTGATAATAAGCAGAGTTTTTACAGCGTATAGTACTATGGAAACAGTATTACTGCTGAGATTTTGCATTCAAATGAAGGTGTGAGCCTGCAAGGTTTGCTGATTAAAGATATTAATAATTTAAAGATAGACTAATAAT
The DNA here is from genome assembly GCA_030390025.1 of Squalus acanthias. NCBI lineage: Eukaryota > Metazoa > Chordata > Chondrichthyes > Squaliformes > Squalidae > Squalus > Squalus acanthias. The sequence continues at coordinate 180,012,682 of CM059426.1, forward strand.
ATGCTTTCAATTGCAGGAGTTTGACTAGGGGTGGGGCATGGGGCAGTTGTTCACTGTTGAGTTGCAGGATGCAATTTGTTAATGCAGTTTTTCATTACATATATAAATAAAATGGACCCTTAGCCAAATTCCAATGACAATGTAAACCATTGTGAATGCAAGTGATCTCAGGTTTCGAGGGTTCAGAATTCAGATCCTCCAACTGCAAATCTAAAATAGATACCTTGACCACTCCAGCAGGGACTCAATTATGAACATAAGTCAAAATAGCCATGTAACTGAATCTTCTCTAGAAGACTATAGAGCAGTTTCACTTTTGCTAATTTGCATAGATAAGATTAAGGACCTTATTTTGAACTTGTTTTAGGAGTGGTACTGAACGGTGACCATCATTGATCGTGGTTTGCTACAGTTAACCATGTTACAGCTCATCTGAAGAATGCAACAATTGAGGAATGCAGCAACTAGCTGGTGTCTTTGGTGTTTTCTTGGCAGCAGCTCTGCATCCTCAGTACCTGCATCTTCTAAAGCATCATCCTTCTGCTCATCCATTGATTCCTGAAGCGCTGTAGACAGCTACATTATACAGAATGCAGCTCACTAGCTCAACCTTGAATACTTTCTCTGGTACACACTAAGATATTTATTGAGTAGTCAAGGCATTGGAATTGTTGTTTGAGGTATGTCAAATGCCTGCTCAATGAGAATCACATTTTGTTTCATGGGAATCCTTGCAGCACACCTCTACCCTCCTGCAGAGCCTATAAACTCATGTCATCAGTCATGGTAGTCAAGCATCGCTGGAATCACCTAGTGATGATCCATCCAACTTTACAGCTATAGTATGGTAAAGCATAGAAACATAGAAGATAGGAGCAGGAGTAGGCCATTTGGCCCCTCGAGCCTGCTCCGCCATTTAATGAGATCATGGCTGATCATCCAAATTCAGTACACTGTCCCGGCTTTCTCCCCATATCCCTTGATCCCTTTAGCCTTAAGAAATATATCAAACTCCTTCTTGAATATATTTAATGAATTAGCCTCAACGGCCTTCTGTGGTAGAGAATTCCACAGGTTCACCACTCTCTGGGTGAAGAAATTCCTCCTCGTCTCAGTCCTAAATGGCTTACCCCTTATCCTTAGACTGTGACCTCTGGTTCTGGACTCCCCCACCATCGGGAACATCCTTCCTGCATCTAGTCTGTCTAGTCCTGTTAGAATTTTATAAGTTTCAATGAGATCCCCTCTCATTCTTCTAAACTCTAGCTAATACAAGCTCAATCGACCCAATCTCTCTTCATACGTCATTCCTGCCATCCCAGGTATCAGTCTGGTGAATCTTCGCTGCACTTCCTCCATGGCAAGAACATCTTTCCTCAGATAAGGCGACAAAAACTGCACACAATACTCAAGGTGTGGTCTCACCAAGGCCCTGTACAACTGCAGCAAGACATCCTTGCTCCTGTTCTCGAATCCTCTCGCTTTGAAGGCCAACATACCATTTGCCTTCTTAACCGCCTGCTGCACCTGCATGCTTACCTTCAGCGACTGGTGCACAAGGACACCCAGGTCTCGTTGCACTTCCCCTTTTCCCTAATCTATTGCCGTTCAGATAATAATCTGTCTTCCTGTTTTTGCCACCAAAGTGGATAACCTCGCATTTATCCACATTATACTGCATTTGCCATGCATCTGCCCAATCACCCAACCTGTCCAAATCATACTGGAGTTTCTCTGCATTCTCCTCACAGCACACACGCCCACCCAGCTTTGTGTCATCTGCAAACTTGGAGATATTACATCTAGTTCCCTTGTCTAGATCATTAATATATATTGTGAATAACTGGGGTCCTAGCACCGATCCCTGCGGTACCCCACTAGTCACTGCCTGCCACTCGGAAAAAGACCCGTTTATTCCAACTCTTTGCTTCCTGTCTGCCAACCAGTTCTCTATCCAAATCAGTACCTTAACCCCAATCCCATGTGCTTTAACTTTGCATGCTAATCTCTTATGCGGACCTTATCGAAAGCCTTCTGAAAGTCCAAATACACCACATCCACTGGTTCTCCCTTATCTATTCTACCAGTTACATCCTCAAAAAATTTCAGTAGATTAGTCAGGCATGATTTACCTTTTGTAAAACCATGTTGACTTTGTCCGATCCTGTCACTGTTTTCCAAGTGCTCTGCTATTATATTTTTTAAAATGGACTCTAGCATTTTCCCCACTACCGATGTCAGGCTTATAATTCCCCGTTTTCTCTCTACCACCTTTTTTAAATATTGGGGTTACATTAGCTACCCTCCAATCCATGGGAACTGTTCCAGAGTTCATAGAATTTTGGAAGACGACCAGCAATGCATCTACTATTTCTAGGGCCACTTCCTTAAGTACCCTAGGATGTAGATTATCAGGCCCTGGGGATTTATGGCCTTCAATCTCATCAATTTCCCCAACACCATTTCCCTACAAATACTGATTTCATTCAGTTCCTCCCTCTCATTAGACCCTATGTTCCCCGACATCTCTGGGAGGTTATTTGTGTCCTCCTTTGTGAAGACAGAACCAAAGTATGTATTTAATTGGTCTGCCATTTCTTTGTTCCTCATTATAAATTCCCCTGATTCTGACTGCAAGGGACCGACGCTTGACTTCACCAATCTTTTTCTCTTCACATATCTATAGAAGCTATTACAATCAGTTTTTATGTTCCCTGCAAGCTTACTCTCATACTCTAGTTCCTCCCTCTTAATTAATCCCTTTGTCCTCCTTTGCTGAATCCTAAACTGCTCCCAATCCTCAGGTTTGCTGCTTTTTCTGGCCAATTTATATGTCCTCTCCTTGGATCTTATGCTATCCCTAACTTCCCTTGTTAGCCACGGTTAAGTCACCTTTTTTGTTTTATTCTTATGCCAAACAGGGATGAACAAATTCTGTAGTTCATCCATGCGATCTTTAAATGTTTGCCACTGCCTATCCACCGTCAACCCTTTAAGTAACGTTCCCCAATCCATCCTAGCCAACCCGTGCCTCATACCATTGTAGTTTCCTTTATTTAAATTCAGGACCCTAGTCTCTGAGTCAAATACTTCACTCACCATCTTAATGAAGAATTCTATCATATTATGATCGCTCCTCCCCAAGGGGCCTCGCACAACAAGATTGCTAATTAGTCCTTTCTCATTACATAATACCCAGTCCAAGATGGCCTGATCTTTAGTTGGTTCCTCGACATATTGGTCCAGGAAACCATCCCGTATACACTCTAGGAATTCCTCCTCCACAGTATTGTTACTAATTTGGTTAGCCCAATCTATATGTAGATTAAAGTCATCCATGATAACTGCTGTGCCCTTATTGCACGCATCTCTAATTTCCCATTTAATGCCATCCCCAACCTCAGCATTACTGTTTGGGGGTCTGTATACAACTCCCACTAATGTTTTCTGCCCCATGGTATTTCTCAGCTCTACCCATACAGATTCCACATCATCAGAGCTAATATCCTTCCTTACTATTGTGTTAATCTCTTTAACCAGCAATGCTACCCCACCTCCTTTTCCTTTTTGCCTATCTTTCCTGAATATTGAATACCCCTGGATGTTGAATTCCCAGCCTTGGTCACCCTGGAGCCATGTCTCCGTAATCCCAATTATATCATATCCGTTTACATCTATTTGTGCAGCTAATTCATCCACCTTATTACGAATGTTCCTCACATTAAGACACAAAGCCTTCAGGCTTGTTTTTTTAACACTCTTCGTCCTTTTAGAATTATTATTTACTGTGGCCATGTTTGATTTACACCCTTGATTTCTCTGACTGCCACTTTTGCTTTTCTCCTTCCTGTCTTTTGCTTCTATCCTTGCTTCCCTTTCCTCTGTCTCCCTGCACAGGTTCCCAACCCCCTGCCATTTTAGTTTAAACTCTCCCCAACAGCACTAGCAAACACTCCCCCTAGGACATCGGTCCCGGTCCTGCCCAGGTGCAAACCGTCCAGTTTGTACTGGTCCCACCTCCCCCAGAACCGGTTCCAATGTCCCAGGAATTTGAATCCCTCCCCCTTGCACCATTCCTCTAGCATGTCTTGGACTGATGGAGGCAGTCTATAACTCTTTGCTTCTTTGGGAAATTGACAATTTTTAAAAAGCCCTACTGCCTGGCTATCTGCCGGTACTTATTTGCTAAATTAGAAAGCTCACATGGATGCAGTGTTGTTAGGAAAACAATTCTGGTGTGAAATTTGTCTTGGACGATAGCACAAAATGGGGCAATAGCAAATCAGCAGCCCGTTTTACACCTCGTCTGATTTACTTTTTCATTGATTTCAATGGAAAAGAAAGTGAGGCAGATGTAGAATGGGCTGCTTATTTGCTTTTGCCTGTTTTGCACTACCACCCAAGACCAATTTCACCCCCAGTCTAACTGAGTTGTTGTTACTTTAAATGCTAGAGGCAGGGCTGTGCAAACAAAGGAGCTTCACTTGTGTGAGATTGTACAATTTAGTGATCATAACCTTAGTTAACCACAGCCTCTGTATGCACTGGTATTCTGTTAGTGCTGGGTACTTTGTCATGACCCTGTAAATCTACTGATCTGGGTGGGTGTCTAATACCAGTCTTCTGCACAATCTTCTTTCTCTTTCAGCCCAAAGCTTCTGGTACCTGTGTAGCAAGAACAAGCCACCTATTGCAAAATGACTCAGTTTAGTTGCAAACATTCATACTAACTGCTGCTGCTTTTAAAGGCCTCTTTGAAAAAATGTGCAGACGACTGCCACTGTTTGGAATAAAAAAGTGGAGGGCTGCATGGGAACACCCTCACTGCTACTTAATTGGCCTTAACAAGCTTTATAAAATACATGCTTAAAAGTTCAGCATGCATTTCCCTCCAGTGGAGAAGTCTAACTAGCCTCAGCAGTGGCAGATGGTAACTGTCTTTCTCCTATTTTCTGCCACTTTTACCACCTATGCCCATGGGTATGAAGCCACAATTTCAGCAGAGAATGGAGCCCTTTAAGTGAACATGGCTAAAGTGTTTATCCAGTTGGCTGACAACCTGAAAAAGTTGATATTGCCTGTTTTGTTTTAAGTATGTTCTAATTGTTTGGTTTGAATTATAGGATAGAAATTACTGTCAGTGATGTTATTCTATGAATACTTAGTACAATTGTATCAAATTCCTTCCTCTGCTATTTTAACAGATGTGTTAATCCATTAAGTGTTCATATGATAACATTCTTGACAGTATATGTTCAAACAGTAATCTTTACTGAAGCACAACTATATATTGTTTCTTATTTTATTATGTTTATAATTGTAACATAATGACAGAGCTCTGTTGTAAAATAGCCCTTACAACCTAAATTAGGCTACCTGCACAAAGATATTAAATAAGTGAGATAATTGACCTTCAAGCTAAAACATTCACCCAAATATTGTTCTTCCTACTGCTTGGAGAAGACTCATTTCCCAGGTGCTACAGAGACGAAATGTGGGCAAAGACCACATTGTCCAGGAATTCTGTGTCTTCCACAAAGGATGGACCTGCAATAGTCTCGCATTACATTTGGAAATGAGTAAGGAAGGCATCCCTGTTCCACCCAGCTCAATGTCCTCTAGCTTCATCCAAGGGGGCCTCCATTTCCTGTAGCACCCTAAGAAGCTGGCAGTAGGCTTTGCATTGGATCCAACAGCAGCCAGGTTCATGGTTGCAGGCCTGAAAGGTTGCGCCTGCTTTCTCTTCCCCATTTCTTGGCTTGCGCCAGAGGTGCAACTGGCCTATGTTAATACCCTGGCCCACAACATTTGGCCGCTTTGATGCCTGAATAGGTTTCATACTTCTCAGTGGCTCCGTCTATCTACTTCCCAGGTGGGGAGAGCACTATCAGGGCCATTGAGGTTTCTTTTTACAAATTTAGTAGAATATTCATAGTAAATGTTCCCTTTCACTTACATGTTGTTTCCCACCCTGCTATTAATCTGGTTCTGAGCCTTAACACATATGTAGAGTTTTCTACATATTTGGTGAACAGTATTTAACAATCCAGATGGTATTCCTGGGAAGATGAATCATATTAGCATAAGGCTGATTGGTGTTCATGAACAGAGAGCTAAAAATGTATTTGTGTTATGTGTGGAAATGGCAAAGTTGGACATGGCCCATTTGGTCTGTCTCATATCTTACTACTAACACTATGGTACATTTTTACAAACCCATTCTAGAAAGTAAGAATTGAAACAAAGGTTTTGTGGGCCCCATTATTTTCATGAAGGGTTTGAAAAATAACTCATGGTATATTAGATAGATATGACTGAAAAATTATTACTTGAAAACAGGACTATCTCAATTCCATTAATAGGCATTAGGGATGTTCTTGGCTGTAAAGACTATGTTTAAACACCCACTGTAGAATGCATTCACCTAATTGTCCAGTTTTTGGCAATGAGATTTCAGTGTGCAAGCAGGTACGTTTTCTCTGAGGGGGATGGAAAGTATGAGTTCATTGTATATAAAATGTTGCAGAACTTTTTATTTGAAGGCTGTGGAATGTTAAAAGTGGTGCCGCGGTTTTAAAACATTGAAAAGGAGCCAATGAAGTGCTAATGAAACTGGATACTGCATCTTTAAAAGAGTCAAACTGAGACTGTCACTGGTGAAAACTTTGAAATGGTCCCATTTAACAATACCCTGGCATTTTCTGATGTGATTGAAGTTCAAGCATAAAACAAAATGAGTCCACCACAAAAACACTAAGAACTCTTAAAGTGTACAGAAGTGTGAGTAGATGGTGCTGATCTGAGATATACTAAGGGATATAATGATGTAGCAGCTGACTTGGACTATCAATTATTTTGGCCCGAACCCAATATGTGAATGTCTGCTCAGCTCCTGTATAATAAAAGAGAGCCAGTCTAGGTAATCTATTTTGACAGAAAGCAGACAGAGCAATTCCAGCACTACTTATTCCCATTCCTTGAGCTTTTTAAAATATGGAAATTTATTGAATTCTTTTTGATCCCTTTTGGATGGAGAAGAAATTGTGAGTAATTTATCTTCTTTTTGAAAAAGTAATTCTTTCTTTGGCCACACTAGTCAGACTGTTTATGCAATGCTGTCATTTGCAAGTGTGAAATGACACAGAGATCACAGCACTAGTCAAGGATTCCACAAGTAAAGTTAATCTCTTTATTTGGTTAATGTGTTCACATTGATATACAGGCATTTCTGCTGAGAGAGCAAATACAGGTTATTGCATTATGAGGTCTTTATGAAGTAGTTATGAATCCTAATGCATGAGGAATGTTGGTGTGAGTGCCGATCGTATATGAAAAAGTATCAAACGCGCCAGTAATGGTGTGCTATTCTGTTCCATGGGGGATTCCATTTATTTTCCAGGTTTTTTTACCCCTTTACTCTCCTCTATTCTCCTGAAGATTGTGTCTCATGCTCAGGTACTGTTCCGTGGTGCCAGTAGCTTTCCAATGCTCCCTTCCAGTGGCCATTCTTCATACATGAGCCTTGTCAGCTATGGCTCAGTGGGTAGCACACTCGCCTCTGAGTCATGAAGGTTGTGGGTTCAAGTCCCACTCCAGGGACTTGAGCACATAATGTTAGGCTGACACTCCAGTGCAGTACTGAGGGAGTGCTGCACTGTCGGAGGTGCCCTCTTTCGGATGAGACGTTAAACCGAGGCCCCGTCTGCTCTCTCAGGTGGACGTAAAAGATCCCGTGGCACTATTTCGAAGAAGAGCAGGGGAGTTATCCCCGGTGTCCTGGCAAATATTTATCCCTCAACCAACATCACTAAAACAGATTATCTGGTCATTATCACATTGCTGTTTGTGGGACCTTGCTGTGCGCAAATTTGCTGCCGTGTTTCCCACATTACAACAGTGACTACACTTCAATAAGTACTTCATTGGCTGTAAAGTGCTTTGAGACGTCCGGTGGTCGTGAAAGCCACTATATAAATGCAAGTCTTTCTTTTGACAGTGTGTGCTGCCAGACTATTTAACTATGGAATGTGATTAGGAATGGGAGACATGACTGATTTTACTTCTCCCGAGCCTGCTTATATTGAGGCCAATTGTAGTGCTCCCTTGCTGCCTTGGCTGAGATGAGTTAACTCAGCATAGAAGAGAAATTATACTTGGGACCTTTCTTGGTCTGGTGACCTAGTACAACGGCCACAGATACTTGCAGATGGAGCTATCCCATTAAAGTTGTAATAATGTTCTATAGCGTGCCCTGTGGCTGGGACAATTAGGCAATTTGTAAATTATGAACTGTCTGGCCCAGTACAAGGACGAGAAAAAGATGAATCAAACCTTCCAAATCTCACATATCCCATTTATAATAAATACATTTTTCATTTGGTGGTGGTTTATCCCCAGTAAAGTTTTTATCTTCTGAGATCACCTCAGACAAGCCATCATTTTCCGAGTTTGGAAGCTGTGATGAATGAATTGGCCCGCACTCTTACAAGACGCAGTATGGAAACATAAATGAAACACACATTGGGCTAGATTTTCATTTTTGGTGCTGGCGGAAAACTGACTTCAGTGGAACGGAAAATCGGGTGAGGTATATAACGGGCGACCGATCCGCTAACGCCAGTTCCCACCATCAGTGAAAGTGAAAATCTGCCCCATTGAGTTTATAGACTTACTTAATTATAGAAACAGGCTAATGCAAAAAACAGGGCCAATTTGCCCTTTCTCATACCTGGTGTATGATTATTATTAACATTTTGTTTGTCCCTATGTTTAGGGAAATAACCTTATTACTTGCATTCATATAGTGCCTTTAACTTAGTAAAACATCCCAAGGTGCTTCACAGGAGCGTTATCAAACAAAAGTTGACACCAAGCCACATAAGGACATATTAGGACAGATAACCAAAAGCTTGGTCAAAGAGGTAGGTTTTAAGGAGCGTCTTAAAGGAGGAGAGAGAGGTAGAGAGCAATAGAAACATAGACATAGAAACATAGAAGATAGGAGCAGGAGTAGGCCATTCGGCCCCTCGAGCCTGCTCCGCCATTCGATGAGATCATGGCTGATCATCTAAACTCAGTACCCTGTACCTGCCTTCTCCCCATATCCCTTGATACCTTTAGCTTTACGAAATATATCTAACTCATCCTTGAATATATTTAATGACTTCGCCTCAACTACCTTCTGTGGTAGAGAATTCCACAGGTTCACCACTCTCTGGGTGAAGAAATTCTTCCTCATTTCTGTCCTAAATGGTTTACCCGTTATCCGTAGATTATGACCCCTGGTTCTGGACTCTCCGACCATCGGGAACATTCTTCCTGCATCTAGTTTGTCCAGACCTGTCAGAATTTTATATGTTTCGATGAGATCCCCTCTCATTCTTCTATACTCCAGCGAGTATAAGCCCAATCGACCCAATCTCTCCTCATATGTCATTCCTGCCATCCCAGGTATCAGCCTTGTGAATCTTCGCTGAACTCCTTCCATGGTAAGAACATCCTTCCTCAGATAAGGCGACCAAAACTGCACACAGTACTCAAGGTGTGGTCTCACCAAGGCCCTGTACAACTGCAGCAGGACATCCCTGTTCCTATACTCAAACCCTTTCGCTATGAAGGCCAACATACCATTTGCCTTCTTCACCGCCTGCTGCACCTGCATGCTTACTTTCAGCGACTGGTGCACAAGGACACCCAGGTCTCGTTGCACTTCCCCTTCTCCCAATCTATTGCCATTCAGATAATAGTCTGCCTTTCTGTTTTTGACACCAAAGTGGATAACCTCGCACTTATCCACGTTATATTGCATCTGCCACGCTTCTGCCCACTCACCCAACCTGTCCAGATCATCCTGGAGTTTCTCGCTATTCTCCTCGCTGCACACACTCCCACCCAGCTTTGTGTCATCTGCAAACTTGGAGATATTACATTTAATTCCCTTATCTAGATCATTAATGTATATTGTGAATAGCTGGGGTCCAAGGACCGATCCCTGCGGTACCCCACTAGTCACTGCCTGCCACTCGGAAAAAGACCCATTAATTCCTACTCTCTGCTTTCTGTCCGCCAACCAGTTCTCTATCCAAGTCAATACCTTGCCCCCAATCCCATGTGCCTTAACTTTACCCGCTAATCTCTTATGCGGGACCTTATCGAAAGCCTTTTGAAAGTCCAAATACACCACATCTACTGGTTCTCCCTTATCTATTTTCCCAGTTACATCCTCAAAAAATTCCAGTAGATTAGTCAAGCACGATTTACCTTTTGTAAATCCATGTTGACTTTGTCCGATCCTGTCACTGTTTTTCAAATGCTCAGCTATTACATCCTTTATAATGGACTCTAGCATTTTCCCCACTACCGATGTCAGGCTTACCGTTCTGTAATTCCCTGCTTTCTCTCTACCACCCTTTTTGAATAGTGGGGTAACATTAGCTACCCTCCAATCCATGGGTACAGTTCCAGATTCCATCGAATGTTCCCTCTAAGCTGCGCGACCGTGCAGCCGCACAGCTCTCTGCCGGTCCCACACAGCCTGGGACCAGCTTTTTCAATGTTAAACTTCACGCATGTGTGAAACTGTGAATTGGCTAGATAGCCCCTTATAGGGGCCATGCACCCAAAAAGAAATTAGGGGGAACATTGGTAGAGAGGCGGAGAGGTTTAGGGAGGAAATTCCAGAGTTTAGGGCCTTGGCAGCTGAAAGCATGGCCGCCAATGGTTGAGCGATTAAAATAGTGGATGCGCAAGAGGCCAGAATTGGAGGCGCGCGGAGATTTCAGAGGATTGTAGGGCTGGAGGAAGTTACAGTGATAGGTAGGGGCAAGGCCATGGAGGGATTTGAAAACAAGGATGAGATTTTTTAAATTGAGGCGATGCCGGACTGGGAGCCAATGTAGGTCAGCGAGCATAAGGGGGATGGGTGAATGGGACTTGGTGTGAGTTAATATACGGGCAACAGAGTTTTGGATGAGCTCAAGTTTATGGAGGGTGGAAGATGAGAGGCCAGCCAGGAGAGCATTGGAGTAGTCAAGTCTAGAGGTAACAAAGGCATGGATGAGGATTTCAGCAGCAGATGAGCTGAGGCAGGGGTGGAGCCGGGCGATGTTCCAGAGGTGGAAGTATGCGGTCTAGGTGGTGGCATCGATATGTGGTCGGAAGGTCATCTCGGGGTCAAATACAACACCAAGGTTGCGAACGGTCTGGTTCAGTCTCAGACAGTTGCCAGGGAGAGGGTGGATAGGGAATGGAGTTTGTGGTGGTGACCAAAAGCAATGGCTTCATTCTTCCCAATATTTAGTGAGAGGAAATTTCTGCTCATCCAATACTGGATGTCAGACAAGCAGTCTGACAATTTAGAGACTGTGGAGGTGTTGAGAGAGGTGGTGGTGAGGTAGAGCTGGGTGTCGTCAGCGTACATGTGGAACCTAACGTGTTTTCGGATGATGTCGCAGAGGAGCAGCATGTAAATGAAAAATAGGAGGGAGCCAAGGATAGACACAACAATAAGCAACAGATCTAGACAACACTCATAACTGCAATATGGTTCAGAATGCAGGTTAACCAAACCATCTGTTCTGGAGGAGAGGCCGGGAGTGTCTACCAAAGTGATTCTTCCTTGTCTTTGTCTTTTGCCTCTCCTGACGCTAGCACAGTTCATTCTCCTTTTTATACAGTTTTGAGGCGAACCTGCTGGATATTAAATAAGGCAATAGTCTATGTATTAGTCTTATGGCTTCCGTCTACCATAAAAGGGTTCTTCTCTGTCATTTTTGCTGATTGCAGTGTTCAAAGTTGTGACCTTATTTTGTTCTAGTTCTGTTTCCTGTTTTTTAATCAGCAGACAAAAGTCTGTGGTATGCGGCTATCTGAATAGGCTGGAGTTTCTTCCATTAGTCAATCTGTCCAAAGTTAAAAGTGGCCATGCTAACTTTTACCAAAAATTCTGCACCTTACAATGACTCCTCTTTGGTGATCAGTCAAACTGCAAATTAAAATTATTAAAACAGTACATTCACAATTCTTTAAAGAATATTCCGGTCATTTCAAACAATTTCTCTTTAAACTCAGTCTTCATGGGAGCGATTTTTTACTAAGGTGCAAATCGGGCCGGTGGTAAGCAGGGCATTGGCTACGCACGCCCATTTGCCGATTGGAGGGGGCAGGAAATCCAGGAAATTTTCAACCTACCGCTGGAGTGTAAAACTAGCCGCTATGGATTAGGCACCCATTATAGAAGCTGTTCAACTTTCCTTACCATCAGAATGGATGCTCAAACCGCAATTACAGTTAAACTTAAGTTGAAAATGACTCCCTCTGTATGAAACTGTTTGCATGAAATATAAAGGAGGAGCACATGAAGACTTTGTGTGTGAAATTTCTCAATGTTTTCTCTATGTCATCCTTATGGAGGAGAAGCAACAACAACAGCACCTGGAAGTGAGGAGAATAAAGCAACATGGCACAAGACAGCAGCCCACCAGGTACTACCCTACACAGCGTGGATGTAGGCAGCACAGGTCCTTTGAGGACCTCTCAGAGGAGCTCTGTATATGAAGAATGTGATGTTCCAAGGCTGCCAATGCATATCAGTGGGACCTTCTTCATGAGGATCTGCAGCTTCGCTCCACTGCCAGAACTGCTATGTCTGTGGCTACAAAAGTGACCACCGCGCTGAATGTTTTTTGGCTCCACATGAGCTGCTGATCAGCTCTCATTGTCCCAACAGGACTTAGCCAATAATCATCACCTGTGTATAGAAGTCCACATCATGAATTACAAAGCGCAAAATAAATGTATATTGTACTTTAATAAAAACATATTTTTTAGTTCAAACAAATAGACATCCTGCTCTTTTTTTATACACCCTGATTCTCCTTTGTGACTAAGCATGAATTCCTATCCCCACATCTATTGCTGCTTCTAATTGCCAGCTGAGCGCAAAGCTGGCAGGAGACGTGTGTCTCTTTGTCCTGTACAGCAGGGTCATGGGCCTGAGGGGGCCCTGAACTCATGGCAACTGGCTCCTGACAGGGACCCGCCGCTGGTTACATCTCTGGACGGAGCTGCTGAGTAGCCTGGTATCGTCTGTCACGTTCCGCAGGCATGGTTCTCTAAGGGGAAGACTGGAATCCTGACATGCGCTGCTGTCCTGAGTGATGGCAATATCAGGCAGATGGATTTCAGGCACCATCATTCCACTGGGCCCTGGATCTGATTTCCCATTGCTCAGTGGTTTGACTGGTCTGATGGCAGCTATCAGATCCTTCAAGCCCCAAGACATGGCATTGGCAACAGCCTGGAAGCTGCAATCCATCTTGCAGTCCAATCTGTCCCCTATGGCCTTGAGAGCTGCAGTGTATGTTTCCATGAAAGCCCCGACTAGTCCTGGATATCTTTATATGGGGATCTGCTGCAGGTGTCAATGCAGCTGCCACTTGCTGCATTGCTACCTTGGATTTATTAACTGTTTTTTGCCTTTTCCAGGAGATTACATGGCTGCTGGTGGGTGAGGGGTGTTGAGAATCATGATGCTAAAGGCATCATGACTGTATGGAGCAGGCTCAGAGGACATGTTTGATTTTAACTGTCCATCATCTTCATATATTTCGTAGCTACAAGGAAGGCTTCCAAGAAGTTGGTGAAAATGAGAGATGTAGGGCTCGATTTTACCAACCTCGGTGGGTCCATGGTGGGTGATGTCGGTGGCAGGTCCCGGCCTCTCTGCTGGCTCCAGCCCGCTGTGTAGAATGATTTTCCCCTGATTGGGCTTGTTAAGCCCGCCCAGCGCGTTTGCCAGCCAATTGAAGGAAGCGGGTCTGATGACGTCATTTGATGACATGTCATCAGCCGGTATCCTTAAAGGGGCTATGTCCAAATTGATTTTGACATTTGTGCTGTCAGTGTTCCACAGAATTGAGGTGCTGCAAACACTGACAAGCGCTGCACAGAGGTGCAGGGCTGCACCCAGGCTCTCCCATGACTCCCTCCATATGCTTATGGAGGGAGTCACAGCACGCAGGGAGTTCTTTTCACTTCCCATGGGCAGAAGACACCTCCCCAGGACACCAACGCAGCCTGGTTGCACATTGCACAGGAGGGCACAAACAGGGATGTTGTTAGGAGTACCTGGCTGCAGTGGCACAAACCATTCAATGATCTCAGTAGATCACGAAATGTTACTGCAAAGCCACACTCAAACTCACCCTGCTGTGCCTCTCATCGCATCCCCACCACTCTGCCTTCCCTACCCTACTCCTGCACATCCTTACTCACACCAACTTACCTTGCACCTCCACCCATCCCTCTCTATCGACATTATCACTTCCCCATCTCACTAGCCACCCCTCACACTCACCCTCATCCTAGTCCAATCATACCAACTAACAACACACAAGGGTAGGCACTTGGATGTTTTAGCCAATGATCATGTGAAGTTTATGTTAATGTGGTGTCAAACATTGAAACCTTTACTTTCAACACTTTGCATTCTTGGACAGATTTGTATGTGTGAATGCAATGAATGGTGGAACATAACATTACCCCCCGCAATGATGATGAGTATGAAAGAAATAGCTTGGGCATTGCTGGGATGCTTTATGGTGTTGGTGTGGGGTGGTGCCAACCTAGTGCATCATGTGGCAGCCAGGGTGTACAGCATCAAGTGAAGTAAATGTGGCCATGCTGAGGCCATCCCTGGCCTCCCGGGTAGCAATGTGGTCGGGTGCTGATGCCCACTGTCCTGTGCAGCATCAGGTGATTGCGGAGAAAGTTGGCGCTGTTGTTGGTGCTGCTGGTGTGCCTGGTGATGCTGGTGTTCGGGCTGATCGTGGTGGGATTCTGAGGACCAAGGTGAGACAGGATAAAGTGCACTCATGCTGATGGAATTGTTGGCAGGTGAAGTAGAGATGACAGAAGCGACCTGTCAATGGTGGGAGAGGTAATGATGTCAGACTGGATGGAGACTTGTGTAAAGACTTGCAGCATTCTGAATCTGTAGTGGAAATGCAGTTTAGAGAAGCTAGTGGTTAAGAGAAGATATCTGAATCAGCTGGGAGCTTGGACTTGACATTTGAAGCTGTCAACTCATCAGCTGAAACAATGGTGAGTGACCTCCCGCCTCAGCTTCACTGACGGGGTCTAGGCACAGTGGGAAATCGGGCAACCTGCCAAAATCAAAAAGCTGGGGAAAAAAGCATTGTGAAGTGGCTGTAAACAAATGACTAATCATTTTAATTGCCTCCCCCGCTGCTGCCTGTCAGGTCTGCTCAGCACTGGCAGACCCAACATTTGATAAAGGCGTGTGGCAGCGGGTTGACAGCGGGGTCCCGACCCGCTGTCAAAAAACCCACTTTCCACCTGATGCACCACCGATCGCGGCTGCTGACCCCCCAGAAAATTCCCCCCGTAGACTCGACAGTCACACCTGCCAATTACCGCACATCCTGGGAGATTGCCCTCAGAGCCTGCACATTGGTATGATGTTCCTGCAACATCCTTTTTTTCAGGCAAGTGCCTGTGATTCTTAGGTCCCACAACTCTAAAGCTATCCATAGCCTTCTCCTCAGCCTCTGCTAGGAAGAGAGCACATCCTCGTCCACTTCCCACACATCCAGTCCCCCATGCTTGATGAATCTTCCTCTATTTCACTGTTGAAAATGCACTCCCTCCCAATGCAACTCCTTGGGCTGGTGCCTGGGAAAAGGAAGACAAACTGGGGCCGGGGTGGGGGGGCGGTGGGGGGGAGGAGGGGTCGGTGGGGGGGTGGATTTGGACTGAGGTAGACAATGTGGGCTCAATACGCAGACCATTACCTACATTCAGTGCTCACTGTGATCCGGCCACGCACTCGGTCTCAAGATTTCCCACCCGGTGACATTGCCGAGGATCCAACACAGATCCGCGCTTCACATGGCAGCAGCACCTGACACTGTCCGGACCCTCTTGGCTAATAGTTGGCTGCTAACCCTTCATTATCATGGTGAAGCTGGTTGGGAAATGTACGACCCCCACTCACTCATCGCCACCTCTTGGGCATCTGATTCCCCCACCTGTGACATCCTTTGCTCTGCCTGATATTCCACGTCCCTTCGGGGCTGTTTGACCATGGAACGGTGTGTTCTCGGAAACCTGAAAGCTTTTTAATAGTGACTAATATTCCTGTAAGAGTGAGTGTGTGTGAGTGAATGTGCAACAGTGTCCGTATGAGACTGAGCCTAGTATCTGCTCTCGGCCTCCAGATCTTCCACATCCTGGACCAACTTCCTCCTCGTCCTCAGTGTCCTCCTCCCATTGGAAGCCCCCATGGCTGTGGTGGAGCTGCAGGAATGGATTGAGGAAGGTGAGGAGAAGTGCACACCTCAGGATAAAGGAGAGATGGAAGGTTGTGAATGTATGGTTGTGCCTTGGGCTGCTACGGTAAGATTGTGGGTGTTCAGTTATTCACCTGGCACCGGCAAGATTCCACTAATGTTGGCATCAGATGCAACTGTGCAGACATGCATGCCCAAGATCTCATAGAATCATAGAATCATTCAGCAGAAAATGGGGCTGACATGAATCTGTCATTCATGAAAGAAAGACTTATGAAATAATACTGAGTGGCCTGCGGGTGGCGCTGTCCAGGGAGAGTATAAATACTCGGGCACGGGCCCAGCTTGCGCAGGACATTCTTAACAGGAACTAGTGAAGGACACAACTAGATCTCCATGTTGTAAAACAGTTGATTAAAGCTTTGTTTAACGCTTAGACCAAGTGCCTAGTAGTTTTCTTACGTCAGGGGCCATTCGGCCCATCGTGCCTGTGCATGTTCTTTGAAAGAGCTATTCAATTAATCCCACTCCCCTGCTCTTTTCCCATAGCCCGGCAAATTTTTTCCCTTCAAGTATTTATCCAATTCCCTTTTTAAAATTACTATTGAATCTGCTTCAGGCAGTGAATTCCAAATCATAACAACTCGCTGTGTAAAAAAATGATTCCTCATGTCGCCTCTAGTTCTTTTGTCAATTACCTTAAATCTTTGTCCTCTATCTACCGACCCTTCTGCCACTGGAAACATTTCTCCTCATTTACTTTATCAAAACCCTTCATGATTTTGAACAAGTCTAGCACGTCTCTCCTTCTCTGCTCTAAGGAGAACAACCCCAGTTTCTCTAGTCTCTCCACGTAACTGAAGTCTTTCATCTCTGGTACCATTCTAGTAAATCTACTCAACACCCTGTGTAAGGCCTTGACACCTTCATATCCTTCCTAAAGTGTGGTGCCCAGAATTGGCCACAATACTCCATCTGGGGTCTAACCAGTGTTTTGTGGAAGTTTAGCATAACTTCCTTGCTTTTGTACTCTATTCCTCTATTTATAAAGCTAAGGATCTGCTATACTATTTAACAGCCTTCTCAACTTGTCCTGCCACCTTCAAAGATTTGTGTACGTACACCCCCAGGTCTCTCTGTTCCTGCACTCCCTTTAAAATTGTACCATTTAGCTTATATTTCCTCTCCTCATTCTTCCTGCTAAAATGATTCACTTTACACTTCTCCGCATTAAATTTACTCTGCCATGTGTCTGCCCATTTCACCAGTCTGTCTATGTCATCCTGAAGTCTGTTACTATCCTCCTCACTGTTAATACATTTCCGTGTTTTGTGTCATCTGCAAACTTTGAAATTATGTCTTGTATACCCAGGTCCAGGTCATTAATATATATCAAAAAGAGCAGTGGTCCCAACACAAACCCTTGGTGGACACCACTGCATACTTCCCTCCAGCCTGAAAAACAACCATTCACCATTACTCTATGCTTTCTGCCCCTTAGCCAATTTCATATCTCTTCTTCTTAGGCAGTCCCTCGGAACCGAGGATGACTTGCTTCCACACTAAAAATGAATTCTCAGGTGACTGATGAGTCCAATGCGGGACCTACAGTCTCTGTCACAGGTGGGGCAGATGGTGGTTAAAGGGGCGGGTGGGTGGGGTGCTTGGGTTGGCGCGCGCTCTTTCCGCTGTTTGTGCTTTGCTTCCATTTGCTCCCGGCGAAGAGTCTCGAGGTGTTCGGCGCCTTCCTGGATGCTTCTCCTCCATTTTGTGTGGTCTTGGGCCAGGGATTCCCAGGTGTCGGTGGGGATGTTGCACTTTTTCAAGGAGGCTTTGAGGGTGTTCTTGAAGCATTTCCTCTGCCCACCTGGGGCTCTCTTGCCGTGTCGGAGCTTTGAGTAGAGCGCTTGTTTTGGGAGTCTCGTATTGGGCATGCGGACAATGTGGCCCATCAATCGGAGCTGATTAAACGTGGTCAAAGCTTCGGTGCTGGGGATGTTGGCCTGAGCGAGACCACTGACGTTGGTGTGCCTATCTTGCCAATAGATTTGCAGGATCTTACGGAGGCAGCATTGGTGGTACCTCTCCAGTGCTTTGAGGTGCCCGCTGTACATGGTCCATGTCTCTGAAGCATACAGGAGGGCGGGTATCACTACTGCTCTGTAGACCATGAGCTTGGTGCTGGGTTTGAGGTCCTGGTCTTCAAACACTCTCTTCCTCAGGCGACCGAAGGCTGCACTGGCACACTGAACTTCGTCATCAACGTCTGCCCTTGTTGACAGTAGGCTCCCGAGGTATGGAAAGTGGTCCACATTGTCCAAGGCCTCGTCATGGATTTTGATAATCGGGGAGCAGTACTGTGTGGCGGGGGCAGGTTGGTAGAGGACTTTTGTTTTACGGATGTTTAGTGTAAGGCCCATGCTCTCGTGCGCTTCGGTGAAGGTGTTGACGATTGTTTGGAGTTCGACCTCAGAGTGTGTGCAGATGCAAGCGTCGTCTGCATACTGTAATTCGATGACAGAGGATGGGACGACCTTGGATCTGGACTGGAGGCGACGGAGGTTGAACAGTTTCCGTTTGTTCTGTAGATTAGCTCCACTCCAGCGGGGAACTTACTGAGGGTGAGATGGAGCATTGCAGCCAGGAAGACTGAGAAGAGCATTGGTGCGATGACACAGCCTTGCTTGACCCCGGTCCATACGTGAATTGGTTCAGTGGTTGATCCGTTGGTCAGGATCACGGCTTGCATATCTATGCAGCCACTGGCCCTTTAATCCCATGGATTCAATTTTGCCAACAAGTCTATTATGTGGCACTTTATCAAACGCTTTTTGAAAGTCCATATACACAACATCAACCACACTACTCTCATCAACCCTCCCCGTTACTTCATCAAAGAACTCAATCAAATTAGTCAAATACAATTTGCCATTAACAAATCAGTGCTGGCTTTCATTTATTAATCCATATTTTTCCAAGTGCCAAGTCCCGGATTATTGTCTCTAAAAGTTATACCATCACCGACATTAGGCTGATTGCTGAGTTTATCCCTCTCCCCTTTTTGAACAGCTGTGTAACATTTGCAATCCTCCAGACCTCTGGCACTAATCCCATATCTAAGGAGGATTGAAGATTGTGGCCAGAGCCTTTGCAATTTCCACCCTTACTTGCCTTAGCAACCTTGGATGTATCCCATCCGGACCAGGTGACTTTTCTACTTTGAACACTGCCAACCTTTTAATCACCTCCTCGTTATCTATTTTTATCCTATCCAATTTCTCTACTACCTCCTCCTTTACTGTGACATTGGCAGCATCCTCTTCTTTGTTGCAGACAGATGCAAAATACTCATTTAGTACCACGGCCATGCCCTCTGCCTCCACAAGATGATTTCCTTTTTGGTCCCTAATTGGTCCCACCCCTCCTTTGACTACCCCTTTACTGCTTATATGTTTATAAAAGACTTTTGGGTTCCCTTTTATGTTAGCTGCCAATCTGTTCTCATGCACTCTCTTTGCCCATCTTATTTCCTTTTTCAGTTCACCTCTATACTTTTTGTATTCCGCTTGGTTCTCTACTGAATTATGAAACTGACATTTATCATAAGCTTCCTTTTTTTGTTTCATTTTAATCTCGATATCTTTAGTCATCCAGGGAGCTTTAGCTTTGGATGCCCTTCCTTTCCCCCTCTTGGAAATGTATTTAATCTGTACCCAAACTATCTCCTCTTTGAAGGCCTCCCATTGCTCATTTACTTTGTTACCTGCCAATCTTTGATTCCAGTCACCTGTGCCAGATCTCTTTTCAACTCACTGAAGTTAGCCCTCCTCCAGTTGAGTATTTTCACCTTTAATTTTTGCATGTGCTTTTCCATAACTACTCTAAACCTAAAGATATCATGGTCACTGTTTCCCAAATGCTCCCTCACTGAAACATGCTCCACTTACCCCACTTAATTCCCCAGAACTCGATCCAGCTCTTCTTCCTTCCTCGTTGGCCTTCTCTTCATGAGGGTGAAAAGTTTGCTGGTTGGGATGCACCTGCCGGTGGTGTGCCTCTGCCGGGCATTATCTGCCAACTTTTCCTGCAACAAAATAAGTAACTGAGGTTAGGCTGGCAGTATGGCTAGAGTAATGGGGGAGGTGAGGTGAGCGAGGAGTGAGTGTAAGAGTTTGAGTGGAGGAAGGTGTTTTGGGGTTGTGCAAGGCATGTGCTGTGTG